>OW240912.1:149666478-149688478 GCA_933207985.1 Pelobates cultripes
CATGCGCGTCACTGTGAAAATCAATGAGACAGCCACTAGAGGCTGGATTAACCCATAGGTAAACATGTTTACTGCAAAAAGGGTTAATCCTAGCTGGGTCTGGCACCCAGACCACTTCATTAAGCTGAAGTGGTCTGGGTGCCTATAGTGGTCCTTTAATATGAAGGCTGGTACTTGTTCATTGTCCTTCTTTGTATGGAGAGCGAAATTTCTTAACTATTTATTTTCCCCTTCAGGCTCACTTTCCTATGTGTCGGCTTGAGAGGATGATCTAAATCCCCGCTCAGATTCTACACACTATTTTGAAATTTCCAAAGCCATGTCATTAATAAGAATTTGTTATTTCTAACAAGGAACAAGCCTAGAAAATATTGTTTTGATGATATCTCACTCCTATTTGATTAGTCAAGAGGGGCCACCTTGTTTCAGACTTGTAAGAGTACATTTTTACACCTGTGGTAAAATGTATCCAATTTTGAGTAATGTATCTTGCAGTTTAATCAACCTTTTAATCCTTGAATTTAGATTATATCCAAACTTTCAGACAAACATACCAGAGCACCAAAGAAAGTAGTTTTCCAAATAAGACCTTTCTACAAGAAGAGCAATAGCAGAACTTTTGGAGATATCTACCAAACCTACTATTTCTAAAGTTATACCCAAAAAGAAAGAAGCAGATTAAATGGATAAACTATTTTAGGTCATGATACATCCAAACATCATTAGACCAGGCAGCTTTGACTCTAAAACTCCTTTACTGACTAATACTCCTTAACCTTTCGTTATTACAGAAACTTTCCAAAGAACTCTTGTTTCAGTGGTTGCATTTACAGCTACTCTTCCGTCTCTAACTTTTTTGCTATTTATTTTCTTTTATCTTTGTTTTCTCCTTTTATTTTCCAGTCTTTTCTGTTATTCTCATCTTCTTTACACTTAGCTGGACATCTCTAGTGCTTGGTACTTATATGTATTTGTAACTCTTTTACAGTACCTTTTTAATTTCTTCCTTTCTTGTCAATCCTAAAGTATCTAATTGCTATCTTAGTCACTAGGAGCAAAAATATTTTCATTTGGGATCTATGTGTTTTTTGTCAAAGGTATACCATTATTTTGTTTTCTACTCAGAAGTTGACATCTCATTGTACAAGCATGGTTTCTCTTCTTGCTCTCTCACTGTATATGTACATATTCGTTGGTCCTGATTTTGTGTCTGGTCTTTCAACACAGTATAAATATTTTTTGTTTTTTGCTGTTGTAGAAGAATTGTTATTTCTTGTTTCCCATGTTAATCTATTGATAGTGCACTGTTTTTGTCCACTATATGTTATTATACTTTTATTTTATTCAATTACCCTGTAATGCAAGCATGTCAAACTCAAAGGCTAGCACAGGGCAAATAAACAAGGTTGAAGTTCGACCCGGACCAACACAAACAAAAATTACTTGTATCACTCTCATGCAAAAAATATGTAATTCTGGATACATATATACCAATTTAATACACTGCCCTCCCCCTCCCTTCCCGCAATTTACACACTGTCCCCCTCTCTTCCCCCAATTTACACACTGCCCCCCTTCCACCACTCTAATACACTGCCCCCTTCTTCCCCCAATTTAATACACTGCCCCTTCACTCTAATACACTGCACACCTCCTTCCTCCCAATTTAATACACTGCCCCCTCACTCTAATGAGTTGTTTTCTAAAATAAAATAAAAATGTATTTTGTTCTAAAAAGTGCTGAAAATGTATGGAAACAATGACAAAATGCTCTAACTTGGCCTTGTTTCCTGGGTCTTCTAAAGTGAAAAAGTACAGGCAGTGAAAGTGTTAAAAATGTTACTTTAACCCATTCGCGACGGTTGACAGTTCAGGACAGTCATCGGAAAAATTCCCCTGAGGATTGGTGACCGTCATAACGGTAAGATGTACTTACCCGATCGGCTTTGCTCCCGGTATGGGTAGACTGCCTGACAGCCCAGGCAGTCTCCCCGCGGCAGGTTAGGACCCCGTGGCCACGTGATCGCTCAACAGAGCAGTCACATGGTCACAATAGACAGGCAGTCTCTCTGCAAGTGTAAAATCAAATCAAAAATTTTTAATAAAAAAATTTAATTAAATATAATATATAGACATATATTATATCTATATAACATATGTCTAGATATCATATATATAATGTCATACTAAGTGTATTATTATTCCACCCCTCTGGGCCGGTGGGGGTGATCCCGGCCCACACCCTGCGGCCCTTACCCCACCAGAAACCTCGCTACTCAAACCAAGAGGCCCCACTAAAATGGCGGCAAACGCGAATCCGCAAACTCGCAATGGGAACAACGCCATATTTTCTCCCTCGATGGCTAAGGTCCCCACACACTTAAGGCGGATGCTACATACCTGCATGAGGCAGCTTGACAGGTGGGATCCCTACGGCACCCAACTACACAGCATGGAACCAGCCCACCATGACCATTACCGAGCGATTCATACACAGGCTTATCCAACCGCCTGGCTCACAGCACATGACACCGCTCCATACCCTGGATCTAGATTGCAGCGCCTCTAAGACGGAACTACAGACCCAGCAGACAGCCACGCTCCGCTCCAGCATGGAACACCCCATGGACAGCCTCTATTTCTACCCAAGCCAGGGCATTGGCTGACGCTGGACTCTCTGACCGTGCCACCCTCCCAACAACCACATGCCTAAACACAGGACTCAAAGTACTTTATGTTTCCGTCTTCATTTAATTTTTCAAGACCTCTCTCTTTGGTTTTCATGGGACAATATGTATAAAGCAGCCATGCAGATGACACTGCAGACCCTGCTTAACCTGCTGGACTCCTGCTATATCTATGCTCTCATGTACCTAAATTTATGATCTTTTTCTTTTAATGGGTCCCATAAATGTATCTACCTATGACCAATCCTACAATACGCTCAGCGATAACCATCCTGCCTCCTACCATAAGTTTTGCCTGATATGCTGGCTAGCATCATTCCCAACCATTTTATAATTGCTTGACTTACACCTCACACATTGCGCATCTTACAATCCAGCATGCTACACTAGCAAGCACCAGGGCACATCCACCCGCTTCAGACACCCATGCATGTAACTTTTTTTCCTCCTCCTGTCAATTCCCACTAACAAACCAAGGTACATTCTCGCAGTGCACCAAGCACCCCCACGGTTATACCCTGGGTCAGAACGAGCAACGGGTTGCCTTAAAATGGTTGCTCACCCACTCGTGGTCGCATGTCGCCTTACCTACACAAAGTGCAGCACCTCCTTACGCCATATTTTACTGTAACCTGAGTTAATCCACGGCTGCACGCTCAAGCCTACTGTTCTTACACAAACCCTGCAAATGGTCATACCAATGCCTAGTCTGCACGTTATAGAACAGTCTGAATACTTGTGTTTCTCATGTCAATTTACCATAAAATTGTGCTATACAATCGCATGCCATACCAATCTACTGTTCAAGATAAGCCTGCAGTTGCTGTTGTGGCGCTGCAAGACCAATTGTTTGTTTTTCATATGCACAAGAAAAATAAAGAATTTTATAAAAAACTAAAATAATAAAAAAAAAAAAATTAAATTCTATATATATGAAATTTTATTCTAACTGTATTTTGATATATATATATATATATATATATATCAAAATACACTTGGAATGAAATTATATATACACATCTATGTATATATAAATAAATCTAAATATTACAATATATATATATATATATATATATCCATATACAAAATTACATAAATAATTTCATAAATATACACATAGACTTCAAATATATAAACATGCATATATATTTAAATTCTACGTGCGTCTTTATGTAATATTTTTACATAATTAAGTAATTTTATTGATTGCAATTTGAAGGACCTGCCTGACAACCTAGGCTAAAAGTCCAGAGAATTTAATTTGCATGCACTATATTTAACCCTGTAACTTTCTACAACACCCTAAAACCTGTACATGGGAGGTACTGTTTTCCTCTGGAGACTTTGCTGAACACAAATATTAGTGTGTCAAAACAGTAAAACATATCACAGCGATTTTGTCAGTAAAAATGATTTTTTTTTTCATTTTTCACACACAAACGGCACTTTTACTGAAGATATAATAGTTGTCATACGTTTTACTGTTTTGAAACACTAATATTTGTGTTCAGCAAAGTCTCCCAAGTAAAACAGTACCCCCCAGGTTTTATAGCATTTTTGAAAGTTACACGGTCGAATATTTTTACATTGAAAATTGACAGGTTGGTTATGTTGCCTTTGAAAGCGGATGGTAGCCCAGGAATGAGAATTACCCCCATGATGGCATACCATTTGCAAAAGAAGACAACCCAAGGTATTGCAAATGGGGTATGTCCAGTCTTTTTTAGTAGCCACTTAGTCACAAACACTGGCCAAAAGTAGCGTTCAATTTGGTTTTTTACTTTTTTCACACACAAACAAATATGAACGCTAACTTTGGCCAATGTTTGTGACTAAGTGGCTACTAAATACTGGACATACCCCATATTGAATTGTCTTCTTTAAAAAAATATGTACATGTGGGGTGTGATTCAGAGATTTATGACAGATAATAGTGTTACAATGTCACTATTGATACATTTTAAAAATATATTTTTTAAAACAGCAATTTCCTATTTGTAAAAACCAAAGAAAAGAAAAAGTTACCTGCGCTCTCTCCTAACTTTTTCTTTTCTTTGGTTTTTACTATATATTGGGGCTGATGTGTACTGTAGTCTTTGCTGCCGGCCCAGTAGTGATGGGAGTGAGCGCAGGACTTCTCTTTTTGTATTTGAATTTCCTATTTGTACTTATAGTCCTGTAACTTGCAAAAAAAAAAGCACGTAAACACTGGGTGTTTTTAAACTCAGGACAAAAATTTTCAATCTATTTAGCAGTTTTTTTCATTAGCTTTCGTAGGTAAGTGAAAGATTTTTCAAGCAAAAGTAAAAAATCATGCTTTTTTTTCCATTTTTCACCATATTTTATTATTCTTTTTAAAGTAAATTATATGACATGATACAAATAATGGCATGTATAGAAAGTCATTTATGTCCTGAAAAAAACAATATATAACTTGTATGGGAACAGTAAATGAGAGAGAGGAAAATTACAGCTAAACACTAGAGTTGAGCGAACCCGGACTGTAAAGTTCGGGTTCGTACCGAACATTAAGGTTTTTTTGGACTCTGGACTCGAACACGGACATATCACTGTATGTTCGATTTAATGGCGCATTTTCAAAGGCTGCAGGGCAGCCAATCAACAAGCGTTTGACTCGTGTGCCCTTAGAAGCCATCACAGCCATGCCTACTAATGGCATGGCTGTTATTTGCCAGTGCAGCATGTGACCCAGCCTCTATATATAAGCTGGAGTCACGTAGCGCCGCACGTCACATGAGCTCTTATTAGGGACAGGATGCTGCCGCTTTCAGGCACAGATTAGGAAAGAATTCTGCAAACTTGTACATTAGAGGGGTGCATTTCAAATCTGAGAGTCAAACAGAAGCATCAAATACTGCGCTTACAGCGCAGTTGTAAACATTCTTATTTTCTGGGTGCTAATCTGCTAAATAGTAAATTTTGGGCGTGCTCTTCATATCTGAGAGTCAAATACAAGTGTCAAATAGTGCGCTTACAGCGCAGTTGTAAAAATTCTAATTGTTTTGCTGCTAATCTGCTAAATAGTACATTTTGGGGCCTGCTCTTCATATCTGAGAGTCAAATAGAAGTGTCAAATAGTGCGCGGTTGTAAACATTCTAATTGTTTTGCTGCTAAACTGCTAAATAGTACATTTTGGGTGTGCTCTTTATATCTGAGAGTCAAATAGAAGCATCAAATACCAATATAACAATATTGTAATTTGGGGGCAATACCCTCACAAGTCAAACCGAGAGGTCAGTTTATAGGGAAAACTGATGCATGGATACAATTCTAAAACAATTTCCATATGTCCTTTGCAGACTTTATATGCTGGAGAAACACAGGTGCCAACTGCTGTGGCTTTCTGCAGTGATCGGCAAGGAGGGCAGGGTTGAGGAGTGGGTGGAAGAAAAGCGGGGTGGCCGTCCCCTAGCGCTCGTCGGCATGTATTATCTTTAGAATTCCCACAGTTATCCAAGTAACAGATGGAGCGATAAAAGGAACCATAACAGATTTAACGAGCCATTTGCAGTTTCGCAGTCCGGTGACTGGGACCTAAACATTGTCTGGGCAGCGGTCGGACGACCGGGACCCAGTATGCCTGATGTTGAAGTTAGGAATCACAGTGTGGAATGGATTAGCAGGGTCTGGTGCAGGGTAACCACACGCCCCCTGGTGTTGAGCATCAGCGTTTGTGCGGCCACATACCAGGACCCTGATGCAGCTTCAGTAAAAAGAGTACTGGACACCAGAAGCCATCACCAGACTGATCCGCAACTTGGAACAGGATGTGACATTCACTGTAGCGGCTGTGAGCGCATTCGGCGTTCTCACCCTGCTGCTCGCCTGCAGCGTAACTTTGGCCTTCCCGCTCACCGCCTCATATGCAACGTGCCCACAAGGTGGAACTCCACCTTGCACATGCTGGAGAGACTGTGCGAGCAGCAGCAGGCGATAGTGGAGTTACAGCTGCAGCACGCACGGGTTAGTAGCTCTGCACCAGACTTGCCCTCCAATTGATCAGAGTTAAAGGATTTCAAGTGGACTCATTACAATTACAGGGCCTCTAAAGAGTCCTGTATTGTTATTTGTCGTCACTACCTCCCTGCGTCGGGAGTGGGTCATTTGCGTGCCTGCTGCCTTCCTTGCATGTGGTAGCCGTTTGTCAGGGTCCCTGTATGGAATGGAATCCTGATACCCAGTTACCCATGGTCACTATGGTTGGCACAGTAAATGGCATAGAAAGTTCATATGGATTGCGTACGAATGCGTCGTCGCCTTGTCGTTGGGGAGCACATTGAAAAAGTGCTGTAGCATGACGAGCTGGGTGATCTCCTCCGGGAACTTGGCTTGATGGGAGTTGAGCCAGTTCTGGATGGCCCTTGTGATGCGGCATGCCCACTCCGCATGGGAGTCCTTCTCCCCTTTCCGGGTCTCCCTAAACTTTCGGCGGTATTGCTCGGGGGTGACCGCATACCGGGCCAGGAGGATTTGTGTAATAAAGTGATAGTCTCTGATCTGCTCTTCTAGTACAGCCCGGTAAATATCCGCTGCCTTCCCCGCTAGTTTGCTGGCCAGGATGGTGACCCAGTCGCTGGGGTCCACGTCTTGGAGTAGGCACTGGCGTTCAAAGTCTTGTAAAAAGTAATCGATGCCTTGTTCTGCTTCCTTGAAGTCTTTGAAGGCATTGTATGGTAGCTTGTGGGCCAGGGTGGTTGTGCTTCCAGGTGCCCTCTGCTCCCTTCTTCCTTCCTCCACCGCCGCTTCCACCTACACTGCCACGGTGTATACCCAGATATATCAGAGCTGCTGCAGAAAGTGCGGGCCGTCTGTGCGTGCTTTCGGCGTTCTCACCCTGCTGCTGCTCGCCTGTCTGAGTTGCAGCGTATCTTCGGCCTTCCGGCTCACCGCCTCATGAGACTGTGTGAGTAGCAGCAGGCGATAGTGGAGTTTCAGATGCAGCACGCATGGGTCAGTCGCTCTGTGGAACAGTTTTCTTTTTTTATATGTCCCAATATTTTGGGGGCTACCACAATTAAAAAAAATATATATATATAAAAGACAGTGTTGGCTACCTCCTCCTCCTCCCCGCTGCTTCCACCTACACCGCCAAGGTCACCGCCTCCTCAACCTATGGGTCACTTAGTATAAACTATATACACAATAGCAGAGGCTTGTGAAGGCCTTTTCTCCATGCATCAAGAGTTGAGCTCAGTTTGAAGAATGAAAGAATACCCTGCACTCCAACCCTCTCTCAAATGGATAATTCTGTTGATCCTCCTGACAGCCATGCTTTAGATTTTGATTTATGTTCTTCCAAAGCTAAAATCAAAGATTCCATCTAGTGCTATTTTATGGCTCAGCTGTATTTTTAATTTTTATGTTATTTTAAGTGATTTCCCTATCCACATTTGTTTGCAGGGCACTTGTCCTACTCTTACCCCCCATTTTACTTCCTTTTGCAGCCCTCTAGCCCTTTCCAGGACTTTTTTAGAGGCATTTTTGTAGCCAAAAGTTCGGGTCCCCATTGACTTTGGGTTTGGGGTCAAGTTTGGGGTCAAGTTCGATCCCGAACTCTGACTATTTTCTTTCAAAGTTCGGCCGAACCCGCTGGACCCGAACATCCAGGTGTTCGCTCAACTCTACTAAACACCACACAAACACCACAAAAGTGTTAAAAGAGCCCTGGGCAAAACAGGCCGGTCCTGAAGGTGATAACTTCTTGTCTACATCCTGTTCAAGTCTCTAAGTCTTGCTAAGGATAAACACCTGGGAAGTATAGTGTTTAATTACTCTAAACCATTCCAAAGCCTTTTCTGGATATACTAGTCAAACCAGAGTTTTAAGGAATTAATTATTATTGCCCATTCTTCTAGTATTTACCTGCTGGTACTTATACTGCTTTTTCTTGATATTCCAATGTAATTACCTGTTATTAAGCATTTTATTTATTGTAAATCTATTATCACATATCTTATAATTTGGAGCAATTTTATTTCAGATAATATCTAAAGATTTCTATTCTTTTCGCTTAAAGGACCACTATAGTGCCAGGAAAACATACTCGTTTTCCTGGCACTATAGTGCCCTGAGGGTGCCCCCACCCTCAGGGACCCCCTCCCGCCCGGCTCTGGAAAGGGGTAAAAACGTACCTTTTTCCAGCGCTGGGTGGGGAGCTCTCCTCTTCCGATCCTCCTCCTCTCCGCCCATTCGGCTGAATGCGCACGTGCGGCAAGAGCTGCGCGTGCATTCAGCCGGTCGCATAGGAAAGCATTTAAAATGCTTTCCTATGGACGCTTGCGTGCTCTCACTATGATTTTCACAGTGAGAATAACGCAAGCGCCTCTAGCGGCTGTCAATGAGACAGCCACTAGAGGATTTGGAGGAAGGCTTATCCCATTCATAAACATAGCAGTTTCTCTGAAACTGCTATGTTTATAAAAAAAATGGGTTAACCCTAGCTGGACCTGGCACCCAGACCACTTCATTAAGCTGAAGTGGTCTGGGTGCCTAGAGTGGTCCTTTAAGAAAATTTTCTGATTTAAAAACTGTTTTAGACGCAGCCTTTATCTTTGGTTTCATTATCAAGCAATGTGTGAAAAAGTGCTAATAATAATCTGATATATTTCCATTTACCTATTTGTCGAGCTCTGAATCCATTGCTTCCCTTTTTTACATTACATTGTATACATGGCTGGTGTGTGTGTGTATTCAGCAGTCTGAGTTGTTCGGCATTCTGTGTGTGTGTGTGTTCAGCAGTATGTGTGTATGTATTCAGCAGTCAGTCTGTGTGTGTATGTACAGCATTCTTTGTATGTATTCAGCAGTCTGTAAGTATGTATCAGTCTCTGCGTGTGCGCATGTATTCATAAGTATGTATGTATACAGCAGTCTCTGCGTGTTTATTCAGCAGTCTGTATGTATTTAGCAGTCTCTGTAGAATATCCATCTCTGTTACAAATGGTATGTATGTACATTGTTATAACCTATAGCTCAGACAACAGTACGATCACACTGTTATGCACATTTAGACAACGACACACTACTAAACACACACTCATACAGACAGTACATACACACTCAGACAAAGTACAAAGATTGTAAGTAGTTTATTAATAAATATGGGAATTTTCTACTTCCAAATGTTGTCATTCTTTTATGTACGTCATGCCCTGTGATGTCACGCATATATAATTAATTATGCAAATTAGATTGGCCAGTATTTTTTTTTCCCCAAAGGGTGGCAACCCTATCCACAGGACACAGCAAAACATGCCACTGGACTACCATGGACACTAGCGTCCCCCCTGCCTGACCACAGGTAAGAGGCAAGGAGGGGAGAATACACTTAATCATACATTCCAAAAAAATAATCAACACTCACAAGACACCTCATACACTACATGCACTACACACAGACACTGCATCCGCTACAAACACACTACATGCACTACAAACAGACACTGCATCCACTACACCTACACTGCACCAACTATACAAGATCTACTACAAACAAATTGCATGCACTACACTACATCCACTACACCCACTCTGCATACAATACATACACTGCATCTCCTGGATGTGCGTGAGGTTTGGGGGAAGTGGAGGGCAGCATTTACTACTTCGACCTAGGCAGCACAATGTCTTGGGCAGGCACTGCTACCAGGGCACAGCTGGAGCATTTTGTGCAAATTAATTTAACCCGCATAGTACACAAATAAGCATTTGAGAATGGTTGAAATGAAAAACAGGCCCAACAACAAAAATTATCTTTTAAATCTATAAAGGGAAGGCAATCTTTTAAATCTATAAAGGGCAGGTCCTTAATGTGGCCGTCTAATTTGAAACACTTTTACAAAGATATGCACCACAACAAGGCCACACCTAGACAAAATATCACCCAAGGCTACACACATAACTGTAAACCTTGCTCCAGTCCAAAATTTTCAGCTCCAATTTCTTTAATGTTGCAAATACTAGTTTCTTGTTGTATGATGTACTCATACGCACCACAAAGGGAATTTTTTTTGGCAATTGTAAAATATGTAATCAATGTTAAAAAAAAAAAAATGCAAATAAAAAATACTTGACTAATACAAAGCTGTGGATACCAACATTATTCATTTAGAGCAACAATCCGATTACAGACCAGCTGAATCAACAGCAGGAACAATGCACAACCATGTAGGAATGATAGAATAAGGGGACACAGAATATAATAAATCATAATAACCACAAACAACAATATTTTAAAAATATACAAGAATATAAAGGAAAATTAAAAGAGGTAATGCTTAGGACACTTAAGGAGGAGAAAATAATTAAAAATAACATTTATATAGAAGGCTTAAAGGGACACTATGGGCACCCAGACCACTTCAGATAATTGAAGTGGTCTGGGTGCAGTGCCCCTATTGCTGCAATGTTAAACATTGCAGTTCCAGAGAAACTGCAATGTTTACATTGTAGCTCTAAGTCTTCCTCCAGTGGTTGTCTCCCAGACAGCAACTGGGAATGATTCCTGGTTTGAAATGGACCTTTGGTCCGGTATCTGACGCTGGACGCCCTCACACCTTGCATGAGGACATCCAGTGTCAGATTGTTCCCCATAGGAAAGAATCGATTTGCATTGACAGAGTGTCGAACCAACACCGAGGGACATTGGCACTGGAATAAGGTAAGTAAAGGGGGTGCAAACACCCACACTTCACACAAATACACCCCAGCCAGGGCCGGACTGGCCCACCGGGATACCGGGAAATTTCCTGGTGGGCCGTCGGCACCTGGGGCCGGGCAGGCAGCTGGCTCACCTGCGGCCGCAGAGGGAGCTCTTTTGGCGGCCGCAGGGGGAGCTGGCTGTTCTGTCTCTGCTCCCCCTCTCCAGCCCGCCGCTTAATGAGACCGGGGCCGGAATATGACGTCATATTCCGGCCCCGGTCTCATTAAGCAGTGCTCTGGGGAGGGGGAGCAGAGACACAACAGCCAGCTCCCCCTGCGGCCGCCAAAAGCTACCCATGCCAGCACACAGGTAGCAATTATGTGTGTCAGTGTGAGTGTATGTGTGTGTGTGTCTGTGTCATTTGTGTGTGTGTCTGTCATGGTGTGTCTGTCTGTGTCATGGTGTGTGTGTGTCTGTCTGTGTCATTGTATGTGTCTGTCTGTGTCATGGTGTGTGTGTCTGTCTGTGTCATGTAATGTGTGTCTGTGCCATTGTGTGTGTGTGTCTGTCTGTCATGGTGTGTCTGTCTGTGTCATGCAATGTGTGTCTGTGTCATTGTGTGTGTGTCTGTCTGTGTCACGGTCTGTCTGTGTCATGGTGTGTGTGTGTGTTTGTCATGGTGTGTGTGTGTCTGTATGTCATGGTGTGTGTGTGTCTGTCTGTGTCATGTAATGTGTGTCTGTCTGTGTCACGGTGTGTGTCTGTGTCACGGTCTCTCTGTGTCGTGGTATGTGTGTGTCATGGTGTGTGTGTCTGTCTGTGTAATGTAATGTGTGTCTGTGTCACGGTGTGTGTGTGTCAAGGTGTGTGTCTGTGTCTTTTTTAAGATGTGTGTCTGTCATGGTATGTGTGTGTCTGTCATGGTGTGTGTGTGTCACGGTGTGTGTGTGTTTCTGTCTGTGTCACGGTGTGTGTGTGTCACAGTCTGTCTGTGTCATGGTGTGTGTCTGTCATGGTATGTGTGTATGTGTGTTTTTACTCACCTTTTCTCACATCGTGCTGGTCTCCCCTCGACTGGCCCTGCCTCTACGGCTTAGATCACCAAGCTTGATGATCTCAGCCAATCCGCACTGACACAGGAAGCACCTCTAGTGACCGTCTGAGTGTCTGTCACTAGGAAGCAATGTAAACACTGCTATTTCTCTAAAAAGTCAGTGTTTACATTGAAAAGCCTACAGGGACAGGCTATAGACACCAGAGCCACTACATTAAGCTGTGTGTGTGTGTGCACGCCTGCTAGTGAGTGGGCTTGCTTGTGTGTGTGTGTGTGCCTGCTACTGAGTGAGCTTGTGTTTTTATGTCAATGACCTTATATATATCAGTGAGATTGTTTGTCTATGAGGCTGTGTATCAATCAGCTTGTGTCAGTGAGATTGTCTGTGTCTACATGTGAGTATGCTTACTGTATAATTACAAATATTACTCTGAAAGGACCAATATTTTATATTGGAAAAAGCAAAATATATATATATATATATATATATATATATATATCTCAATCATCTAGGGTGGCAAGACATAGCCTAACATATTACATGCGACAATATATGGCGCAATGACTTATGGGGCTGGCATAGATTTTTTTTCCAGGGCTGCTTTGGAATCCCCAGTCCGGCTCTGACCCCAGCATTTAAACACCTCGCTATATACAAAAATACACAAACATTTGTATACACATACTCCATACAATAACACACAAGCACTGCACACATATACAACTCTGCAATGATGGGCTAATCATAGTTACATAGTTACATAGGCTAAAAAGAGACACGTGTCCATCAAGTTCAGCCTTCCTCACATTTGTTTTTTGCTGTTGATCCTAAAGAAGGCAAAAAAAAAAATCTGAATAGATTTCCAGATAATAGTTTGTACTGGCCCTGAATATATTTGTATAATGTTATCATATTCCCTCTCAGGCGCTGTTTTTCCAAACTAAAGAGATTTAAATTGTTTAACCTTTCTTCGTAACTAAAATGCTCCATTACTTTTATCAATTTTGTAGCTCTGCACTTTTTCTATTGCCATGATATAGTTCTTTACAACAGAATTGCACAGCATATTCAAGGTTTGGTCTTCCCAGTGACAAAACCTTATTGGCCTTAGCAACTGCTGATTGACATTGCATATTGCTGCCTAATTTGTTGTCTATAATAATTCCTAAATCCTTCTCGTGTGTGGTTATCCTTAATTCACTACCATTTAGGGTGTAAGTTACTTGTGCATTCTTGACCCCGAAGTGCATAACTTTGCATTTCTCTTTGTTAAATTTAATCTGCCATTTTACTGCCCAGTCCCCCAATCTATGCAAATCCCTCTTCAGCAAAGCAATATCCTGCTCACATTTTATTACTTTACAAAGCTTTGTGTCATGTGCAAACACTGATACATGGCTTTCAATGCCTATTTCAAAATCATTTATACATATGTTAAATAGAAGCAATCCCAAAACAGAACCCTGAGGGACACCACTTACCACTTTTGTCCAGCCTTAAAATTTACCATTAATGACAACTCGTTGTACTCTATCCTTAAGCCAATGTTCTACCCAAGAACAAGAATATTCATCTAGATCAATTTCTTTTAGTTTGAAGACTAACCTATTGTGAGGAACATTATCAAATGCCTTGGCAAAATCCAAGTAGATCACATCCACTGCAACACCCTTATATATACTTCTACTTACTTCTTCGTAGAATGCAATTAGGTTAGTTTGACATGACCTATGTTTCATAAAACCATGCTGATTATTGCTAATAACAATGAATTCCTGAATTTTAGTATACCTACACTTTCATATTTTTTTTTTTTTAGAATTTAAGTAGTTAAAAAATGCTTCGTGGTTGGTTTTGCTCTCTTTGGCTATCATTTTTTAATTTTTAATTTTAGTGAATCTAATCGCCTTTTGGTACGCATTATTGGCTTCCTTATATCTTTTATAGGATGCCTCTGATTGATCAGATTTAAATGTTATGAATGCCCCTTTCTTATTTTAAATTTCTAGATTCACTTTCCCACTAAGCCACATTGGTTTCAATGTGTTTCTTTTATATTTATTATCCAGTGGTACATACTGAGAAATGTATCTTTCCAATATTTGTTGGAAGATGTTTTATTTATCCTCAGTGTTCTTTTCACTAAAGAGTTTATGCCAGTCAATATATTGTAAAGCTGTCCTTAACTTATTGAAATTATATGTTTTAGTATACCCCGTGTGCTTTTGTTTTGTTGAGTTTATTTCAAAGGACACTATATTATGATCACTATTTCCCAAGTGCTCATCTACTTGAATGTTGGTCAAAAAGCAGGGCTTGAGCCCTGCAGGAATTCCCATGGTGTTCCTGCTCTTTTTCCATAGCAGGAACTCCGTTCCTGACTGAGTCGGCTCCACACCGCCTGCCCTGGGGGAGAGCCAGCATCCTGTCTGCAGCTCAGCCGAGTGCAGAGCTGCAGACGGAGGTGTCTCGCGATCTCCAGCCAATAAGAGTGTTGCCGTGGGTTACCATGGCAATGCTCTGACTAGAGATCACGAGACTTGCCACGTGTTCTGCAGCTCTGCACTCTGCACTCAGACTGGAAAACCAGCCACCAGACCACCAGGGAAAGCTGCCCACAGGACCACCAGGAAATAATTATAGAAAACTAAAGGTATTTACTTTTTCACAGCCTCCCACCCACCTTACAGCCCCCCACCCACCATACAGCCCCCTTACCCACTGACAGCCCGCATACCCACCCTACAGCCCCTCCACCCACCTTACAGAAGTGTCTGTCTGTGTCATTGCTGATGTGTAAACCATATCAACTAGCTTTTCACCGCCCCTCTACCCGCCTCACAGCCCTCCTACCCACTCACAGCCCCCTACCCACTCACAGTCCCCCCCTACCCACCTTACAGAACCTTACCGACTCACAGACCCCCTACCTACCTTACAGCCCCTCTACCCTCATCACAGCCCCCGACCCACCTCACAGCCCCCTACCCTCTCACAGCATCTCTACCTTTTCCATTAAACAGATATTTCAGGTTTTATAGTGTATTTCCTGCATTTTCAATTCAGATTTTGCTTATATTGTTATATTGTTGTTACAATGCTTATTTATTATTTATTTGTTTTAATTAATTAGTAAAAGCTAGTTGATATGGTTTACACATCAGCAAGTCATGGGAGGTGTTTAATGTTTGTTCTGTTCATATGCAAACAAATATATTATTTTCAGGGTATTAGTTAATTATTATAAAAGTTTTTCAGGGACTTGTCAAGTTCTTTGAGGTGTCAGAGTGTCCAGTGATTTGGTATAAAAAGACAACAATTAATGTGTCAATAATTATCAAGTGATTGATTAGAATGTGAATTTGAATTAACTTTCTGAAAGCCAGTTTTAACAGGATAAGGGCATGAAATGTTCTCTGGGGAAAAAAGCACAGAAGGTGAATAGTAAATATTTATAACAATGCCCTTGATTTGTTAATTTCTTAATTTGTTTAGATCAATTATTTTAGCTACAAAAATTCTCACAGACTTTAAAAGTTTTTCAAACAGATTGTGATCATTTCTGAGTCTGATTCAAACAAATAAAAACTGATGCAATATCACAAAAACAAACTTAACAACATATATAATTTGGAAACAAATTCAAGAGAAATCAGCGTGGCTTAGTAAGGAATTGGTCCCATAAATTAAAACAAGTGGAATGGAAAAAACATTAATGTCAGATGGATCACTAGCTTCAAATTCAAAATCCGATGTCAACAGTAAAAGGACAATTAAGTGGACAACGTAATACTAATATTTAATAGATAGATGAACATAATCAAAGTCAATGGCTGTGCCAAAGGGTGATTGACCCCATCCAAAACAAAAACAAAAAAATACAGTCTTAAAGTTACCTTCACATGATCTCAAATCCCTATGCACATTTAAATAGCAATATTTTAGCACCACTGGAATGGCTAATGAAGTGTAAGCTCACTGGTCAATGTCAAAGAAATAGTCTTAGGTGAGTCTACACTAACAATTCACATTCACTCATTTCTGCTACAAGGCAAAATCTTCAATAATAGAAAAGGTGGTAAAAAAGCAAACTATTCTAAAATGATTTGACTACTTATGTTGGGGAGGCACTAGGGCACTCCTGTAATAGTTATGGTGCTTGGGAAATTTGACGCTGGCAAATGCTAGAGTTACAGCTTAAGAGTAGTGGGAGTTTGAGTGCATGGCCTTTTTCCATGCATTTTTATTTTCTTTTACATTACACAACCAGGTTACGATGCTGCCACACCCCCCATGTGTGCCCTACTAAGTGTTAAATAGATAGATGGGGTTCATAAGAATACCCTTTTTGGTCTCAGAGATTTCGCCTTTTAGCTGAACACAGCAATGTGAATTGGCAATGTTGAACTCATCTAAGAGGTATGCGTTGACGCAGCAAACAAGCTTACACTTTTTTTGTTTTTACATTTATATATATATATATATATATATTTATATATATATATATATATATATATATATATATACATATATACAGGGCTGCCATCAGAAATGTTGGGGCCCCTGACACAGCTCAAGGTCTGGGCCCCCCGGTGTCTGCACCTGAGTCCGCCCAAAGTGCTGCCCGAGATCCGCCCACGGGATGCAGTGTCTACGGGGCGGTGCAAGGATTTTTGCATAGGCAAAAGTAAAGTTTACCGCCAATGTGACATCACAGTACCCTGCTTATGATGATCTGCCATGTTAACTAACACCAGTGCTGCAGTGCGCCGTGTTTACATTGAGGCCTGCAGGGGACAGGCTAGACACCAGAACCACTACTGTTAAGCTGCGGTGGTTTCACCAGGGGACTATGGACCCGTAACCCAAACCTAATACACTGGACAATGACAGGGCTATTGCCTTTAAGGGTTGCCACTAGGTCGGGCGAGATATGCGCTGTACACATATGTAGATGTTAAGGTATTTTCCGTGTTGCCTGTAATACTGTTTCCGCCGAATGCAATTGGCGGTTTTGTATGGGGATTTTCTTTCGTTTCACGAACGGCACTTTAGAAAGCCGTTCGTGAACCGAACGCGATACCACCTAATAGCCCACACACTTAGAGGCGTGTGGCGCTAGTTAACCGATTGCAACATTGTTGCAATCGGTTATTAGAGGCTCTCCTGGGTGGCCGTCGTTCGACTACCGACCATGCGGCGGTCGGCCATCTTGGATCCCTTGTTGGTCAGCGGGTTCGTGTCGTCGAACGCATACTACTACCAATAGTTATTCGACGGCACGAACACCGCTGAGCCTCCCAGACGTTCGGGAGTTTCAGGACCAAGTTCACCCAAAGCAATCGGTTCCTTTTGTGGGTTTTGTAAGAAATGTGTTTTCTGTGCGGCGTTCGGTTAATTTGGCTGGGATCTGAGCATCAATCTCACGAATGATGCGCCCAGACCCCAGCTATCTACCGAACGTCCATTCGTGTAAATCCACCGTGTATTTTAAAGGTTATGTATTTTTATATGAATTGCCGGTTCTGCTGCACGAGGGGATAATCCCCTTAACGGTGCATTCTGGGAGGATGATCCCTCTCGTGCAGCAGTGCCTGATGGGAGAAATATGTTATACTGTAAGTCCCCCATGTAGTCCCCTCTGGGAATACCCCTGGGAAGGGACTCAGGAGACCCCTTGCATGGGGACTTGTATAAATTGTCGTGCTGAATAAAGGATTGTCAGTTGACTCCCAAAACTGTGTCTCGTCCGGGTATTGGGAGGTTGGGGATATTGCCTTGGTGTTTTCAGCGCTTGACTGTGGATTCGTTCTGGACCAGCGGAATTCGTGGATTTTATATTGGCGTTCCGCTACAATTGGTGGCAGCGGTGGGATCCAACTCTACAGCCGAATACAGCGCATTCGAATGAAAGGAATTACCGAACGGAAAGGCAATTCGTATGAAACAAGCAGACGAAAGCGATCAGTGAATGGGGACTGATTACACGGCGTTAAAGAGACAGACGCTAAAGGAGCTGCTGGAGGCTAGAGGGAAAAGCGCTAGCAATAAATCAAAAGCAGTCCTGATTGCAGAGCTAATGGAGGGCGACCAAGCACACAGCAGTCCACCCCCACCTGCCAGAGAGGAAACACCGTACCAGAGGGAACTGAGAACCCGGCTGGAATTTGTACCACAGCCAGTAACCCTGGACATCTTAACTATACTGATGGCGGACGTCCAGGATTATATTATGGCACAGCAACACCAGAGGTCACCATCCAGGGCAGAATCCATCGCCAATTCATTCTGCGCTCCAGTGAAGCAGAAAATACCTTACCAGGCATTTAAAGCATTCTGCGAGGAGAAAGACGAGATTGACGGATACCTGCAGGATTTTGAGCGGTTGTGCGACCTACATGATCTAGAACAGGCTATGTGGGTACCCCTACTGGCAGGCAAGTTGGCAGGACGAGCAGCCGAGGCGTATCGCGCTGTACCCAGAGAAGATAGCAAGGACTATTTTAAAGTTAAGAGGGCAATTCTGGAGAGGTATGCCATAACCCCGGAGGCATACCGGCGTAAATTTCGAGGATTGAGGAAGCCCGAGAAAGATTCCCACGCTGAGTGGGCACATAAGCTTGACCAAGCGTCACAAGGATGGATTCAGGTGAGCCAAGCTACCACAATGGAGGAACTGCGCCAGCTCATCTTGCTGGAACAATTTTTTAACGGACTGTCACCTGAGGCACAAGAATGGGTAAGGGACAGGAAACCCCTCACCCTAACCGAAGCCGCCCGGTTGGCGGATCAGCATTTTGACGCCCGAAGGCATCATAGGCTTCCCAACAGGGCTCCCCTGAGACCAGCTGTACCACACCACCCAACCATCTCCACACCCGCCAACGCTACTCCATTCCGGCCACCATCAGGAAACCCCCCACCGCCATCACGCTACAATGGCAGGGCCAACATACAATGCCATACCTGCCGGCAGTGGGGGCATATGTCCCGGGAGTGCACCCAGAATCGGAGCAGGCAGGCATGGAACCAAGTACGGCAAAACTCCGCGCCAAGGGCAGTGGCCCATTTCTACCACACCGAACCGGACCACTCGGAGCTGACAAGTCTATCAACCGAAGAACCATTGGGGGTTCTGTACGAGGTGATGTCGGTGCAAGCCACGGACAACCGGCAGCATCATCGCCAAGTTGTATTTGTGGGAGGGAAAGAAGTGCAGGGGCTGCGGGATTCGGGAGCCACCTTGACCTTAGTGGCCCCTCATTTAATTCCAGATACGGCCCACACTGGCGGATCAGTGGCAGTCCGGGTAGCAGGGGGAGCTATGTACCGGTTACCCACGGCCAAAGTGCATTTGAACTGGGGTGCTGGGGAGGGGGTGGTAGAGGTGGCCATAATGAAGAAACTACCGGCCGATGTTGTTTTGGGGAATGACTTGGGCCCGATGACTTCTGCGTTTCTTCCCCAGGCCCCTTCCCAAGAGGCGCATCCGGTAACCACCCGACAACAGGCTCGCACCACGGCCTCCCCCGCACACTCTGAGGCTCAGGTAAGACACCATGACCCCCCCTTGACCGACATGACTTGGGACACCCCGACCACATTTGAAGCTGAGGTTCAGACAGACCCCACACTGCAGGTGTACCGAGATAGGGTAGACACGGACCAGGTGGGGCGGGAGGGAGAACGGTACGTATGGGAAAAGAAGTTACTGTACCGGGTGGCGGAACGGGCCATAGGCAGCTCTGTGACGCTCCAAACCAAGCAGCTAGTAGTACCCCAGAAATATAGGCAGGAGTTACTAAGGATCGCCCATGACATCCCTCTGTCCGGCCATCTAGGGATGACCCGGACCCGATATCGCTTAACGCACGCATTCTTTTGGCCCGGGATTTCCAAAGACGTAAGGCAATATTGTACCTCCTGTGATGTGTGCCAGAGGGTAGGCAAAAGGGGGGATCACCATAAGGCAAAACTATGTCCCCTCCCCATAATTGAGGAACCGTTCAGCCGGGTAGCAGTAGATATAGTAGGACCACTACCAAAGCCCAGCCCCTCTGGGAAACGGTATATCCTGACCGTGGTGGACTACGCCACCCGGTACCCCGAGGCGATTGCCCTAACTAATATCCACGCGGAAACCGTAGCCGAAGCCTTGATGAAAATCTTCTCCCGAGTAGGGTTCCCACAGGAAATGGTCTCAGATAGGGGGACCCAATTCACAGCTGAGGTTACTCAGCAGTTATGGAGGATATGTGGCATAAAGCCGATCATTAACTCCGCGTACCACCCACAATCCAATGGATTATGTGAGAGATTCAACGGTACCCTAAAACAGATGCTTCGGACATTCGGAGAGACCCATAAGGACTGGGAACGATTCCTTCCCCATCTGTTGTTTGCATACAGAGAGGTGCCCCAAGAGTCTACGGGTTTTTCCCCCTTTGAACTATTGTTTGGGAGAAGGGTCCGGGGGCCGTTGGATCTCATTAGAGAGCATTGGGAGGGAGAGAGTAGTGCAGATGGGACCCCTATTGTACCATACGTGCTGGCGTTCCGGGATCGCCTGGAGGAATTGACCCAGGTGGTGCGCACCAACCTCCAGGCCGCCCAACAACGACAGCGTCGTTGGTATGACAGAGGGGCCAGAGACCGTAGTTTTCAAGTGGGGCAGAAGGTGCTAATCCTTAAACCTGTCCGCACCGATAAACTACAGGCCGTCTGGCAGGGCCCATACCAGGTGGTAGAGCAGAGATGCGATACCACCTATGTGATCGGCCCATGCTCAGGAGTAGGGAAGAGACGCATGCTCCATGTGAACATGCTTAAACCCTACCACGAGCGGACGGAGGACGTGGCAGCTATTTGCACGCCCGCCTCCGAAGATCAGGAGAACCTGCCCCTTCCAGATCTGTTAGAGCAGGAGGAGCAGAAGGAACCCTCCCAGGGGGTTCAGCTGGGGGAGCGGCTAAGTCCTCAAGAGCGTATCCAGGTACGAGAACTGATAGCAACCAAGGGCGCCACCTTTTCTAACCTACCTGGGTACACTCCACTAGCCACCCACCGAGTAGAAACCCCGGGACAGCTTCCCATGCGACAGACTCCATATCGGATTCCTGAATCCGTGCGGGAACATATGAGGAAGGAAATTGAAGAGATGTTGCAGTTGGGGGTTATTGAACACTCAGATAGCCCCTGGGCATCGCCGGTAGTCCTGGTTCCCAAGAAAGATGGTACCACCCGGTTCTGTGTGGACTACCAGAGGTTGAACGACAAAACTGTGTCGGACGCCTACCCGATGCCTCGGATAGACGAACTGCTGGATAGGATGGCCAGGGGTCAGTATCTCACTACCATAGATTTGTGTAAGGGATACTGGCAAATTCCACTAGCCGAGGACGCCATTCCTAAGTCGGCGTTTGTCACCCCGTTTAGCTTGTACCAATTTCGAGTCATGCCATTCGGGATGAAGAACGCCCCCGCGACATTCCAGCGGATGGTGGATCGGCTACTGGACGGGTTCCAGGACTATGCGTATGCATATCTGGACGATATTGCCATCTACAGTCAGACCTGGGCAGAACACCTACAACAC
>OW240912.1:149688578-149704146 GCA_933207985.1 Pelobates cultripes
CTTTGAGTGGTGCATGTAACTATGAGTTTGTATGTGAATATTTGTGGGCATGTTAGTCAGTGTGTGACTTGGTGTGTTCCACTGGACAGAGTCTCACTGCAACCGATAAATGATAAAAACAAATAGGGGTTATAAAATAAAGTAGATAAACAGAAACAAGAGATGACTGGTTCAGTACAAAAGAGCTTTAGTCTTTTAACACTCTTTTTAGGACTAGTCAGTCTAGTCCTTTTACACAAATGCAAGAAGTTTTTCTCACTGCACATAGCATGAAGGCGTCACCAACACTGAACCTAATTAATAGCCAGTTATTTTCACATTTCCTGCTTCTTCTTTGGTGAACATATTATCGGATGTATAAAATTTGTAAAGACTTGTTAGTTACTCATCATTATTATTAATAGCATTTACATACCAAAAACTTATTTGGCAGTGCTTTATAATATTATGAAGGGGTAAATTTAACAATAAATGAGACAAAATGTTACAGAAACAATAGGTTAATGAGGACCCTGTTCAAACTAGCTTACAATCTAGAGGAGGTGGGGTATGAAAAATACAATAGGAAGGGCAGAGTGGGGGATAGTAACCAAGCAACAAGTTGGGCAATCTAGCAAAATTGGAAAAATGAGAGGAATGATGGCCCCTTTAAGAGACAGCTAGAGAAGGTTTAAAATAAAAGTTACCCTGGGAGGCCATACACTTTTCTAAACAGATGGGTTTTGAGCAACTGCTTAAATGATTGAAGACTAGGCTGTTCAAAGGAATGGATCCACCCACAAGAACTCCTGCACAAGCTAGCTGTAATGGTACGAGCATTGAACAGGAGAAGATAATCTGCAGAGCAGAGAGATCAAGAAGGGGCATACCTACGAATTATTGAAGAAACAGGGGCTATAGTTGTTTATAGTGTTTTATATGTATATAAAACATATTTAATAAAACCTTACATTGACTTTATATAGGGTACAGGAAGCCAATGTAAGGATTGACAAAGTGATCAGCATGGTGGCAGAATCAAAACGGTTATATGATAGTAGTTGCCAGATGTGACGGTTGTAGAATCTCACTAACAGATGACATTTGGAGATTTCGATAACATGCTCCTCAGAATCTACAGCAATAGAGAAGAAGACCAAGTACCACTCACGTACCTTAAAAACATAATGATGAGTGAGTTGTTGATCACCAAAAGCAGATGAAAAAAACATTGTTTAAAAAAAACTGGCTAGTTATTGTCTTACATGCAGACTGAAAGCACAAACCAATAAAGTTATGGTGGGGAAACATAAATTCCAAGGAACCCATGTTTAAAATAGAATAATTAGGCAAAAATGTGATTCTTTGTTGAGCTCATTTGCATATGCCCACCCAGAATCCCTTGCAGTAATAACATCACTGGAAATGTGAGATTTCTGTAGGAAAAGCAAGTCTTATGGCTTGGTAGAGATAGAAGTAAGCGCTCACTACAAACAAGGTAGGTGGTATGTCAGAGTATATTGACATTATGCTTCAACCATATGTTAAGACAACCAAGTCATACTTAAAGACACCATCGACCTTCTGAACAAATTATCACATATCAATTGGAAAGATGCCTATACATTAATTACGTGTGATGTACAATCCTTATACACCATAATCCCACATAACAAAGGATGTCAAGCCGTTAGAAATATCTTAAAAAGAAATGCGTTTATGCCCGAAAACCAGATTTTATTGTTAAAGAAATTGATATGATTTTTTTAACCCCTTGAGGACCAAACTTCTGGAATAAAAGGGAATCATGACATGTCACACATGTAATGTGTCCTTAAGGGGTTAAAACGATTATTTTTGGTTTGATGACTCTTTTTATCAGCAGGTCAATGTCACAGCAATGGGTACCAGGTTCGCACCAAGCTATACCAATCTCTTTATGACGGAACGGGAAGAAAGAACGGTGTGGAGGGGACATGGTTAGGTGGAGATCCTGCTGGCCTACTATAGATATATCGATGATTTGTTTTTAATATGGAAAGGCCCAATACCCAACGCCCAGGATTTTATTACTTTTTTAAACAACAATGATGATGGAATAATATTAACAGCTGATTTTAGTACTACTAATGTAACTTTTTAAGATAACATATATATATATATATATATAAATATATATATATATATATTAAAAATAACGAAATCCACACTAAAACACATTTTTTAAAAGTGCATTTAAATAATTTTATAGGTATGGACAGTTGCCATTATGATAGTTGGCTCAAGAGTATACCAAAGAGCCAACTACTAAGACTCAGAAGGAACTGTTTAGAGGTGGATATATTTAACAACCAAGCAAATAAAATCAAAGATACATTTTTAAAAAAAGGCATATAACACTAGCACTTTAGATAAAATTATTGAGGAAACTCGACACACACAGAGAGAAAATTTAATTTTAAGTACAAAACAAAAAACTAAAACAATAAGAGATTTTAAATTACCTATAGTTTTGGACTACAACAACAAAAATAAACATTCGATAAATATCAATATCTTTTTTAACAGTAAACTTGGCTTCTATAGGTGTAATAGCTGTACGGCATGTAAAAAAACAATAAAAATGGACAAGTGTACATCAAGTTTTGAATCAAATAGAGCCAATAAAATTTACAATATAAGGAACACCATAACTTGTAATAGTAAAAATGTAATATATTTATTAGAGTGCCCTTGTGGCCGCCAATATATAGGAAGAACAATAAGACCGTTGAAAACAAGAATAAGAGAACGCTGCCGTAATATAGAAATTTGTTTTAAATATCATTTAGTTTCTTCTCACTTTCTTTCCCATAATAAAGATCCCAGTAACCTAAAATTTATGGGTATTGCAAAACTTACACACCACTGGTGAGGTGGTAATATTACTGATAAACATGGTCAAAAAGAGATGGAATACTATTTAGATACCCTCCACCCCAATGGTTTAAATGCAGATTTTGACCTGTATAATTTTTTATAATCTAATAATTCATTATTTTTTAGATATTTATATACTCCAATCTATTCTTATCCAGTTTTTCTATTTTACCCTTTTTTCTACTTTTAAGGACTATTTTCTCCACTTGATTGCTTCTTTAAAGGGATACTCCATTGGAGTGGTCTGGGTGCCAACTGTTTTCTCCACTTGATTGCTTCTTTAAAGGGATACTCCATTGGAGTGGTCTGGGTGCCAACTGCCACTACCCTTAACCCTGCAAGTGTAATTATTGCAGTTTTCATAAACTGCAATATTTATATTGCAGGGTTAAGTCCTCCTCTAGTAGCTGTCTACTTGTTCATAGAACACGAAAAGTGTTTTCAGCTACGCTTGACGTCCTCACGCTATGTGAGGACCTCCAGCGTCCCCCCGAAATCCCCATAGGAAAGCATTGCATGCGCATGGGAGGAGAGTAGGTGGAGCCTGACCCGCGCCGAGGGACAAGTCACTGAAGGGATTTTCCTGGCACTGGAGAATCCCTTTAATAAGCATTTATTTTATGTGGTATATTTGTTATTAAAATCTTCATGCTTATTAACATACTGATAATTATATATACATATATTTATATATATATATATATATATATATATATATATGTTTTACAATTATATATGACTACTGATTTCTGTATTTTACTTCCTTTTTGTCATAATTCTCCTATATGGAGTTTGTGGGACCATAGACTGCTGCACTTGTGAACGGTTTTATATGAACTACATCTACTATGAACCTTTGTGCTCATGGAGAGAAAAAAAAAAAAACTACATGTCCCATGAATGCTTGAGATGTACCGAGTGCGTTACATCACTTCCGGGTGATGCATGCAAACCAGGAAATTGAATCCTACACACCTGATTTCAGCAATTGAAGTCCTGGTTTATACCACATATAAACCAGGACTTGACAGGACTACCTACACTTCTGAGGAAGCCCAGCCGGGTGAAACGCGTAAAGCAGGCTTCTCCAAACTCCGGCCCTCCAGATGTTGCTGAACTACAACTCCCATGATTCTATGAATTAAATAGATAGGCTGAGAATCATGGGAGTTGTAGTTCAGCAACATCTGGAGGGCCAGAGTTTCGGGAAGCCTGGCGTAAAGTGTTGGTACTGGAAGAATTTACTCCCTATATACTGTATACTCCCTATATATCTTTTATATATATATATATTTTATTAAAAATAAAGTATTTATATTTTTAAAGGTATATTTCCATTTTATTATTTTTATTTTATTTTATCATCATCATATTCCTGTCATCTCCTGGTGTATCCTGCATATCCTAGGTGGGGATAATACCACCAACGCTCTTCATACCAGAGCAGGCCATTGCTCTGCATATTGTAAGAAGGATACCGCTTTTTATCCTTTACTTTGTGTATATACATATTATACCATAAGACCTTTTGATTGTGTTTTCTCATATATACTGGACGGAAAGAACTATCAAGAAAAGCTTCAAATATCCATAGACGGGGATTGTATTGTCCAGACGCATTACAGCAAAGCTCTTAGCAGCTCTATTTATTGTGAGTTTGCACACTATATTTCTACATCAAATAGTTTAAATCACTGTTACATATTGCACTATTTTTTGTCCATTTCTGTTTCCTTCAAGGTTACAGAAACCATCCTACCTCAGCGTATGTAGATTGAATCAACTGATGTAATTATATTTTTTTATGTTATATATTTCTGCTATATCTTATTGCTTTTGTGGCAAAGTCTTATGGCTTGACTGGTGTGCAGATCTGTGTTTAACAATGTATTGACTATGCAGACTGAAAGGTATGGTCAGAATTCGCATCAATGCTATAAGAGAATATATACCAAGGCTAACTTAAGGAACTAAGTGCAGAAATAAGTGAACCTCTGTTTTTAATCTTTCAAGATTCTTTTCTTTCAGGAAGTGTTCCGGAGGATTGGAGGAAGGCAGATGTGGTTCCTATATTCAAAAAGGGTTCAAAATCCTTGCCTGGAAATTATAGACCTGTGAGCTTAACTTCTGTGGCTGGTAAAATATTTGAAAGGTTATTAAGGGATAATATTCAAGAATTCCTTGAGAAGAACATGGTTATCAGCAAAAATCAGCATGGTTTTATGAAGCACAGGTCATGTCAAACTAACTTGATTGCGTTCTACGAAGAAGTAAGTAGAAGTATAGATCAGGGTGTTGCCGTGGATGTGATCTATTTGGATTTTGCCAAGGCATTTGATACAGTTCCACACAATAGATTAGTGTTCAAACTCAAGGAAATCGGTCTAGATGAAAATGCTTGTTCTTGGGTAGAACATTGGCTTAAAAACAGAGTACAAAGAGTTGTCATTAATGGTAAATTTTCAAGCTGGACAGAGGTGGCAAATGGTGTCCCTCAGGGGTCTGTTCTGGGACCCCTTCTATTTAACATGTTTATAAATGATCTTGAAGACCGCATTGAAAGTCATGTTTCAGTGTTTGCAGATGACACCAAACTTTGTAAATGTCAGGGTTTCTTTGCTGTTTTAAACAGCCACCCTTCCTTTTTCAGTGTCTGAGGTTTCAGCCTTAATTAACGATCAGCTCCTTCAGCATGTTGCCACGGTTACTCACCTGAGAATAGTAATCAACCCTGCTGCTAATCAGTTCAGCCTATTTAAGCAGCAAATCCCAGAACCTCCTTGCCCTTGCGTGGTTTCCTGTCCCCCAGAAGTCTCCTTGTTCCTGTGTTTCCTGTTTGCTCCTGGTTCCTGACTCTGGCCTTGTTCCTGACTCCGCTGCCCTCCGTGCTCCTGATCCTGGCTCGTCTGACTACCCGCTCTGGTGACTGACCCCTGCTTGCCTCCTGGACTTTGCTTTTGGTGATTTCTTTGTTATTTATTAAATAAAGGTGTTTTTGCATCTAGATCTGTCTCTGTCTGGTTCCTGGTTCCTGACATTACGCAAGGGCCATGAATACAGATGGTACAGGCAATACACCTATTTACCCGGTGGGACCAGCAGAACCACCATTTGGACCAGTATGCCAATCTGAATCCAAAACCCGGCCAGCCTGCGATTGCGGCCGCCTCTGCCTCACTTCCTGTTCTAGCACCGGTTGTAGCCTCCGAACCTGTTGCGGCTAGAGGAATGACTGGGTCTGTCCCGCTCCCTCAGTATTTTGGGGGCAACCCAGCTCAGTGCAAAGAATTTATAAATCAGGTTAAAGGATACCTTGAAATGCTGCCCCAGGCATTTCCTACAGACAGCGACAAAGTCCAGTTCATGATTTCTTTGCTGTCTGAAAAAGCCCTAGCTTGGGCAAAACCTCTCTGGGAGGCAGAGAGGCCCATCATTTACAATTACCCTGAATTTGTTGCGTCCTTTAAAAGGGTTTTTGATATTCCAGCTCGCTCCACCCCTACTGCCAAACAACTCATGTCTAATACTCAGGGCACGAAAACTATTGTTGAGTATGCCAGTGAATTCCATACCATGGCAGCAGAGGGTGGCTGGAATAACGAGATTCTTGTGGCTGCCTTTGCACAGGGGCTATCCGATGTAATGAAAAATGAGATTGCAGGCAGAGAATTACCTAAAGATCTTGAGGAACTGATAACATTTGTCACCCTCATTAACATCAGACTCCGAGAGAGATCCTCATCCAGGGAGCGCCTGCGGAGGCCTCCAGTATGTTTGGCACCGAGCTTTTCCTGCCCACCCAAACCTCCCTCACCTCCCATGCCTCCTGGTCCTGAGTCCTCTGTCGGTGTGGAGCCGAGGCGGTTAGGCTTCTCACGCCTCTCTGTCGAGGAGAGAGCCTTTAGGAGGAGGGAGGGCCTGTGCCTATACTGCGGGTACCACGGTCACATATTAAAGTTTTGCCCGATTCGTCCGGTAAAGGGCCCGTACCCAAGATACTGTCAGGGGCAGATCTTGGGGGATCTTTCTGCAGACCCAGAGATAAATAAGGACAAACCCTTGGTGCCTATTATCCTCTCCTGGCCGGAGTCATCCATTAAAACCCGGGCATTTCTTGATTCTGGGGCCGCAGGCTTGTTTATAGATTGTGCATTTGCATCAGAGCACTCTATACCCTTACAGCCTCGCAACTCCCCACTAGCTTTCAAAGCCATCGATGGCCGACCTATACAGCCAACCCTCGTGACCCAGGAAACCGTGCCCATATCTCTGGCTGTAGGGGCTCTACATCATGAGATGATCCAATTCCAGGTCATTTCCTCTCCATACTACCAGGTTGTTTTGGGATACCCTTGGCTACAGAAGCATAACCCCACAATTGATTGGCGCAAATCTGAGATATTATCTTGGTCCCAGCAATGCACATTTTCCTGTCTCTGGAAACCGGTCAAAGTTTTGGGCACAGTTTCTGCCTCTTCCTTACCCGCTGAGTACCAAGAATTCCAAGATGTATTTGACAAAGGTCAAGCTAGCGTTCTGCCACCACACCATCCGTATGACTGTGGTATCGAACTCCAACCTGGTGCCAATCCTCCCCGTGGACGGGTTTACCCGCTGTCTGTAGCAGAGAATTGAGCCATGGAGGAGTATGTTACTGATGCGTTGTCAAAGGGATTCATTCGGAAGTCATCCTCTCCTGCCAGGGCCGGCTTTTTCTTTGTGAAAAAGAAGAGTGGTGAGTTGAGACCCTGTATCGACTATAGGGGTCTCAATCGCATTACTATTAAGAATGCCTACCCCATTCCATTGATCACTGAGTTATTTGACCGCCACAAGGGAGCAACGGTCTTCACTAAACTTGATCTGAGAGGGGCATATAATCTCGTCCGGATAAAAGAGGGCCACGAATGGAAAACCGCATTTAACACCAGGAGCGGGCATTACGAATACCTAGTAATGCCCTTTGGTCTTTGCAACGCTCCGGCGGTTTTCCAGGAATTTATAAATGACGTCCTGCGAGATATGCTGCAGCAATGTGTGGTGGTTTATCTTGATATTCTTATCCATTCCACATCTCTCGAGAACCACCACGCAGACGTTTCTAGTGTTCTACAGAGACTTAGAGAAAATAATCTGTTCTGTAAATTGGAGAAATGTGAGTTCAATTGCAAACAGGTCACATTCTTGGGCTATGTTATCTCTGATGCTGGATTCTCTATGGACCCAGAAAAACTTTCTGCTGTACTAAAATGGCCTCGACCTACGGGTCTTCACTCTATACAGCGTTTTCTTGGCTTCGCCAATTATTATCGGAAGTTCATACGCAACTTTTCCTCCTTGGTTAAACCACTCACGGATATGACCAGGAGAGATGCTGATCCACAGCATTGGTCACAGGAAGCCATTTCTGCCTTTGAGTCTCTCAAAGTCGCCTTTGCTGCCGCTCCTATACTGGCACACCCTAACCCTGCCTTACCATTCATTCTTGAAGTCGATGCGTCTGAGACAGGAGTAGGCGCCCTCCTGTCTCAACGTCCTAACCCAGAGAGCTCCAGGCATCCGTGCGGGTATTTCTCGAAGAAATTAAACCCGGCGGAATGCAATTACCAGATTGGTGATAGAGAACTTCTAGCCATAATATTAGCTCTCAAAGAATAGAGGCACCTTCTTGAGGGTACTTCAGTGCCAATTCTCATCCTCACAGACCACAAGAATCTGACATATCTTTCCGAAGATAAGCGACTTTCACCCAGGCAAGCTAGATGGGCTCTCTTCCTATCAAGATTCAATTATGTGGTTTCTTACTTGCCCGGTACTAAAAACATTCAGGCTGATGCCTTGTCTCGACAGTTCTCCCCTCCATCTAGAGAGGAGATAACCCCGACTCCTGTGATTCCTCCGGACCATATACTGGCCACCATCCGTACTAGCCTCACCTCACACCTAGGCGAGGAGATTCTGGCTGCACAAAGTAATGCTCCTCCAGAGAAACCTAATGGCCGTTGTTTTGTACCTATTCATCTCCGTACTAAATTATTAAGTACTTATCACAACCCCAAAGCAGCTGGACATCCAGGCAAAAACCAATTAATCTGGTCCGTCTCTCGGCAATTTTGGTGGCCTAGTCTCCGTTCGGATGTCACTGCTTTTGTAGCTGCCTGTCCTGTATGCGCTCAAAATAAAACCCCACGACACCCTCCAGTGGGTCTCCTGCAAACCATACCTAATGGTGAACGACCCTGGACCCACTTGTCCATGGATTTTATCGTAGATCTTCCGGTCTCCCGTGGCAATACAGTCGTTCTCATGGTTGTTGATCGATTCTCAAAGATGTCGCATTGCATTCCCTTGAAAAACTACCAACTTCTCAGGAACTTGCAACAATTTTTGCTCGGGAGGTCTTTTGTTTGCATGGGTTACCCAAAGTGATAATCTCAGATAGGGGTAGCCAGTTTGTGTCCAGATTTTGGAGAGCTTTTTGTACACAAATGGGAATTCAGCTTTCCTTCTCCTCTGCCTACCACCCGCAATCCAATGGTGCCGCGGAACGAGCTAACCAAACACTGGAACAGTTTCTGCGTTGCTACATTTCTGACCACCAGAACAACTGGTCTGATCTGCTACCCTGGGCGGAGTTTGCCCACAATAGTGCGATTAATGCCTCTTCCCGGCTATCCCCGTTCTTGGCGAACTATGGCTTTCAACCGTCCATATTGCCTGATACGTTCATGCCACAAGGGCATTGGAGGAACATCTCAGGGAACTCCGTTCCACTTGGGTGCAGGTTCAGAACTCGTTGCAACGCGCAATGCAGAACTACAAACTCCAGGCCGACCGCAGACGCCTTCCTGTACCTACCTATCAAGTCGGAGAGAGGGTCTGGCTGTCTTCTCGCAACCTACGGCTCCGTGTTCCCTCACAAAAACTGTCACCCCGATACGTTGGGCCATTTCGTATACTTCGAAGGGTTAACCCTGTAGCTTACGCACTTGACCTTCCTGCTAACATGCGCATCTCTAATGTATTCCATGTTTCCCTCTTGAAACCATTGGTATGTAATCGTTACACAACCTCAGTACCACGTCCATGTCCTGTTCCGGTTGACAATCATGAGGAATATGAAATACGCAGCATCATTGACTCACCAGTCTTCAAAGGACAGATCCAATACTTGGTGCACTGGAAAGGGTACGGTCCAGAGGAACGCTCCTGGGTTCCAGCCTCTGATGTCCATGCACCATCCCTCCTTCGTTCCTATCACGCTCGCTTCCCCATGAAGCCCGGACCCACCAGCAGAAATGGGGGGAGTCGTTGAGGGGGAGGTACTGTCAGGGTTTCTTTGCTGTTTTAAACAGCCACCCTTCCTTTTTCAGTGTCTGAGGTTTCAGCTGTAATTAACGATCAGCTCCTTCAGCATGTTGCCACGGTTACTCACCTGAGAATAGTAATCAACCCTGCTGCTAATCAGTTCAGCCTATTTAAGCAGCAAATCCCAGAACCTCCTTGCCCTTGCGTGGTTTCCTGTCCCCCAGAAGTCTCCTTGTTCCTGTGTTTCCTGTTTGCTCCTGGTTCCTGACTCTGGCCTTGTTCCTGACTCCGCTGCCCTCCGTGCTCCTGATCCTGGCTCGTCTGACTACCCGCTCTGGTGACTGACCCCTGCTTGCCTCCTGGACTTTGCTTTTGGTGATTTCTTTGTTATTTATTAAATAAAGGTGTTTTTGCATCTAGATCTGTCTCTGTCTGGTTCCTGGTTCCTGACAGTAAAACAATACAATGTGAGCAAGATATTACTTTGCTGCAGATGGATTTAGATAGACTGGGGGACTGGGCACTCAAATGGCAGATGTTGAAAAATGCAAAGTTATGCACTTCGGCGTAAAGAATACACAAGCAACGTATACCCTTAATGGAAGCGAATTAGGGATAACAACACATGAAAAGGACTTGGGAATTGTTATAGACAACAAACTATGCAACAATGTGCAATGTCAATCAGCAGTGGCCAAGGCCAGTAAGGTATTGTCATGCATGAAAAAGGGCATTCATTCTCAGGACAAGAATATAATTATGCCTCTTTATAAATCACTGGTAAGACCCCATATTGAATATGCTGTGCAATTTTGGGCACCTGTTCTAAAGAAGGATATTATGGCACTAGAAAAAGTGCAGAGGCGGGCTACAAAATTAATAAAAGGAATGGAACATATCGGCTATGAAGAAAGGTTAACAAATTTAAACCTATTTAGTTTAGAAAAACGTCGCCTGAGAGGGGATATGATAACATTATACAAAATATTCGGGGCCAATACAAACCATTGTGTGGAAATCTATTCACAAACCGGACTTTACATAGGACACGAGGCCATGCGTTTAGACTGGAAGAAAGAAGATTTCGTCTAAGGCAAAGGAAAGGTTTTTTTACTGTAAGAACAATCAGGATGTGGAATTCTCTGCCTGAAGAAGTGGTTTTATCAGAGTCCATACAGATGTTCAAACGGCTACTAGATGCATACTTGCAAGAACAGAATATTCAAGGATATAATCTTTCAATGTAGGGTAATAACTGCTTGATCCAAGGATAAATCTGACTGCCATTCTGGGGTCAAGAAGGAATTTTTTTCCTAGCTTGTTGCAAAATTGTGCTTCAAACTGGTTTTTTTTGCCTTCTTTTGGATCAACAGCAAAAAACAAATGTGAGGTAGGCTGAACTTGATGGACACAAGTCTCTTTTCAGCTATGTAACTATGTAACTATAACTACATTTAAGAAATACCTGTAAATGTAAGCATTGATCAGTTGTTTTCATGTTTTCAGTATTTACACAGCATTACACCACTAACATCTACAAGCAATACAACTTAAATGTATAGTGACATCAGAGGAGTAACTAGAAATCACTGGGCCTGTGTCTCATACACCCCAGCCCCTCCACGTGTCTCATTCCCTTGCCTACAGCCCCTTTATGAATCTCATTCCTCCCTAGCTCCTCCATCCGTCTCGTTCCTCCCTAGCCCCTCCATGCGTGTGTGTCAACCCAAACCCCACCAGCCCCTCCATGTGTGTCATTCCCAACTCTCCAGCCCCTCCATGTGTAATTCTCAACCCTTCCAGTCCCTCCATGAGTGTCATCCCCAACTCCCCCCAGCCCTTCTACGTGTGTCATCCATAAGCCCCGCCACCAGCCCATCTATGTGTGTAATTCTCTTCCCCCTACGCTGCAGTTCCCGGTCTAACAGGAAGTACTCTCTCAGTGAGCACTTCCTGTCAGACAGCTCGCACACACTACACAGGCAGGAAGGTAGCAGCGTAGCACAGCTTTCCCCTCCTGCCAGGCATCCGGGGACCACCCCAAAGATATGCAGGTGGCCCATGGTCACACTGGTCGCAGCTACAACACGACCCCCTGGAGTGACAGGCCCGGTCACAGCGGCGACCCCTGCAACTGTGGTAGGTACGCCACTGAGTGACATCTAAGCCAGGGGTAGGCAACCTACGGCACTAGTGCCATGCACGGCACTCAAGGTGCCTTTGCACGGCACTCAAGGCTGCTAGAGCCAAATCAGGAGTCCCAGTAAAACTTCAGATATCTGCTAATATGAAGAGGTGGTGAAGGACAATCCTCAATTTATGCATTGCAGCCCGTAGAGGAAGTGATCTCAGAGCACTTCATTCCAGCACTTGTGAATGGGAATCCACACAGTAGTAGAGCAGCTCGCAGTTGTTGTTGCAACTCCTGTCCTTGACCTGTACCTGGCCAACATGGTCCCCACTGGAACCCAGGGAAGCCACCCACACTGCTAGATATACACAGAAATGCAGAAAGACCCTCCCCTCATACAAATAATACGGACAGCCCACACACAAACATACACACAATCCGCACAAACATACACACAATCCACACAAACGCAACACCACTAACAATCCACATACATGCACACAACCCCACATGCAGCCTCTCACATGCAATACCCCAAACAGCCCCCACACATACACACACTACTAAACACACAATGTGACACATCTATCCACACACACAATTCCACAAGCTGCCCCCATACACAGCCCCCATTCATATGTATCATACACAATACCACAATCTACTCATGAACATATACAATATAATAGCTCATATACGCACAAATACAATGATACAAAGCAACTGCAGTATAAAAAACACAAGCAGAATACGACAGCATATACACCTCAATTTAAAGAAAAAAAAAATGGAACCGGCACGCCACGGGACATCACAATCCTATATCAGCACAGTGCTGCTAAAAGGTTGCCTACCCCTGATCTAAGCAGTATATTGTTATTTGTCTTGTTCTCAGGTAGCTGTTGAACATAAACATAATGTACTGAATATTCTTTACTTAACCTCCTAAAGGATTACTCCAAGCACCATGACCACTTACATGATTTGAAGTGATCATGTTGCCTTAAGTATGTATGTGCAGTGTTTAACTTTGAAAAGCTGACAGAGGTGTAATACAACCTCCAGAAGAATCATTAACCAGTCCAGAACAAAATTGGCAGGGGCAGCATCAGGTAAGTATAACTCACCTTCCTCTGTTGCATCCCTGAGCCTCAACACTCCAAGCAGCAATGTCATTATCCTGGTCTTTGCAAAATATGCAAAGACGCCAGAAGGTGACTGAGATGCTTTAAATTCCCTTGTTACTAAATAAGGTGTCTTGTTGCTAGCCAAGCAGAGCCCTATAGTGATCCAGGTATCTGTTTGAACCTAAAACTCCCCCTCTGAAAGTTGTGTATTATCCCAATGTGAAGGACACTAAAAAGTAACCTACAAATTCTCCCTGCATACCCCAAGCTTGACAGCACACTGTGCAATGTAATCAGAGAGGCTTCTGCAATAAGCATTGTGCAGATAACTGAGTGATCTGTTCCAGGAGATGGAAGAGAAATATGGTGTGACAGTCTGTCAAGATTTGAGCTAGCATCAGAGAAGGAGATATACCCTCTCTTGCTGCAATCACATAATGTAGAGCACTCACAGAATGCTCAGTAGCCTGTACACTCGGGGTAGGATGCCTTAGGAAGAGATCTGTTTTGAAATCTTGTACATGTACGAGAGTATATCAGAAACTAGGATTCTTGGTGAATGAAAAACTAGGAGCAAAACACAGGTCCCAGAGTGAATATGGCAAAGTCCATAAAGGACACCTTTACAAAATGTATATCCTTTTAGTTTTTCTCTTTGTGTTTTTTTTTATTTTGCCTTCGATTAAAGAATCAAAATAAAATAAAATAATAAAATGAAGAAATAGTGTATCCCACACTTTAATGTAGCAATGTATGTCATTATTATATATTAAGTGTTTAGTCCCTTGGTTAAGTTCTTTTTAAACCTCTAAACTTTAGGTCACCTTGGAGGTAAAGTTTATTAAAGCTTTAAACAAAAAAAGTGTAGGTTATTATTTGATTTTATATTAAAGGTGTGGTTCATACAAATTAAATGTATTTAAGAAAAAAATATATACTAGCAGCATACACATAGCCAAAACATGCATTTCTGCATTCGGGACTAATGGGGCAGTAGGCCTTACCCCACAGTCGTGAATGCAGACAAACTGCTCTTGGAGAGAATGGACATCAATCACTCCAAAATCATTCCTGTACAGGTTTACTTGTGGAAAATTCTGGTATACCTGAATTTCCTGTAATTTGAACAGTAATTTGAATAGTACTTTAAAAGTTTGGTTTTCAGGTTAAAAAATTGCAACCAGCAGCCTCCCAAATGTCAATTGTTTTGTGGATTACACTCATGTGCCAATTGTCCAACCAGAAATGGAGTGGGTCATACAAATGCAGTACAAGTGGGTTGCTAACAAAACCTCAGAAATAAAACCCCAAGGAAGAACCTTTCAATTTCACCAGGATGTTGCAATCTATATATGTCAAAGTGTGGTTGAAAGTGTTCTTCAATAAACAACATGAAACTTCCCTCTAAGCATGTATACAAGTGTCTGTTTATGTACTAAGTAGGCAGAGTACTCTAGAGCACTCATAGCCGTAGGTGTAATTCCAATTTAAGTCATTGTGCCTGAAAACTTGTGTGTGTTCTTTTTTGCAAACCCCTAAGGGAAGCAAACAAGAACATGATGAAATGAAGTAATAAGAAGAGAAACCTCATTGCACCATTCCTGATTGATTTTATTTCTATTTTTAAATTAAAGTGTGAATTAGAGATTTGTCACTCATAAAGTACAAATCATGCAATCACATGTTCATTGAAGAGTGTGGTCTTGCATTTAAACACTTTTTTCATGGCAAAAAACTATGCAGGTTCATAGGAATAAAAAGGTGTTCAATTACTTTTTGAGCCACCTTTTGATTGTTTTCATTCTGGGTCACATTTGACAATGTGAGAACCCAGTATGGACAAGTAAATCAATATCAATGTATCTGTTTGGTTTAGTTTAGTTTTAGAACTACCAGACTTGCCATGTTTTCTTTGACATTTAATTTAAAGGACCACTATAGTGCCAGGAAAACATACTTGTTTTCCTGGCACTATAGTGCCCTGAGGGTGCCCCCACCCTCAGGGACCCCCTCCCGTCTGGCTCTGGAAAGGGGAAAGGGGTTTAAACTTACCTTTTTCCAGCGCTGGGCGGAGAGCTCTCCTCCTTCTCTCCTCCTCCATTCC
>OW240912.1:149704246-149740954 GCA_933207985.1 Pelobates cultripes
CTGCAGTTGCCATGGAGCGGGTGTCGTGGAGGCTGCTGAGATCTTTCTGTACTGAATGTCCAGCACACTCGTATGCCATGTACTGAAGGGATATGATCAGTGGCGTACACTTAATCCATGGGGCCCTGGTGCGAAAACTGATCCATGGCCCTTCCCTCCCCTCCCCTCCCCCCCTCCCTGGCTTACACTGTGTGGGACAGGGCCGCAACACATGGCGGCGGGCACCTGGTTGCAGGGGTCACAGGGTATGTACGCCAGTGCATGCAAATACACATACACTTAAAGGACCACTATAGGCACCCCAGACCACTTCAGCTCAATGAAGTGGTCTGAGTGCCAGGTCCCTCTAGTTTTAACCCCGCAGCTGAAACATAGAAACATAGAATGTGACGGCAGATAAGAACCATTCGGCTCATCTAGTCTGCCCAATTTTTTAAATACTTTCATTAGTCCCTAGCCTTATCTTATAGTTAGGATAGCCTTATGCCTATCCCACGCATGCTTAAACTCCTTTACTGTGTTAACCTCTACCACTTCAGCTGGAAGGCTATTCCATGCATCCACTACCCTCTCAGTAAATTAATACTTCCTGATATTTTTAAACCTTTGTCCCTCTAATTTAAGACTATGTCCTCTTGTTGTGGTAGTTTTTCTTCTTTTAAATATAGTCTCATCCTTTACTGTGTTGATTCCCTTTATGTATTTATATGTTTCTATCATATCCCCCTGTCTCGTCTTTCCTCCAAGCTATACATGCTATGTTTCACTGAGGGTTAATCCAGCCTCTAGTACCTGTCTCACTGACAGAAGGCTTGAGGCGCTTCTGCGATTCTCACTGTGAAAATCACAGTGAGAAGACGCTGGGCGTCCATAGGAAAGCATTGAGTAATGCTTTCCTATAGGCGGTTTGAATGCGCATGCGGCTCTTGCTGCACATGTGCATTCAGAGCTGAGTGGCGGATCAGGGTGGAAAGGTAAGAAAGGTAAGTGCTGAAGGAGTTTTAACCCCTTCATCCCAGCAGGGGGCCACAATAGGGGGACCTAAGGACTATATAGTGCCAGGAAAACGAGTTTGTTTTCCTGGCACTATAGTGGTCCTTTAATGACAAACATTCAGATACACATACAGACAAACAGATACCCATGCAGACGAAGAGATACACACACAGACCCACATACAGGCACACACACACGCATACATACACACACTCATAGTGACAGACCCACATACACACTCACTGACAAACACACACTCACTAATAGACAATTATACCATCACTCTCAGGCCTCACTTCACAATCAACTCAGTGAAGACCGCATTTACCATCCTGCAGAAACTCCCATCACTCTCAGGCCTCACTTCACAATCAACTCAGTGAAGACTGCATTTTTTTCTCTCCCCAGTCTGTGTGTAAATCTGTGTGTGCATGTGGCCATGCCTATGTTTTCCAGTGGCGTACATATAGGGGTTGCAGCTGCGACCAGGTCCATCACTCCAGGGGACCCGGCCGCCCTGCGGACCCCTGTGACCGGGTACCAGCCGGCATTTTTTGCGGCCCCGGCCTGCAGGCAAACCGCCGGGGCCGCACGTTCAAGAGGCCCATCAAGTGGCCAGTTAGCGCTGTTAGGGCCACCCAATGGGTATGGATTTCCAGGGAGCCCACTCAGTGCTGTGGCGCTTTAACAGTGAGACCGGGCGATGAGATCACTGTTGGGAGGAAGTGACTGCCTGTCACTCCTCCCAGCTATCAGAGAGCCGTGCGGGAGCCACCACTGGACCCCAGGGAAAGTCACCCTCCTGCACCTAAAAGGTAGGAAACAAGAGGGTGACTTAAACATTTTGTATATGTGTGTGTGGTTGTATGTATATGTGTGTCTTTTGCAAATTTACCTGAGATCTGATACCATTGCTTGCAGAGTCAAGGTTGTCAGTGACAACTCTCTTCAGCTGTGTCTGGTCAGGTGTCTGGTTCTTGGCCTATAAAAGCCACTTCCTGTCTCTGTACCTTTGCCAGATTATTGTGGTTCCTGTACTCTCTAATCAAGCGTGTTCCTGTTTCTCCTTCCTGTTGTTGAATTTGGACTGTTTTGACTTTGCTGCTTCTCCTTCCCACTGACCTCGGCTTGCCTCACTACGATTATCATCTTTCTGTTCCAGTCTCCCATCTCTGCTTAAGACCAGAAGGCCACTCAAGGCTCAGGGGCTCAACCACCTGGGTAACGAGTGGCTACCTCTGGCAGAAAACATTGCTGATCTTGCTACTGGACTCCAAAACTTTGTAACATCAATATCATTACAGAATAATCTGGACCATTCATGGAGACCGTCGGATCAGATTCTGCATTGGCCCAGCAGGTTGCTTTTAATGCAAGAACTATGCAGACCCAGGCACAGACCATTCAAGTGCTGCAGGATCAGGTAGCTGAACTGCAAAATGAAGTTCGATCAATGCATAGTGAGCTTACCAGCTACAGGGCACATGATGTTGCGGCTGCTGCTACTACTACTGTTACACCTGCACAAGATGCCCGCTTGCCTCTACCAGAAAAATTTGGAGGAGACCACAAAAAATTTAGGGGTTTCCTAAATCAATGCCGTTTGCATTTCATGATGTTACCTAACCGTTTTCCATCTGAAAGAGAGAAGGTGGGATTTATTTTCTCCCTCTTCAAAGATGAAGCCCTGGCCTGGGGCTCCCCTTTTCTGGAACAGGACAGTCCAGTCTTGGGGAAATTTAAAAGACTTTCTTGAGGCCATGTGCCTAGTTTTTGATTATCCCAATCGCTGTGCTACAGCAGAAGCCACTCTCCTTCATTTATATCAAGGGAGGCGCTCTGTGGCTGAATATGCTGCTGAATTCAGACAGTGGGTTACTGATCCTACTTGGAACCAATCAGCCCAGAGGTTCCACTTCAGAAGGGGTCTCTCAGAAGCTATAAAAGATGAGCTAGCTCGTGTTGATCTTCCTGTTGAGTTTGAAGCATTTGTGCGGTTGGCTATCCGTATTGATCGGAGACTTTCAGAAAGAAGATTGGAAAGACAGGGCTCTTTTAAACCAACTGCTACTCCTACTTTCTATTCAAGAATTTCTACTCCGACCCCACAAACACCTACAGACTCTGAACCTGAGGCTATGCAGGTAGATCTAATAAGAGGGCCATTATCCAATGAAGAAAAACAGTGGCGACGCACTCACAATTTATGCCTGTATTGTGGTAGTGCAGGGCATTATGCCATCAATTGCCCTAGCAAGTCTAAAAGAACAATAGCTATGACTGCCGAGGGTGCACAGATTCAACACCAATCCCAGATTTCAGACCAACTGGATTCTGTCACACAACCCTTGTTTTCTCTGGCTCAGGGTGAAGAAGGTATGATGACTCAACATCCTCATTTGGTGGTGCCTATAATAAAATTTCAACTACAGCTATGATAGATTCCGGAGCAGGCGGAAACTTTATGGACATTAAATTTGCAGCAGGAAATAAAATTCATTCTATCCCTAAATCTTCACCTGTGTTAATGGAAACAGTAGACGGTTCTCCACTTACGTCAGGCCCGGTTACACATGAGTCTGTGCCCTTAAAATTGATTCTGGAAGTGAATCACCATGAGTCTATATCTTTCCACCTAATTTCCTCAACACAGTTTCCAGTGATTTTGGGTATACCCTGGCTTGCTCTGCATAACCCATAGATTGATTGGAAGACTGGAACTTTGTCCTTTCCTTCAGAACACTGCTTAATGAATTGTCAACCCTCCAAGGCGACACCTGTTACCACAACAATTAATGAAATGGTTGCTACAAATTTAACTAAGCTTCCTCTACAATATCGGGATTTTGCAGATGTCTGTGATAAGAAGAATGCTGATCAGCTTCCACCTCACAGGCCTTATGATTGCTCCATAGAGCTGCTACCTGGAGCTGCTATCCCATTTGGCCGTATATACTCCCTTTCTGAGCCTGAATCAAAAGCACTTAGTGAATACATACAAGAAAATCTTGCCAAAGGCTTTATTCGACCATCTACTTCTCCAGCAGGAGCTCCTATATTCTTTGTAGAAAAGAAAGATGGCAGTCTACGGCCATGTGTCGATTACAGGGACATTAATAAAATCACTGTCAAAAACCGTTATTCCTTGCCTCTCATTCCTGAACTTCTGGAGAGACTTCGTTCAGCTAAAATATTTACGAAGCTTGATCTACGGGGGGCATATAATCTGGTTCGCATAAGACCAAATGATGAATGGAAAACAGCTTTCAGAACCAGGTACGGACATTACGAATATCTAGTAATGCCATTTGGGCTTTGTAATGCCCCTGCATCTTTTCAGCATCTAATCAATGATGTACTACGGGATCTCCTGGATCAGTTTGTTGTGGCATATTTGGATGATATCCTGATATTTTCTGATAATCTTGAAAATCACAGAAAACAGGTCTGCATTGTTCTTGAGCTCCTTCGTACCCACCACCTATACATTAAACTGGAAAAATGTGAGTTTGAACAAACAGAAATTCAGTTCCTGGGGTATGTAATAACTCCTAAAGGTTTAAGTATGGATGCAAGTAAAATTAAAGCTGTGCTGGACTGGCCCATCCCCAAGAATGTAAAAGATATACAGAGATTTGTGGGGTTTGTAATTTTTACAGGCGTTTCATTAAGAATTTCTCTGCCGTTATTACACCGATCACTGAACTAACACATAAAGGGACTCCTTTTCAGTGGTCCAATAAGGCTGACACTGCATTTTCCAGATTAAAGACTCTGTTTACATCTGCCCCTATCTTGGTACATCCTCAGCCAGAATTGCCATTTACTGTAGAGGTAGATGCTTCTGATTCAGCTGTTGGGGCTATACTGTCTCAAAGGACTGGACCTAAGATATTGTTACATCCATGTGCCTTCTATTCCCGCCAGATGTTACCAGCAGAAAGAAATTATGACATAGGGAATAAAGAACTTTTGGCTATAAAAGCTGCCTTCGCCGAATGGAGACATCTCTTGGAGGGAGCCACCCATCCAATTACTGTCCTCACAGATCACAAAAATCTGGAATCTATTCAATCCGCTAAGAGACTGTCAGCCAGACAAGCACGCTGGTCCCTATTTTTCTCAAGGTTTAATATTTTTTATTTCATACCGCCCTGGTTCCAGAAATGGCAAGGCGGATGCCTTGTCTAGGATAGCTGACCCCCTCCATACTACAGTAACCAAGGCCACCATCTTGCCGGAGAGTAGATTTTTAGGAGTTACCTTTCCTTCTGATCTAATGTCTTGCATTAAAAAGGGCTACTCTAAAGATCCAGTTTTTCGTGATCCTCCTCGTGATCGTCATATGACCATGCTTAATGGGTTTTGGATTTTTCAACAACGTCTGTTTGTTCCAGAATTAGTGCGACTGGACGTTTTACGCCTCTACCATGACTCTAAACCAGCAGGTCATCCAGGAATACGAAAGACACAAGAACTACTTACCCGATCCTTTTGGTGGCCTAAATATTATGAGGATGTTAAGAAGTATGTGTCCTCTTGTGATGTATGTGCCAGACATAAGACTCCTCGCTCATCCCCTGTTGGCTTGCTTCAGCCTCTTCCGATTCCTCATCGTCCCTGGGGATCTATATCCATGGACTTTATTGTGGAACTACCTTCCTCTAAGGAACACACTACCATTCTTGTTGTTGTGGACTGGTTAACTAAGATGAGTCATTTCATACCAGCTCGTGGTCTCCCTTCAGCTAAACAGACTGCTGACCTAGTTATTCTGGAAATATTTCACTTGCATGGAGTGCCTGATGAAGTAATTTCTGACAGGGGAGTGCAGTTTACATCTCATTTTTGGAAATATTTTTGTTCTATTCTAGGTATTAATGTAAATCTGTCTTCAGCTTTTCATCCACAAAGTAATGGACAGACTGAGCGAACCAACCAGACTTTAGAACAATATTTGCGGTGCTATATTAGTTACCTGCAGGATGACTGGCTGGATTTTCTACCCACGGCGGAGTTTGCCTATAACAATGCCCAACACTGCTCCACTTCTCTGAGCCCATTTTTTGCCAATTATGGTTACCATCCAACCTTTCTAGTGAGTCTCCCAATTACTACTTCCATTCCTGCAGTCACTGACCGGCTAACCGCCTTACGAGATTCCCAAGAACTGTTGAAGGAGACTCTTTCGGATGCTCAGGAATGTTACAAAAGAGCTGCTGATAGGCACAGAAAGGAGGCCCCAGTTTATCATGTTGGTGACAAGGTTTGGCTGTCAACAAAGAATCTTAAGCTTAGGATTCCTTCTCGTAAATTGGGTCAAAAGTTCATGGGACCTTTTGAGATCATCGCTCAGATCAATGCAGTCACCTTCCGCCTGCAACTTCCGGATTCCATGAAAATACATCCGGTGTTTCACGTGGCACTGCTTAAACCTTTTCATGATAATACTTTCCCTGGTCGAGCCCTGCCTGCCCCACCACCAGTCCTCGTGGATGGTGAAGATGAATACGAGGTGGAAAAAATTCTTGACTCCAGGATCTTCCGCAACAAGCTTCAATATTTGGTTCATTGGAAAGGCTATGGTGAGGAGAATAGATCGTGGGAACCAGTGGACAATATTCACGCTCCTGATCTTCTTCAGTCTTTCCATGCACAGTACCCTGCTAAACCAGGAAATAGGGCATCCAGAGGTGGAGGTAATGTGAGGAACTGACTCTGCTGGGTTTCGAACCCTGGTTTACATGGTGCTAAACCTCTTCCTTACCAGTACACCAGCCTGCCTTTTGCAAATTTACCTGAGATCTGATACCATTGCTTGTAGAGTCAAGGTTATCAGTGACAACTCTCTTCAGCTGTGTCTGGTCAGGTGTCTGGTTCTTGGCCTATAAAAGCCACTTCCTGTCTCTGTACCTTTGCCAGATTATTGTGGTTCCTGTACTCTCTAATCAAGTGTGTTCCTGTTTCTCCTTCCTGTTGCTGAATTTGGACTGTTTTGACTTTGCTGCTTCTCCTTCCCACTGACCTTGGCTTGCCTCACTACGATTATCATCTTTCTGTTTCAGTCTCCCATCTCTGCTTAAGACCAGAAGGCCACTCAAGGCTCAGGGGCTCAACCACCTGGGTAACGAGTGGCTACCTCTGCCAGAAAACATTGCTGATCTGGCTACTGGACTCCAAAACTTTGTAACATCAATATCATTACAATGTGTATGTGTTTGAGTGTGCGTGTGTCTGTGTGTGTTTGTCTGTATGTGTCTTTGTATGTGTGTCTTGTGTGTCTGTCTGTATGTATGTGTCTGTGTGTATGTATTTATCTTTTTGTGTATGTGTGTCTGTCTGTATGTGTCTGTGTGTATGTGTGTGTGTGTGTCTCTATGTATGCATGTGTCTGTGTGTGTATGTATGTGGGTGTTTATGTGTCTGTCGGGGGGCGAGGGAGGGAGGCCCCATGGTACAGTTTCCCACCAGGGCCCCATGGATTGCGTGTACGCCACTGATGTTTGCGTACGAGTCTGTGTGCTTATTTATCAATGTTTTTGTCTGTGTATGTATAAGTAAATACGAATGTCTATGTATATGAATATGTGCGTGTGATTTCCCTAACAAAAAGGGTTGTGGTGTGCATAGTGATACATAAAAAAAAATAAAAAAATCTGTGATTAAAAAATGCTTGGGCCTTCTGAAGCCTGATAAGGACCCTGAATTATGTGGCAGCTACAGTCAAATTTTGCTCCTAAACATTGACAACTGTGTCAGTTGGGCCTTCATGTTCTCTACTCTAGATAAAGAAAATATGAAGCCGAAGTCAACATATAAATGGACTATGTGGGTATAAAGGGTCCTAAACCCTAAATAGTACAAACACGAGAAAGGTAAGAGGGTGAAAGAGTGAAGGGCGACCTGCCTTTCCTCTAACACTCCCCCTAAGTATACCCACAGTAGTGAAAATAACTCATAGGGTATGAATAGAGTAAAAATTAAAAACTTATGTTTATTGAATTCTATTTAAAACTCTCTTTAAAAAAAAATTAATGAAATAGGTGCAACACACAATGTTGGTGAATTTAAAAAGGAAAGGTTCAATGCAGTCTAGACAGTCTCTTGTATATGTATATATAACTAACTGTAAGTGGTTACTAATAAATTGATTTATACAATAAAATATGGCAATTTCTTGTATATAGAAGTGTAACTACCTGTAAGTTGTTACTAATGAATTGACTTCTACAACAGACACAATAGTCAAGAATATATTTAAGAGATAAAGGTCAAAAGCTAGTATAAGTTGCACTTAGTTGGATAGTATCTGATAGGAGCTCAAATTGATAAAGCCTCTATATATCCACTAGTAATAGATAGATGGGGCTATGTTCAAATACTCTCTACCTTCCCTGTTAATATGGAACTATATTCAGGTAATCTCTCTCTAATAGTGCTATTATCAATACTAGTATACATTTAGCTTACATCAAATAAATGCAAAGACGCCTAATATTGGTAAGAGGCTAAACTTGCTTGTTGCTTATTAATGGCAAAAAGTGCCAATTGGCAAGCAGGTTTATTAGGGTCACTGTAACTAACATCCGTCTAGAAATGGAATACAGTTATAAGTAATATAATGCCATGAATATTCCTAGGAGTTAATGCACACAGTAACCCAACATATAACCTTAAAAGAAAACCTCAGCATATAACAGACACACCATCAAAGTCTAATCTGTTTGAAATTGCACTTTAGACATATAGAGAGATAAAAAAAAAAAATATTAATAGGCAGGCTAGATATATTGCATTGCCTTAAGTAGTATCAAACCTATGATAGTACCAAATATATATATTAGGAAATAAACAAAGATCCCCTCCCAAGGTCAAATACCATTAGAAAATAGTATTTTGATCCTTGAGTAAAAAACAGGGGGTAATGGAGCAATTAAACTCAATCATTCTATCCAAATAAACACTTGAAAGACAGCTGCTAAGCATAAATACACTGCCTAGATGGATACTGAAAAGGCCCCTCTGACACACATTATCAGAAAGCTCCTATAACATACTCAAAAGTGTATCTCAACCCTCCTGTCTAGATAGGTACTAATACAAGTGCCATTGCCCATAAAGTAACAGCTTGTTTATCCAGGAAGCTGTTCAAATAGATATAGCCAGACCCTGGGGCCAAGTTCAGAGACTGGAGCTGAAAATATCCTCCAAATCTATAAGAGACTAACATTTTTTTCTCCTTCCCCTCTTGTTTCTCTGTGTAACCATTATCTTACGCTTCCTAACACTCTCTCTTTTCTTACCTCCTATATACCACAAATTTGCAAGCACAAATGTTTGTAACTGATCCAGACCTCAACACAGGCACCCCCAAAATGTTGATCTACCAACGCTTCCTAGCTCATTAGTCTGACATCATTGAACTGGATCACACAATCATCATGGGTTACTAGGAGACAACAGACGGTTCCATGACTTGCAGAACCTACACTAGATGGGGAATGTTGTATCTTGGCTGTATACATGTATGATGATCAACTCTGACTGAAGGTACCTTCCTCCTGTATATCCATAGTTTAAGCTTGATAGATAAACGTATAGATTTACCCCTGCTGCAAACCGCATAGTTGACATGTACTCTTACATTGTACTAGTATGTTCTCAATGCAATCCTATTTGGCGGTATATAATCTGCACCTATTGCTTTACTACAATTATAGTTCTCATGTTCTTTGATACCTTCTAGATAAAATCTCAATAAAAACGATTTACAAAAAAAAAAGGCTTGAATTGCCTCATCTAATGCTGTCAAAACATCAGGGGAAATGTAGTCCACAAAATCTGGAGTGCTGAAGGTTGCCTACCACTGCCCTAAACCATATTAGGCAAATATTTCATTATTACATTGAGCATTGAGAATAAGGTTTCGGACAATACCTTTCCTCCTTTGCCATATACCATCACATTACATTTGCATGCTGGGAGTCTTTGTTATGGAAAAATAGCCAAGTTGAAAAAACTCACCAAATCAGTTATGCTTTCAGTTTGACTAGTTTGGCCTACAAATGTATACACATTTCTCTACTCCTAAAAAAAATGTATATTTCATGTATAACCAAGCTGAAAAAAGCACAAACTGAGATCAATTTCTGAACTAGTGATGCAGTGCAACCTTGTTTATAGGAAGCCTGCCTGAAAGATGAACAGCTATGGCAGCATGGGGTATTCTATACATATAAAGCTGGAAATGGGAATAAGTGAGTAAAGCAATTGAAGAAGAATGTCAACCTTAGCAAATAAATAATCAAGGATAAAATAAACCTTTAAAGGTTTTTGACAACCTCCAAAAGGATAATTAGTTTTCTTACTTGTTATGTATAATTTCCATTTGAGTGTCAGAGGTAAATTTTATATCAATGAAATAGCTGAAGAAGTGCATTGTCTCCTTCAGGAACTACACAAGGTAGGAAATGGATAAAGAAAACATGGATGATGTAAAAAAAATTATAGGTTACAATTTTCTAAAACTTTTGAATTTCTCCTTTACCTCATTAATATAAACAGATAAGGAAATAAAATAGATAATAGAATTGCTGCTATTGAATAAGAACGCAGGTGCTGCTAAATTCGCAAGACTTGAAATGGGAACCAACCACATTAAAAAGGTCCACCTCATCCTGTCTTCTAGGGCTGTTGCCCACTGGGAGCCATAGAACACAGGACAATAAAATTAGGATATTCAGGATCTGACTGCCTAATACAAAGCCAATTGGTAAACTCTCTGCAACATATCCAGACATCAGTATGGACAAGGTCAGTGGCGTACACACAACCCATTGGGCCCCGGTGCGAAAACTGATCCGTGGCCCCCCCAAGGCTGCGACCCCTGCGACCACGGTATGTACGCCAATGCATGCAGATACACATACACTTAAAGGACCACTACAGACACCCAGATCACATCAGCTCAATGAAGTGGTCTGGGTGCCCGGTCCCTCTAGTTTTAACCCTGCAGCTGAAAACATAGCAGTTTCAGAGAAACTGCTATGTTTCACTCATTGACAGCCGCTAGAGGAGCTTCCGCGATTCTCACTGTGAAAATCACAGTGAGAAGACGCTGAACGTCCATAGGAAAATATTGAGTAATGCTTTCCTATAGGTGGTTTGAATGCGCGCGTAGGGAGTCCGGCACTGGAGAAAGGTAAGTGCTTAAGACACACACACTCTCACGAACAGATGCATACACACTAGCTAACAGACACTCACTGAGACAGACACACACACACTCAGTGAGACAGACACACACAGTAACACACTCAGTGACAGACACACACAGTAACACACTCTAACACACACACACTCTAATACTAACACACACACTTTAAAAAATATATATATATAATCCCCCCAGCCTCCTTACCTGTGGGAGAGCTGAGGGGATTCCCTGGGGTCCAGTGGTGTCACAGGGTGGGCAGGCTGGTTGGCGCGAGGGAGCACTGATGCTGGAGCTGGAAGATGACGTCAGGAGAAGAGGCTGGCCACAGTGGCATACTGTGGTCTGTACGCCACTGGACAAGGTGTTGGGTAGGAAGCTGACGTAAAAGACACATGTCTATTTTTTCTAACACACTTTAATGAATTATCATTCCAATAGATAAAAAATTTTTATATTGCAACTGTGGGGGGGGAATTGCCCCACCCGCCTTTAAGACAAACTTCCACTGAGTTTCAGTGGAATTCCATTGACGACATGGTAGCAAACAGCACAGATTTATTTTCTAACTTCCATGTGGAACTTGTTTTCTTTGCTATGCTGGTTTTTCGAGAAAGTAGTTAGCACTGAGAGTGGTGTACTCAGAGGGACACAGTAGTCACCAGAACAACTACAGCTTAACATAGTTGTTCTGGTGAGTATAGGGGAAACACAGAGAAAAGTGTGGAAATAGGTGGCGCTTATACGTATGGTATAAAATAGATTTCAAAAGGCTGCTATAAAACACTCATGAGGGTACTCCAAAAACCACTCTCCACATGCAAAAGACAAACAAAAACCTCAAATGGGTCAGTGTCACCACCTTCCCACTGTTGGTAAGAGTGTAGCGCTAAATAAGTATATGTTTACAGTGCTCAAAAATACAGATATACACTTACCACTCAGGGTAATACCAGAAAGGTAGACATATAAAAGGAAAAAAAAGGAGAGAGAACATACATAGAGTAATAACGTTGGACCAATGTGTCAGTGAATTCAATTATATATAAGTAAACTCACATTTGTTAGAGCCTTTTATATGGATATAGGCTCTAAACACTCAGATATCCGTGCCTTTAAGGTCGGCAACAAAACCGTGTTAGCTTCTGCTTCTTTTTTCTTCTTTCCTTCCCTTCTTTCAATTAGGGTAAAGACTCCAAAAGAGAAGAAAAGTAGACTTCTGGGTGCAGATTATTTAACTTTTTACATAAAGCAATATCTCTTTAAGAAAAACTGCTCACCTTTTTCGGAGCCTTTTTAACTGGCTCTAAGTATAAACAGCATATGTGTCTAATGTATAGGGTGACACTCCCTTTAGCCGGATTCAGAGATTCAGGATAGAGTATATTCAAACACAAAATTTATTATATAAAAAAATGATTAAAATTAAAAGTAGTTGAAATATCAAATAATAGTAAGAAAATATGGATAAATACAGTATGTGCCGAAGTCCTTCCTCTCCTGTTCCACCAAGACGCGTTTCGCTGTTCCTCAGCTTTTTCAATCGGTAGTATCTATGTTGCCGGTCTTTGCTTATATTTCCTGGATGGGAGGGGTTGAATCTCGTCATTCGTGTGGCATCCAATCACGGATGGCGTCGTACATAAGTGTCTTAGAATGAAATGCTTTCACCTATAGTGGCGTCATCACGCACTGCATAACGTGCGCGTGACGTCACTTCCGGATTTCAAGCGTCTCTTAGTAAAAGTCCTTCCCACAATGCCGCATTATTTCTTCCGTTAAAACCCTCCTTCCGTTGCGATCACATCCACCATATACTCATAATTCCCTCCACCATTGTGGTTAAGGGCAAAGTACTGGAAAAAGGTCTTTCATGCTTGTTATGTTGTATTTCATATAAAAACTTTAAATAGTCCTTGAAATCATACTCAAAAGTATGTACAAATACAAAAAAATCTGATAGAGCTATAATGAAAATTAAATTAAATTAAATTGCAAACAAAATAAAGTGCTAAAATATAATAAATATAAGTGAAAAAATAAAAAATAAAATAAAATATAAAAATAAATAAAATAAAAATAAAAATAAAAAAAAATAAAAAAAATATAAAAATAAAAATAAATAAAATAAAAATAAATTAAAATAATAAAATTAAAATAAAAATAAAAATAAAATTAAAATTAAAATAAAAATAAATATAAATTAATAATAAAAATAAAAAAATATAATAGAATAATAATAATAATAAACGTAAATGATCGGGTGAGTATAGCCTGTCCGACAGGCTTTTTAATGTAAGAGAAAAGGCAGTGTTTTCATTACTGCCTAGGAATATCTCCAGTGGCAGTCACTCAGACAGTCACTAGAGGTGCTTCCTGTGTCAGTGCTGCACAATGTGTACTGATGTTCAGCTTCTGCATGAAGGCACTGATTCGATGAGGAGAATTTCTATGGGAAAGCATTTGATTAGCTGAGATGGTCAAGTTTGATCATAGAAACATAGAAATATAAAATGTGACGGCAGATAAGAACCATTCGGCTCATCTAGTCTGCCCAATTTACTAAATACTTTCATTAGTCCCTAGCCTTATCTTATAGTTAGGATAGCCTTATGCCTATGCCACGCATGCTTAAACTCCTTTACTGTGTTAACCTCTACCACTTCAGCTGGAAGGCTATTCCATGCATCCACTACCCTCTCAGTAAATTAATACTTCCTGATATTTTTAAACCTTTGTCCCTCTAAATTTAAGACTATGTCCTCTTGTTGTGGTAGTTTTTCTTCTTTTAAATATAATCTCCTCCTTTACTGTGTTGATTCCCTTATTATTTACTTATTATATATAATTTTGTTCAGGAGAAACAGGGCTTTAATTTATCGTTAACGATTCATATATGGAACATAATTTATTATGAATAATTTTTTAAAAAATGCGAGAGAATAAGATTCTTTTTTTAAATTTGTATTTCCGTCTGACATTTGAATGTCATAATACTGTTAGGTTTTACTGCAAAAAAATGCACATATTTGTAATCAGCAATGTCTCACAAGTACAACAGTACCCCCATTAACAGGTTTTATGGTGTTTTGAAAAGTTACAGGGTCAAATATAGAACGTTCCATTTTCAAATTGAAATTTGCCAGATTAGTAATGTTACCTTTGAGACGGTGTGGTAGCCCAGGAATGAGAATTACCCCCATAATGGCATACCATTTGAAAAAGTAGGGGTATGTTTAGTCTTTTTTAGTAGCCACTTAGTCACAAACACTGGCCAAAGTTAGCGTTCATATTTGTTTGTGTGAAAAAAGCAAAAAAAAAACAGTGTTTGTGACTAAGTGGCTACTAAGAAAGACTGAACATACCCCACTTGCAATACCTTGGGTTGTCTACTTTTGCAAATGGTATGCCATCATGGGGGTAATTCTCATTCCTGGGCTACCATACGCTCTCAAAGGCAACATAACCAATCTGGCAAATTTCAATGTAAAAAAAAAATGAAATGCAAGCCTTATATGTGACTCTCTAACTTTCCAAAACACCATAAAACCAGTACATGGGGGGTACTGTTATTCTCGGGAGACTTCACTAAACACAAATATTAATGTTTTAAAACAGTAAAACATATTACAACATCAATATAGTCCATAAAAGTGCCGTTCGTTTGTAAAAAATGCAAATAACGAAACTTTTACTTAAAATATAATCGTTGTAATACAATTTACCAGTTTGAAACACTAATATTTGAGTTCAGCGAAGTCTCCCAAGTAAAACAGTATCCCCTATGTGCAGGTTTTTTGGTGTCTTGGAGAGTTACAGGGTCAAATATAGTGCTTGCGAATTAAATTCTCTGCACTTTCTCCCTGTGTTGTCAGGCATGTCAATCAAATTTTAATTAATCAAATCACATAATTATGTTAAAAGATTACTTAAATATACACGTATAATTTTAATATATATGCATTTATAGGTATTTAAATTCTACGAGTATACTAATGTAATCTTATATATATACATATATATGCGGTTATTTGTATTTTATATATAGATAGATATATATAGATATAGATATATATAGAATGTCATTCTAAGTGTATTTTGTTACCAATATATACATTAATAACAAAATACAGGGAGTGCAGAATTATTAGGCAAGTTGTATTTTTGAGGATTAATTTTATTATTGAACAACAACCATGTTCTCAATGAACCCAAAAAACTCATTAATATCAAAACTGAATATTTTTGGAAGTAGTTTTTAGTTTGTTTTCAGTTATAGCTATGTTAGGGGGATATCTGTGTGTGCAGGTGACTATTACTGTGCATAATTATTAGGCAACTTAACAAAAAACAAATATATACCCATTTCAATTATTTATTATTACCAGTGAAACCAATATAACATCTCAACATTCACAAATATACATTTCTGACATTCAAAAACAAAACAAAAACAAATCAGTGACCAATATAGCCACCTTTCTTTGCAAGGACACTCAAAAGCCTGCCATCCATGGATTCTGTCAGTGTTTTGATCTGTTCACCATCAACATTGCGTGCAGCAGCAACCACAGCCTCCCAGACACCGTTCAGAGAGGTGTACTGTTTTCCCTCCTTGTAAATCTCACATTTGATGATGGACCACAGGTTCTCAATGGGGTTCAGATCAGGTGAACAAGGAGGCCATGTCATTAGATTTTCTTCTTTTATACCCTTTCTTGCCAGCCACGCTGTGGAGTACTTGGACGCGTGTGATGGAGCATTGTCCTGCATGAAAATCATGTTTTTCTTGAAGGATGCAGACTTCTTCCTGTACCACTGCTTGAAGAAGGTGTCTTCCAGGAACTGGCAGTAGGACTGGGAGTTGAGCTTGACTCCATCCTCAACCCGAAAAGGCCCCACAAGCTCATCTTTGATGATACCAGCCCAAACCAGTACTCCACCTCCACCTTGCTGGCGTCTGAGTCGGACTGGAGCTCTCTGCCCTTTACCAATCCAGCCACGGGCCCATCCATCTGGCCCATCAAGACTCACTCTCATTTCATCAGTCCATAAAACCTTAGAAAAATCAGTCTTGAGATATTTCTTGGCCCAGTCTTGACGCTTCAGCTTGTGTGTCTTGTTCAGTGGTGGTCGTCTTTCAGCCTTTCTTACCTTGGCCATGTCTCTGAGTATTGCACACCTTGTGTTTTTGGGCACTCCAGTGATGTTGCAGCTCTGAAATATGGCCAAACTGGTGGCAAGTGGCATCGTAGCAGCTGCACGCTTGACTTTTCTCAGTTCATGGGCAGTTATTTTGCGCCTTGGTTTTTCCACACGCTTCTTGCGACCCTGTTGACTATTTTGAATGAAACGCTTGATTGTTCGATGATCACGCTTCAGAAGCTTTGCAATTTTAAGAGTGCTGCATCCCTCTGCAAGATATCTCACTATTTTTGACTTTTCTGAGCCTGTCAAGTCCTTCTTTTGACCCATTTTGCCAAAGGAAAGGAAGTTGCCTAATAATTATGCACACCTGATATAGGGTGTTGATGTCATTAGACCACACCCCTTCTCATTACAGAGATGCACATCACCTAATATGCTTAATTGGTAGTAGGCTTTCGAGCCTATACAGCTTGGAGTAAGACAACATGCATAAAGAGGATGATGTGGTCAAAATACTAATTTGCCTAATAATTCTGCACTCCCTGTACAGTTAGAATGAAATTACATATGAATATATAATTTATTTAAATTTAAAAAAAATATTTTAATTTATTTTATTATTTTATTTATTATTGTAATTATACGGATATATATATATATATATACGTATAATATATATATACACACATATTATATATAACGTCATTCTAAGTGTATTTTAATACTAATATATGTGCTTATATTAATATTAAAATACACTATGTATGACGTTACATATATAATATGTATATATAATATATATATACACATATTATATATTTATAAATATATTTATTTTATTTTATAACATGTTTAATAATATTTTTTTTTACTTTCCCACCAGCACGGGGACTGTCTGACATTTCAGACAGTCCCCCTGCTGGCAGATCCACAGCCAGCTATAGGGGGCCATGTGATCGCTCTTTGAGAGTGATCACATGGCCCCCGGGGGCTTCTTTTGCCGTGGGAGGGCTGCCTGGGCTGTGAGGCAGTCCTCCCAAAGCGGAGCGCCGGATAGGTAAGTATCCCGGGCGCTCCAGGGCTCAAAGCCGTTATGGCGTTCTATGCCGCCGCAACGGCTCTAAAGCCCACTTAATGCGGGACGGCATAGAACGCCGTAACGGCATTAAAGGGTTAATATAATTTTTTGGGGATCTAATTTTATTTAGAAATTTACCAGTAGCTGCTGCATTTCCCACCCTAGTCTTATACTCGATAAGTTTTCCCAGTCTTTGGGGGTAAAATTAGGGGCGTTGACTTATATTCGGGTCAACTTATACTCGAGTATATACAGTATTATAATTTTCTCTTGTTTAACACACCATTATGTTTAGCCCATTATAACCAAACAATGAAACAACAAGAATTATACAAAAGAAAGTGTAGATGCATACATTGAAATAAGTTCTTCCTCATGTTTTATTCTATATATATTATTATTTGTGGTGATCGGGGACAATAAGCCAGGTTATAGTAGTGGTGGCATAAGCTGGTTGTGGTGTGTGGAACCGACGTTCAAGTAGCCCTGTAAAAAGAGGGCCAACCAAACTGAATTGTTTGATAAAGGGAGTGGTGAGTGGGCTGAACCAGGCAGCAACAGCACAGAGGAAGGGGCAGCCGGAATATTTATAGGCAAATTAACCCCTTCCACAATTCCAGGCTTCACCCACAGGCTCATCCTTCTATATATTTCTATATATGTATGTATGATTTCACAGAATTCATATAAGTCAGACATCCTACAACAAAGTTGCAAAACCCATAGTACATAAAAGAGTTGCAGACATTTACCAAATGCAAAAGCTTCATTTTATTAAAATCAGTAAAAGTCAAACATATGTATATGCAAAAACTATTGGTGCAATTAATACTGCTCAAGTACTTTATGTAACTAGGGACAGGAGTCTTAGTGTTGTGAAATTACTATACTTTTGCAGGGTGGGTAAATTTGGTCCAGCTGGACCATTTTTTCTGAAAATGAAGAAGAACAAAAATGGTTCAATCAGAGTACCTGCAAAATTTATACATAATACAAATATTTTCCTGCCATTTGGTCAAATAAGATAAAATGAGAAAAGAAAAAAAACAAATAGACAGAAAAAGAGGAGGAGAAGTAAAAAAAAAAAATCTATATTTAAAAATATGTAAAAAAAAAAAAAGATTTAAATGCTCCTCCTTTCCCCCCCTATTTTGGTCACTTGAACATTTAGTGGCTCTTCCCTAGCTGTCAAAAATCTTTTTTCCTATCAACTATCTTTTTTTTTTTACTATGAGCGGAACTCCAAATACCGCTTCAAACGAACATATTCAGCCATCACACAAGTCATTTTCTTTGCTGTACATTTGTAGGGCACTTCAGAGGTATGGAACTCAACCAAGCAGCCTATCAGCCTAAATTTGCATGAACTGCAATTTGGCCGAAACCAAATGAACACGTCTAGAAATTACTCAGGAAACGATAGAAAAGAAATGCCCACAGCATAGTTGCCAACTGTCCTGTTTTTTCAAGGATAGTCCCATGTTCAGGGCTCCTGTCATGAGACCTGACTCTTATGTCAAACAACAAGAGAAAGCTGTGATTCGGTTTTGGTCGCTGTGAGGAAATGATTAAACTTCCCTTCTTCCCAGCACACAGGAAGGTGACTTGGGTAGAAAGGGAGAGAGAGGAGGCAGTAATGGAACTACTGTTGGCTGGTTTTAGTGCCGACAGGTACACAGGACAGAGGAGAAGAGGAGACAGGGCCAGACTGACAATGGACCCCTCTGTTTTGGAGCCAGTCAAGCCACGCTTAAAACCTGGCCATGGAGTGAAAGGGCACTCCTGTGGCCAGTGAGATGACTAGGAAGTAAAGACTAATAATTTAGATATTAAATTTGATATAATTAGCTTGTTGTTGATTGGTATTTTATTACTTGATGTGTTTGTTGATAAGATTGTGTAATTAACACTCCTTCATAACCATTTACTTGGAAGTACTGCCCTGGTACAAAGAGATCCCCCTATTTTCTGGGAATCTAAATATTTTGTAAAGAATAATCGCAGCAAACACCACTACAGTAAATGTCTGTTACAGCTGCTCTGTCACCAAAAATAAACATTATCTAAAGTGTTACTATATAGCTTCCTCTGTCTGAATCTATTTTTTCCCCTGAGTGCCATATTCATAAAATACCTAAGGAAAAAAAGGGAATACCAATAAAATTTACCCACAATCCATCAGTCAAAAGAATCTAACTGATCAGCATGGGGAGAGAACAAAATAACCTAGATATTGAGATCCATCAAGGAAGAAATTAAACATCAATAAATTTGAGAGGCAAGGGGGGAGTATAATCATTAGGATACAGAGGACATAAGGAAAGAAAAGCCAGAAGTAAAAAACAACAAAAACATGACAGGTCTGCTTTAACTCTATATAGGCATTATTATATGTAGTGCGAGTTTGATCACAGAATACTTGGTAATGTGTAAGGTTTTCAAAAATAGTTAGATATCTTAGCTATAAAGTGTTTGCTAAGGTATGAAAATTATTACCGTACTCTCAAAGTGCATACTTCTCATTATAATGAAACCGCATGTCCACAATATTGGAGTAAACCATATGGCCTCCAATGATGATTTCAATTTCTTTTTCTAATAATGTACTTGTTGATAGTGAATACTTCTTATAAATAAAGATTGTTAAAAATAAATAAATAAATAAAGCTGCTGGTCCCTAACTGTAGTATATTGCATAATCCTACAATGCCAAATCTGCACGCATATGAAAGAAAATATAAAATGGAGCATTTATGGAATACACAGTGTGGTAGCCATCTTGAAGAAAGATTAGGTAATCTTCAAATACATATATAATAAAATATTTGCATTTGCAGGTGTGTTATTACAACATATGGATTCAATATGTATATAGCCAAAACATACCTTGTCATCTACATCTTTTGACTTGATCTGCTTTAACAAATTTATATTTAAATAACTGCACTCTTCTTAGTATAATTATGGTAATTGTAGAAGCCGAAAGCCGATCCCATCATTCATTGATTGGCTGAAAGCATCAACTGGGAGAAGTAATTTTGAAGTTGAAGGAACTGAAGTAATGCTTTCCTATAGGGAGAGTCTAAGGGACTTGGAGCGCTCTCTGCACATGTGCATTAGGATCCCCCGCCTGTTGAATCGGGCCATGGGGAGGGGGGGAGGGAAGGTGCAGAGGGAACCATATTGTAAGAAATACAACTTTGTATTCCTTACACTATAGAATTTCTTGAAGGAAGGTGCCAGACATGGAGTTACACCTCCAGTAGCAATCTAAAACATCTCTGTACGTACAGTTTGATACAGACTCCAAGCAGTATGATCAATTTAAAACACTAAAGTGGCCAAGGTGTTTGCAGTAACCTTTAAGGGCATATAACCTGTGTACCAAATAGTCTAAAGTGAGAGGAGGTATGTTGAACATAACCATTATGCAACAATTTTTCCACTGGCATAAATGAGGAAACAGCGCCACCTGGGGCTAAAATATAGTACTTTCAGCTCACCAGCATTAAGGAGAAATTAATTAATAAATAATTGAATGATGCAAAACAAAACTTTTGACAACCCAGATATTAATATCTGCAGTTATTAAAAAAAAAAAAAAAAAGAACTTATTTCATTTCCAGGAAAGCCAAATGTAATTCTAGCACTGATTTGTCATATAGACCATTTTATTTATGTAGCAGGATATTAACATAACTAAACCAAATGTGATTGCTAGTTAGCATTGCTGGTTAGTTTAAGAGACATTATATGCTGTAGTTGACCAACATGTTGTTAATGCTCATGTAAAAGTATTATTTTATATTTATACCTCTACATTTTTGGCAATAGTCTTCTGCTACTGATTTTGTGTATATCTATCTAATTCTAGAGCAAGGGCCTCAGACCCTGTTGCCCAGATGTGCATTGAATGCAATTGACCAGGGGTGCCCAAAAGTTAGTTTTAAAACTACAGCTTCCGTGATGCATTCTAAAGGCATGTAAAGCATCAAAGGAGTTGTAGTTCTACAACATCTGGGGTCTACCTTTTATGCAAACCTGCAGTAGAATCATGGCAGTTGTAGTTTAGAAACATCAGGAGGGCGGGCGTTTGAGAAGCCTGTTTTAGAATCTTGTCAGTGTTTATCTTGCAATAAACAACATATATAAAATATAGGGGTATATAGATCCTTCACAGAAAAATACAATGGACTGTTTACCCACCTGTTTAACCCGGGTTCTGGTTTCTTTTTTTTTTTCTTCAAAACATTTTCATGTTTGTATTCACTAATCCAGGATTTGGCAGAATTTAAACAAGTAACAGCAAATTTATAGCCCATAATACTGATATTAGCTGGAGTTGGAAAGTGTGTTTAATTCATCCATTTGCCCTAAACTTTTTAATCCTTTGGCCAATTCATGGTTGATTGAAAAATGTCTACTAACTAGAGATTTGTTGTTTTTGTTTTTTGTTCAAAACATAGTATGACTTGATTAAAATTGTTGGGAATTGTTAGAATTTTTAGGAACTCATAGTGAATTTCAAATTTAAGATCAAAGTAGCTGAAATGGAAAAATTCGTATTCAACTATTCTCCCAGTTCAGCTACTTTAGTCTTAAACATAAAAAGAACTGGGGATGAGCTTTAGTGCTTATTGTGTTTAGATCATCCTTTCAAAGGGATACTATAGGGACCCAGACTACTTCATCACAATTTAAATGACTGGGTGCCGTGCCAACCTTAATTTAACCCTGCAATGGAAAACATTGTCATTCTGCAGGAACGGCAATTTTTACATTGCAAAATTTAGATGCCTCTAGTGGCTGTATACACTGGATGCTTCCACAAAAATAGTCAAGTGAAATTTGGCTATTGGAATCAGATGATCTTGTGCACTAGCCTACCAATGCTTTCCTTTTCAATATTGCTGATCTTAGCCATGAAAGTGAGGCCAGCGACACCGAGTGCAGTGTTGCGTGTGGTAAAAGGTAAATAATCTCCCTTTTTAACCCTTGTAGGGGGTAACCTAAATGGTAACTAGGACACTATAGCATTAGAAATAGTCATCAGTATGCCTAATCCTATAATTTTCTTTAGGCAAAACAGATGTTGTAGTAAAATCTATTCTTCAAAACAATGCCAACTTCAAAGTGTATTTTCAAATAAATTTTTCTTAAGTATATTAAAGTGAAATGGTCAACAGTGAGATTTTTGCACAACCAAATAGTAGTACTATTATTTTTGAACATCTTACTAGTTGTTTTATTTTATTTAAATTGCATGCTCTTCTGGGAACACCAGACATAGCATGTGAATTAGATGAGAGAAGCAAAATTGTTGGCACAGTGTATGACACTATTGCTGGAATGTACTTGTACAGCAGTTCTCTGTATATGCCCATGCATGTATTAACATGCCCGAGGCATCATGGGATAGTGAAATTACCTGAATGTAGAAATGCTGCAGATATGTGTTTTTTTACTTACCTTTGCTGTGATATTCACCCCCAGGAAATGCTTCAGTGCATGGTGAGGAAACACAGAGCTGTAACTTCAGTAGACATAACAGTTCCACTTTAAAGAACTGTCACTTTCCTGGAATTTACATAATTGAATAAAACATTGAAAATGACCTATAACTTGTGTTAACCAATTTGTCACAAGAGTCTTCGTTTTCTTTTAAGTTTACTTTAAAATTTAGCAAACTACTTCAAGATCCAGTTCAGACACGGCAAAGCCAGTGTAAGCATTGCAAAAAACGAGGAAAATAGAAACACCTCACAAATACATATTTGTTAAATATAGGAATACATGAACATAATAAGAAATATTCCGGGAACTCACAGCTTCCCTTTAACACCTTACGGATGCATGATGGAATTATTCTATCATTGTTGTCCTATACTAAACAACCCTACGATGGAATAATTTCATCATGTGGATTTTTACCAGCAGAGTCTTTTTCCCTTGCTGGTTTCTCTGACTTACCTGTCAGCTGGGGTGATTCACTCTGACAGATGTATACTAATGGGGTCCTGCTAGCTTCCTGTAGCACAAACCGCACACACGGTACACACTAGGAGCGGGAAGCTCCTCCCTCTCCCGTTCTATGTAGGAGCGCTTGGTGTCAGCAAGAGGCTGCTCCCTTCCCTGCTCTAACAGGTAAAATGGCAGGGAGGGCGGCCATCAGAGAGACACATGGGATGGGGCATAGGGGACAGAAAGACAGGGGAGAGGAAATGGTGAGAGAGACACGGATGGGTGGGGGACATGAGGAGGCGGGAGACACAGATGGGTGGGGGACATGAGAGGGAGGAAGACACGGATGTGTGGGGGACATGGGAGAGGGTCATGGATAAGAGGTAAGGGACAGGGGATGGAGACATGGGAGGGGAACATGGATAGGAGGCAAGTGACATGGGAGGGAGACATGGATGAGAGGAGGACATGGGAGCGAGATATGAATGAAATGGGAAAGGACATGGAAGAGGAACAGAGAGATGGAATTTTGGGGAGAGACATGGATGAAGGAGGGAACGAGATTTGGATGAAGGGTGGAGCGAGATATGGAAGGAAGGGGGATAGAAGTGAGCGAAGCGGAGAGTGCAGCAACACTTTACCCTGCCTGGAGGGACTAGGGAGCGAGTGGAGCAGATAGTGCGGCTACACCTAAGGTGTGACACATTACCTACCGGGCTGAGACTGCAGTTTGCAGAGGGACTGAGGGAGCGAGCAGACACTCTGGACAGTGGCATTACTACTGAGACAGTAAGTAACTTGAAGTGAAGCTTTTAGATAGATTAAATGTATGTCCCCAGATTACATATTGTATGAGAATGAAACACGTCATTTTAGTTTGTTTTGTTCTAGGATTCATACAGGTCACAGGCAGCACAGATAACCAGTTACATTATTCTATCTACTCATCAGGTTATTGCTAAGCTAAACACAGTAGCACCATACACAGCCAGCAAAAAAAATCACACATTGACAGCACAAAATGATCACACACATTCTCATCACACAGAGCCAGCTCAGTGCTAACACACAGTTTCCATCACATGTACAAGGCCTAATATCATCACACACAAACTATTCCTATCACATGCAGTCCCCATTACACTCAGACAGCCAAATATTTCACACACAAACTGTAACCATTTTCACACAGACAACCCAATATGCATTCCCCATTGCATCCAGACACCCCAGTACATCACATGCAGTTCTCACTATACTCAGACAGTTCAAGTGTCACACTTGTTATAAAAAAAATGATACCAGTAAAGATTCCAGCTTGTAATATTGTGGAATACCTGAGTGCTCTGGGGCAGCTGTGTGATGCGGCCTTTAAGAATTTAGCAATGGCGGGATGCAGATGCGTCACCATGAGTGTGAGAGAGCACTCTCGCGGCCAATGTAATGTCTTTGTTGCCACTGGTACATACAAGAGGCTGTTTGAAGTCCTGGGGCAAGTCCTGTGAGTGCAATCTAAATCCAGGGGTAAGTCCTGGGTGCTGGAGCAAGTACCATGAGTGCAATCTCAGTGTTGAGATAAGTCCTGGGTGCTGGGGTGGGTACTGGGACAAGTCTTGTGAGTGCAATCTCAGTGCTAGGGCAAGTCATGTGAGTGCAATCACTCACTTGCTGTAGCAAGTCCTCAGAATGCAATCTCTGTGCTTGGGTAAGTTAATATATGCCCTCACTATATACAAAGGGTTATGTCTCACACACTGCCCTGATATATACCCATGCACAAGGCAATTCATATAACCTTGTGTTCATACTGGGGTCTATATATTGCCCTGTGCATGGGGTATATATCAGGGCATTGTGTGCGGTATCACCCTGTGTAAATACTGGTGATACATATTGCCCTGGGAATGGGTATATATTAGTTGTATCAATAAATAATACATTCTTGAAAGGTACTTTTAAAATGCATAGTTACCCTTTTGTGAACAAGAATATAGTGTTATAAGATGGGGCTGGTATAATAATGCAATGCTATGGGCCTGCTTTTATTTCCAGTGTTCCCCGGCCACTCCCCCCTTCCGGTCCTCGGCCACTCCCCTTCCCTATTAGCCCAATATAGGGCTTCATCCTATTACTAGTAAACCCCAAACACATGTAGTTTGCTTCCTGACTACATGTCCCATAATACAGTGCGGCCGTAAGTGACGTCGCGCTCATGACGCGCGTCGCGTGTTCCGTCAGAAAATACTAAAATTCTTATTCAATAACGCTCGTTTTTATGTTATAATCATACTACACGCATCCTATAAGTTATATATATATATTTCTAATTATGAAATGTTGTTATTTATGTGCAATAATCATTTGCTTTGTGATTGGTCTGTGCAATTTTGGCGCCAATTTTAATTAGTTCTATACCTATATAAGCCCTAACTAGCCAGGTTGAAAAGTTTTTTATCCATTGATAAAGCCTTATATGGTGAAACACGTTTGGATATTGTACTGTTTTTATATACTGTTAATAAATAGATTTTGGCCACTTTTTACGTTTATACCATTATCTTTTGATTACTACCTGGCCTTTTATATATATTTTATATTATATATATTTTTATATACTTTTTCCTTTTATTTATTTTACTTCCTGGTATTATACTCCAAAGAATGCCAGGTGGGGATTATACAACCTACGCCTTTATCATAGAGCAGTTAGCCTGCCCTATACACTGTGAGTATATTTTATTATTTTATACATCAACAATATTTTATTGAGAGCACTATCGCTGTTTTATCTTCTCTCCGAGCTCCTGATACTACCATCAAGAACACTCATCTTATATCCTACAAGCGGGGATTATACCGCTGTACGCCTACAACACTAGAGCTAGTAGAAGCTCTACCGAATGTGAGTGTATCTATTATATTTTAACATATTTTATTTCACCTGTGGAACATACTGCACCATTATTGTTTCCATTTTTATCTCCCACTTGGCTGTCTGTCAGCACATAGAAGAGGATACTCGCCGTATATCCTGTAAGCGGGGATAATACCGCTGCAAGCCATTCACACCAGAGCTGGATTAGCGCTGACTCTACTCTTTGTTTTGTTATCCTTTAAGTATAATTAGCCAGCAAATGCTTAGGCTGGTTCAGATCAATGATTGCACCCATTTGTGCATCTTGGATGCTTGAAGTGGACATGATTTTGGTTTCCAACTCAGGCATTACAAAACTGTGGCATAAGCAAAGAGAATAAGTTGTTATGGTGCTTAAAGTTTCATTTTAATAGTGTTTGAGGCCATCAGTTTACTTCAACACAGGAAACAGCCACCTATGTTTATCTAATAATAATTGTCTCCAAAATTTTAATAATTTATGTTTTTGCCATATGAAAATTAATTCAACAGGAATGAACAAGAATATTCCTTAAAGGTATACTAGCATAGAGCTGATTACAAAGTAGTCTCTTGACTCACTGTGAAAAAAGGGCTGTAAAGAGAACAATGTATAACAGGGCTATCACTTTTGTGTTGAAAAATGTTCAAATCATGTGAAAAATGGCACTGCAATCAATATCTCTGTAGGAATGCCAGGGCACATGTGAGCAGAAAACATCACTGAATTTCAGTCTAACCTTTTATATTATATAATGATTGTATATTTTGTTCAGGATTACATGATAGACTAAGGGAAGGGAATAACAAGGAAGTGCCACTAGAGGCACACAGTCTGACAAATAAAAATATTGCCATTTCTCAGGAAACATCCATCCATACAATTATCAGCACTTGAGGTAGTGGGTAGAAGAAGAAATCGAGAAATAAGAAAATTTTACTTGACATCAACATTTAATAAATTATGGTTGTGTGAGGGGCAAATAAGGCCGTATAGGAATTAAAGGGAAAATGAGTCGGTTAAGGTGTGCCGGAACCAACGTCGTGGTAGGCCTGTAATAAAAGAGGGCCCACCCATGAGGTGTAATGAAAGGATAGGTAGAGGGAGTGGAGGGTGGGGACATGTGAGTCTCTAAAAAACGGAGGAAGGTGAGTAGGGGGGTTTAAATAGGGTAACATGCCCCTCCCACAACTGCAGGCCAAGCCTTTACATTTGTGTGAGGGGCAAATAAGGCCGTATAGGAATTAAAGGGAAAATTAGTCGGTTGAGGTGTGCCGGAACTGACGTTGTGGTAGGCCTGTAATAAAAGAGGGCAAAAATTGGATACCTGTCAGAAATGAAAAACAATCAACAAAACCTAAATGCCTAGCTATATGGTAAATGCCGAGCGAGTAAATAGTTGCCCAGCGCTTTAACCGGCACTCTTAGTTATGCAAGGGGAAGTAAGGTATGGTAAACATGTTGGCCCTCTAGGGTAGACTAAGTGTGGGGGTAGAGAAAGGTAAACAATCGACTGCATGAATAGGTGAGACTTCCTGAGATAATGCTACAAGAAGGACGTGGTGGCTGTGGGAAAGTATGTGATACCCAAGAAACTTTGGAAGCAGGTATAGTGGCTCAACAACTAGATTACATAGTTTAAGTGACTAGTTCCCACCAAGTACAAACGGTTGATCCAAAAGAAGGCGAAAAACCCAGTCTGAAGCGCTGCCAATTTGCAACAAGCAGGGAAAAAATTCCTTCTTGATCCCATAATGGCAGTCAGATTTCCTTGGATCAAGCAGTTATTGCCCTACATTGAAAGTTGATGCCCAGTTCGTAGTGTCAGGCCTTTAATAGGTATGATAGTGGTTGAGATACTTGGATGTTAATGTGAAATCTGTAAATTTGAAATTTCCCGGAACCTGAAATGTCTTGAGTATGGTATGTGGACATGAAAACTGTGTATGAATGGTAAACCTGTACAACAGTGGAGTTGTAAACCGGATAGGTAGAGTTGATGCAAGTTAGAGGTGGCAAAAGAAGCAAAACCAAAATGCAGACAACATAGCAACAGATACAGTATCAGTATACATGAAGAAGGAGCCTCAAAGGGGAAGAAGGCCCTAACACACATACCGCGAGCGTGGAAAAAGAGCCAGATGGGAAAAGATGACGACCATGAGCCTGTGGTCGTGCCCTAAAACGCAGGGAACGGCAGTGGCTACGGGAGAGTAGGAGTAACCGAAACACCACAGCGCGATGAGTATCAGACCTAGTCAGAGAGCTCAGGCGGAGAAAAACCATGCCAAACGCCAAGCAGCGGAGACCTTCTAGAAAAAGAGACGAAAAACAGCGCATAAGTGACCCAATGTGCGTGTGAGTGTGAGAGTGTGCGCGCTGGCATACTAGCTAATGCCAAAAGGCGAAGCAATTAAAAACTAGGTTTGGTGACAGATGAGGCCCTGCTAGACACCAAGCGGCGAGAGAGGCTCTAACTATGAGTTGGCGCGAGGGGATAACGTGGTCACTAAAGGTTGTGGCGGGGTGTTGGCCTCTCGGTGACACAGCTAAACATAAGATAGAATGTGAGTGACCGGTGAGACCCTCCCTATGCCACAATGCGACACAACTAACTATGATTTGGACCGAGGAGTGTAGTACCTCCAAGTATGAGGATGGGTGTTGGCCTCGCGGGACCACTAACCTAAGGCGAAGAAGCTGGGGGGGAATTACCAACTAGTGGACACCTAGGACCCTGACAGCCAGCCACAGCTAACTAAGAGGGGAGGTAAGGTAGTGTGAGAGGATAGATTTGCTAAATGCGCATCGAAGACGTGAGTGTGAACGAGGAAACACCACACAGTCGACCGTAACCGAAAGCAGAGCAAGCACCGCAGTGTCCAGGCGGCCGGCTGAAAGGAGCGAACCGGGCAGTAGGTAACAAAACAGAGTTGGTGTAAACCCCACGGGGGTCACGAGACCCAGTGCGAGTGTGAGTGTGTGTGTGTGTATGGGAGTGCTGGCATACTAGCTAAGCCAAAAAGGCAAAACAATTAAAACTAGGTCTGGTGACAGGTGAGGCCCTGCTAGAAGACAAGCAGCGTGAGAGGCTCTATCTATGCGTTGGGATAACGTGGCCACCGAAATGTTGTGGCGGGGTGTCGGCCTCTCGGTGACAGCTAAACATAAGATAGAATGGGATTGACAGTTGAGGCCCTCCCTATGCCACAATGTGAGGCGACTAACTATGATTTGGCCCGAGGGGCGTAGTACCTCCGAGTGTGAGGCTGGGTGTTGGCCTCGCGGGACCACTTACCTAAGGCGAAGAAGCCAGGGGGAATTACAATTAGTGGACACCTAGGACCCTGACAGCCAGCAACAGCTAACTAAAAGGGTAGGGTAACGAGTGAGATAGGGGATGCACTGTAAGTGAAAAGAAAGAGGGGGCGGGGTATGAGGAAGAAAATGCAGGGACGACCGTAACTGGAGGGCAGAGTGAGCCCGTCGCAGTCCAGGTGGTCAGGTTGAAAGGAGCAAGCCCGGCAATAGGTAATAGAATCCGTGTTGGTGTAAAACCATGGGGCTCATGAGAACCAGTGCGACTGTGTGTGTGCGTGCGAGTGAGTGCTGGCATACTAGCTAAAGCCAAAAAAGGCGAAACAATTAAAACTAGTTATGGCGACAGGAGAGGCCCTGCTAGATGCCAAGTGGCGTGAGAGGCTCTATCTATGCGTGGCGCGAGGGGATAGCGTGGCCACTGAACGTTGTTGCGGGGTGTCACCCTCTCGGGGGAAATGCAACTGAAAAATAGAGCACAAATGACACGCACCATCCATCTGTGCTATCCTTAGGACACGAAAAAGAGTTCAATGGACATGTGGTGGAATGTGGGGTGGCCACATGGACGCCTGTTTGGTAGGGAGTGTAGATGTGTATGTGGGATAGTGCTGCAGGCAGTGAGGGAAAGAGGAGACTGAAGAAAAAGGAAGGCACGTGATAGGAACTGAGCTTGGCTACGGTACCCTAAAAAAAAGAGAAAATCACAAACGCGGTAACTACACCTTAATAATCACAAAAAATCTGAAAAATAACCATAGGAAAAGCCTGAAACACTGCACCTGTGACAGAACAGAAAAAAGTATTTAGCCTGCATGGGTTGTGGTTTGAAATGAACACAGACCAGCACATCTTTCTGCCCAGTGACACAGGACTCTCCAGATTAAATAGCCACAAATCTAGCACGTGAGCCAGAGTAACCAGCTGAAAGCATTCAGAGAATGGAATGGTGCCTTGCCAACCACTTACCCTCTGAATAATGACACACCACACGATGTGTATAAAAACTCTGCCTATTAATGTTCATGCGGTAAACACTGTATCGAAAAGCAGCCTGCCAGTCCTAAATGCAACGCTATCCCTCAACTCAGTGTCCATCAAACAGCAGCTGCCAGATACATATATTAGACAGTGACAGACATGTGGAGGTAGGGAGAGGGCATATCCTCTGATACAGGATCCAGCCCCCGTCCAGAAACACCCGGGGAAAGTCACAGGAGCCCCATAGTGCATTCGTGCAGAAAATCACCAAGTCGGCGAAAAGGCGGGTCGTTCGGGAAAACAGCCTCACGCCAGATATCCACAAAAACACGGAACCATGAGAACCAAGCGAGCAACAGGAAACAAGGGGAAAGAAAAGCACTCAAAACGGAGGTAAGAGAAACTCATGGCAATTTTGACTGGAGAGACAGCCGACCGGAGCAGACCCCAGAAATGACTGTGGACGGATCGAAAACAGCGGGGGAAAAAACAGTAGGCCAGGTAAGGAGAAACCACAAGGGAAACAGAGGGCGACCGGAAATAGCGACATGCGAGTCGCTAAAAAACGTATGGGACGGAGGAAGGTGAGTAGGGGGGTTTAAATAGGGTAACATGCCCCTCCCACAACTGCAGGCCAAGCCTTTACATTTATACCAAATTAAATAGATAGACGCATGTTAAAGCTTAGTGTCATGAACTGTAAATTAGACCAAAAGAAACACAGAGGGATAGGAGTTTCAAATGGATAAAAGGGAAAAACGTAGAAAAATTTGAACTGGGGACCACAACAGGAACAGGAGTAACAAAAAAACAGAAGATGGGGCAACATAAAGAACCAAAGATAGGGAGTCAAAAATTAGGCAGGTTGACATATGAGGTGAAGTTGAATGAGAATCATAAATGAAACTGGGAACTATAGCAATTCTAGAGAGAAAAGTAATAATCAAGGCAGTGAGACAGAGTAACAGAGAAATAAACATGAGTCACTGTTAGACTTGTGCAAGGTGAAACAATTTGTTTAATCTAAATCAATTTGGGTTTTATCTGGGTGGCGTTTCAGTTTGCACTTGAACAAACAAATATCTTAATTTATTGCCTTTTTCATTTGTTTTAGTTAAGTCACTATGTTGGTTACTTGTTCTACCTCATATTCTGGCATTAGAGAAATAAGAAAAAATGACTTTTTTGTATCACTACATCAAAAACATTTGACTTTATCAGGGATATTTATTAAATTGAGTATGTAAGGTAAATTCAAAGTGAATTTTAAATTTAAGGGAAGAGTAGCTGAAATGAAAGTCTAGGCATTTTTTTTTCCAGTGTGGCTTAAAGGACTTAAAGGAACACTATAGTCACCAGAGCAACTACAGCTTAATGTGAGTAAAATCACCTATAACATTGGTTACAGTGGGCCTGGCCACCTAAATAGTGTTATTACAGCTATAGTGACAGGAAAATATGTTTGTATTCCTGTCACTATAGTGATCCTTTAAGTGAAGAACCCTGCATGTTTTTAAGTTTATATCTGTTGCTAAAGTGTTGTTGCTAATTGAAAAACATGAGTTCAGCTAAGTTTAAAATTGCATATTTAAAATATTTCTGCATTAAAAGGAGTGAGCATCCTAATGAAATGAGCTGGCCGCAAACATGTGCACATTCAGTGATAGCCAACTTCTCCTATTGCTCCTCCCCCTATTACTTTTATAGAATTCACAAGTTGGAGATTTTTATTCCGAGACTTTATAAATTTTAATAACAGAAATTGTGAGGCGCATTATTTATTACATGAGCAAATATCTCAAGATTATACTGGATTGTACAGTCTTCAGTCGGTAACATGTCCAGAATGATGTTGAAGAACAAATTCAAATTACTAGTTATAATATTCCCATTAAATGTACACTCCAAACACTACAATAGTTTATTATAATGTTTGTGTTGCTAGGAATCTGTCCCTGAAAATTTGCATTCTCACACATTTTATTTAAGGTTGCCATAATCTGTGGCATTCAAACTCACCACCCTTCCCTCTAACATTTAGAGAAGTCTACTTTGTCCATTGAGTTGTCCATGCATGTGGCTGGTGTCATCATTCATGCTCCAGATGTTAGATTGTTTCTTTTACTTGTAGGGTTTCCTGTTTGGCTCAATTCAATGTAATACATGAACTGAGAACTGTGAGCCAGGGAACTAGGCTGTGTGTTCGCTCTCAGAACATTTCCTATAAGTGAAGGACACTGACTTGAAAGTGTTGAACAGGTTGCATGTGCTCATGTAAAATTCTCAGGAGGACTCAATAATTCCATATAATGTTAATGGCAAGGGAGTGGAGCTGAGTGGTGCAGATTGAAAGGAGTATAAAGAAGTATGAATTAAAATATATGCATTCAAGGACATATTCATAGCATCACACCTCTATTGCAAGCATTAGCTGTTAAAGTAATGGAAGTGCTCCTTTTTGATCCAAAACTATAAATGCTCTGGAACAAGCATGTCAAACTCAAAGGCTAAGACGGGCCAAATAAACAAGGTTTAGGTTTATGTGGGCAGCAAAAACCCCAAAAATCATAGAAACGTAGGTTTATTTCAAAAAGTGCAGTATATAATAAGTTGCCTAACTGACACTGGACGTCCTCACGCTCGTAGGGCTTCAAAGTAAGCAAAAGAGCAAATTTATTTTAAGGATATATGTATTTGCATATAACCAATGTTTCAGTCCAACTACCTTGACATATTAGGCAAAGTTTGGTAATGTGATCGAAATGGTGATTGTATGCTGTTGCACAGCTGTAAAAGACGTTGTCTTGTTTATTTTAATGTCCTATGAGTGTGGTCTTCACTTTGGCTGAGATCATTAAACCTGATGATCTCAGACAATCCAATGCTTTACCATAGGATAGCATTGAGAGGCTACTGTGCATGTGTGGCAAAAAGCTGTGCGGCCAATCAGCATCTCCATGGTCAGCGTTCAGCGCCTCACTGCAGACTCAATCTAATACACTGCCCCCTCCCCGCATTCTTATACACTGCCCACAAATCCAATACATTGTCCCCAAATCCAATACACTGCCCCCCCACTCTAATACACTGCCCCCTCCACCCAATCTAATACACTGCCCCTTAATCTAATACACTACCCCTCCTTTGTCCACTCTAATTGAATACATTGCCCCTCCTCCCAGCACTCTAACATAATACACTGCCCTCCCTCCCTCCCTCAGTTTAATACACTGCTGCCCTCCCTCCCTCCCCCAATTTAATACACTGCCCTCCCCAAATTTAACACACTGCCCGCCTCCCACCACTCTAACACACTGCCCCAAATGAATACATTGCCCTCCCCCAATTTAACACACTGACCCCCTTTACCCCACTCTAGCACACTGCCCCCTCCCACCACTCTAACACACTGCCACCTCTCCCTTCCCCAAATTAATACACTGACCTCCCCCCAATTTATCACACTGCCTCCTCCCACCACTCTAATACACTGCCTTCCCCTCCCACCACTCTAATACACTGCCCCCACTGCCCAATTTAATATGCCGGCCCCCTACCTCTCCCAAATTAATTCAGTGCCACCTCCCTAAAATTAATACACTGCCCACTCCGTCCCCCTTTTAATGCACCCCCGGCTCAAATTAATACAATGCCCACCTCCCCAATTTAACACACTGCACATGAAGGTTCCCCAAGCCCCTCTTCCCCTACCTTAAGATGAGCTGCCTGTCCTCCAGTTCCAGCCCTGTTTTTCTTTGCTCAAGCATGCCAGTACTCCTCTGGCACTGTGAGTAGGAGGGAAGCAGGAGTGACTGGCCTGCAGGAGCACACGTTCGGCCAAGGGAGGGAAGACAAGAATCATACAGGAAATCTTTTTCCTGTCTTGCAGCTGGTCCCAGTCACAACACAAAGTGGACCCAGACAGGGACGTGTGTATCGCGAGGCAAACAAGGGGGGGCACTTTGCAGGGGGCGGCAAAAAAAGCCACCCCCAAATGCCCTGGCAGATCCCTTGCTTGCCTCGTGTCCTGGGGGGCTTAAGAGCTGGCCGGCTGGCCACTTTTGAGCCCCCCCGAGGCTGGCAGCGGGTAGTGAGCTCTTCCTGCTCAGCTACCTCCGCGACGCTTAATGAAGCCGGGAGCCGGAATATGACGTCATACCGGCTCTCGGCTTTAGTAAGCGCCTCCTACTTAGCCTGTGAGTGTTGGTGGAAATGTCTGTGTGTGTGTGTGTGTGTGTGTCTGTGAGTGTGTATGTCTAAGTGAATGTGTGTGTGTGTCTGTGAGTGAATGTGTGTGTGTCTGTAATTGTATGTGTGCATGTTTCTGTAATTGTCTGTATGTGTTTGTGTCTGTATGTCTGTAAGTGTTTGTATGTGTCTGTGTATATGTAAGTGTGTATGTGTGTGTGTCTGTAAGTGTGCATGTGTGTGTCTGTAAGTGTATGTGTGTGTGTGTCTGTAAGTGAATGTGTGTGTCTGTAAGTGTTTACGTGTGTGTCGGTCAGTGAGTGTGTATGTGTCGGTCAGTGAGTGTGTATGTGTCAGTCAGTGAGTGTGTATGTGTCGGTCAGTGGGGGCGTGCGTCTGTCAGTGGGGGCGTGCGTCTGTCAGTGGGAGCGTGTGTCTGTTAGTGGGAGCGTGCGTCTGTCAGTGAGAGCGTGCGTCTGTCAGTGAGTGTGTGTGTCTGTCAGTGTGAGTCCAAGTAATAGTGTGTGTGCATGTCATTGTTTGTCAGTGTATATGAGAGTGTGTGTCTGGCAGTGAGTGTGCATCTGTCAGTGAGTGAGCATCTGTCAGTCAAAGTGCGGCCTTGACAAGAAGGGGTGGGGGAATTTTAAATTAGGAGGGGAGGTGGAAGGGGGGGTGCCCGAGCACCGTCCTGCCTAGTGCAGTACAAATCCTAAATACACCACTGGACCCAGGGCAGGTGGGCCGCAAATATATCCGTTCTGGGCCGTATGCGGCCCGTGGGCGGCAAGTTTGACGTGCTTGCTCTAGAAGTTCCTTGTCAGTTCACCAAAGTAAATACTATTGAAGAATTTCCTGAAATGAATAATGCACTGAAGGTAGGTGAAATAAATAAATATACCTCTGCTGCACTTCTGCATTTAGGGAAACTTTGCCACCCTGTAAGGCCACAGGTGCTATCATGCACTGCATGGGTTAATTAAATGAACATGCCATGCCAAGACAGCCAAGCATTTAATTACAAATTAAAACAACTAAGAATTTTTGTAAAATAGGGAAACATTTAGCTAACTATTGGGATGTGCAGAAATTTCAGTGAAAGAGACTTTCTCATTAGTGACTTCAAAGGTGGCACTCTTAGACACCAGAACCACTGCAGCTAAATGTAGTGCTTCTGCGGCAAATAGCCTGTCCCTGCAGGATCACCATACTGCTTTTTATGAGAACATTGCTGTCTTTTGCCATTTATATTTACATTGCTGCCTTTTGTCATTCAGAAAGACATCATTAGTGATGGTTGGGCAAGATGCCAACCAAGTGAATGAAAGAAAGGAAATTTATGAATACATGGGGGGAGTAATAATCTAAATAAAGTTATAATATCACTCTAGTGTTAGGAATTAGTCTAATGCTATATTGTTCATTTAAAGGAACAATATACTTACCAGAACCACTACAGCTTATTGTAGTCGTTCTTGTGTCTATAGCATGTCCTTGCAGGTTTTTAAAGGTAAACACGGACTGAGAAAAGGCAGTGTTTACATTACTGCCTAGGGAAACCTCCAGTGGCAATCCCTCAGATGCAGGGGCGGGCTGGGCCGCTGCAGGACCGGCCCTTTAAATGCTGCAGCCACCTGAGCGCTCTGTTAAGAGCCTGAGGCGGCTGCGGCTGCTCCTGCTCCCCCCTTGCCCTCCCCTGTAGCATGGCGGAGCTGCTCTGCTGTCCGCGGTGCCGGCCGGACTGATAGGAAGGAGTGTGCACTTCCTGTCATTCCGACCGGTTACAGGAAACAGAAACTCCTGTTCCTATCAATCCGGCCGGCACTGCGGACAGCAGAGCAGCTCGGCCACGCTACAGGGGAGGGGAAGAGAGGTGGAGGGTGGGGGGAGAGAGGTGAAAAGGGAAGGAGAGGTGAAAAGGGGGGGAGAGG
>OW240912.1:149741054-149837649 GCA_933207985.1 Pelobates cultripes
GAGAAGAACACAGGGAGGGTGGGTGTTGAGGAGAACATAGGGAGGGGGAGGTGAGGAGGACACAGGGATGAGAGCGGATAAGAAGAACACAGGGAGGGGGGAGGTGAGGAGAACACAGGGAGGGTGGATGAGAAGAGCACAGGGAGGGTGGGGGAGAGTAGAGACCACTAAGGGGCAGGGGAGAGCTCTAAGGGACAGAAGGGACAGCTCTATAGGACAGGGGGCAAGACAGGGAGCTCTTTCACACTACGCGCGCACACACACACACACAATGCATCCCTATACATACACAGAAACACACAATGCATCCCTACACACAGAGAAACACAACATGCTTCCCTTACACACAGAGAAACACACAATGCATCCATTACACACACAATGCAACCCTTACACACAAAGACAATGCATTCTTTGCACACATACACAGAAACACACAATGCAAACCCTTACACACACACTGCTTTTCTTACATACACACAGAAACACAATGCATCTCTAACACACACACTCAATGCACACACTTACAGACACACACCTTGCATGCCTTATGCATACAAACACAGATTCACGCAATGCATCCCTTACATACAACCAGAAACACACAATACATCCCTTATACACAAATACACACTGCTTCCACTACACACAAACACACTGCATCATCTGCACAAACTGGTGTCCCTATACACTACATACAATAAGCACACATTGTAGCGGAACGCCAATATAAAATCCACGAATTCCGCTGGTCCAGAACGAATCCACAGTCAAGCGCTGAAAACACCAAGGCAATATCCCCAACCTCCCAATAACCGGACGAGACACAGTTTTGGGAGTCAACTGACAATCCTTTATTCAGCACGACAATTTATACAAGTCCCCATGCAAGGGGTTTCCTGAGTCCCTTCCCAGGGGCACTCCCAGAGGGGACTACATGGGGGACTTACATGACAACATATTTCTCCCATCAGGCACCGCTGCACGAGAGGGATCATCCTCCCAGAATGCACCGTTAAGGGGCTTATCCCCTCGTGCAGCAGAACCGACAATTTAAACAAAAATACATAACTTGTTAAATACACGGTGGATTTACACGAATGGACGTTCGGTAGATAGCTGGGGTCTGAGCGCATCATTCGTGGGATTACCGCTCAGATCCCAGCTAAATTAACCAAACGCCGCACGAAAAACACATTTCTTCTAAAACATACAAAAAGGACCGATTGCTTTTAGGGAACAAGATCCTGAAACTCCCGAACGTCCGGGAGGCTCAGCGGTGTTCGTGCCGTCGAATAGCTATTTGTAGTACTATGCGTTCGACGACCTAGCACCGCTGCGGGAACAAAGGATCCAAGATGGCCGACCGCCGCATGGTCGGAAGTCGAACGACGGCCACCCAGGAGAGCCTCTAATAACCGATTGCAACAATGTTGCAATCGGTTAACTAGCGCCACACGCCTCTAAGTGTGTGGGCTATTAGGGGGTATCGCGTTCGCTTCACGAACGGCCCTCCAAAGTGCCGTTCGTGAAACGAACGAGAATCCCCATACAAACCGCCATTGGCATTCGGCGAAACAGGTAATTACAGTCTCCACAGAAATACATCAAGCCCATACATACGCATATCACGCATATCTCTCTAGACCGATAGGCAACCCTTAAAGGCACAGTCTCTAGTTATTGTCCAAGTGGCTAGGTTTGCCACAATGCTCCCCCAGGACCAAGCCGGCATACACAGTCTGATCCCAACGGATCGGCTTGGGGATGTCCGGAGGAGTGCTCACAGATCATTTCTCAAGGTCTGTTTGTCTGGACAACCCGTCGGCATTACCGTTTTGTTTCCCTGGGCGGTAGTGTATCGTAAAGTCAAAGGGCTGCAGCGCCAAACTCCAGCGCAGCAGCCTGGCATTGTCTCCAGCCACACGGTTTAGCCACACCAACGGGTTGTGATCTGTGAGCAAAGAAAAGGGTTGCCCATAGAGATACGGCTGTAACTTTTTCAGGGCCCACACCAGGGCCAGGCATTCCTTCTCTATGGCGGCGTAGCTCACTTCTCGGGGTAACAGTTTCCGACTCAAGTAGGCTACGGGGTGTTCTCCGCCATCGGCTCCGACCTGGCTCAGTACTGCTCCCAATCCAAACATTGAGGCGTCTGTGTGAACAAGAAAACGTTTAGTTGGATCAGGAGCAGCCAGTACAGGGGCATTGGTCAGAGCCGTCTTCAGCTGGTTGAATGCCTGTTCACACTCTGGGGCCCAGACGACCTGCCGGGGCAGGTTTTTCTTCGTCAAATCAGTCAGGGGTTTGGCCAGGGCACTGTAGTTGGGTACAAATTTTCTGTAATACCCTGCGGTACCTAGGAAAGCCAGGACTTGGGTTTTGGTCCTAGGGGTAGGCCACTGGGCTACAGCTTCAATCTTTGCGGGCTCAGGCTTCTGCTGCCCGCTACCAACCCGGTGTCCTAAGTACTGGACCTCTGCCATCCCTATGTGGCATTTGCTGGGTTTCAAGGTAAGCCCTGCCTCTCGGATCCGATCTATTACTGCCCCTATGTGTTGTAGGTGTTCTGACCAGGTCTGACTGTAGATGGCAATATCGTCCAGATATGCACACGCATAGTCCTGGAACCCGTCCAGTAGCCGATCCACCATCCGCTGGAATGTCGCGGGGGCGTTCTTCATCCCGAATGGCATGACTCGAAATTGGTACAAGCCAAACGGGGTGACAAACGCCGACTTAGGAATGGCGTCCTCGGCTAGTGGAATTTGCCAGTATCCCTTACACAAATCTATGGTAGTGAGATACTGACCCCTGGCCATCCTATCAAGCAGTTCGTCTATCCGAGGCATCGGGTAGGCGTCCGACACAGTTTTGTCGTTCAACCTCCGGTAGTCCACACAGAACCGGGTGGTACCATCTTTCTTGGGAACCAGGACTACCGGCGATGCCCAGGGGCTATCTGAGTGTTCAATAACCCCCAACTGCAACATCTCTTCGATTTCCTTCCTCATATGTTCCCGCACGGATTCAGGAATCCGATATGGAGTCTGTCGCATGGGAAGCTGTCCCGGGGTTTCTACTCGGTGGGTGGCTAGTGGAGTGTACCCAGGTAGATTAGAAAAGGTAGCGCTCTTTGCTGCTATCAGTTCTCGTACCTGAATACGCTCTTGAGGACTTAGCCGCTCCCCCAGTTGAACCCCCTGGGAGGGTTCCTTCTGCTCCTCCTGCTCTAACAGATCGGGAAGGGGCAGGTTCTCCTGATCTTCGGAGGCGGGCGTGCAAATAGCTGCCGTCCTCCGTCCGCTCGTGGTAGGGTTTGAGCATGTTCACATGGAGCATGCGTCTCTTCCCTACTCCGGAGCATGGGCCGATCACATAGGTGGTATCGCATCTCTGCTCTACCACCTGGTATGGGCCCTGCCAGACGGCCTGTAGTTTATCGGTGCGGACTGGTTTAAGGATTAGCACCTTCTGTCCCACTTGAAAACTACGGTCTCTGGCCCCCTTGTCATACCAACGACGCTGTCGTTGTTGGGCGGCCTGGAGGTTGGTGCGCACCGCCTGGGTCAATTCCTCCAGGCGATCCCGGAACGCCAGCACGTAGGGTACAATAGGGGTCCCATCTGCACTACTCTCTCCCTCCCAATGCTCCCTAATGAGATCCAACGGCCCCCGGACCCTTCTCCCAAACAATAGTTCAAAGGGGGAAAAACCCGTAGACTCTTGGGGCACCTCTCTGTATGCGAACAACAGATGGGGAAGGAATCGTTCCCAGTCCTTATGGGTCTCTCCGAATGTTCGAAGCATCTGTTTTAGGGTACCGTTGAATCTCTCACATAATCCATTGGATTGCGGGTGGTACGCGGAGTTAATGATCGGCTTTATGCCACATATCCTCCATAACTGCTGAGTAACCTCAGCCGTGAATTGGGTCCCCCTATCTGAGACCATTTCCTGTGGGAACCCTACTCGGGAGAAGATTTTCATCAAGGCTTCGGCTACGGTCTCCGCGTGGATATTAGTTAGGGCAATCGCCTCGGGGTACCGGGTGGCGTAATCCACCACGGTCAGGATATACCGTTTCCCAGAGGGGCTGGGTTTTGGTAGTGGTCCTACTATATCTACTGCTACCCGGCTGAACGGTTCCTCAATTATGGGGAGGGGACATAGTTTTGCCTTATGGCGATCCCCCCTTTTGCCTACCCTCTGGCACACATCACAGGAGGTACAATATTGCCTTACGTCTTTGGAAATCCCGGGCCAAAAGAATGCGTGCGTTAAGCGATATCGGGTCCGGGTCATCCCTAGATGGCCGGACAGAGGGATGTCATGGGCGATTCTTAGTAACTCCTGCCTATATTTCTGGGGTACTACTAGCTGCTTGGTTTGGAGCGTCACAGAGCTGCCTATGGCCCGTTCCGCCACCCGGTACAGTAACTTCTTTTCCCATACGTACCGTTCTCCCTCCCGCCCCACCTGGTCCGTGTCTACCCTATCTCGGTACACCTGCAGTGTGGGGTCTGTCTGAACCTCAGCTTCAAATGTGGTCGGGGTGTCCCAAGTCATGTCGGTCAAGGGGGGGTCATGGTGTCTTACCTGAGCCTCAGAGTGTGCGGGGAATGCCGTGGTGCGAGCCTGTTGCCGGGTGGTTACCGGATGCGCCTCTTGGGAAGGGGCCTGGGGAAGAAACGCAGAAGTCATCGGGCCCAAGTCATTCCCCAAAACAACATCGGCCGGTAGTTTCTTCATTATGGCCACCTCTACAACCCCCTCCCCAGCACCCCAGTTCAAATGCACTTTGGCCGTGGGTAACCGGTACATAGCTCCCCCTGCTACCCGGACTGCCACTGATCCGCCAGTGTGGGCCGTATCTGGAATTAAATGAGGGGCCACTAAGGTCAAGGTGGCTCCCGAGTCCCGCAGCCCCTGCACTTCTTTCCCTCCCACAAATACAACTTGGCGATGATGCTGCCGGTTGTCCGTGGCTTGCACCGACATCACCTCGTACAGAACCCCCAATGGTTCTTCGGTTGATAGACTTGTCAGCTCCGAGTGGTCCGGTTCGGTGTGGTAGAAATGGGCCACTGCCCTTGGCGCGGAGTTTTGCCGTACTTGGTTCCACGCCTGCCTGCTCCGATTCTGGGTGCACTCCCGGGACATATGCCCCCACTGCCGGCAGGTATGGCATTGTATGTTGGCCCTGCCATTGTAGCGTGATGGCGGTGGGGGGTTTCCTGATGGTGGCCGGAATGGAGTAGCGTTGGCGGGTGTGGAGATGGTTGGGTGGTGTGGTACAGCTGGTCTCAGGGGAGCCCTGTTGGGAAGCCCATGATGCCTTCGGGCGTCAAAATGCTGATCCGCCAACCGGGCGGCTTCGGTTAGGGTGAGGGGTTTCCTGTCCCTTACCCATTCTTGTGCCTCAGGTGACAGTCCGTTAAAAAATTGTTCCAGCAAGATGAGCTGGCGCAGTTCCTCCATTGTGGTAGCTTGGCTCGCCTGAATCCATCCTTGCGACGCTTGGTCGAGCTTATGTGCCCACTCAGCGTGGGAATCTTTCTCGGGCTTCCTCAATCCTCGAAATTTACGCCGGTATGCCTCCGGGGTTATGGCATACCTCTCCAGAATTGCCCTCTTAACTTTAAAATAGTCCTTGCTATCTTCTCTGGGCACAGCGCGATACGCCTCGGCTGCTCGTCCTGCCAACTTGCCTGCCAGTAGGGGTACCCACATAGCCTGTTCTAGATCATGTAGGTCGCACAACCGCTCAAAATCCTGCAGGTATCCGTCAATCTCGTCTTTCTCCTCGCAGAATGCTTTAAATGCCTGGTAAGGTATTTTCTGCTTCACTGGAGCGCAGAATGAATTGGCGATGGATTCTGCCCTGGATGGTGACCTCTGGTGTTGCTGTGCCATAATATAATCCTGGACGTCCGCCATCAGTATAGTTAAGATGTCCAGGGTTACTGGCTGTGGTACAAATTCCAGCCGGGTTCTCAGTTCCCTCTGGTACGGTGTTTCCTCTCTGGCAGGTGGGGGTGGACTGCTGTGTGCTTGGTCGCCCTCCATTAGCTCTGCAATCAGGACTGCTTTTGATTTATTGCTAGCGCTTTTCCCTCTAGCCTCCAGCAGCTCCTTTAGCGTCTGTCTCTTTAACGCCGTGTAATCAGTCCCCATTCACTGATCGCTTTCGTCTGCTTGTTTCATACGAATTGCCTTTCCGTTCGGTAATTCCTTTCATTCGAATGCGCTGTATTCGGCTGTAGAGTTGGATCCCGTCGCTTGCCACCAATTGTAGCGGAACGCCAATATAAAATCCACGAATTCCGCTGGTCCAGAACGAATCCACAGTCAAGCGCTGAAAACACCAAGGCAATATCCCCAACCTCCCAATAACCGGACGAGACACAGTTTTGGGAGTCAACTGACAATCCTTTATTCAGCACGACAATTTATACAAGTCCCCATGCAAGGGGTCTCCTGAGTCCCTTCCCAGGGGCATTCCCAGAGGGGACTACATGGGGGACTTACAGTATAACATATTTCTCCCATCAGGCACTGCTGCACGAGAGGGATCATCCTCCCAGAATGCACCGTTAAGGGGATTATCCCCTCGTGCAGCAGAACCGGCAATTCATATAAAAATACATAACTTTTAAAATACACGGTGGATTTACACGAATGGGCGTTCGGTAGATAGCTGGGGTCTGGGCGCATCATTCGTGAGATTGCCGCTCAGATCCCAGCCAAATTAACCGAACGCCGCACAGAAAACACATTTCTTACAAAACCCACAAAAGGAACCGATTGCTTTGGGTGAACTTGGTCCTGAAACTCCCGAACGTCTGGGAGGCTCAGCGGTGTTCGTGCCGTCGAATAACTATTGGTAGTAGTATGCGTTCGACGACACGAACCCGCTGACGAACAAGGGATCCAAGATGGCCGACCGCCGCATGGTCGGTAGTCGAACGACGGCCACCCAGGAGAGCCTCTAATAACCGATTGCAACAATGTTGCAATCGGTTAACTAGCGCCACACGCCTCTAAGTGTGTGGGCTATTAGGGGGTATCGCGTTCGGTTCACGAACGGCTTTCTAAAGTGCCGTTCGTGAAACGAAAGAAAATCCCCATACAAAACCGCCAATTGCATTCGGCGGAAACAGTATTACAGGCAACACGGAAAATACCTTAACATCTACATATGTGTACAGCGCATATCTCGCCCGACCTAGTGGCAACCCTTAAAGGCACAGTCTCTAGTTATTGTCCAAGTGGCTAGGTTTGCCACACACATATTAGATTCTCTACAATAACACATCCCCTACACACTCCACTCCCTGTGAGCGAACTCATGGGTGGGTGGAACATATAAGTGGACTTATGAGTGGGCCTTGTGGGCATACTCACCGTCAGGCCCTGGGGCCCAGAACTTGAGCTGTGTAAGGGGCCCCCCAAAAATGGAGCTGCTTCCAATTCTCCCAGAACATTGAATTTTGTGACCACAGTTTCAAACAGCCTCCAGAGATCCTGTTCTACACCAGACCAGTGGAGCCAAACTGCAGCCCATCATCATCCTCATCTTTTTGTAAGTAGGCAATCTAGTATATTATTAGTGACACTAATCTATAATTTACCTCACATTAAAGGGACACTATAGTCCCCAGAATGACTGAGGCTTAATGAAGTGGTTCTGGTGTTATTAGAATTATTAGGCAAATGAGTATTTTGACCACATCATCCTCTTTATGCATGTTGTCTTACTCCAAGCTGTATAGGCTCGAAAGCCTACTACCAATTAAGCATATTAGGTGATGTGCATCTCTGTAATGAGAAGGGGTGTGGTCTAATGACATCAACACCCTATATCAGGTGTGCATAATTATTAGGCAACTTCCTTTCCTTTGGCAAAATGGGTCAAAAGAAGGACTTGACAGGCTCAGAAAAGTCAAAAATAGTGAGATATCTTGCAGAGGGATGCAGCACTCTTAAAATTGCAAAGCTTCTGAAGCGTGATCATCGAACAATCAAGCGTTTCATTCAAAATAGTCAACAGGGTCGCAAGAAGCGTGTGGAAAAACCAAGGCGCAAAATAACTGCCCATGAACTGAGAAAAGTCAAGCGTGCAGCTGCCACGATGCCACTTGCCACCAGTTTGGCCATATTTCAGAGCTGCAACATCACTGGAGTGCCCAAAAGCACAAGGTGTGCAATACTCAGAGACATGGCCAAGGTAAGAAAGGCTGAAAGACGACCACCACTGAACAAGACACACAAGCTGAAACGTCAAGACTGGGCCAAGAAATATCTCAAGACTGATTTTTCTAAGGTTTTATGGACTGATGAAATGAGAGTGAGTCTTGATGGGCCAGATGGATGGGCCCGTGGCTGGATTGGTAAAGGGCAGAGAGCTCCAGTCCGACTCAGACGCCAGCAAGGTGGAGGTGGAGTACTGGTTTGGGCTGGTATCATCAAAGATGAGCTTGTGGGGCCTTTTCGGGTTGAGGATGGAGTCAAGCTCAACTCCCAGTCCTACTGCCAGTTCCTGGAAGACACCTTCTTCAAGCAGTGGTACAGGAAGAAGTCTGCATCCTTCAAGAAAAACATGATTTTCATGCAGGACAATGCTCCATCACACGCGTCCAAGTACTCCACAGCGTGGCTGGCAAGAAAGGGTATAAAAGAAGAAAATCTAATGACATGGCCTCCTTGTTCACCTGATCTGAACCCCATTGAGAACCTGTGGTCCATCATCAAATGTGAGATTTACAAGGAGGGAAAACAGTACACCTCTCTGAACAGTGTCTGGGAGGCTGTGGTTGCTGCTGCACGCAATGTTGATGGTGAACAGATCAAAACACTGACAGAATCCATGGATGGCAGGCTTTTGAGTGTCCTTGCAAAGAAAGGTGGCTATATTGGTCACTGATTTGTTTTTGTTTTGTTTTTGAATGTCAGAAATGTATATTTGTGAATGTTGAGATGTTATATTGGTTTCACTGGTAATAATAAATAATTGAAATGGGTATATATTTGTTTTTTGTTAAGTTGCCTAATAATTATGCACAGTAATAGTCACCTGCACACACAGATATCCCCCTAACATAGCTATAACTAAAAACAAACTAAAAACTACTTCCAAAAATATTCAGCTTTGATATTAATGAGTTTTTTGGGTTCATTGAGAACATGGTTGTTGTTCAATAATAAAATTAATCCTCAAAAATACAACTTGCCTAATAATTCTGCACTCCCTGTATAGCCGGTCCCTGCAGGCTTTTTAATGTAAACACACACTGTGGGCAGTACTGGCGTTAGTTCGTATGGCAGCTCTTATAGGTGGGGCATTGTGATGTTACATGGGGGGCGGCATATACAGCTGTTCCCCATGCAGCCACAGGTGCCGCTGTGCTGGGAGATTGTGATTACTCTTCACTTCCTCCCAGCCTACAGAGCAGCGCATGGGAAAGAGAGAGGAGGAGGCATGATTTAATCTTACAACAAATCCAGTAAGCAAATCTTTATAAATTTGGGGGGATCAGCTCTGTTTCCACAGTTTATTGGTGTTTAGTAGTAACATCAGTGTGTGTCAGCAGGGCCAGCCATTGGGGTGTGCACGCTGTGCGGTCACGCAGGGTGCCATCACAATAGAGGCGCCCCGTGGACAACACAGCTCACAAGTTGGGGACACCAGCCTATTCAATTTAAACGATTCGCTGGTGGTCCACTGGTGCGCACAAGCAGTAGGTGCAGTCAGATTATAGCCTCTCCCTCATGGTTCCGACGCTCAGTTAGTGAGTCAGAGCACAGGCTCAGAGATTCTCAGCCTGCGCTCTGACAACATTGAAAGTCAGAGCCGTGAAGGAGCGGGTATGGCAAAGAGCTACTGATTAGCATAACATCAATATCCGTTATAAAACTAGGAAAAGGTGGGCACCATTGCACTGATTTGGTGGTGCAATGGGCCACTTGACTGGTTTTCCCCCCCAGGCCTAAGGCTGCCAGCCCTCCCCTGCTCAGATGGCTACAAAAGGTGCTTCCTAGGTCAGTGCTGCACAGTATGCAGCACTGGCATTCAACATCTCCACACATTGCTATGAGGCGCTCAACGTTCCCCATAGAGATGCATTTATTCACAGCATTTCTATGCTGAGATGATAGGCACAGCGTGGTGTTTTGCCGCTCATGTGGGAAAACATTCAATTGGCTGAGATAATCGTATTTTATGATTTCAGCCATGGAAATGCAGTGGTGAGACTGGCACGATGTGGGAGAAAAGGTAAGTTTAAACACCTTTTTACTACACAGAAAGGGGTGTTCCTTTAAGCATTTTATAAATGTAACACAAATAAAATAAATATGGAAAATAAAATAAATATATGTATGCCACATAAAACCCATTACAGAACGTACAATTGCATGTTCTGCAATATCCCGAGTACTAAAATATTTTATAATTTATAGACCCTATTGTAGTCTTCTTATCATAGCTGTTTTTTTTTTTTTTAACTCATCTCCACTCTTGGTTTGCTGTTGGTTGCAGATCCTGGTCATAGACTTCCCAGCCCATTTTTTGTCAGTGACCTCCCCTTGTATCAAAGTCACCGACATCACAGAGCATCATGTTGCCACCACCCGTGAATCTGAATTGGCGAAGGAGCTGAGGAACAGCCCATTTCCCCGCCTCTTCTAAAGGGCAGAGACTCACGAAGTTAGAATCCTTCTTCCGCCCTGAATCCTGCACTATCCTGTGTGGAAGGCTGCTGTGGGTGAGTGGGTGGGTGGGTGCGGTTGGATGTCAGCTCTTGGGGTCAAAACTCACGTTCGCCTGGTGGAATTAGAATCATAACTTCCGCAACTTTCATTCTCTCCCACAAAATTCTGTACTGCTGATGCCAGACCAAAGTCATTTGCATTTTAGATTTTTTTAGGCGGGTGCAAGTTTATACATGCAACAGATGCAATCCTTTAGTTTAGCCCTTTTTTCTGTGGATGTCTGACTATAGATTTGTTATTATCAATTTTGTTATATGAACATGTTTGATCCCAGCTGTGTTTCTACTAAGAATCTCCAATTCTTATATTTCACTTTGTTTTTAATCAGCCCTGCTTTATGAGACTAGATGCTGCCTCGTGTATATCTAGTAATCTGTCAGGTTAAAAAGCCATCCTAAAGTATAAGAGTGAACGCTACTGTAGGTTGAATGTACGCAGAAGTCAATATATATTATGTGGTACAACCAAAGGAGCAGTTTGTAGAGGATACACAGCACTCTGTAACTTGATACTTTAGTTTTACTATTGCAGGAAGTATAGTTTCTATAAGTTAGACCTAAATTGAACACTACAATTTTATTTTTATATATATATATATATATATATATATATATATATATATATATATATATATATATATATTTATTAACACTAAAACAATATAACAGAAAAATACAGGAACATATCTAAAAATATATATATTTTAGAACAGTTTAACTGTTAATGCAATCAAACATTCTACTATGGTTAAAGTCCACCAGTTGTTCTCGTATGATTAACATAGTTGGTTCAGTTATGCTCTTATAACCCATTTCCATTAAGTAAAGGATATTCCGGATTTATCGACAATGCTTAAAGACAGAGAAACGGCAAAACATTGTCTACAAGATAAATGCGTTTTACATGCGTAAAGAAATTCCTGTTCATGTCATGGGATGATATTGGCATTAAAGGAACACTATAGTCACCTAAATTACTTTAGCTAAATAAAGCAGTTCTAGTGTATAGATCATTCCCCTGCAATTTCACTGCTCAATTCACTGCCATTTAGGAGTTAAATCACTTTGTTTCTGTTTATGCGGCCCTAGCCACACCTCCCCTGGCTATGATTGAAAGAGCCTGCATGAAAAAAAAAAATTGTTTTCACTTTCAAACAGATGTAATTTACCTTAAATAATTGTATCTCAATCTCTAAATTGAACTTTAATCACATACAGGAGGCTCTTGCAGGGTCTAGCAATCTATTAACATAGCATTGGATAAGAAAATCGTAATTAAACAGAACTTGCAATAAAGAAATCCTAAATAGGGCTCTCTTTACAGGAAGTGTTTATGGAAGGCTGTGCAAGTCACATGCAGGGAGGAGTGACTAGGGTTCATAAACAAAGGGATTTAACTCCTAAATGGCAGAGGATTGAGCAGTGAGGCTGCAGGGGCATATTCTATACACCAAAACTGCTTTATTAAGCTAAAGTTGTTCAGGTGACTATAGTGTCCCTTTAACAGGAAGCGAGAGATGGATATATTATAAACAAGGATGTCGAGCAGAAATACCTTTGTTCTAATATGTGCTTCACAGCTGGTTAGGTTCAAAATACCAAAAAATAGTGGATAGATTCCTTTATAGCTTTAGGTGACTGGAACTCCCAGTAAAGTAAAAAAAATAAATAAATAAAATAAAACATTAAAGGGACTCTATAGTCACCTGAACAACTTCAGCTTAATGAGGTTGTTCAGGTGAGAACAATAGCTCCCTGCAGCCTTTCTCATGTAAACATTGGAAGCTAGGAACACCCCCAGTGGCAGTCCCTCAGACGGCCACCAGAGGGACTTCGGAGTTCGTGAATGCCTAATTCGCGTTCATCACGTTTGACGTCTTCACGCTTCACGGTGAAGACACCAAACGTGCTATCAGGAGGCAATGTCCAAGAGAGTGTAGCAATATGCTCTTAAAAGAGCAAGTGATAATAATCCCAGGGGAGTATAGTGATATAGCAATCCCCAGAGTAGATACAGCTATTTCCCCCACACATGAGACTCTTATGTTGAGGGTAAGCAGGAACACATTTATTGGCAGCCACAACTGGCCTTATAGACAGGTCCCCATGCAAGGGGCACTCCCCCTGTACCTGAGAGTAGACTACAGTAAAAACATACACACAATTACATTGGCTCTCAGGTACAGGACACGCCCACATAAAACAAGTTAATCCCTCCTCTGTGCCTGGGAGATAATTGAGTCAGGCACTGTACTAAACTCAATCATCTCTAGGCACAGAAAACATACATTTTTACAAAACCCCCAAATAACTTTAAACACACAAAACCCCCACAAAAGTTACATCCCTTTATAGCCCCGATCTGGCTGACCAACATATTTAAAAAATCACCCAGATCGGTTCAGAGGTTTGGGAATTTCCTGGAAGTCATAATTTGATCGACTGCATGGTCCCATGCACAAAACAGTTCCAGAGAATCAGGGCGATCTAGTTCGGTAGTTTAAAAACCGAACAAATTACTGAACATAGTCAATGTTCTTACCCTGTAGCTTGTTCATCTTATTTGTGGGAACGTTTCCACCGAACAGTGCCCTTCTAAGTTGTAGAGAACCAAATGCAGGCGATCCTGGAAGTCCAGCGGTGTTCGGGAGTTTGTGTCCGAAAACAGTTCCATGAACTCAACGGCCAAACACCGCTGCCTGCGTTCTTGGGAACAAGATGGCCGTTCATGCGAACACTTAGAACACTGCGGTGGAAAGTGTTGCAAACGGTCAATTAGGCTTAAAAAGATCCCGGGTTGTCTCTGGTTCGTGAAGTGGTTCTGGTGTCTATAGCCGGTCCTTGCAGGCTTTTTAATGTAAATGACACCAGAAACCCATGAACCAAGTCTGTTCACATAGTTTTTAAAGGGCCCATAGTCTGGCAAGCAGGCCCCTCCAAGAACACTTGACAGAGGCATTTCTGCCACAGTCTTTTTTTACTTTTCCTCTTTCAACTATCAAGTAGATAGCTTTCCTAATTTGGCATCCTGATGTGGGTTTTCCCTACTTAGGATGCCAAATTTGGGCACTTTTTAGTAGATAACTCCCTAATTTGATACTTCACTGTGGAGTTCCCCAATTTAGGATACCAAATAAGGGCTCTGTTTAGTAGATGGTGTGAAAAGTGCTGCTCATTGTGAAAACCGCAGCATTTATCATCTTTAAGCACATCAGTTTGCTTGCTTGGTTTTATTATTAGATTTTTTTAAAAAGAAAAATCTTTTATACTGTTGTGCAGGACGTGAGAAGTGCAACACTCTGTGGCTTTGAAAACCACTCTATCACCGTGGCAGCATTTGTGAAACCCTGCACAAACCTTTTCTAAATTATTTTATTGTTTTGTTTTTGGAACTTTGTTAATGTGGTTGTGCAGGTTGTGAAAAGTGCTGCCCTCTGACTTTAAAAACCACTAAACTGTTGGGCAGCAATTTTAATGCCCTGATGAAGAGTTTTTCCCTTTACTTAAAAAAATTGGAGAACATGGAAAAATGGAGTCAAATACATGCACATGCCTTTATACAGAGGCAAAGGCAAGCCCATACTTCAAAAAGAGGACACTACAAATGAGAATAAAATTAGAGATAAAAGTATGCACTTGATATATGATTCCCTTTAAAAATAAAACTTATCACATTGACAATACTGTCAGAATACATACAAAATGTACATATTTATTTAAATATAACAAAGCTATAAGTGACCACTAAAGCTGTAAATCAACAATGGTACTATATCAAAATCATCTGTGAGACATTAAAGCACTATAGGCACCCAGACCACTTCAGCTCAATGAAGTGGTCTGGGTGCCAGGTCCCTCTAGTTTTAACCCTGCAGCTGTAAATATAGCAGTTTCAGAGAAACCGCTATTTTTACACCAGGGTTAATCCAGGCTCTAGTGGCTGTCTCACTGACAGCTGCTAGAGGACATTCTGCGCTTCTCACTGTGAAAATCACAGTGAGAAGACGCTGGACATCCATAGGAAAACATTGAGTAATGCTTTTCTTTGGGCGATTTGAATGTGTGCGCCGCTCTTGCAGTGCATGCGCATTCGGATCTGACGTCGGCAGGAGGAGGAGAGTTCCCGGCGCTGGAGAAAGGTAAGTGACTGAAGGGGTTTTAACCCCTTCAGCCCAGCGGGAGTGGGACCCTGAGGGTGGGGGGGACCTAAAGACCCTATAGTGCCAGGAAAACTGGTTTGTTTTCCTGGCACTATAGTGGTCCTTTATAAATAAGCATTTAAAAACAACTTGTCCTACAAAGGTAAAAAAGAATCAGCATGCAAAATGTTGCGAAGTTAGCAAACAGTGTTGCGAGCTGCCAGAAATAAAAAAATACAGTATAAGTTGGTAAATGGGTATCACCATGAAATAAGCTTAAAGGACCACTATAGGCACCCAGACCACTTCAGCTTAATTAAGTGGTCTGGGTGCCAGGTCCAGCTAGGGTTAACCCTTTATTCTATAAATAAAGAAGTTTCATAGAAACTGCTATGTTTATGTTAGGGTTAATCCAGCCTCCAGTGGCTGTCTCTTGACAGCCGCTAGAGGCGCTTGCGTGCTTCTCACTATGAAAATCACAGTGAGAAGACGCCAGCGTCCATAGGAAAGCATGCGCATTCATCCGAAGAGGGAGGAGAGGAGGAGGAGAGCTCCCCGCCTGGTGCTGGAGAAAGAAGTAAGTTTAACCCCTTCCTCTCCATCCAGCCCGGCGGGAGGTGCCCCCACCCTCAGGGCACTATAGTGCCAGGAATACGAGTGTTTTCCTGGCACTATAGTGGTCCTTTAAGTTGGATGTCCTCAATATGTGTATACTGCGGTATATTTTGTTACTGCTTGCAGGCTTATAAGAAGCTGGACAGGTCTGACATAGGTACACACCACCATGTGGCAGAATGAGGCACAGACGTCTGTGGGTGTAATAGAATCTAAGACGGCATTTATGATTGGATCTGATCAACTGAGAATATGTAGTTGAGCAAAATAGAAACAGGCACTGCTGTCTGTCTCCCACCTGGGCTACTTTTCAACTGTTGTAGGTGTAATAAATCCCAGCTGAATAAACAAGTTGATTCCACATTGTAGGGTTATAAGCAGTAAAAATAGTAATAGCTCAGTTTAATAACCGTAAAAAGAATGGCCCAGTCTACACGTTTTGTCCATGTCATCGACTTTCTCAAGACCCAATCATTCTAAAGGCGACTTCCCTGGAAGTATCCTTATAAGAAACGATTCATCTCCCAATTAAAGAGAAATTAGGTTTCTTAAAGAAAAATAGCCACAAGAGAAAAGAAAATATTAAAAGGAAACCAACATACAAGGGAAGAAAGCTGATCATACAAGTGTACCATAACAAGTAACAATATTAACAAATTAAAATCAAAGTGAAAGAACCATAATCAATATATATATAAATATATTACGTTTTAAAAATAATTACACTGAAAAAATGGAATCAATAATTTAGTATTTCTTTATTTCATTGCTCTTATTTTCACTTTCATTAAAAAATAGATTTAAAAAGAAAACAAAAGACCCCTCAAAAATCTTATCAAAAAGTAGTTAAATTGAGTTGCAAGACATTATATTATATTATATAATTCTTAATGTAATCCTTTAGTTAGGTTTTTATGCCCAGCAATCCCCTAATTTTATATTGGGTACCAGAATCCTCTTCCTCCACACCATCAATAAGTAGAACCTCCAATCCTTTGGAGTCCAAATTCTGCATGTGCTAAAAGTGCCTAGATAGGGATGTGTGGTCTTAACACTTATCACCGAACTTCTATGTACCCTAAACCAGGACTTCAAGGGATCTCAATGTTTGTCCAACATACTGAGTCACCCAAGGGCATTTCAGCAATTATTCAACACATGTACTTTCACATGTAAATCTTCATTGTATGTGGAATTAAGAGCCATTGCTTTGGGAAATAAATATGATACTGCCATGTTTGTGATATTGGCAGGTTATACATCTGGTGTTTCCACATTTAAAACGGCTCACAGGATAAATTGCAATACTTCTTTCATATTTTATTTACTGAGATGCTCATGTGGGTTGCAGTATGTTGGGAAGGCCACCTAGCTATTTTGCGCAATGATAGAAAATCATCTGTCACGTATCATTTTAGACTAGCGCATAGCTGTGATCCCAAAAGATTACTGTTGAAGTGATGCATCTAGTGTTATAAACATTATCTTTACTTAACCTATTAAGGCCCAAACTTCTGGAATAAAAGGGAATCATGACATGAGTTAAACTAGGTCTTAATCTCATGGGCAGGGCCGGACTGGGAAAAAAATTAGGCCCGGGCATTTTTCAATTAGAGCGGCTCCCCAAGAAGGGGGCGGGGCCAGATAGGGTGTATTTTGTCATCACTAATGACAAGAACGCCTCCTCTAAAAGTTAGCATGTTGGTTCAATGCGCAGAGCCCCCTGAAGAGCTCTAGCATTAGAAAAAGGCCCTGTATTTGTTCTGCACAGCGCAAGCAAATGTAATAACATGCTTGTGCTGTGTTTGCTTTTAAATTGTCTCTGGTGTCTCCACAAGTGGGATACCAGAGGACAAAAGGGCCAGGAAAGTGTATGTTGCATGTGTTTGGCGCATGCTTGTGGGATTGCCTGTGTGTAGAGTGTGGTGTGGTATTGTGTAAATAGATCCATTTTGTGGTGTAATATGTGTGGCTAGGGGTTGTAGAGAGTGCTTGTATAGGGGCATAATGTTATAGGGTATGTAGCGAGTGTGTGCATACGGGCAGTAGTGTGTGTATAGGTGACGTAGTGTGTGTAGGGGTTGTAGAAAGGGTGTGTTTAGAGAATGTTGTATATGTTTGCTTACAAGGAATGTAGTGTGTGTGTGTAGGTGGTGCAGTGTGTGTGTGTGTGTGTGTGTGTGTGTGTAAGAGATCTAGTGTGTAAAGGACCCAGAGTGTGTACAGAAAATTATGTGTGTGTGTTTGTGTAGAGTGCATATAGGGTAAGGGATCTAATGTGTATCTGGAGCATAATGTGTGTAGTGGTGCTGTAGTGTGTGTGTGTATATGTATGTGTATATATATGTATATATGTATGTGTGTATATATATATATATATATATATATATATATATATATATATATATATATATATATATATATGTATATATGTATATGTGTGTGTGTGTGGGAGTGAGGGTGCTGTCTGTCTGGGGGCGCTGTGTGTGTGTGTGTCTGGGGGCTGTTAGGGAATTTATTTTAAATATTTTTTTTTTTTATTAATAAAATTATGCCCCCTTCTTACCTTTTAGCCTGGGGAGTGCCTTGTTGCCATGAGGGGGGGCATGCTGACATGGAGGGTGCTATATAACGTGTGTATTCTTTAATGGCATAGCTAATGCTTATTTGTTATTTTCACTCAGTAATCTGGGTTGACACACCACAATCTCCCTGCAACCTGGTCTATCCATACCCACGCGGCCTCTGGTGATCATGAAGGAGTGGTTTACTAACCAATGTGACTTGGGGGTTTTGGCTAGGGCAGACCTGTGAGAGCTATCCTACCTACCTCATGATGTGTGACCCTGGGGGTGATGCAGTCGCTGTAGATAGAGGAAAGACGAGACAGGGGGGATATGATAGAAACATTTAAATATATAAAGGGAATCAACACAGTAAAGGAGAAGACTATATTTAAAAGAAGAAAAACTACCACAACAGGAGGACATAGTCTTAAATTAGATGGTCAAAGGTTTAAAAATAATATCAGGAAGTATTACTTTACTGAGAGGGTAGTGGATGCATGGAATAGCCTTCCAGCTGAAGTGGTAGAGGTTAACACAGTAAAGGAGTTTAAGCATGCGTGGGATAGGCATAAGGCTATCCTAACTATAAGATAAGGCTAGGGACTAATGAAAGTATTTAGAAAATTGGGCAGACTAGATGGGCCGAATGGTTCTTATCTGCCGTCACATTCTATGTTTCTATGTTTCTAGATCATATGTGTCAGACATTAGTGGTTTCACTTTTGGGTGGGTGGGGTGGCATAAGTGCTCTGGGTCTGTACTCCAGGTTGTTAGGATGGGGCCTCAGACCAATGTTGTCAATGCCCGTCCTGGAGAAGTCTGCTTGGGCATATCAGTTTGCCATGTCAGCCCACACTTAAATGTAGTGATCAGTTCATGCCTATGCCAACATCCCATTCCCAGCAGTTGATAGACACAGCAATTTGATGGGCGCAGCTGCCGGACTCTGTCGATGTATAATGTGATGTTCAAGAATGTGGTATCAGTATCTCATGCGCCATTGAGTGGCTATCTTAGGGTAGAATAGACGTGGGAGTCCATAGGTCCCAAGTCTCTTTCCAAAAATGTTTGAGTGGTTTGGCTTTCCTGGCCATGACTTCATATGGCTTTGCAGTATTAACAATCTGGGTGCATGTTGTAATATTGGGGGTGTTATTCTCCAACCAGGCTTTGCTAATGGTGGTTAGGGCTGCTATTAGAATGTGGTAGATCAAGTATTGTTTGTATTTTGGTATATCCTTTGGGATGAGTTGCAAATACACTGCTCAAAAAAATAAAGGGAACACTTAAACAACACAATGTAACTCCAAGTCAATCACACTTATGTGAAATCAAACTATCCACTTATGAAGCAACAGGGAGTGGCAATCAATTTCACATGCTGTTGTGCAAATGGGATAGACAACAGGTGGAAATTATACGCAATTAGCAAGACACCCCCAATAAAGGAGTGGTTCTGCAGGTGGTGACCACAGACCACTTCTCAGTTCCTATGCTTCCTGGCTGATGTTTTGGTCACTTTTGAATGCTGGCGGTGCTTTCACTCTAGTGGTAGCATGAGACGGAGACTACAACCCACACAAGTGGCTCATGTAGTGCAGCTCATCCAGGATGGCACATCAATGCGAGCTGTGGCAAGAAGGTTTGCTGTGTCTGTCAGTGTAGTGTCCAGAGCATGGAGGCGCTACCAGGAGACGTGGAGGAGGCCGTAGGAGGGCAACAACCCAGCAGCAGGACCGCTACCTCCGCCTTTGTGCAAGCAGGTTCACACTGAGCACATGTGACAGACGTGACAGAGTCTGGAGACGCAGTGGAGAACGTTCTGCTGCCTGCAACATCCTCCAGCATGACCGGTTTGGCAGTGGATCAGTAATGGTGTGGGGTGGCATTTCTTTGGGGGGCCGCACAGCCCTCCATGTGCTCGCCAGAGGTAGCCTGACTGCCATTAGGTACTGAGATGAGATCCTCAGACCCCTTGTGAGACCATATGCTGGTGCGGTTGGCCCTGGCTTCCTCCTAATGCAAGACAATGCTAGACCTCATGTGGCTGGAGTGGGTCAGCAGTTCCTGCAAGACGAAGGCATTGATGCTATGGACTGGCCCGCCCGTTCCCCAGATCTGAATCTAATTGAGCACATCTGGGACATCATGTCTTGCTCCATCCACCAACATCACGTTGCACCACAGACTGTCAAGGAGTTGGCAGATGCTTTAGTCCAGGTCTGGGAGGAGATCCCTCAGGAGACCATCCGCCACCTCATCAGGAGCATGCAGAGGCATTGTAGGGGGGTCATACGGGCACGTGGAGGCCACACACACTACGGAGCCTCATTTTTACTTGTTTTAAAGGACCACTATAGGCACCCAGACCATTTCAGCTTAATGATGTGGTCTGGGTGCCAGGTCCAGCTAAATTTAACCCTTTTTTCAATAAACATAGCAGTTTCAGAGAAACTGTTATGTTTATGTTAGGGTTAATCCAGCCTCTAGTGGCTGTCTCACTGACAGCCGCTAGAGGGCTTCCGCGTTTCTCACTGTGAAAATCACAGTGAGAAGACGCTAGCGTCCATAGGAAAGCATTCTGGCTGAATGCGCGCGCAGCTCTTGCCGCGCATGTGCATTCAGCTGAAGAGGAGGAGAGAAGGAGTAGAGCTCCCCACCCGGCGCTGGAGAAAGAGGTAAGTTTAACCCCTTCCTCTCCATCCAGCCCGGCGGGAGGGGGACCTTGAGGGTGGGGGCACCCTCAGGGCACTATAGTGCCATGAAAAAGAGTATGTTTTCCTGGCACTATAGTGGTCCTTTAAGGACATTACATCAAACTTGGATCAGCCTGTAGTGTGTTTTTTCCACAGTGTAACTCCAAATCCAGACCTCCATGGGTTGAAAAATTTGATTGCCGTTTTTTTATTTTTATGTGATTTTGTTGTCAGCACATTCAACTATGTAAAGAACAAAGTATTTCAGAAGAATATTTAATTTATTCAGATCTAGGATGTGTTGTTTTTGTGTTCCCTTTATTTTTTTGAGCAGTGCATATTTCTGGGTCTTTTGGTACGTTTACCTGTGTAGAATTCAAAATTAGTGCTGCAACCTTGTCCCAATATGGTTTAAGCTTAAGGCACGTCCACCACATATGGTATATTGTGCAAGACTGCTTCAGGCATCTCCAACATGTGCTGGATGAGTACAGTCCCATATGTTTCAATCTGGCGGGCACAAGGTACCAGCGATATAGATTTTTCCTGGATAATTTGATGTGTGATGTGCATAAAGTGAACATTTTGTTTGCCAGGAAAACTGTTCTCACAAGCATTTACCCTTAAATAGTGCTTTTTTTGAATAAGATTATCCTCCAACATCCATAAAGCAAGCGTATACTAGGGCAAGTGAGATGAAGAGAAATTACATAATACACCCATCTGGGGTAGAGGATACTGATGTTTTTTCAGTCAGTGGTCACTCAGATTTTTGGGCCTGTTGGCAGCATCCTAGAGGGGAATCAAATCCAGGTGTCCTATTAGTACTAGGAATCTACTACATAATAAAGGTCCGATATGTGACATGCTTCAATTGTTGTTTTGAAGATTTATTTATATCCTTCATAAGCATTTTAAAACTTGATTCCTGGCTTGGTTTTAGTATTCTTCAAAGCCCTAGGGTTACTTTTAAAAGAAGTAGGAATTTTTAAAATAGTCTAAATTAATTATATTAAAATTCCTAGACAGATCTCGTGGTGTTAGTAATATTGGGAATGTTCATTGTGGAGGTACTCTTTGTCTTACATGTCTCATGGTTACATAGCTGAAAAGAGACATGTATCCATCAAGTTCAGCCTTTCTTACATTTGTTTTTGCTGTTGATCCAAATGAAGGAAAAAAAAAAAGTTTGAAGCGCATCCAATTTTGCACTACACTATGAAAAAACTTCTTCTTGACCCCAGAATGGCAGTCAGATATCTCCTTGGATCAAGAAGCGATTACCCCACTAATTAAATATTATATCCATGTATATTTTGTTTTTGCAAGTATTTATTCAATTGCGATTCAAACATCTGTATAAACTCTGATGAAACCACCTCTTCAGGCAGAGAATTCTACATCCTTGTTCTTACTATAAAAACCCTTTCCTTTGCCTTAGACTCAATCTTTCTTTTTCTTCTAGCCTACATGTGTGACCTTGTGTCCCAAGTATAGTTATATGTATAAACATATTTCTAGAGAATGGTTTGTATTGGCCCCAAATATATTTGTATAATGCTATCATATCCCCTCTAAGGTGCCATTTTTCCAAACTAATTTAAACTTGTTTATCTTTCTTCAACTAAAATGCTCCATTCCTTTGATCAATTTTGTAGTCTGCCTCTGTACTTTTGCTAGTGCCATAATATCCTTCTTTAGAACAGGTCCCCAAAATTGCAAAGCATATTCAAGGTGTAGTTTAATTTGCCATGGGAATGTGGGCATTGGACCTTTAGTAGAGGATGCCATGTGTGCTGTAGCCCACAGGATAAATGTTGGCAAAGCCATCTATCTATTTTTCGCAATAGATTGAAAATAATCTGCCATGTATCATTTTAGGCTAGAGCATAGCTGTGATCCCTCTTCCATTTTGGTTATGGGGATTGAGTGGAACCCTCCAAAAGGGATGTAGCTAAAAAAAAAAAAAAAGAGAGAACCTTGTATGCTGCAGAATCCAGTTGGATCATTAAATTTAAATAAATACACTCATTACCAATGGCCTTAAAGAAGATGAGATGGATATAATGTATTTATACCAGGGGTTCACAATTATTTTTTTCCCGTGGAACCCTTTAACACAGGGTTCCAACATTGTGGAACCAACCCCCCTAAAAAAATTTGTGCCGTGACACAAACCTTTTAATTAGTGGAGTGTAATGTTTTCCTTTCCGCCCCCCTTCCCCGCAAATTTAGTTTTTTGGTATATATACAATTAATTATTTCTACAGATAGTAAACAGATTGTAGTACTTAGGAGCAAGTGTGCTTTTGTGTGTAGAGTTGGTGTTTGTATGTAATGTTTGCATTTGCGTGTAGGGCGTGTGATTGGATGTAATGTTAGCTTTTAAATGCATGTGTGTAATATTGATAGAAAAACCACAGGTATAGGCGCTCTCTAGAATGTATAAGTGGACGGCAGCAGTAAACCAGCAGGATTTCCCAATACCTGCTGTTAACCAGAAAGTGCAACAACAGAGTGGTGAACCGCGCCACAGGATAGTAGAGGATAATTAAGTATGAATAACAATATATACATACATACGGAGTATCCCAGTAATAAGGTAGTAAATATAAACCTTAAAAAGATTAAAATAGAGACAATAATAGTGCAGTATACCAATGCAAGGTAATACAAAAGTGAAATATTGACGAAAACCAGTAGAAGGACCAACTCACACTTTTCAGAGTTGCTAAGAGCTCTGCTGTATAGCGCCTGGATGGTATGATCCCCGTCTAAGGATATAGGAGTGGTGGTGATATCTGGTTTCCAAGGCTCCACAGACTTATATAAAATAAAAGCACAAATAAAATCCAATAGTGTAATATGTATAAAAAATGTTAAATAAAAGCAAAATGTTAAATAAAAGCAATTTCCAGAGCACTACACTTGCTCTGGTGGTGAACGCTTGTGGTGGTATAATCCACACCAAGGGATATAAGCAGGATCCAAGGTGCACAGGAATAAGAGGTAGATCAAGGCTGGAGACAAACTACAACTTTATTGTTAAAATAAAAAATCTTGGAGGGGGCGTGGCCAACTCGGAGCAAGATGGTCGCATAGAAATCTGCTCCGGCGACTGGGCATCTAATCTGATGTAATCTCATCATCCAAAGCTGCATCCAGCAACCTACCACCGCGATGTCACAACACAGGACCAAGAAGAGCTCTGTGAAGACTGAAAAACTGAATTTTTTCAGCCAGAAATCAGCTCCTGTAACTCCGGCGGACCAGGCCTCAACCGACAACGAGGACCCCGAACCGAATTACAACATGCAAAGCTCGCAAGCTGAGGTATTGTTAAACAACCAACAGCTCACCAAAGCTGATCTCTCAGCAGCCTTGGAGACACTATCGAACAAACTAATAACAACTTGGCAACACACAGCCGACTCATTAAGGAAAGACATACAAGAGTTGGGGAAACGAACATCCAATATGGAGGACAAATGTGATGAAATCGCTACGGCACACAATGACCTCGCAACCACTGTGGAACAGCTATCTGCTCAGCTAACCACTATGGAAGAAAAACTAACGGACATGGAAGACCGTTCGCGCAGGAACAACATCCGCTTGAGGGGGGTTCCGGAAGAAATCAGCAACGCAGACTTACCGGCATATGTTCGGGGGCTGTTAAAGGCGCATGCACCAGAGATCCCAACGGAAATGCTGCTGGTGGACAGAGTGCACCGCATCCCCAAGCCGCGACACCTGCCTCCGGCGACCCCAAGAGACATACTAATGAGGGCTCACTACTTCCATATAAAGGAGCACATTCTCAGAAACAGCAAAACACGCGCCAAACCACCGGACGAATACGCCACGGTCCGAATCTATGCAGACCTCTCGGCAGCCACGCTCCGGAGACGAAAAGAATTTTCCCAAATTACAGGTGCCCTGAGAGCGCACAATATCCGCTACAAATGGGGCTTCCCCACAAAACTTCTTATTACAAAAGACGGAACGACAACAGTAATCCTAACCCCGGAGGACGGAACGAAGAGGCTGAGAACCTGGAATGTACCACTAACACCTGACCCCCAGGATAAGCCAACGATCAGCGAACCGCTTCGGCCCGAATGGACAAAAGTCCCGAAGAAACATTAAACACCAGACGACAACTGGTTTACCGGCAAGACTAACGCAAGAATCCAAAGCAGCTGGCCTCAATGGTGACCAGACCACATCGGAACAGCCCGACCCCTGAACGCCCATGACGCAAAGACCTTTGGCGGCGACGCAGAGGGCCCCATCACCAAGTAAGCAACTGGATTCGGGGCTCCCGCCATCCCTGTGACGAAGCACAGCAGAGCAGTGGAACCTTGCGGGGGACCCGGATCTGGAACCGTAGATTGGGACTTTTACCGATACCGGTAAGACTGCCTACATACTAACCATCACACATACTCGGGTGCACAGCCCATGCAAAAACTTTTTTTTTGGCTATCCGGGACTCAATGACTCAGCCCTCCTACTAGACAATGTTATAAAGCAAATCTAGCAGCCATTTATTGAACAGAACGGGGGGACTGGGGCTCTCGGGGGGCGGGAGGCAACGACAAGGTGGGCTACCATAATGGAAGGCTCCCAGGGTAACAGGATCTCATGGGCCCAGTATGGGGGCCACATTCTCCCGTTGGGGGTTGCACACCAACAGAACAGCTAGCACAGCGAGAATTCATGGGCAGAGAAACCCGGGTGACCATATCATGCAGACCCTTACATGACAACACACCAAGAAAGTGTTAACTGTCCCAGTGGACGCACCCTAACGCCCATCAGAGACCTATAGCAGTTATTGCCCGCCCTAGCTACGAAATTATAACTAAGTCACACGAGATGGAGAAAAGCCAATTCCCATGGTATAGGGACTAGACCTAGCTGCTGCTGCCAAACCCCATGAGTAACTTGCAGCAAACTATAAGCAAAGCCCAAAGACCACGTAATGGAGGCACCAGGAAACTCCATCCCCCAAGGTGCGGAAAACTTGCACCCTGTCTCACATCGAGACATCATGTACATAGTTAACATCCCCATCCCCAGTTCTTACTCCTTCCAGTACCCCCTCTCCAGTTCGGTAAAACAAATAGGGACAACACAGGCTGACAGAAACCTTAACCAAGCAAGTATAAAAGGTAGCGCCGCAACACCGTATAATTACGTTATTTTAGCTACTGCCTGTGAAGGGCCCACCGAGACTGCACTTCTCACCACAATAACTTGGTACACATATTCATCTAGCAAACTATTTATAACTATACACAAATGGTGAAAGTGCAATCAATCAACTCACGCGGGCTAAACACTCCACATAAACGACGATTATTATTGGAAGAGGCCCAAAGACACAAAACCGATATATTATGTATACAAGAGACCCATTTTGTGCATAACAGAGTACCGACATTCGCAACTAGAGACTTCCCAGTGCAATACCACTCCACATACTCATCCAAATCTAGAGGGGTCTCGGTACTTATACACAAATCTATAACATTTGAACTCTTACAATTGAAAAAAGATACACAAGGTAGGTTTGTCATACTACACTGTAAAATAAATGATACACAATACATCCTAGTTAGTGTCTACGGCCCAAATGACAACCAAAGAAATTTCTTGCATAGGATATTGACAAAACTGCCAACCACGATCCATGTCCCTACAATAATCTGTGGAGATATTAACCACATACTACAGCCCACATTAGACTCTACCTTGCCAGTTACATCCCCCAGATACAAAACCTTAAGTAAACAAACAACCTCACTGACACGTCTAATCTCAGAATATGGACTCTATGACGTATGGCGAACACAGCACCCGGATAGCCGGGAATTTACGTTTTACTCCTCAGTCCATAACACTTACTCAAGAATCGACTACATTCTAGTGTCAGGAGACCTACTACCACATGCCACCAGCAGCACCATCGGCGAGATAACATGGTCAGACCATGCAGGGATATGGTTAACACTCAAGGATAATTTTGCATTCCGGGGGGCAACTCCCTGGCGCCTAAATGACACACTTCTAAATAACCCAGAATATAACCAGACACTAGACACGGAACTAATGTCATATTTCACCCACAACACAGCACAAGAAATAACGCCAGCAACCTTATGGCTTGCACATAAGGCAGTAATCCGGGGGCATCTTATAAGTAGAGCATCCCACCTTAAACACAATTCAAACCGAGAATACCTGACTCTACTCAGATCCCTTAGGGATGAAACATCAGCCCAAATTTCACAACCCTCCACTGAACGACAGCAGCGGATACAGCAAATACAAAAACAGATCAACAACATACACATGTTGAAAACAGTTCATATCGCAAATAAACTAAAACTCACTACTTACACACAAGCTAATAAGGCTGGGAAAGCGCTGGCGTCGATACTCAGGCAAAAGCATCTGAACGCCAAAATTCCCTTCCTCTTCAACGAGAAAGGAAACAAAATTTTTAACCCGCAAGACATAAACAACATGATGGCCGATTATTATGATACATTATATAATTTAAAGACAGACGGTGACACCCACCAACCTCTCCCATCTAATATAGATGAATTTCTATCGGGAATGAGACTGCCTAGGCTGACCTCAGACAACATTACCACTTTAGAAACACCCGTCACACTTATCGAAATACAACAAACGATAAAGACACTCCCTAAAGGGAAATCTCCAGGACCAGATGGGTTTACAAACCTATATTATAAGACCTTCTCACATACGCTAGCACCCCACCTAGAGAAACTATATAATCATATTTTAAGCACCGGAACCATACCCCAAGAAATGCTGATAGCCCATATATCCACCTTACCCAAACCCGGCAAACCTCCCCACAAATGCCAAAACTTACGCCCAATTTCACTATTAAATACAGATCTAAAAATACTAGCCAAGATCTATGCCACCAGATTGGGGAACATTCTACCATCCTTAATAAAGGACGACCAGGTGGGTTTTGTCAAAGGAAGACAAGGTTCTGACGGGACCAGGAAATTAATAAACTTTATCCATAATATTCAACAGACAAAGGAACCCAGTGTGGCCTTGTCACTGGATGCGGAAAAGGCATTTGACAGGCTGCACTGGGGGTACCTAGAGGCGGTTCTTCAAAAATACAACTTCCCAAACCGCTTCTTGAAGCTAGTTTCTGCCCTGTATGACAAACCAACGGCGAAAGTAATCAATGGAGGCTTTGTCTCCAAACAATTTCAAATCTCAAACGGCTCTAGGCAAGGCTGCCCGCTGTCCCCCCTTCTATATATCCTAGCTTTAGAACCACTAGCACACACTATCAGGGAAAACTGCAACATATCGGGGGTCACTGTGGGCAGCAGGACGCATAAAATCACATTATTTGCCGATGATGTGATGCTTACCTTAACCAAACCCGAAACATCCCTACCGGCACTACAAGCTGTAATCCAAGAATTCGGCAATTGCTCATATTATAAACTCAACGTTGCCAAAACCCAGGCCATGAGCTTCAACATCAGAAACCCAAGACTCTTAAACCTGCGAGCTACCTTTACATATGACTGGAGAAAGGACCACCTCACCTTCTTAGGAATAGCTTTAACACAGCATATACACAAACTATACCATGCAAATTATGTGAAACTCCTTCGGGAAATACATACTCAACTGCAAAATTGGAGAGGAAAATATGTGTCGTGGATGGGTAGAATAGCGGCGGCAAAAATGATGGTACTGCCCCGTTTACAATACCTCTTCAGGACACTACAAATTGATCTCCCAAGGCAATTCCTCACTAAGACCCAACAAGCCATAAATACGTTTATATGGGGGGGGAGAAAAGCCAGAATCGCAGCAGACGCCCTATATAAACCTTTCAAAAAGGGAGGAATGGGGGTGCCGGACGTTTCGCGATACTATCGAGCGGCCATAGTAAGCACACTAGTACAAATGCACCACCACAAAAAATCACTAGCGTGGAATCAAATAGAAACGACGCATACTGAGGGGCTACCACTACATACACTAGCCTGGATGCCAGCTGACAAAAGACCACACCACAAAACAATATGCCCAACAACAGCAACGACACTGAAAGTGTGGGATAAATTAGTTAAGAAACAACAGCCTCGAATGAGGATCTCCACAGCCTTCCAACTTCAGGCACTAACTATCCTGATTCCAGGATTCGAATATAAAATATGGCACTCTCATGGGGTATTTTGCTTGTCGCAGGTTCTAGACAACGGACATATGATAGACTACGACACACTACACAACAAGTATAGTCTCACACCTGCCACCTTCTTCTCATACCTACAACTGAAATCGTGGGTACACAAACACTATGATAATACACAAGCCCAAGGACACTTGCTCACAGAGATAGAACGGCTATGCTTAGCAACAAAACCCCCACAAAGGCTACTATCAACCTTGTACAGTCTGATCGGACCAAATGACTATTTAGAACAACTCAAATGTATTAAGGCATGGGAAAGGGAACTTGGACAAACACTGACACCAGAAGATTGGTCTAACACATTAAAGGCCCACAAAACGCTGACACTAAACACGGCACATATTGAAATCAGTAGGAAAATACTATATCGTTGGTACATGGTGCCAACTAAACTCCACAAAATAGATCACACAAAGAGAGACACCTGCTGGAGATGTGGTGAAGCGCCAGGCAGTATGGTACATATATGGTGGGCATGCCCGAAACTCATTCCCTTCTGGTCCGAAATATCGGACATACTAAAAAACATCACAGGAGTAAAACTGCCACACACTCCTCTCTCCTTTCTGCTATTAATATGGCCTGTAACACTGCAAAAGCCAGACGTATATATTGCATACCACATTATTATTGCAGCCTTGACTGCCATTAGTAGAAACTGGCTAAAACCCACACCTCCTAGTGTGCGACAATGCATAGAAATGGTAGAAGTAACAAAATCATTTGAGAAGGCAGCAAGAGGTACACACACACCCAGAGGATTCTGGAAATTAGCGTGGAACAAATGGGAAATATGGAACCAGCAAAACTGACACTCTCATAACCCCTAAAATTGAATAAGACGCAAATGGGGAAAAACAAAACCCTCCCTACTACTATGATATACTACTACTATGACATATTACTGTGATCCACCAATGGGACATACCATCGTGACATATTAGCAAGACATACTTATGCCCCTGAGCAGAAAGGTATCCCTATGAACTAAACCGAACCAAACCGAACTCGTCCCTTCCCCCCTTCCCCCCTACCCTACTCTTCCAGGTTTATTACCCCTGTTGTTCGTCACCCCCCCCTATGTTAAAGCGAACTTACCACAAACGTGCACGGAGGTCACCTATCAAAAAACAATAGCCACTGGGCCCAATGAGGCACCTATGACGCTCCTATTAGACCATGTTGATAAGACGAATTATAGATGTAAGAAACTATAATATGTAACTGCTGATATCTAATTGTGAAGTGTGACCTTGGAGAGCTTTGTAATAAAACTTCCCCACTCCCCTTTTCTCTTCTGTATCCCCACTGCATCTATGCTTCTGAATGACAAAACAATAAAAATATTAAACACAAAAAAAAAAATAAAAAAAAAAAAAATTCTTAAATATAAAATCTGTAATCAAATTTAAAAGTCCAAACTTCTTGATCCACTTTATGCGTTTCGCCCAAATAAGGGCTTCTTCAGAAGTGTAGATAATGGGAAGTGTCAGTTAAAATCCTTATATAGGGTGTTAATTAATTCCATTATTCCGGTGTGTGCATATATGTAAATGATGAAAAGGCAATTCGTCTATTCAGTGTAATTTCCATATTTTGAAGCAAAAAAAAAATATTGTAACATCTAGATGATTATTTAATATGTATGATTGGTGCTTGATTTCTGATCTGCTAATTTTCTAGTTTTACTTTCTTTGTACCGTGCATAGGCGTGCGCACCGGCACACCCTAATCAAGCCTCAAAATTGAGTCTCTGTGCTGCATTGCTAGGGATTAGGATTTTTCACATTACCTGCTGTCTCCCTGCAGTCAGCCAGAACAGAACAGCCAGGGAAGTCGGCCGGCCCCTCCTGATGATGTCAAGAGGAGGGGGTGTGACTTCCACTGCTCTTCTCCCAGACTCCCCAGCAATCCATGTAAGGTACACGCTGTGCACGCCTGTGGTACCATGTACATTATATGGGGGTAAATAAGACATCTCAGAATACCATACACCCATGTCTTGATAAAGTCTTTTGATGAGAGGAAACGCATAGACTATGGATGTACAGACTGTGCTTACACATGTTTGTGGGCTTTTCCCTTTAATATGATATTACTATTTTGGAAATTGATGTGTTATATAAATATGGATACTTTTGACACAATGTATTGTCAGTTGAGACATTCTCATAAGGTTATAAATGTGCAATGATTTTGAGTTATTGGGACACTATAGACACCCAAACCACTTTATCTCAATTCAGTTTTTCTGAAACTGCAATGTTAACTTGCAGTGCTAAGGAGGACTTGGACACTGCACCTAGGCCACTTCAAAAAGATGAAGTGGTCTGGGTGCCTATAGTGTCCCTTTAAGTTTAGTTATTTGGTTATGTGCATTGTTTGTTTTTCTTGAATGCTGTTGTGTGGGATCAGCATTGTTACTATGGAATAGTTCTATTCTGTTAGTAGTCATGTTTTTTTTTCATTAATTTTGCCAATTGCTGACTGCTTGCATGAGCATTGGAACACCACTTTATAAGGGTGTGATTACTTTTTTTTTGTCTATGACAGCGCGAGTCTCCATATAATATGCGTCAGTTGGTGGTGGATACTTGGATTTTTGTCTTTTTGTTGGAAAATATTTTTATACTGGAATAAATTATTAATTTCTACTTCAGACCTTTCTACTTCAGTTGATTATTTACTTTTAATACTGTGGAGGTGGCATACAAGTGTTTTTAAGTACACTACAGAACAAGCTCTCCGGTTACAGCAATTATGAGCTCAGCGGTCTCACTAAACCGTGCGTTTTCCTATACAGTTATATTGCTAGCAGTTGATTTCCATAATGGACCAACTGCAATTTTTCTACTATTTCCATAATGGACCAACTCAACGGTTTACGCAACCCTGTGGGATTGTTTTAGAAATACAATACAAATACTATTGGGGTTTTGGACTTGCAGATTTCATTAAATGGCCAGAAGGTAAAATTATGTTTGTACTCCAAACTCGCAGATCAGCATAAATGCTTTTAGTACTCATCCTCCTAAGCTGAAGAAGCTCTTACTTGTCTCACAGTTAAGGATAAAAAATAGCTTCTTCCAGCGTGGATACAGTATGCAGGCTCTCGACTGAGCACTGGGAATAGCCCAAATTGAATTTTCAGTGGACAAAAAAGAATCTAAGGTGCAAAGGACAGTATTTCCACAAACATGTAACATCACATCAGATAGCTAGAGACCATTGGTAAATGTGCAGTAAGGACAATAAATTACTGGAAATCTTTGCTCGCATGCCACTTATCAGCTATAAACAGGGGAGAAGCTTTAGAGATATTTGTCCCACGCCGACCAGTTCAACCCCCAGACCTCCATATCCTATTAAGTAAAATCCTAGTTGCTGTTTGGGGCGCACTGCTTGCAACATAATAAAGGGCTCGACAAATCCCAGGTCGCCATAGCGTCTAGAAATTTTGCCCTGGCAAAGACCACTTCATCTCTTTAAGATGGATTTGAAGCAACTCGGGGCGTGGCCAACTGCAGAGAGGAGAAGTCGCATGTAGTGATCGCTCCGTGCTCTACCAGGCCCAAAGCGACAAATGAGCTAACAAAAACCTGCTACAAGCTTGAATAATCAACGGGAATAGAGCCCGGCCGTACCATTGCACCCTCCAAGCAGACAAAACTTACCGATCCGGTACGCCAAAGCAAAAAAGATAAAGCAAGGTCGGCGCAAGATGGCGACGGCCATGCGGACCAACCGCCATCACCAGAACGACTCGCGGACCCAGACAGTGATCCGCAGATACCAGATGACGTGCCGGTCACTAGCAAGAGCCTTCACACAATGCTGCAGGCCTTGAAGACCTCGCTCCGTTCCGATCTCCGCCAACACACAAACAAGCTGAGAAAGGACATTGCCGACATAGGAGGCCGCACTAGACACATGCAAACGAAAACGGAAGAGATTTGTGCAGCACATAATGATTTGGTCGATAAACTGCAAAGCCTAGAAGAGGAACAAAAGTCCCTTAAACACAAATTGGCAGACATACAAGACCGGTCACGCCGCAACAATCTGAGATTCAGAGGCATCAATGACGCCGTCTCCACATAGGCGCTCCCACAATACCTCAAAGCCCTCTGCAAAATTCTGGCCCCGCAAGTGGAAGACGCCGCCTGGGAGTTAGACCGCATACACAGACTCCCAAGACCAGCCCGCTTTACAGCAGATACCCCCAAAGACACAATAGCCCGATTCCACCACTACACCGCCAAGGAGCAACTACTAAACGCGGCAAGAAAACTTACCAAGCTGCCAGAACCGTATCAGCACATTCAAATATTCGCAGACCTCTCCGCGGCAACAATGGCGAAGAGAAGAGAATTTGTGAACGTGACCAAGACCTTACGGAACAACAACATACCCTATCGGTGGGGGTACCCCACGAAACTGCTGGTCTGGTACCGGGACAGATCTGTACCAATTTTGGAACCGGAGGCGGGCATGGCAATTAAATTAAGAGTGGGGTCTACATCATGCTCAAGGGCAGACCATTCCGGCTCACAACTCCCCTTCGAAGATCATGCCAGAGTGGAGGATGGTGGGAGCTGCCACAGTCTCTCACACCCGGGACTAAAGTGAATACCTACCTGGAGACCGCCAGCACTCCCGGCATATAAGTATCTCTGACCGTTTTTGTATGCTATGTTATGCGTTAATGTGTTACCTAGATGGGTTAGTAAAGCTGGTTCAAACGCAGGTTCTCAGACGTGACAGGGGCACAGATACGGCACCTACAGACATGTGTAAGGAATAGCCGTTCACTCGCGAGCATACCTGCAGATCCACCCGGGACCGGTAAACAGTGTCCAAGTGGATAGCACCAACTTAGTTAATGTTAAACCCCCTTAACTGCAGGGTGCTAACTTCCATGCCACCATGTCATGAGCCACACTGGTCCACGGCAATACTGCAAAACCGCTTTGCACAGAACTCCGGTTCCCAAAAGTAACACAACCTAACCACATTAACCCTACTTGTTAACTTGTAAATGTTATATGTTACTGTTTCATGTTTATGCCTGCCGGGATGCTGAACGACTCATTAGGGGCTAAATATCAGCTAGGACGAGGATGGGGGGGATGTCACCACCCCATACCAGCTGTCACTCACAGGGGACACTTCACAGAGCCCGACCTTCCCGCTAAGTCAGAGACCCTGGTCGCGACCTAGATACCCACAGGGAATCCCGCAAGTAGGCCCAGTGGGCCCACGCCTAAGTTATAGGTCGAGATCACGGCCCGAAACCCCCTCCTTCCACAAGAGAAAGCGGGCAGGGTGACTGGCCTCCCCTTATCCTTAAAGGACCACTCTAGGCACCCAGACCACTTCAGCTTAATGAAGTGGTCTGAGTGCCAGGTCCTTCTAGGGTTAACCCATTTTTTCATAATTATAGCAGTTTCAGAGAAACTGCTATAATTATGAATGGGTTAAGCCTTCCCCCTAATCCTCTAGTGGCTGTCTCATTGACAGTCACTAGAGGCGCTTGCGTGCTTCTCACTCTGAAAATCACAGTGAGAGCACGCCAGCGTCCATAGGAAAGCATTGTAAATGCTTTCCTATGAGACCGGCTGAATGCGCGCGCAGCTCTTGCCGCGCGTGCGCATTCAGCCGGCGGGGCGTAACGGAGGTGGAGAGGAGGAGGAGAGCCCAGCGCTAGAAAAAGGTAAGGTTTTTTTTTTTACCCCTTTCCCCCTTCCAGAGCCGGGCGGGAGCGGGTCCCTGAGGGTGGGGGCACCCTCAGGGCACTATAGTGCCAGGAAAACGAGTATGTTTTCCTGGCACTATAGTGGTCCTTTAAGGCAGTGACTAACAAGCTCTATGGCGTTCTTTAAAAAAAAAAAAAAAAGAGGGCACGGATTAAATTATAAGAGTGTAACGGATCGCCTGGCACCCCGACTGGGTACCTCCGTTAAAGGATGCTCCTAGCGCTTCCTGAGGGCTCCAAGCACTGCAGCAGACACCACAACCACCGAACTGGAGAAGCATATGAATCCTCTCAAGCATATGAATGCTGTAGACAGTTGAATAGGAACCATACGACTAGGTTTACACTCCTAGCAGTCGAACTGGAACAGCATACAATAAATCCCCCCAAGAACGAGACAAGGCTCCGTGTTGAGGGTCAAGCAGTGAACAGTCAGAGCTGTGGGTTTATTGTGCTTATGTACACATTCTTACACATTAGTACCACCCACAGGGTTTTGGAACACAACCAATAAACACATACAATACACTCAGACACTCCCACACAAATTCCTCCCCTTTGCCTGTGATTCAATTACCTTACACAATGGGTAATGTAATTTAGCACAAGCACAGAAATACAATTTTTCCACATTATTCATAACTTGAAAAGTATGCATCACATTCACATAAAACTTACATTTTCAGAATCAGCATACTCCAAATACAAACATACGTCAAAATCATACAAATTGGTCAAGTGGTTCAAAAGATAGATCGTAGTCCTTTGTGACCACAGGAAGCATGGCTTTTCTGCCCAAAACCAGTTCCACAGAGTCTTCTATCCTGGAGATAATTAGAAGTAATTCAATTATCTCCATAGACAGAGGCAAAACTCCATTGAACACATGGCAGCAAAAAGACAGTAAAATACACAAGATTACATTTATGACATAAAATACAGACATGCAACATATGCCCAGATAGCTTAGGTCTGAGCGCACATTATTACTGAATGGCGCTCAGAGCACACACATACAGTTCAATTGCCATGGAGCCAAAGTCTTTCCCATAGTCTTTCATTATACGAATGGGCTCCATGGCATAGCTATCTGGGGTATCACTGCTCAAACAGGGCAAGCACCAAATGACCCAGCTTTCTTGTCTTTGCAGGGGAAAATCAAGCCTTTTAACATGGGGCCATAATCCAAAGGCAACAGGCGAGCAACCAGGCTTCTCCAACGCAATGTGGTGAGATTGCTCTCGTCACAAAAAGCACTTATCAGATTCCCTTACATTAGCAATTCCCGCAAGAATACCCCAGGGCCTTAAACTGGTGGAAGTTACTCCACGTCTCCCGTACCGAAGAAGAGTGAGGCCTTTCCACACACGGATTCGGAAGAAAACTCTGCCCGAAGCAGAGGTGATATGTTCTCTCCCCAAGCTTCTCTGTTCTTCCCTAGTTCACTCCTCTCCTGCTCCCCCCTTAGACACAATCCAAAACCGACACAAATACACAACCAGTATGGCGGACAAGTCCACCGTCCAAAAGCAAACATCGCTACCACCACTAAAAGAGCCAAAGTCCCATTTGCACTCATTAGAACTAAAGCCCACACTTCCAAATGACTCAACACACGTTTAAGATCTTCTCCTTGAATGTCAAAGGCCTGAATAGCCCACACAAACTCAGCTTAGCAATTAGAGACATGCACAAATCACAAGCAGCAGTGATATGCCTCCAAGAGACACACATGTGTGTCCACAACCCCCCTAAGATCCACACTAAGCGTTACCCCCAAGCCTTTCATGCATACTCCCCAAACAAATCTAAAGGGGTCTCAATTCTATTCCACGCGGACTGGGTATTCCAACCGAGCGCTACGCACGCAGACGCGGTGGGGCACCTCCAGATATTGGTGGGCACACTCAATGGCATCGATATAACCCTAGCATCTTTATATGCCCCTAACGACGGCCAGGCTTCCTTCCTACATAGAGAGCTTAAAAAAAATAGATTCAATGAAACGTGGCCACGTTATAATTTGCGGGGACTTTAACTGCAGCCTAGACATCAAACGTGTGAACAATAAGAAACCTACACCCTCCGCATACAACAATAGCAAGTCCCTGTCCGAAATAACGTTTGAACTAGACTTATATGACTCCTGGCGCAATACATACCCAACGGGCAGAGATTACACGTACTTTTCACCAATCCACTCAACTTACTCACGCATCGACCTAATACTGGTCGACAAACTAACCTTATCAAATATAGCTGAAGTGGACATAGGACTAAGGACATGGTCAGACCATGCCCCGATAATCGTCACCCTCAATAGCATATACCCAGTCCGCGGGAGAGGAAAATGGAGACTTAATGAAAGTCTTCTAGACGACCCCACGGCGCTACAAACTATCCTCGAGACCGCAACCAATTACTTTAGGGAAAATACGACCGAGGAAGTCTCCTTACAATCCCAATGGGCAGCACATAAAACCGTGGTCAGGGGGGCACTGATACAAATTGGGTCCCGCAAAAAAAGGAAGCATAACGAAGACACAGAAGCCGAAAAGGTGAATAAACAAAACCCTTCCCCTAAACTATCCAAAACCATTGCCCGATTACAGAGGAGCCTTAACGCCCTCTCATTACAGTTAGTAGAGAGGAGAATGAGAACTCTTAGGTTGACATATTACACACAAGGCAACAAAGCAGGTAAACTACTGGCCAATAAACTGAAAACACAGCGCCTTCAGTCGAAAATCCCATACATTGAATCTCCGCACACTACCAAATTATATAACCCCAATGATATAGTGAACACGCTAGCTTCATACTACTCCAATCTATACAACTTGAGAGACGACCCCACGGTGCCCCAACCGACACATATTTCCATAGAAGAGTTCCTTCTCAACACCGAGCTCCCACAACTGACACAAGCACAAAGAGAGGCACTAGACAAACCATTCTCAGAAGAAGAGGTCTCAACAGCTATAGCGTCCCTCCCGAAACATAAAGCCCCAGGACCAGACGGGTTCTCCAACTATTACTACATTAAGCTAATAAAGACCCTGACACCTTTCCTCACCATACTATTCAACGACATTAAATCGAAAGGGACCATGCCAAAAGAAATGCTCGAAGTTTGTCACGCTCCCCAAACCGGGCAAAGCGCCCACCAAATGTGAGAATCTAAGGCCAATCTCACTCCTCAATGCGGATGTCAAGCTCTACGCTAAGCTCCTCGCATCCCGCGTGAAACCTCTCCTCACAGACTTGGTGTTGCTAGAGCAAGCAGGGTTCGTCCACGGGCGGCAAGCAGGGGATAACACAAGACATTGCATGAACTTGATTAGTTGGTCGGAGAATAGCAAACAGAAGGGGGTGGTCCTGGGGCTCGACGCCGAAAAGGCGTTCAACTGGTTAAATAGGAAATTTCTAAAAGCCACCCTACAAAAATGGGTTTCCCACGGCCATTCTTGGGGGGTATCATGGCATTGTATGGTGCACCATCTGCCAGGGTCTTTAATACAGGTTTTTTTTATCAAAACCATTCACAATCAGCAACGGAACGAGACAGGGGTGCCCTTTGTCACCCCTGCTCTTTATCCTTTGTCTGGAGCCGCTCATCCACCGCATTAAACACCACACAGGGATCTCGGAACTCACCACACCAGCGGGAATTCAAAAACTAACCCTATTCGCGGACGATGTCCTACTCTTCCTCACACACCCAGACAAATCCATCCCGGCTCTGATGACCCTGCTGAACCAATATGGTTGCACATCATATTATAAGAACAACACTAACAAAACCCAGGTGCTGCCTTTCGGTCTGTCCACCGCAACGGTGAGCAGGCTACAGTCCGAATTCCCCTTCGACTGGAAGTCCACATCCCTAAAATATCTGGGGGTCAATTTAACCATCTCTCCCTCCAGACTCACGCGCGAAAACCACCTACCTCTAACACATAAACTGCAAACACTACTGGACAAATGGCAACCACTTGAAATTTCTTGGCTGGGGAGAGTGCAGACGATCAAGATGATGGCGCTGCCACATGTACTTTACCTATTCCGCACCCTTCCCATAGCATTACCGGACTCACTCCTCAATAAATTCCAATCCATTTTCAATTCCTACATTTGAAAAAAAACAAAAAACCCAGAATCACCCGCAGACTTACGTGGCTCTCTCCAAACAAAGGGGGTCTAGGGGCCCCTGATATAAAAGCTTACTACAAGGCATCAGCGCTGGCTCAGGGACTAGAGGCCCTAACCCGCCCCAAACCGCCAGTGTGGTTGCCTCTGGAGAACGCGTGTCTACACCCAGCCACAATAACCCATAAATTGTGGTCCGCCAATGAATCCACAAAGTCCCTCTCGTCGGGTCTGCCCACCACCAACTTTTTGTTGGCCAGTTGGAGGAGATGGGCAGGGGACCTCATGGGACAGGCTCATCCTCTCTTCTTTGCCCCTCTCCTCCGACTACAGGACCTAATCAGCGACCTCCCGCTGAGACCGTGGATTACGAAAGGGATCACTTCTGTGGAAGGCATCAAACAGTTCCCTGAGCTACAAGCCGAATTCGCTTTGCCCCCTAGGGAGATTTTCACTTATCTGCACATCAAATACACCCTGTCATCGTTAAACATACACCACTGCGAAGCAGAACAACTGACTGCATTTGGGCGTCGGTGCATCACCACCCAACACACGTGCAAACCTCTCTCCTTGAGCTATTCAGCAATTAATGATGTGGACAGGATCATTAAACACCCCTACATGCTAAAATGGGAGCGCGACTTGGAAGTTGCATTCCCCCTTCCTATGTGGTTACAGGCACTCCAAGTCACACAAGCTTCTTCACATAACATGTCCCACTGGGAGAGCTTCTGTAAACGTTGATGCGATGGTACCTAGTCCCCGCTTGTCTAGCCCAGATATACCCAACAGCTTCGCAGGCATGCTGGCGGTGCGGAGACGGGGTGGGCACATTGCTACATATTTTCTGGGGCTGCCCCAAATTGACACAATTTTGGCAACAGGTCAGAAATTTGATCAGGGAGGTTACAGAGGTCGCCATACCTCTACACCCAGAATGCTATCTCCTACATATCCACGTTGGAATACTGTCTTCCCCACATAAAGTGGTCATTTGCCACCTCCTTTTATCTGCCAAGACCAGCATAGCGAGTAGATGGAAAAGCCTAGATCCTCCTACTACTCAGGAGGTGAGAAACAGGGTTCACTCGACATACGAGCACGAACGATTAGCATTCAGGTTGAAGGACCGAGAAGATAAACACGCACGACTCTGGCTTGGTTGGAGCGCAGCACATCCCCGTGGGTAATGGGATATGGGGTGAAAGACAGGTCACCTAGGTGGACGGGCCCAAGCCGAGTGGTCAGCATGCAATGCTCTAACATATCTAGAAGGACGACCCATAGGCGCCCAACAACTCCCTACAGACCAATATCCACCGAGACAGAACAGGGCCCCTCGACGCTCTTGCTGACGGGCTCACCTCACCCCACCCCACCCCTCTAGCAACTTAGGTCTAAAAGAGTGTTCTTACCCGTGGTCCACTAGACTACAGTTGCTTCCGTACATGAAAGACAGTGTGTATTGCCAGCCATGCTCTTTGTATGAAAAAGTGCTAATGATTGTGTCGATACAATGTTCCCCTTTCCCTTTTTTTTTCCCTTTCTGTATCCCTCTATTATGTCTGTCAGTTAATTGGTATACAACGAAAAAACTAATAAACATAAGACATTGAAGAAAAAAAAGACGGATTTGAAGAAAAATAAAAATCCCAACTTTTGTGTGTGTGTGTGTATGTTTCTGTCTGTCAGTGTGTGTGTGTGTGTCTGTCAGTGCGTGTGTGTCTGTCTGTCAGATGGTGTGTGTCAGAGGGTGTATGTGTCTGTCAGAGGGTGTGTGAGTTTTGTGTCTGTTTAGACACCTTTTTTCCCATGCTGTGTCTGTTTTGCCGTGGCTGGTCAGTCATAATGATCTCATGTAAGGGAGAATATTGCGCATGTGCACCAAAACAATGTACCAGTTATCTCCTCATAGAGATGCAGTGAATCAATGCGTCTCTATGGGGAGCATTCATCTGCCTTTGAAAAGGCATTGTTTACATTGAAAGTTCTGCAGGTATAGGTTATAGACACCAGAACTAACTACATTAGGCTGTAATGGTTCTGGTGTCTATATTGTACCTTATGAATTGCATTTTTCTTATTGAAAATTAAACTTCAATGTTGTTTTAAAAAAACTGGCTCCTAACTTTTTTAGCTGGCTCCTAGATTCTAAACAAATTTGTCAAGCCCTGACATAATATACCTGTCATGACCATCACCATTTTAGCAAACCTTACCAAATATACACTGGATGAAAAAAATTGGTGATTACCAGATGCTGTGCCCATGTGGTCTGACCTATATTGATAAGACCAATAATAATTTATAGGAACAAATATGTGTCCATCAATCATCTATATATAATTAAGTGAATGACTTTATCAACACATTGGTGACAAAACATGTTCATGAGTTTGGCCATACCTAGTCATTTTATGTATTAATCATGCCTCCAAATAATTTTTAAATTTACACCATAGGTACTCTTTGTCTGAGTGGTCTTAAAAGAAAAAAGAAATGTTTGCATTGTTTCCTTAATGAATGATAAATATTGTTTTGTTTTCTTTTAATATATATGAATATGGACATTCTGATTACATGGTAGTTAACATTAGCCAGGGTTTGATTTTTCTGCTTTATAAAATGAATAAAATAATTGCCTTAAAGAAATGCTTTATAATAAATGCTTTTACCATTACATCTAGTGCTATGATCTACTTGAGTAGTCTGGAGATGCAGCTAATTTGTCTCTACATTGTTTCCTCACATGTATTCTTGCAGTATATTTTTGGAACTTAAAGCTTTATATCTGTACACTTATATTTTAATACACTTTTGCTTTCAGATGCTACAATGTGTGTGTATGTATGTGTATGCATGTGTACAGTGGCGTACACACTACCCATGGGGCCACAGTGCAAAACTGATCCATGGGGGCCTCTTCCTCTCACCCTATTTCCCCCTTCTTCCCCCCCCCCCGACAGACAGACACACAGACAGACAGACAGACAGACAGACACACACATACAGACAGACATACACACATGCATACAGTCACAGACAGACAGGCACACATACATATAGACAGACAGACACACACACGACACACATACATACAAAGACACATAATACATACATACAAACAGATAGACAGACAGGCACACATACATACAAACAAACACACATATATACAAAATGTTTAAGTCAACCTCTTGTTTCCTACCTTTTAGGTGCAGGAGGGTGACTTTCCCTGGGGTCCAGTGGTGGCTCAGGTTGATATGAGTCAGAGTTCCCATCCTGACTCCCTCCTATGCTTCCTCCCACGCGGCCTCTGTGTATGCTGGCAGGGCCGGCCTTAGGCAATTAGGCGCCCTGTGCAAAAAGTCTTCACGGCGCCCCCCCCACCTCCCACCAAGTTGCCTGAATACAGTAACACACACAGGCACCGGGGACGTGTGTATCACGAGGCAAACAAGGCATCTGCCTTGGGCGCCACTTTGCAGGAGGCGGCAAAAAAAAGCATCCCTCCAAACCCCCAGGCAGATCCCTTGCTTGCCTCGCATCCTGGGGGGCTCAAGAGCTGACCGGCTGGCCACTTTTGAGCCCCCCCAAGGCTGGCAGCGGGCAGCGAAGGAGCATACTCACCTGGGCTCTTCCTGCTCAGCTTCCTCTGCGCCGCTTAATGAAGCCGGGAGCCAGAATATGACGTCAGTCCGGCTCCCGGCATCACTAAGCGCTGCTTACTCAGCCTGTGCGCCCCCTGCCTGCCTGCCCAGCAGCCACACTGGACTGCTGGTAAGAAATCCACTCCAGCTTTCCCAGGGAGGCTGGGTGGATTTAAAATAAATGTAAAAATATTAGTTTGTGAGTGTTAGTGGAAATGTCTGTGTGTGTGTCTGTGAGTGTTTATTTTGAAGTGAATGTGTGTGTGTGTGTGTGTCTGTAAGTGTGTAATTGTGTGTGTCTGTAAGTGAATGTGTGTGTGTCTGTGAGTGAATGTGTGTGTTGGTCAGTGAGTGTATATGTGTCAGTCGGTGAGTGTGTATGTGTCAGTCAGTGAGTGTGTATGTGTCGTCAGTGAGTGTGTATGTGTCGTCAGTGAGTGTGTGTCGGTCAGTGAGTGTGTAGGTCAGTGAGTGTGTATGTGTCGTCAGTGAGTGTGTGTCGGTCAGTGAGTGTGTGTCAGTCAGTGTGTATGTGTCGGTCAGTGGAGTCGTGCATCTTTCAGTGAGTGCTTGCGTCTGTCAGTGAGAGTGTGCATCTGTCAGTGTGTGTCCAAGTAATAGTGTATGTGTGTATGTCATTGTTTGTCAGTGTGTATGAGAGTGTGTGTCTGTCAGTGAGTGTGCGTCTGTCAGTGAGTGAGCGTCTGTCAGTCAAAGTGCGGCCTTGACAGGAAGGGGTGGGGGAAATTTAAACTCGGTTACAGGCATGTACACACACTCAGTTAAAGGCAGTCACACATACAGGCACAGGCACAAACAATGGCACAGCGACACACACAGACAGACAGTCACATAGGCAGTCACACACACAGACAGACACACAGTAACACACACATAGACAGTTATACACACACAGGCAGGCAGTCACACAGATAGAAAGTCACACACACAGACAGATAGTTACAGACAGACACACACAGGCAGGCAGTCACACACACAGGCAGTCACACACACAGACAGTCACACACAGACAGTCACACACAGGCAGGCAGTCACACACACACAGAGACAGTCACACACACACACAGAGACAGACAGTCACACACACACACACACACAAGGACAGGCAGTCACACAGACAGTCACACGCACACAGGCAGGCAGTCACACAGACAGACAGTCACACACACACACAGACAGACAGTCACACAAACAGGCAAACAGTCACACACACACACTTACCTCTTTCCGGTGGATGCAGTTGGCTGATGGGGAAGCATCTTTCCCTCTTCCTGTACAGCAGGGGCTTCGGGAGGTATTAGCCCCGTCTCCGCCTCTCGATAAGCCCCGCCTCCGCCGCTCGGTAAACCCCGCCCCCTCTGCCGCGATTTTTTTTAATAGACCGGGTGGAGAATAATTAATCCTCCAGCCAGGTACCTCTTTTAGCTCCCCTGCACTCCGGCCATGAGTGAGCTGTGTCGGCCACAGGGCGCCCCCTGTTCCATGGCGCCCTGTGCGGTCGCACAGCTCGCACACCCCTAAGGCCGGCCCTGTATGCTGGGAGGAGTGACTGGGGCAGTCACTTCCTCCCAGCGTGTGATCTCATCACAGGGGGCCTGGTCGCACTGTTAAGGCATCGCTGCGTTGACCGGGCCCCTTGAAAATCCATCTCCGTCGGGTGGCCCTAACAGCATGGGCCACCCAATGGACCCCTTGAACGGCGGCCCTGGCAAAACATGGTGGATTGTATCTGGTCGCAGGGGTCCGCAGAGCCTGGAGTGACTGGCCCGGTCGCAGCTGCAACTCCTGCAACCCCTATATGTACCCCACTGCATGTGTGTGTATATATAATTAGATATATATTTGTTGTTGTTTAATTGCCTTCGGGAAGGTTCTTTTCATTTGCTTTCACGTATCCTAGTGGTGCCGTTTATTCCGTTGGCATTTTAACCCATGTCACTCATTCATATCTGATGTTTGATCACCAGGGTATACCTGGATATTGCATGTGTTCTAATACATCACTTACTTTATCATATTATCACAGCTACTTTCACACATTATTCTGAACCTCGTTTTGGTTCTTTCCTATCTATTTAAATGTAGCTTGGTTATTGGCACAGTTATCTTGGGGAAAAAAGTCCCTGAATTGGGCGGAAACATTGATGCTCTGCGTGTTTACCTGCTGTTACATGATGATTTTTGATTGCCACATTCTTAGGACTCACAACTTATTCTACCAATGTCAGTGCAAGTATGTCAGTATTGTCAAAACCCTACTATTTATGTAAAAACATATGTACGTGATTGAAAGTGATAGGCTTGAGTGTTTTCTAAATCAGTAAATATGGCATCCGGAATTACGCCAAATACGCAACGAGTATCAGAGTCAGAATCAGAGTTGGGCAAAACGAGTTCTATGTAGTTTATTTGTTGAAAATTTACAACCATTTTATATAAAACTTAATGACATAACTTTTCCTTTACAGATAGTGAACTCCCTTACCATGGCATCTGGTGGCAGGGATGAGCCAGATGAAAGAGCTAATCGTGTTGAAGGTAAATCATCTTGGACATGACATGAACGTTAGAATCTATTTTCCTAGCACACACTTGAATGCAAAATTTAATCATAGGATTATTAAATAAGTTGAACTAGGAGAACCATATTTTTAATTAGTCCATAACACGTATTATGTTAGCTGATAAGCTCCCTTAAACTTTTAACATTACAATGTGTATTGTGCAGCTCCAGATTCCACACATTGGGCCTATGATTATTGGTATACCTTGTTAACTTCTGTATGATGTCATATATATATATATATATATATATATATATATATATTCAAAATATTCAAAATATCCCCTGCACTCACGCTTACAATAAGGTCCAAAACCGGGCGCTCCACCAGAGCTCCAAGGCATGTAGTAGACAATCAACAAGGAAGGCTGCTCTCCGGATTTAAAATAAAAAAATGTATTCAAACATATTTAAAAACCTACGACCAACGTTTCGGTCCCCGCTCGGGACCTTCCTCAGGGTCACTGTTCTGTCGTTCTGTTTTTTGACCCTGAGGAAGGTCCCGAGCGGGGACCGAAACGTTGGTCGTAGGTTTTTAAATATGTTTGAATAAATTTTTTTATTTTAAATCCGGAGAGCAGCCTTCCTTGTTGATTATTGTTATATATATATATATATATATATATACACTCCCACATATGGTGTACATTACTGTACAAATATATAAATAAATTTTTACTATCCATGACCAGTAATTTACCAGTTTTCCATTAGTAACCAAACACTGAACTATTGGTCTGAATTGTTACATTCATTGTGTTTAGTGTGTACCACACTTATAAATAATAATGCGTCACTATTTGGTCAAGTCCTTGTACTCTATAGTAGTAACACTTTGAACATGTACAAACAGACCTCTAATTCTCAAATCATTGTGTATTGGTTAAGCAGTGCCCCTGTATACAAGAAGGATATCCTTGATGAGAAGTTACTCAACATTAGAGGAAGGGTCCATTTCCAATGCATACCCAGGATCCAAAAATGGTGAACAGCCTTGCATTTTACCCAGAGACAAATAGCTGTCAATTGACAGGTAATAGAAAAAAATAAATGCAACTAAACCTTTAAAACAATGAGGAGAGAGGAAATAAGCAAGTTATAATTCACACATTAAATTAATACTAATTTTTATATTCTACTTTATATTATGTTGACTTCTACTTGGCTTTGGCTGATCTGTGTCATCTTTTTTACCTTATGCCATTATGCCCTCTTAACTACGCTTTTCTTCAAAAATTTACACCAACATCATCAACACGTGGTTTAATGCACTCTGGTTTGGTTTGGTTTGGTTTTGATTTGCTTTTTTTTTTCTCACAGAGGAGGAGCTGAGGAATGAAACAGAAATAGTTTTCATGAGTTATTCATTTCATTTGTCTGGAATTGAAAGTAATGAAAATGAAGATACTGTCCCCATACAAAGAGAAACCATGGAGGCCACACAACTAAACAGGTAACAAGTGATAATCACGTAAGGGACAATTAAAAGATACCAGCCATGCATGAGCACTTGAATTAAATATAATATATAACTGTTTTTATATAACAACATGAGGTGTGCTGTAAAAGTGTAAAAAAATAAATAAAGTTGTGCTCAAAAGTTTGCATATCCCAGCACAAATTATGAAAGTTTGGCATTGATTTTGAAAATGTGACTGATCATGCAATAAATTAATTTTATTAAAGCTTAATGATCATATGAAGCCATTTATTATCACATTGTTTGGCTCCTTTTCAGGGCCGGCCTTAGGCCATTAGGAGCCCTGGGCGAAAAATCTTCACAGCACCATCCCCTTCCCCCCTTCATCATGTATAGAGTGTGTTTAGGGGTGTAGTGTTTCTATGGGGAATTACATTATTTCAAAACAAATATTAATTCCTCCTTCCCCTGGGAATCTGTCACACACACACAAATAATTATAGGCACAGTCACACACACGCAGACATTGTTACAGGCAGAGAGATACACATACACAGTTGCAGGCAGTCACACAAACATACCATTACAATTAGACAGTCACACACACATAGTTAGACAGTCTCACACACACCGTTACAGATATATACATACACACACACACACACACACACACACACAGTTACAGGCAGACATTGACACACACATACACAGTTACAGGCAGACCGTAACACACACACACCGTTACAGGCAGTCTCCACAATGTTACATCCAGTCACACACTTAAATACAGTTACACACACAGATACAGACTATCACACCCACTTACAGACACACACATTACTGGCAGTCTCACACACACACACTGCTACAAACAGTCACACACACACACACACTCACACATACAATTAGTTACAGGCAGTCATACACACATACACAGTTAGACAGTCACACACATACCGTTACAGTTAGACCATCACACACACATACACAGTTAGACAGTCTCACACACACACACACAGTTACAGGCAGACATTGACACACACACACACAGTTACAGGCAGTCACCCACAATGTTACATCCAGTCACACACACAAAGGCAGTGTGTGTGACTGTATGTGTGTTACAAACAGTCACACACACATACAGTTACATACAGTCTCACACACACACAGTTACAGGCAGTCACACACACATACAAACTTACATCTTGCCACTATGGGCTGGAATGAGGAGGAAACAGCAGTTCCCGGTACCTGATAGTTGATGAAGCAGGGGATGCTTCCCACTTCTTGTGCAGAGGTTAAGGGCAGCTTCTAGCCCAGCCCCTGCTGCCCTTATAGGGGCCTCTGTACAGCATTATGCTTTGCCCCACCGCTTGTGAAGCTCCGCCCTGCTGCCTTCTTATGTTTTTTTTTTTTTTTTCCCCCGGGTGTCCCAGGTAGAGAATAATAAAATTCTCCACCCAGGTGAGCAGACCTGCTCTATACATGCCCTCACTCCTGTCACCTGGGGCATGTGCGAGCTATGTCAGCAGCATGGTGCCCCCTGCAGGCATGGTGCCCTGTGCTGCCACACAGATCGCACACCCCTAAGGCCGGCCCTGCTCCTTTTTAAATCTTAATGATAACATAATGATAAAATAAATCACCCAAATGGCCCTGATAAGACGTTTATATAGCCTTGAAAGTTTGGCCTTGTTACAGACACACAAGGTGACACACACAGGTTAAAATGGCAATTAAAGGTTAATTCCTCATACCTGTGGCTTTTTGATTTGCAATTAGTGTCTGCATGTAAACCGTCAATGAGTTTGTTAGCTCTCACATGGATGCACTGAGCAGGCTAGATACTGAGCCATGGGGAGCAGAAAAGAACTGTCAAAAGACCTGCGTAACAAGGTAATGAAACTTTGTAAAGATGGAAAAGGATATACAAAGATATCCAAAACCTTAAATGCCAGTCAGTACTGTTAAATCACTTATTTAGAAGTGGAAAATTCAAGGATCTTTTAATACCAAGCCAAGGTCAGGAAGACCAAGAAATAATTCAGCCACAATTGCCAGAAGTATTGTTTGGGATACAAATAAAAACCCACAGACAACCTCAGGAGAAATACAGGCTGCTCTGGAAAAAGATGGTGTGGTTGTTTCAAGGAGCACAATACGACGATACTTGTACAAAAATTAGCTGCATGGTCGAGTTGCCAGAAAGAAGCCTCTACCGCACCAATGCCACAACAAAGTCTGGGTACAATATGCTTGACAACACCCTGACATGCCTCACAGCTTCTGGCACACTGTAAGTTGGAGTAACTAGAACAAAATAGAGCTCTATGGACACAACCATAAGCGCTATGTTTGGAGAGGGGTCAACAAGGCATACAGTGAAAAGAATACCATCCCCACTGTGAAGCATGGTGGCGGCTCACTGACTTTTTGGAGGTGTGTGAGCGCTAAAGGCACAGGGGATCTAGTAAAAATTGATTGTGCCATTCTGTTATAACCTACAACCTACCTTCCCTGCTCACTCATGTTTAGTTTAAAAATAGTAAATATATTCAACAAGAGTATGCAAACTCTTGTGTACAATTGTATACTGTGCCCTTAAGTTGCAGCAAAATGTGACACAAGGTGCACAATACTTTTAAACTGCAAAACAACCAACAAATACAGTGTATTTAAACTACATAGAACAACAGTGTCAAGTATATAAAAATATTTTAAGTGCACTATCTATTTGATAACATAGAAACATAGAATGTGATGGCAGATAAGAACCATTCAGCCCATCTAGTCTGCCCAATTTTCTAGCCTTATCTTATAGTTAGGATAGCCTTATGCCTATCCCACGCATGCTTAAACTCATTTACTGTGATAAAGTGCAATAATCAACTGTGCACAACCAGTATATAAAATTTATATATACTGGTTTTCCTCAAAAATAAGACATCCCTGAAAATAAGACCGAGCTTTATTTTTAGGGGATGCTCGTAAGCCCTGCTCAAAAATAAGCCCTAGTTGAGATCGTCCCTAGTTCGCTAATCTATGATCGGGAAAAGATTTGCTGGATTCCATGCACTAGTCAGCATATCTATGTTCTTGGAAGTTTTCCTGAACATAGATTCACAGGATTCCATGCACTAGTAAACTAATATATATTTAAGACCGGAAGTCTAAGAATCTAAAGTGATAGGGCAATAGAGGGAGTAAATAAAACAAAATACAGGTAGTGCCAAAGAGAACAAGCAGGATAAAAACACACACAAAAAAGTAGTCCTTGATATAGTCCAACAGTAAAAGAATAAAAAATACCAGGTAGCAAGACACAGTCTTAAAAGTAGTAACATTCTATCTTCCAATATTCATAAAGTGCTTGCGGGACAACTTCGGTCAATAGCAGCATATAAAATATACTAAGTAACACACGACATAGTCTAAAAATGCCAACTCACAACTGATAGAGCTATGACCAGCTCTGGATAAAACAGCATGCGAACCTAGTAACATATTTCCATTCTATTGATGGCCTGTTTTTTTTATTTCAAATGGCCCAGAAAGCGCTCAATGTGTCTTTAAATCATCTAAATTCAAATGAAAGGGGTATCATTTTAAAGGGACACCCCAGGCACCCAGACCACTTTAGCGCAGGTTCCCAGGAAAACAGGTTTGTGTTCCTGGCACTGGAGAGTCCCTTTAACTCACCAAAATAGTAAAGATGAAATACATTTTTTAGATCTTCAGATTTGTATTAAGGATGGCAACATCAACACCAGAACCTTTTTTTTTTAAAAGTATGTACAAATACACTTATAGATCAGACCAGCTGTCATGATGCTCCCTGGCTGGAAAGTGTATTTTGTTTTACTTGCCAAGTTCTTTTTAGGGTTTTAGAAGGAATCCCCTGCGTTCAGGTGTGCTGCCTCTTCTATCTATTGTTTAGTTATTCAGTGCTGCTCCATCCCCCTTGCAATAGAGGAAGTAGAAAGAACTAAGATTAGAAAAATTCTAATTAGACAATTCATTACTTTCCCCGAAACATAGATTCACGGGATTCCATACACTGGTAAACTAATCTATGTTAAGAATCCAAAGTGATAGGGCAAAAGAGGGGGTAAATGTAAGTAGAAAGTACTAAGAGTAGAAAAATTCTAGTTAGAAAATTCATAGATTTGCGGGATTTTGTAAATAGGTATTTGATGCTTGAATCTTTTTTTCTATCTGGTTTATAGTTCAATTTGTAGCAACAAAAGAAAATGTGATTTCCCCCATCCTAAAGGCACAGGAATAGAGATATTTCCTAAAGTAATCACTTTGATGTCCTATCAGAAGAACAGTTAGCTGATAGGATGAATATTTAGAGAAATATATATATATATATATATATAAAAAAACAAAAATAGTAATGCACTCCACCTTCCTTGATGTACTTGCCTGGTGCTAATCAGCAAACAGATACAGCCAAAAGTACAAGATAGCACTCCAGGGACTTCCAAGTCGAATGAATAAAACGTAGCTTTTATTAGCTCAAAATAAAAATCAACGTTTCAGTCTGTGTCACAGACTTTCAACAGGAAATATATATATATATATATATATATATATATACACACATATTGAAATTCTATGTATATATTTATGTAATATTTTTACATAATTAAGTAATTTCATTAATTACAGTCTGAGGGACCTGCCTGACAAACCAGGCAGAAAGTCCACAGAATTTGGTTCGCAGGCCCTATATTTAACCCTGTAACTTTCCAACACCCAATAAAATCTGTACGTGGGGGGTACAATTGTATCACGGGGGCGGGGCCTGTCTGCCGAGCTGAGCAGACACTAAGCAGAGCAGCTCCTGCTCACGGAGGCAAAATTTGTGGCATAACTGCTCCAAAATTGTCTATACTCGACATATTAGGCTGCCAAGCCAACGGTGACACTAAGGGGCATCTAACAGTACCACACATGCAGACCTACTGGCCAGAACCCCCCGACTGTACCATGAGGCCTACAAGCAAGGCAGACGCGGGAGAGACGGCCTCTCTCCTGCTGCCCAACGAGACTGGAAGGCTGACTGCGGGCCCTTGTCCTCCCCCCTATGGACTGGAGGGGGTTATCCCGGTACCAGGAGGCTGCTTGCATGCTTTAACACAACGATCCCAGCGGCAACCCACTACTCCTGGCATGGCGGAGCACTTACATGGGCCTCCTGCAGAAGAGCAGCCACGCGCTACACGCGACAGTATCAACGTCATCTTCACAGCCTTTTGGCTCCGTCTGGAGATGAGACTAAGAGGCTCTCCCCTGCCCACACAAAGCAACTCACCTGGCGATGCATTTTGCAGGACTGGCCCCCGGACACATCAGGCAGTTATTCAGGTGGCCACCACCACTGACCTGCACTACTGTCCCACTGACCAAAAGGTACCAACGGTGCACAGCTTACTCCGAGCGGCATCCTCAGAAGCACATGGGTATGCGGGGTCTCCGTGACTTATGTTTTTGATTTTCTTAGTTACTCCTAAACGACATAGGTCAGCACAGTTCCTAGCTTACCTAGTCTTATGCTGACACACCCGACTAATCACACCCAGCTATGTTTTTCCTTCTGATGTGCACCTAGTTTGCTAGCTCTAACATACTGCAAAACTGTGCAGCTTGAACGTACATCCCCTTCAGCAACTTGTTTTTTTTTCTTCAGTATGCCTAACGAGTACAATACTATCACAGACCATAAGACAAGCTAGTTTCACATAACATGGTCTATCTCTCCACTGTCTAACCTTTTTTTTTTTTATTATTATTCTAACAATGTGCACAGTATAATCAGATGCCCTGTCACATTTATATTGCCTACTACCATAGCATAGCATGTTTGCCATACTATCTATATTACATGTACAGCTCAGAACCAAACTCTTTAATGCTGGGACATGTCAGATAGTTTAAGCCTGTTTTTTTTTTTATTTTATTTTTTTTATATATAAGCAAAGGAGCACTGCTCCACTAAAAAGTCAGTACCCCCACAGTAACAAACGTGGACGAGGCCTTAGAAGTTGCCTAACTACTGTCATGCTAAATTTACATAATGGTTCTATGTACCTAGCTAACATGAGAAGGCAATGTTCTTTAAAACATAAAATGAAGCAGACGCTCATGTGGAAATATATCGATGTTATTATTTACTGTATTCATGTGCTTATTCACTGATATATCACAAACACTGAGCAAAATTAGCATTAAAATTATTTTTTTTGCAATTTTCACACACAAACAAATATGAACGCTAACTTTGGCCAGTGTTTGTGACTAAGTGGCTACTAAAAAAGACTGGACATACCCAATTTGTAATGCCTTGGGTTGTCTACTATTGCAAATGGTATGCCATCATGGGGGTAATTCTCATTCTTGGGCTACCATTTGATCTCAAAGGAAACATAACCAGTCTGGCAAATTTCAATGTGTATAAACTGAAAAATGTAATGTGCTATATTTGACAATGTAACTCTCCAAAACACCATAAAACCTGTGCATTTAGAGTACTTTTTTTTTTTACTCGTGAGACAAGAAGATGAGAAGGAATCAAGATGACTCGCTAGCATATTGGGAAACTTGAAGAATATTACAAGTACAATTCTGTTTCGCCATGCTATAAAGTCTGCATAGGTAAAATATAATCATGGTCCCACTTGGTTTAAAAGCGAAGACCAAATGCGCTCTGTAAATGTGATTAAATATTTCTTCTTACTTCCACAGTGCACTAGACAGAGTCGGGAGGCAATTAGCAATTATTGGAGATGATATTAATGACCGCTACGAGGCTGACTTCAACAACATGCTGCGTAACCTAAATCCCAATCTGGATAATGCTTATGACTATTTCAAGAAGATTGCATCCAGGTAATATATTTTTTAATAATTCTTTATTTTTGCAGTGCAGGTAACTACAGACAAGCTTGTCATGCCACGACAGCATCGACAGGCGTTCAGTATCATACATGTTGGTACATAAGCATGACATGTAAAAATACATTGCACTATTTTAAAGTAAAATAAGGTGATTTTAAACAAGATATTTCAGACAGGTCTAGAATTAACTCTAAAACAAAATCAAATAAACTGCAGGTTATGGACAAGCAGGCATTGAAAACTAGAATAAACTTTAATTGGCAGAAGGCAGAAGTCTGCACTGATAGATTAGACTGAGTATAACGACCTAAGTAGGTTAGATTATGCAAAGTTAGATAACAAGGCTTGTATAAAACCACAACATCTATGATTGCATTCAGGTAATAATTAGCAATATTGAATTGATCATGCTGGCAGAAGAGTGCAGGATCATATCAATTCTTATAATACATCACTATGAAATGTACAAAAAGAAGGGCAACTGTTTTTTTTTTTCCTATTAATATTAAGAAAGGTTTGGACAGTATTAGATTGAAATTTGCATTAACGCTTATGTTGATTAAAACTTCTACTTCCTCAAAAAAAAATCAATGCAAAGGGGGCAAGAAATTTTTGGGGAAGTACATATAATAAAATAAAGTCAGAGCATTTGAATAATACACATTAATACTCCGTTTTATTAATACACAGAATAGATAGCAATGCAGTAACATGCAAATTGGGTGTGAGCAGTCCAACCAAAATAATAGCATGCTCAGCCAGATTTATGTTTTGAAGAATTGTTTATGCTTTATTTCCGTAAAGCGGCACTGTCATGCCGAACTTAACTTTCTTTAATCGATTCCTTTTCTCTCCCTCTCTCAGGATCTGTTCTTCATTTCTTCCTGCCTGCTCTAGTTTTCCTTAAAACAAGTAGGGACTATTTGTCTTATGGAGGTTTCCTGACCCTCTCTGACCAGCAGAGGGGCAAAGTGTGCTTCATTTCCAGTGGTCAGAGAAATTTTCACACAATTCTTAGCTTTCCTCCCTGTTCCCGCGATGCTTCCTTTCACTTTTCCTGAACGTCCTGTCACTTAGACAGAACGCCGGCAAAACTACCGAATTGCGTCCTAACAGAATGAGAACAGTTTGTTCATTCATGTTAGGACGCAATTCGGGACTTTGTTCATTTCGAATTTGAATGAATGAAACTCCGATCCAATTCGTGCCGCGGCTACATCTACATCCCACGGTATTAGGGAGCCATCTACCAAAAGGCTGAAAGAACTTAATTGGTCTTTCAGACAAATTTACTAATACGAAGTAAAACTTCGTATTAGTAAATTCTGCCCCTACTCGCTATAATGGATGATGGATTCATTTTTTTAGCGTCGGGTTTTTTCTTTGTCGGATTTTTATTTGTGCTTGGGTTTTTTATTTTATTTTTTACAAGTTCGATGGGTATTATGGTTTTTATTTGGCCTTTTTTGGGGCTGAAAAATTAAGATTTTAGAAAAAGAAGACATCAAATGGTAAGTTTTTTTTTAATTTTTTTTTTACAGGTACTTAGTTCTTTTATTCCCCCCTCACTGTTTTTAGGGTGAGGGGTGTAGGTAGGGGATTATTAATTTTTTATTTGGGTGGGGAGTTACTAGGGGCTTGGGTACCCCTAGTCAACTTGGGGTGTTATTTTCATTTAGGGCCCCCACCTGCCGCTCAGGGGTATGAGCCGGGGGGGGAGGACAATAGCCCCCCCCCATTATCCTTTAGGGCCCCCACCCGCCGCTCAGGGGTGGGGATGGGGAGAGGACAATAGGTGTCCCCCTCTCATTACCATTTAGGGCCCCCACCCATCGCTCAGGGGTGGGGCCGGGTAGAAGGGCAATAGGTCCCCCCTTATTGTTATTTATGGCCCCCACTCGCCGCTCAGGGGTGGGGGCCGGGGAAGAGAACAATAGGTCCCCCCCATATTCTCATTTAGGGCCCCCATCCGCTGCTCAGGGGTGGGGGCTGGGGGGTTCTAGGTCCCCTCTTCAGTTTAATAGCCCCCACTCGCAGGGTACAGGCTGCTCACTGTTTAGTAGACATGCCCCTACTCGCGGCACAGCGAATAGAGAAATTCGGGAGATTTCAATCTCCCTTATGCTATTATGACCCCCTTAGAGTGAGGGAGGACATGGAGGGCTTAGGAAGTGGCGGAGAGCACTGCTCCCTGACGCTTCTTTTTTTTTTTTTACATTGTACAAGGAGGGAACTGCGTGCCAGTAGCTCCCTCCTTGTAATAAACTGAACGAACAAACACCGATATTCAGTGTTTGTTTGTTCGTGTGACATTTCAGAAAGACGAATGAATGAATAGATGAAATTCCCGTTCGCATGGGCATGTGCAGGAATTTCACAGCACTATCTAGTGTGGGCATATGACGTGTCTCACAGGGACTTCATCTACCCACACAAAGATGGCGGAGCCCAGGACCTAGGTCCAGGAAGATAATAAAGATAAAAAATAGGTGATATGGGGGCTTAGGGGCATTTGGGGGTGACTTGGGGGGTCAATTAGTAGTAGTGGAGATGGCAGGGGGTTAAAAAAGAAAAAAACGGGATTCAGCCATGACCGTGCCGTTTTAATAGTGGTATCGATGTATCAGTTCACACAGTAACTTTCATCAGAATGAAATTAAGTAATTAGTCATCCTGCAGCATATACATTATACATACTGCAGGGCATACATATTTTCATTAACATGATCAAATTTATGTGCTGGAAAATATGGTACGTACTTTTTTTTTTTTCAAGAATTGGGAGCTGCTAATGATTGTTTCAGAGCGTCAGCTGAACAGCTCTTTCTGAAACTCTGTTGAATAAACTGGATGCACAGGGAGATCCAATGCTGGAGTGCAACCTTTGGGGTTAAACCTTTTCAAATATCGTTTAACTGCTTCAGGTAAGAAAGCACCAGGGGTCTCTTGGCACCATAATAACGTCATTTTTATGAAGTTGTTATGGTGCCCATACAGTACCTTTAAATCTTAGGTAAACAAGCAGTGTAAGTAGTGATTTAAGGCAATTCTGCTCCGTCAGCTTTTTTGTCTACATTTTCCTTTCATTTGATCCACACACACTACACATACTACAAATACATGAAAATATTCCACACTGTACAATAATGTTTGATTGTGTTGTCCTGTGTGAAGGCCTTGTGCTTATTCAGTAAGTGGAGTTTTTTTTGTTTTTAATACACTTTATGTGCTCCAACAGTTGTGTGTCAATAGTATGTTGTGTTTAGGGATACCATGTAACTCTCTGTATTCTTTCCTCCTATTATTTGCCATCCTTACGGGCAGGTCTCAAGCTTTAGCCTAAGGTAATTTCACTTCTAAGGGTTACCAGTATTTATTAATTAATTTATTTTTTATTACTATTCCTAGAGTCTTTAGTCATTTCCTTAATTCTTATTACAATTTACATTGATTATTTACCATTTGTCAGAATTATGTTGCTTTGGGGTCTTTTTTCTAGTTGTTTAGCCACACAAACTAATTTTCCTGTTGTTAATAATGTATATTTTAACAGTAAACTTTGTGTTAGCCCATTTTTGTGCTTTATTTGGGTAAATTTTTTCTGCTTCTCTCATCTGCTTTAATCTTCCATTACCAGTGGTTCTCAAATGTCTTTTTTTATTTTGTATTTATTTTTTACTGTAGTGTCTCTGAACAGGGTGGCCATTAGAAAAATACATTAACAAATATTTATTGCTGTTTTTATCCAGTATAGATTGTGGCAGATTTATGCTCGTGTGCTTGCTACACTTGAAATCTGCTTCAACGTGCAGTTTGTATAAACTAGTTTTCAGTCGTCTTCATGGTGTATTCCTTGGGTTTTTCAGGCAATCTTATCATTCAAGAACTCTGCTTACCATAGCTTTAAAGGTTTTTAAAAGTAATGGTGGTGTGAACGTCTAAAGCTTAAAGGACCACTCTAGGCACCCAGACCACTTCAGCTTAATGAAGTGGTCTGGGTGCCTGGTCCCTCTAGGGTTAACCCATTTTTTTTTATAAACAGCAGTTTCAGAGAAACTGCTATGTTTATAAATGTGTTAATCCAGCCCTCAAATCCTCTAGTGGCTGTCTCATTGACAACTGCTAGAGGCGCTTGCGTGATTCTTACTGTGAAAATCACAGTGAGAAGACGCCAGCGTCCATAGGAAAGCATTATGAATGCTTTCCTATGAGACCGGCTGAATGCGCGCGCATTCAGCCGAAAGGGAGGAGAGGAAGAGGATTGGAGGCGGAGAGCTCCCCGCCCGGCGCTGGAGAAAGGTAAGTTTTAACCCTTTCCTCTCCCCAGAGCCCGGCGGGAGGGGGACCCTGAGGGTGGGGGCACCCTCAGGGCACTTTAGTGCCAGGAAAACGAGTATGTTTTCCTGGCACTATAGTGGTCCTTTAACTACTGTATGTAACCTTGTTCAATTCCTCTTACCCTCATAAAAAAGTAAATAAAATCCAACTACAAATTCAAAGGAAAGTTTACAATAAACCCCTATCCTGTGTATGTGTTTATTGGACGGGTCTCACAGCTATGATGGGTTTTTTTCAGGTGCCATCTTCTTTGTTTAGACAACACTTGTCTTAGATCAGAGCTGGCTAGACCACTTGTAAAATGAGAGATTGTTTGAGCAGCTTAAGGTTAGAAAAGTTTATTCTCTTTTTTTATTGTTTAATTTATGATTTACTTGTTATAATAGTGTTAAAAAGACAAAACAAAATAAAAATACTGTGTCACAAATAACTGCCTAATTTTTTTTCTTTCTCTCTAAGTATTTTTGAAACTGGCGTAAACTGGGGTCGTATTTTTGCTCTCCTCGGCTTTGGGTACAGGATGGCTGTTTATGTTTTCCGCAATGGACAGCATGGCTTTTTCAGAACAGTCGGTCAATATATGGCTAGATATGTGATTGAGAGCAGCATTGGTCGTTGGCTAGTGAGAGAAGGAGGCTGGGTAAGTAAATGTAACAATAGCAATGAAAAGCCAATTCTGTAATAGTGACAGCAAATGCAAAATGCTGAAACATTGGGATAACAAAAAGTTACGCTTTATCAAAAAGCATTGAGAAAGGGGATAGATCAAAATGAAAGTTATTACTGGCATTTATAAAGCACCAATGAAAGTGTAATATACATAGACCAAAAACAAAAGATAAAGAGGGCCCTGCCTATATGCTGAGATTTGAATATAAATGCTGGATTGAAAACCATGTTAAATGTTGACAGAAACATATTGTCAAATATAAAAATTATTTTGAAACTCAATATATTCAGATGGTCTTTTCAATAAACATACTTTTTTTTCTTCACTTAGGCTGCAGTTCTTAAATTAACAAACAACAGCATCAAATATGTTCTCATGGCACTGGGGACTGTTCTGATCTTGCAGTTCTTATTTCGACATACCTCCTGACCTTTCCCTTGGAAATTTCCAGCCTACAAGAAAATTAGGGAAACTTTGCAATATCTGGCCATTTGGAATAAATGTCACAGCGCATGACCTTGAAGAGTTTGCCCTTGGAGGAATGACCTTGTTTGTCCACATGCCATTTTACATGTGTTTTACTTAATCCCTGAATTATTAAATAATTGTATAACTGCTTAAAGAAACACTTAAAGGAACAACCCATCACCCTATGAAGAAACCATTTGTTTAAACTCCTGTTTTCTCCCACGCTGCGCTGAATTTGGCAAAAATGCAGTGCTGCGCCAGTCAGCATCTCCTAATAGAGATGTATTGAGTGTATGCATCTCTATGGGGAATGTTCAGCACCTCCATGCAGAGCATGAAGCACCTCTAGGCACCAATGTAAACACTTCCTGTTCTCTGGAAAGGAAATGTTTATATTAAAAAGCCTGCATGGACAATAAGTTCTAGTGGTTCTGGTGACCATAGTGTTCCTTTAAGGAATCAGATTCTAGTATACCACTGAAAATTCTCAATCTTTTAAACTTTTAAAGGGCATTGTAAGTCAAATCCGCAATGTGACTGCTTTTAATTCACCAGTCTCAGGAAGAAAATGATTAATTGTGAAAGGATGTCAATGGAGTGTCTCAGCACATCACTCTCGGCACATTACTGGTACAGATACTGCAATAAATATGAAATGGTTCCTTTTTTTACAAATCCATGTCTAATGCCTGTCTTTATTTATCTGTTTTTCTGTTTGTTTTTTACTCCCTGTATCCATGTTTCTTTTCCTGTGCCACTTAAAGGGTTACAGTAACCACCATGATCACTTCAGTGATTTGAGGTGTGAAATGGAGTTATTTTTAATTTGTGCTGAGGGCTAGTTTAACCCACAGAACATGTGAATTAGGCAGCCCAGAACTCTGTTCTAAGCCCTTCTAATATCAACTCTGTGCAAATATTACATCTGCACTGAAAGCAGACTTACAAAAAAAAAAAAAAAAAATATATATATATATATATATATGCCTGCTACCTTCACTCTCCTTCTCCATACACCCATCTCGATCCCTCTCCACTTGCTGGCTCAGATTGTGCACATGCGCTCTGAGCCAGTTAAACGGTGCAATCACAGGCTTTTATATGAGAAGTCTATGATTAGACCGTGTATCGGTGAATGTGTGTTTTTATGGCAGTGTTTGTGTGTGTCTGATTAGATGACCGGCCTTCTCCGATCGCATGGCAAAGGTGTTTTTACTCACCCTTTTTTTCAATGCCGCGCCGTTCTCGCCATTGCGGTTCCCACCTCCATAGCTAAGATAATCAATCTTAATGATGCTATTGCGCATACGCTGATAAACATCTTCTCATAGAGATGCATTGAATCATGTGGAAACACGGCAGGTATGACTTTGCTGCTGCTGCACACTTAGCAGCATTCTCCACCGATAGATTGATCTGCCGCCTTTGTGTCCTAAATGGAAGAAAGGCATAGTGGTAATTAGTTGTATTCCATAATTTCAAACGCCTAACTTACAGCCTTAACTAGTTCTACTTTCAATGGTGAAACAGATCAGTACAGAGAGGCCATAGCTTCTCCGTATTCCACTACATTATCTTCCATGGTCAGAATATTGTTGCATGTCTGCTTTAAACTAGTAGTGGAGACATTGAGTAGATTTCAATGTTTTGTTCTCTCTCATTTTGTGTTCCATACCTGACCTTGATCTTCCACTTCTGTTGTTGTAGTTGTAGTAGTAGTAGTAGTAGTAGTAGTAGTAGTAGTACTAGTGAACACTTTCTCTTGCTGTCTTCTTAGAATGAACCTCGGTGCTGGGAAAAGCAAAGAGCAGGTTATCATTGGGCTGAATGCAGAAGAAACTGTGTGAATGCTGTAGAGGTTAAAAGCAGTTAGTGAACAGTCTTCTTAAAGGACCACAATAGGCACCCAGACCACTTCCACTCAATGAAGTGGCCTGGGTGCCAGGTCCCCCTAGTTTTAACCCTGCAGCTGAAAACATAGCAGTTTCAAAGAAACTGCTATGTTTACATTGAGGGTTACTCCAGCCCCTAGTGGCCGCTTCCGCAATCCTTAATGCGAAAATTGCATTGAACTCACACTGGACGTCCATAGGAAAGCATTGAGTAATGCTTTCCTATGGTTGGTTTGAATGCGCGTGACTCTGGAGGAGAGGTCACCAGCGCCGAGGGAGCCCGGCCCCGGATTAAGGTAAGTGGCTATAGGGGTTTTAACCTCTTCAGCCCAGCAAGAGGGGGGCTCAGAGGGAAGGACAGCACTGTATTTCTTCGGATATAGTGTTTTCCTGACACTATAGTGTTCCTTTAAACAATATATAGTGTTTTCCTGGCACTATAGTATTCCATTAAACAAAATATGGGCGGAACCAGTCTGATATGCTTCATATATGTTCTCTCTGTAATGGCACAAGTAAGCAAAAACTATTTTGAGACCTGAGCGAGGATGTACCTAAGGGCAAGCTGTTGAAGCACTCTAAGCTTTTGCCCATTCTCAGAGTTCTAATTCTTTCTTTAAGCCTAGCTTTTAGTCTTAACTAATTCTACTTTCAATGATGAAACACAGGATCAGTACAAGGAAGCCATGGTTTCTTCGGATTCCACTCCATTATCTCCTGTTGGTCATATTATTGTTGCAGACTTTGATGTTTTGTTCTCTCTCATTTTGTGTTACAGTTTCCATACTGACCCTGATCTTCCGTAGTAGTGCTAATAAACACTTTCTCTTACTGTCTTCTTAAGAAGGGAGGGGAGAAGCAATTACATTGTTTGCCAGTTTGCAATGCATTTTGACAACAGACATAATTTATGCACAGAATTAAGGTCACGTATGCTGGGGGTGAAACTTGCCTCAGCACACAATTTAATATATCTCTGGCTGTGGAATGTTTCAAACTGAAACACTGCACATCCAGACTCCTACCACCATGACCACTTAAAAAAGCAGAAGTAGTCATGGTGGTTGGAGTAACCCTTTAATTGCCTTCTACAAAGAAATAAGTAGAAGTATAAATCAGATTGTAAGCTTGTTTGAGCAGGGTCCTCAACTACCTATTGTTCCTGTTACATTTTGTTATTGTCTGATTTGGTAAATTCCCCTCTTATTGTAAAGCGCTGCGGAATAAGCTGGCGCTGTATAAATAACAAAGAACAATAAAAGGTAAGCGCTAATTCACAAACAATATGTAAGTAGGCAGCAACCTTAAAGGACCACTCTAGGCACCCAGACCACTTCAGCTTAATGAAGTGGTCTGGGTGCCAGGTCCTTCTAGGGTTAACCCATTTTTTCATAATTATAGCAGTTTCAGAGAAACTGCTATAATTATGAATGGGTTAAGCCTTCCCCTAATCCTCTAGTGGCTGTCTCATTGACAGCCACTAGAGGCGCTTGCGTGCTTCTCACTGTGATTTTCACAGTGAGAGCACGCAAGCGTCCATAGGAAAGCATTGTAAATGCTTTCCTATGCGACGGGCTGAATGCGCGCGCAGCTCTTGCCGCGCGTGCGCATTCAGCCGGCGGGGCGGATCGGAGAGAAGGAGGAGAGCTCTCCGCCCAGCGCTGGAAAAAGGTAAGTTATTACCCCTTTCCCCCTTCCAGAGCCGTCGGGAGGGGGTCCTTGAGGGTGGGGGCACCCTCAGGGCACTATAGTGCCAGGAAAACGAGTATGTTTTCCTGGCACTATAGTGGTCCTTTAACGAAGGGGATCCCTCCAACCCTTCAAAGAACACAGAATAGTAAAAAGACAGGCAAGGCTGCGTCAATAAAACAGTAAAAAATAAATATAAGAGAAAGAGCGTTCCAATAATAAGGGTATAATCCACTGGAATAGATAGTCGGAAATAAAAGACAGATAAAAATCACCTTAAAAATAAAGTGTGTAACTCCAGGCAGATTGCAAAGGCAAGACACAGATTGCAGTCACCAGCAACAGTTCAACTTCCCAAGCAGGACCTTTGGTAACAGCAGTAACCGGCATCACCTGTTTTGCACGTGTCTGAGAGTGAGGCTTCTGTTCGGAACGTGCACTCAGAATCACGCCCTCCTCACCGGCAGCAGGAATACCAGCTACTCACCAACAGTATCCAGATCCATCCTCTTATAATCCGAAGGTCCTTGCTGGCATTTGATTTACTAGAGCCTGGTAATGCACTTATGAACTGTTTCTGGTTTATATTTTAACTATCTTTTATATATTTTTAATGTTTAATAAACTGGACTCTTTTTGATTACCTATCCGGTTTACTTTGCTTCAGTTCATCACGATCTATTGTACATATTATCCGAGCCTGCAGTTCCATATACTGTATCGCTTAGCAGCTTGATATTGTCATTTTTTTATCTTTGATACTACAAAGTATATCATTTTGAAATAGGTATCATGTACCCCCCACCTCATTGGGGATCGAGATACCTGTTTTGCACATTTTGGTTCAAGGAGTTTATTCCATCATCTTGTGGTGTACTTTTATACACATCTGTCTTTATTATTTTATTTATTTATATCTATCTTTTACTTATATTTCATACCTGTATTCTCACCCACCCCTCCCCCTTTTCTATCACCCACTACACTTTCCATCTACCTCTATTGCTGCCCCTTTTTATCCCTTACCACATCGTTTTAGTACTTAAAGGTACAGCACTTAATTTTTATTTTTATCTTTATTTCTATTTTCAACACCTTAGGCACAGTATCCACTTACTGCATTTCCACTATATTATATACCTATAAGTTTTTTTCACCACATTTTTAGCCATTAGTCACTAGCCAGCTCCTGGAGTTACACACTTTATTTTTAAGGTGATTTTTATGTCTTTTATATAGGTTTTTAGTGAATCCCTATTTCCAGTTTGAGCAGCTTAGTGCTAGTCTGTCTCCCTCTTCCCTGTGTGTTACACTAGGTACACCAAAGCAGTTCTTTTAGTCGGAAATAAAAGTCTCACTAAAATATCAGGATAGGGTGAGGGTGAAATCCTCAGGAGTTGATCTAGATGGTTAAAATATCTGTATATGTGGAGAGACAAAGGGGAGATACGACTAATAGTGCAATATACCAAAATCCAGGGATAAAAATGAATAAAGATAGGTAATAAACTCACATTGAAAAGAGCTATACCAGCTCTGGGATGGAGGGCGTATAGTGGTATAATCCCCGCTTAGTGGATATACAGGAGTGGTACGTCAGTCAGTACAGTCTGGGTATCCAGGGCTCCGACAGGTGAAAAAAAACACAACAATAGTGCTCTCAATATGATAAAAAGAGATATAAAATTATACTCACAAATATAGAGCAGGAGATTACTGCTCTATTTTTAAAGCGTTGGTGGAATGATCCCCACCTCTGATTTATTTGGGTACAGGAACAGATAGAAGTTTGCCAGGTAAAATAGAATTAAAAGGACACTATAGTCACCTGAACAACTTCAGCTTAATGAGGTTGTTCAAGTGAGAACTATAGCTCCCTGCAGCCTTTCTCATGTAAACACTGTATTTTCTGAGAAAATACAGTGTTTACATTGAAAGCTAGGAACACCTCCAGTTGCAGTCACTCAGAGTGAACCAGAGGAACTTCGGAGTTGATGGAGGCATAATAAGCCTCCATCCACTCAGATCTGCCGTCAGCAGAGCACAGGGCAGTGATACTGTGATTCAGTATCTCCTCCCTCTGCATGCAGACACTGAAGTTTCCTCATAGATATTCATTAATTCAATTCATCTCTATGAGGAGATGCTGATTGGCCAGGGCTGTGTTTGAATCATGCTGGCTCTGCCCCTGATCTGCCTCTTTGTCAGTCTCATCCAATCCTATGGGGGAAGTACTGTGATTGGATCAGGCTACCACATGTCAGCAGACTGCTTGTTTTTCTGAGTCTAACAGCATGCAGAGTTACAGCTTCTGGCTTCAATACAGTACGGTTTTTACTATATTTATGAAGGCATGAGGGGCCCAGGGGGGCTAGATGGTGGTGTTAACACTATAGGGCCAGGAATACATGTTTGTGTTCCTGACCCTATGGTGATCCTTTAAGTATAAAAAACATACAAAATTGTATATAAACTACAATAAAAGAAAAGTTGGTACAACTTAGGTAACCAAAAGACTTTTATTGATAAAATGCACAATTTAAAACCATAACGCGTTTCACCAAATGTGGCTTCTTCAAATGGAATAAAAATGACAGTCGGGCAAACAGTTTTTATAGGGATACAATCAGATTAAAATTGGTGCCTAAAAAAAATCAATTAGCCAATAGAAAAATCTGATTTAAAAGTGGTATAAAACATGAATAACAATTGTACAGTAAAATAGATAGACGAATACAGAGTAATATAACTATAATTATTGTTTAAATCGAGCATTAAATAACTTTATATTTACTAAAAACGATAGAACGTGACTTATGAGTCACAGTAATTGAGGGGAAATGTGGGTATTGTAGTTTTAGGTACATAGTTTGTGTATTTCTATTATTAGTAATAAGCCAAGCCACACACAGAATCTGTGTGGTCGGCTAATATGGGGAATTAAATGCACGATCAGTATTAGAGCTGATCGTGTGTATAAAATGTGTATTTTTACGCTGGCTGCACTGGGCATGTGCGGCTGGTTATAAAAAGGAAATGGCCGAGCGCCATGTATTGATTGGCGGCATGTAGCCGCCATATAGTGGTTGGCGGCGGTATACAGCCACAAATGGAAAATTATGTAGTGACCCCTTACAGCCAAATAATTGTGGTTGGCTGTAAGGGAAGTCGGAAGGCGCAATCAGTTTAGCGAAGCTGATCGCGTGAAAGTACCTTAGGTGCCGGCCGCACATGCTCAGTGCTGAGGAGTAAATGGCAATAAGCCATATTGTGACTGGCGGCATCTAGCTGCATATACTAGTAAAGGGTGGCTATATGTTGTGGTTGGCGGCATATAGCCGCAGCTACAGGATAATATAAATGGTAAGCGGGGGGGAAAAGGGAATAGTAATATAATATTTAGCAGTGCAAATTAGAGTATTAGGTGTACATAAACCACATATATGGTATTAAAATATTGCACAGTATGCATTAGAGTTTTAAGTATGTATGTATATGTGTGTGTGTGTATATATATATATATATATATATATATAAGAAAGGTTAACATGCTTAAATCTCTATCCTGGGTTAAATTTAAATCTGTTTGGTTTAGAAAACAAGGGAGGGAATGTGATAGCATTATAATTTGGATGAATACTTGCAAAAACAATATTCAGGGATATAATTTTTAATTAGTGCAGTAATAGCTCTGACTGCCATTTTTGTATCAAGAAGGATTTTTTTCCTAGCTTGTTGCAAAAGTCGAAGCGCTTCAAGCTGGGTTTTGTGCCTACTTTTGGATCAACAGCACAGACAGATGTGAGAAAGGATGCACTTGATGGATGCATGTCTCGTTTCAGCTATGTAACTATGTAATTATCCAGGATACCCTCAATTCCTCAAACGTAACAAAGATATGAAGAAAGCCACAAGAAAAGTTGAAGTTGCAAAACTGGATTTACTTTACTAAGTCAAAACATTATAGTGCACAGTCTGGTGGAATAATTCATTTTGTTCAAAATATTTATTTTTATATTTTGCAGCAAAACATTATCTAGTTTACTTGTGCATGGCCAAAAAAATGTGATTCTTAGAATCTATTTGTCAAAAAAAAAAAAAAGATTTGGTTCAGATAAACCGGAATTTATCCATGTGACGTTTCATTTCAGAAATTCATTTAGCACCTAGAACACAATTAAATATAACTCTGGTTGTGTAGTGCATTTTGACAACAGACATAATTTATGCACAGAATTAAGGTCACGTATGCTAGGGGTGAAACTTGCCTCAGCACACAATTTAATATATCTCTGGCTGTGGAATGTTTCAAACTGAAACACTGCACATCCAGACTCCTACCACCATGACCACTTCAAAAAGCAGAAGTGGTCATGGTGGTTAAAGTAACCCTTTAACAAAAAAATAAAACTGTTAACAACTTTATACTTCCTAGCCCAGTCTTCCACAATGAGCAATGACAAAATATAATGATGTACCTAATGTTCTTATATAGTGGCTTGCATGAATATTTTCAGATCATAAACAAATGAAAAAAAAAAAACATAGAGTGTAAATCTGTGCAAAATCAACTAAATTGTGAAACAAGTGCTAAATGCCAGCTGACTTAAAAAGATCCATAATAACCTGTCTCTAAGGTGTAAAGCTGATGGTGTCATTTTGGGTTCCACCACACTATCCACATTTGTACTTGTGCAAAAGGATAACCTGCTCTATCAATGCAAACCTCTTAGTCCTACAGTAACAATTCACCTAAAAGGCAAACATGGTAATTTCATTTACACCTTAAACTGACATTTTTCAGGACAATTTTTGGTAAAAATTAAATGAGGTATAAGTCAGCTTCAGAATTCTTTTTATTTGTCATTCAGTTTTTTTTTTATTGAAGCACAAATTTAACAAGCACTGGTATTATCGCAGTGACATATCCAGACAAAAAAATAGTAGCATTGTGGTATAGCATGTACATATATATGACAATCACAAATTCCAAGATGGTATGGCAGGTGCAGTTGCATACAGAATTTTCAAACCTCTTTTAACACCTTAAGGACCAAACTTCTGGAATAAAAGGGAATCATTACATGTCAGACATGTCATGTGTCCTTAAGGGGTTAAATAAAAGTAAATGACAACATAAGTGCATCGAATAATAAAACAAAACTTACTTTTAGATCTTAAAGTGCACTGAGTGAATAAGAAGCTAGTAAATAAATAAAGCAAGAATTAACCCCTTGCCGACCAAAGCCGGAAATTTTCCATCAAGCTTGCCATTGCGTTAAGGACCCTTGACAGACAATTTCCGTCATTTACTAACGTTAACGACTGATCACGGCGATCGTGGGGTTAACGCTGTTGCTGGGTGCCTCGATGTCACAGACAGACCAGCAACCGCCAATAGCGCTGTCCCAGCACATGTGATCGCTGTGACAACCAGTCACAGCGATCACAGTGCTGCTTGGATTTCTGATCCTCCTCCCTCCATATGTGTGTGTGTGTGTGTGTGTGTGTGTGTGTGTGTGTAGAGAGACGGATCGGTGCTGCAACATTGTGTTCTATTTTAGTTTAAACTGTAGCTCTGTTATAAAAGTAATATTATTACTTTTAAAATAATTTTTTTTTTTTTGTCATTCTCTTTTTATTGTTGTTTCACATAGCATGTACATGACATCCAACCAATGCGATATACATTGAGGAAACAGAGAAATATGAGAAGCAAAGGCATCTTTCCCCTTACAGCATTTGTTTGGAAGTTTATCCCTTTTCCTCCGTCCCCTTACAGCGATCTTCCCGTCTGACCCTTTCCCCCTCACCCCCCTCCCCTATCCGTCCCACGTCTACAAGCACTATGCTGTCTTTGCTTACTGACTCAGTACCTACAATATTCGCCTGTCGAATAGAGTTGTTTAATGTATAGGGGCATACGACTACCGTTCGCCCGTGTTCTCTGGGCCCTTTCTAGGGCTTTAGACGTTTCTCTCGCCTTACATCCCGTGGTTTAGTTCGCCTTACTGAGAAGACTATAGGGCTCTCTCAACTCCCTATCAGAAACAGGTATAGCCCCTCATGACCCCTCCCTCGGTATGGGTCCCCTCTAGGCGACCGGTGCTGGATTATATTCCCACATCTCCACCTCCAGTTATGGTACCCCCGGGGTGGGGGGCTCACGTCCCTGTTCCCGACAGGAGTCTGCCCGTGTCGACCGGTGCCTCTATTGTTCCTCTCGTAGCATGTGGGAGGTTGTCTACCATGTAGTCCTGTTGCCCTACTACCCATTTTTGTATTTATTGGTCAGGGGTGGACTCGAGTTCTCTCCGTTGGGTGGAGTCTAAAGTTGAGCTGGCGTCCGTCAAAGGTTATGGGTGTCTTACCCGTCTTAATGTGTAGTACGTCCTATGTCTACGTGACCTCGGTCTTACCGCTAATCATGCTGCACCCTTCTCGAGGTAGGTGCTCCAGGGGTACCATTTGAGGGCGCACTTGTCCGCGCGCTCCTGCAGGGAGGCCGTCATGAGTTCCATTTCGTGTATGGCTTCTACCTTATCCACCCATTGGCGATATGTGGGGATTGTCTGGGCCTTCCAGTGTAGGGGTATGAGTGTTTTGGCTGCGGTGAGCAATTGTATGGTGAGCGAGTTTTTGTATTTGCTCAAGGGTGTGTTTGTATGGTTCAGGAGCATCTGCAGGGGTTGGAGGGGAAGGTCTGTGTCTGTAATTTCCCTGATCTTATTATTAATCATCCGCCAAAATGGAACTATGTGGGGGCAGGACCACCAAATGTGCAGATATGAGCCTAGTTCTACCCCACATCGCCAACATTCCCCCACGTCCGCCTGTGTCAGGTGTCTAAGAGTGTCGGGTGTGCGGTACCACCGTGTCAAAAGCTTGTAACTAGTTTCTTGAAATTTGGAGCTTATCGAACATTTGTGGGTCAGGAGAAAGATTTTTTCCCATTCTATATCTGTCAACTGGGTTCCAGTCTCCTGTTCCCATTTATTGGTGAAGCCCAAGGGACCCGAATCCGCCGTCCGCATGAGGGACCCATACATTCGCGAGACGCCGTGTTCTATATGTTTCCTATCGGTACACATTTGTTCAAACTCTGTAAGCTGCCTATGTATATGGGCCTTCCCTGGCAGGTGGGCATGGTATGCCTTTATCTGGTGATAGTGAAAGGAGTCCAACGGCGTAGGGAGTCTATTTCCCATTAGGTCTCGTAGGCTTCTGATCCGGCCACCCTCACTCCATTGATGGAGATAATTCCAGTCCGAGGCTTGGAGGCGTATAAGAGCCGCCGGCTGTAGTCCTCCAGCCAGGTCTGGGTTAAACGTGATGGGAGTCAGGGGGTTCGGAGAAGTCGTCAGCTGCCGGGCATAGCGCAGTTTGCACCAGACTCTCAATGTGGCGTCTATGATAGGATTAGTAGTCTGAAGGTCCCTATAAGTGGCACTCCCCAGCCAGAGTCTGGATGGGATGCCACCTCGCGTTTGTTCCTTCTCCAGCGTCACCCAACGTTTTGGTCCCGGAAGGGCGTGCCAGTCGATTATCCTGTGCAGGTGCGCGGCTTGATAGTACATGAGCAAAGAAGGCAACCCAACTCCCCCTTCCATCTTGGGGCGCTCCAGGGTCGCCCGGCGGATACGCGTCTGTCTTTGATTCCATACAAACTTGCGTATGCCCGTGGTTGCCGACCTAAAGAATTCCTGTGGGATCTGCGTGGGCAGGGTTGCAAACAGATAAAGCAGTCTCGGGAGTATATTCATCTTGACTGCGCTGATGCGACCGAACCAGGTAAGATACAGTCCTGACCATCGTGTCAGGTCCTGCTGTATAGTGGTGAGCATGGGAAGGAAGTTGAGTTGGTACAGGAGGGAGAGGTCCTTCGGCAGCCAGGTGCCCAGGTAGCGGATTTTTGATTCCCGCCAGGCAAAGGGGAATTGGGAGCGAAGGTGGTCTGCGAGGCCCCTCTCGCGTGTTATCAGCATGGCTTCCGACTTATCTAGATTCAGTTTTAGGTTGGACACTTTGCCATACTCGGTAAACGCTCGTAATAAGTTTGGTATGGAGACTAAGGGCTGCTCCAGGAAGAAGAGCATGTCATCCGCGTAGGCTGCCACCCTGTGTTCTTCGCTCCCTATCTTGACTCCCGTTATTCCCCCATCCCGTCTGACCGCCTCCAGGAATGGTTCCAGGGTGAGGGCAAACAGGAGGGGGGACAGGGGGCAGCCCTGTCGGGTCCCATTGCCGATGGAAAAGGCTTCTGTCAGGGCCCCATTGACGCGGATCCTTGCTGTTGGTGAGGAGTATAAGGCCGAAACCCAACCACGCAGGTAGGGCCCGAATCCCATATGTCGCAGCGTCTCAGCCAAAAAGACCCAGTCGACCCGGTCAAACGCCTTTTCGGCGTCGGTCGATAGGAGGACCGTAGTTTTATGGGTCTTACCGGCCACGTGTATAATGTTAAGCGCTCTTATGGTGTCATCCCTCGCCTCCCTACCCGGAATGAAGCCCACCTGGTCCGGGTGGACAAGATCCGGCATAATCCTCATTAGCCTCATGGATAGGGCCTTAGTGAAAAGCTTCAAGTCCGCGTTTAATAGCGAGATAGGCCGATAACTCGCACAATTCGCTGGGTCCTTGCCTTCTTTGGGGATGACCGTGATTGTCGCCGCCAGGGAGTCCGTGGGGAAGCTCCCCGTGTCTCTTAAGGAGTTCAGACCTGTCAAAAGTCGCGGTAGGAGCGTATCCTGGAACGTTCGGAGATAGGCGAGCGGAAGGCCGTCCGGACCTGGGGCCTTATGTGGTTTGGACCGTTTCAAGGCTGCCTTGAGCTCCTCCAGTGTCAGGGGGCACTCCAGTTCCTCGGCAAGCTCCGGTGACAGTCTACGGGTCACGTTGGTCTCTAGATATTCGGTGATTCCCCTCCGTCTGTGCCGTTCTGAGGCTTCTTGGGCCCCTGTCCGTGAGTTGTAGAGGTCCGAGTAGTAGGCCCGAAAGGCTCCCATGATTCCAGTCGGCATGCTGTGGATCCTACCCTCTCGGGTACTTATCTTATGGATGTGAGATGACCTCCTCTGTTTCCGGATCATCCTGGCCAAGAGCTTGCCGCACTTATTAGAGTACTCATAAAAGAAACGGGCCGACTTCCTCAAGGTGAGTAAGTGTCCCTGGGAGAGGTGATCCCGGAGTGCCTTACGAGCGTTCGTCAATTGGAGGTATGTATCATCGTCTACATTCTGTTTGTGCGTGTCCTCCAGCGTCGCTACCGTCTTCAGGAGTTCTGCTATGCGGCGCGTCTTCTCCTTCTTACGCTTGGTACCTATAGAAATAAAGTGTCCTCTCAGGACACATTTGTGTGCCTCCCATACCATTAGTGATGTCACGTCCGGGGTATCATTGTTAGCGAAATATTGGGTAAGAAGTTGTTGGGCTTTGGAGCGCGCCTCGAGGTCTGATAGTAGCGTCTCATTGAGCCTCCATTGACGGTCTACTGGTTTGAATAGGGGCGAACGCATCTGTACCGTGACCGGGGCATGGTCCGAATGGCACATGGTCCCTATTGCGGCTCCCTGGAGGTGTGTCAGGAAATCCTGGGGCAGAAAAATGTAGTCAATGCGGCTATACTGCTTATGTGTAGGGGAATAATAGGTATAATCCCTCTCGTCGGGATGGGTAACCCTCCAACTGTCAACCAGCCCCACCGAGTTAAGGGCCCGTCTGGCCCTGTGGAGGCAGTGAGCGGGTATGGCACTAGAGCCCTTTGAGGAATCCACCCGCGGGTCCAACGGCAGGTTCAGGTCTCCCGCCAGAACCAAAAATCCCTCCCTAAATCGTTCTAGCTTCGCTAACGTTTTGGCTAAGAAAGAGTGTTGTGCTCGGTTCGGGCTATAGACACAGGCGAACGTGTAGGCGTGTTCCGCTATGGTACCCTTGAGGAATAGGTATCTCCCCCCTGGGTCTGTGAGTAATTCTTTGTGTTGGTACGGGATCAAGTGTGAGAAAAGGATTGCGACACCTGTCTTCTTGGCGTCTGGGTGACATGCATAGTATCCCTGTGGAAATCGGTTGTTTCTAAGCTTGGGGTGGGCCCCACTCACAAAGTGCGTCTCCTGCAGGAACGCCACGGACACCCTCTCCGCCCAGAGCTGGCGCATCAACTGGGAACGTTTCTCCGGGACATTAAGGCCCCTGGCATTGTGCGACCAGAGCTTCAGCTGCGCCGGGCGCACCCGAGACCCGGCCTCCGCCCCCGCGCGCCCCCCGGCCCGGCCCACCACCGGGACCGCCATGAGCACTAGTGACCACCCGCGACCCCGGGGGGAGGCGGGGAAGAGGGCGCGGGAGGCAGAGCCGAGCCCTGCCCACAGATGCAGCAAGGAAATGCAACGTCCGACCTTGGTCCGGATTATCGTCTAGTAGTCCCCTACCTACTGACCGTCTAGACTCCGACCTTTATATACAACTAAGGTCTGTTGCGTGGGGTGTGGTACAAACCACGTGTGTCGCCTGTCACTCGTATATGTAGTGTCCGTCTGTGACCGTCCCCCCAGTCTCCCCCAACCCGCTGGTGGGAGTGTCTGTCGCCTGAAATCCCAGGAGAAAAGGCGTCTCTGCCCCGGTGTCCCAGCCGTCCCACTTTAGGGGATCCCCCCTTCCGATTGCATTGCTGCCCCTGGATTAGTCCTGACGGGCTTCCTCCCCCCTCCCCCCCAGTGTTCCCCCGGCCTCTGGCTCCGCTAGTGACCTTTAGGTTACTTAAGTTGCCGTCTTAACGGCTAAGCTTCGTCGCCGTCCTATGACCCTAAATGGGCCCCCCGCTAATCCTCAATTTGGCACCCCAACATCTGGCCTCTATATGTAGTCTCATTCAAAAACATGAACCTCTAACAACTGAACGTAACCTACTCTAAGACACTATTTTCGATCTGCCCCGGCATCCTGTCTCTGGACCCCCTTTATGAGCTCCCGTGTCCCTGGCCCCTTGGAGACTTGTAAGTTGTGGTGTAATATCTATATCTATCCCCGGTAAAGTCTCCAGCAGTCCAGCCGGGCACCCTGGTGACCCCCCTGAGGTTCTGCAGACCCCCTCCCCACTCAACGCTTGCTATGGTGCATCCCCCTTGCGGAGTCCCTATAGCTGAGCGCGCCGTGCGGGTCCGGTCCGCGCGCGCCGCCCCCGACCCCTCATCGGGTGTTGGAGTTGCCAGCGTACTAGAGGGCCGAGGGGGCCAGTCTGGCCTCCCCTCGTCCCCCCCGCATAGCGACATCGGGCGGCCGCGCACCCGAACCGTCCCCCACCCCGCGCTATTCCGCACCCTCTCCACCCCCCGTGGCTACCCCCCTCCCCAACTTTACTGGAGCCCACCCGCTACCGGGGCGGGGGGGGGACCCGTCCCCAGGCTCTAAGATGGGCGTTCAGCCGTGAGTCCGTGCCCCTCACCTCACCCCCCGTACCGGGCTCTCAGTCTCCGCGGGCCAACCAGGGTGCCGTGAGTCAGGGGGTCCCATGGGTCCAGAGTCCCCAATCTTCAATTTCCATATCAGGTGCCGGGGGAGTCCAGGTGTTTGTTCATTCTTCTGGACCTCCCGGGCCACGCCGGCGAGGTCCCAACGATGCTGCCGCTGAAAGAGTCTCTGCTGGGACGTCAGGGCCCGTCGGTCGGGCCGGGGGGCTTTCCAGAATCCAATTCGGCACCACTACATGCGGGAGGCCTGCTGCCTGTAGAAATCGCGGGACTTCATTGGGCCAGCGTAAGATGTGCCACTGATTGTCCACTCTGGCCTGGAGGCTGAAAGGGAACCCCCATTTATATGGTATGCGCTTCTCCTGCAACAAGCTTGTGAGGGGTTTTAAAGCTCTGCGGGCCTCCAGTGTCAGCGAGGAGAGGTCTTGATAGAGTGAGATTTGTGCGTCGCCATAGTGAACAACACGTTGAGATCTGGCGGCCCGCATAATGGCCTCCTTTAGTGTGAAAGACTGTAGGCAGCAGATGAGGTCCCTAGGGAGACCATCCCTCCGTGGGGCTCGGAGTGCCCTGTGCGCCCTCTCGAAGCCAAACTCCATCGGTGCCTCCTCTCCCAGAATGTGATGGAAGAGCCCCGTGAGGAGCTCCCTGGGTGATTCCCCCTCTGACTCCGGCATGCCTCGCACACGGATGTTATTGCGACGGCCTCTGTTATCGAGGTCTTCCACCTGGCGTCGGAGTTCCAAAAGCATGTTCCCTTGCCGAGAAGCCGCCAGATCTGCTGATTGTAGGCGGTGAGTGGTTTGTAGGCGATCTTCCTCTAGGCTGTCGACCCTCTGCTCCAGCACTGCTAGGTCCCTCCTCACTGCCGTGACCTCCTCTCGTATTGCCGCCCGGAGTTCCGCCACCATCGCTGCCTTATCACTGCGTGTCAACATATTCGCTGAAATTGCTGTCAGGTCAGCCGACATTTGGCTCAATGTGTCCCCACCTGTGGAACCTCTGGGGGAGCCAGCTCTGTCACTGGAGCCCGGGGATCCGGGCGCCATCTTGTCTGTTTCCCGCGCTCCGCCAAGAATCTGCGGGGTGGCAAGGTATTCGTCCATGGGGCCCGGGGTATAATGCGTTGGGGCATGGGATGGCCTCGGGGTCACCCCTCGCTTAGTTTTCCCCATGAGTGCAAAGATTTTGCTTCGTTAACCGGGCGTTTAGCGGGTTGGGGCCTAGGAGCTCTCGGCAACTGCGTCCTACTCCATGTACAGTTCGGCCACGCCCCTTAAAATAATTTTAACCCTTCCCATGCCCTTTTGATCACTGCCTGCAGTGATCAGTATACTGATCACATTATTTAACTGTGATCTAATTATTATTATTTTTTGACCTCAACGTTTATTTATTTTATTTTTTTAACCATTAGGGGTTAATTTTATTTTATTTTTTATTTTATTAATTTGATGTTGATTCTTTAGTTAGCTGGAGTGGGTGGACTTTACTAGGAAATTGGGGCTAGTTAGGGACTAAAAGTTTGGAAAACTTTTTAAACGTTTTTAAAAAGTAGAAAAAAAAGTTAGAAAAACTAAGTTCAAGTTACAGCTTCACAATGTCTAGAAGGTACACTGGCACTGGTGACTGGGAACCCCCAAATGATTTTACGCCTGATATCCCAGAGTTTACTGGTAGTCCTGGTGCACTGGATGCAGCTATACTTAGGGGATGATATTTTAGGGGATATCATCACCCAGACCAACATTTATGCTGCACAGTACTTGACACTTAATGATCAGAGTCTCATCGCCAGGAAAGGGAGTTGTTACTCCATCAGTGTGCCAGAATTAAAAAAATGTTGGGGCACTGACTATGCTAATGAACAGTACAGCATCAGAATGTACTGGTCCAAAAATCCTGTTTGCAGCACTCTGATTTACTCCCAGACCATTAATAGGTCCAGATACGAAGCAATACTTTTCTTTCTACACTTCAGCGACAATTCAAAGTGCCCCCCAAGAGATAATCCTCAGTACGATAACCACTATAAGATTTGCCCCCTAATTTGCCTGTTATATAAACTTTGCGAAAGTGCCAGTGGCCATGTTTACACCTTCCATGTTTACATAGGTAAAGACAGCCACTTGGATCCCTCAGGTTGCCCAGATATCATTGGGACGTGTGGGAAAATTGTATGGGATCTAATTATCCCATTGCTATAGGGGTATAATTTATATATAGATAACTACTACAACAGCATCTCTCTTCCTCGGATGCTTTATTGCTTTGAAACCATGCACAAAATGTGTTGGTTTCCCAAAGCCCTGGCACAAGAAAAGCTAGAGAGGGGGGAAACAGCTGCTCTCTGCCAGGACGAACTGCTGGCTCTCAAATTTAAAGATAAAAAGGAGGTGTTCATGCTAACATCCATGCATACTGAGCACACTCGAAGAGTTGCAGTTTGTGGCAGACAAGAAACTAGACGGGTGCCAGCCTGCATTTGGCAGTACAACAAGCATATGTGGGGAGTTGACCTGTCCGACCAACTGCTGCAGCCATATTTAATACAAAGGAAGACCAGAGCATGGTACAAAAAACTTAGCATTTACCTAATGCAAATGGCAACACACAATGCCTTTATTCTATACAAAAAGGCAAATGCTGAAATTAAATCCACATATCTGGATTTTCAGTTTCAGCTGATTTCTCGGCTGCTTACTGAGTGCCACAGTGGGGAACAATCAGCCGGGCCTAGCAGCAAAAGGGTTGAGACAGGTCACTTCAGTTTCCGCATACCACCAACCCCCAAAAATAAGAAACCCCAGAAAAGGTGCAAGTTGTGCTACCAAAGGGGCATAAGGACGGAAACCAGCTTTTACTGCCCTGATTGCCCCTCTTAGCCTGGCCTTTGTATTGGCAACTGTTTTAAAGTTTTTCACACCCAGGACGAATAAGTTGCAAATTGTTATATTTTATCATTATTATTATTTAGTTCCATTTTAAAGTTGCTGACGACTTTTAGGGCCAAGGAGGCTGCGGCAATTCTGAACTCTGACTGATTATTTTATTATCTTTATTTTTCTGATTTTATTTTGTTAATTAGGGTGTATGGTAATTCATGGGAAATTGGGAAGTTTAGTGGTATGTTAGGGGTGAAAAGATTTTAAAAAAAAAAGAAGAAAAAAAATCATAACATTGTTTAGTTAAAGTTAAAAATGCTTAAAAAGTTCAGTGCCGAGGAGGATTCTGAATTCTATCAGAAGACAGAGTTGACAGACAGTGCCTCAAAGTTTGATGCAGGTTAATACCTTATTTAAGTAATGGTAGGCCTTTGTGGGGTAGTTTGAATTATCAGCCTGCTAAGATGCTCTAAAATTGCACATGGACCCGGCATCAAAAAAATAAAAAAAACTGATATGGCTTGGTTTCCAATGTGCCCCTTCAACATCCACATATCCCTGAAAAAGGTACACATGGGGGTATTGTTGTACTAAGACGACATAGGTGAGCAACATATTAGGCGTTTTACTGCCGTAGAACACATTAGGATTGCAAAATATATAGTAACATTGTGGTGAAAGTGACCTCGCCACTGTTTTTTGGAGGGGCCTGTTTGCCAGCCTCCTGCTCTGCGACTATGGCCCTGGGATGTATTGCCCTTTAATGAACTGATTTGGACATATTGTATTTTATTATGCTGCTGCTGGCCCTTTAAGAACCATCTGGGGACATACTGTGGAGTTACTGGGTGGCCACCATTTCATGTATCAGAGGCACATGGTGAGAACAATGGATGAAGCACATGGTGAGAATAATGGATGGCGGCCATTTTAACTCACAGACACTGTTTGGACTTTTCTACACGGTGCCATCTCGCCGGTATTTGGTGCAAAAGACATTGTGCAGTAGTTTTAAACTATAGAACGGGGGACACATTTAACAGTAATTATTTTTCATATAACCTGTATATGTTCTGCGGAATCTGCATTAAACCGTATCTTCCAAACTACTGAACGGATCTGGGTGAATTTTGGATATGTGGTTCACCCAGATCCCCTGGTTCTGAGGATATATTTTTTATATTTTTTATGGGGTTATTGCATGTGGGGGTCCCTGTGATATGTTTTATAATACTGTATTTTACTGCCTGTGATAATTAAATTAGTCTATTGTGTTGAGATAATTGTATCACAGGGAGAGGGGAGGATTTCTGATGTAATGAATGGGAGTGTTAGCTGTGTTATAATGTGTTGATGGGTTGTGCTTCAAAGCCCTGTGGGCAGTACTATGTTTGTAGAATGTGAATAAAAGAGGCTGTATGGGCCAGTACAGAGACTTCTTCTTCACCCTCAATCTAGAATCCTGTCTCTTATTGGGGGAATTGCTATATCACTACAAGGGATTGCTATGTTCTGCATGCTCCCTTGGATAATCACTACAAAGCTCTTTTAAGAGCTTGTTCCTGCTTCACTCTCTTGGAGGAGAGGTTCACCCACTGGAACGTGGAGCCTTGTCGTAGGTCCAGGGTGGGTAGGAGACGGCGAGACCCCAACCAATCTGCGGCAGTTAATGGGGTCTGCGGTTGTTGTGGTGTCTGGCGGAGTGCTTGGAGCCCCAGGAAGCGCTAGGAGCATCCTTCAACGGAGGTACCTTGTCGGGGTGCCAGGTGATCCGTTACAAACATCTCCAAGTGTGTGTCAAAAAGGCAGAAAAAATGCTAAATGCTACTAGACTTGGTACAAACTAGGGATCAACCGATTATCAGTGTCGGCTGATATTCGGAATTGGCCAATAGAGATACCGATATTGCCGATAATACATACCAGGACCGCCGGGCCCATTACAAGCCCGGCGGTCCTGGGGGGCCCGCAGCAAGCACTTGCTTATCTTCCCAGCTGCTCCCTTTAGCTCCCCTGTGTAAATCTAGCGAGTCCCGCGGCCGTCAGAACGTTGCCACAGGTTACCAGGGCAATGCTCCGCGCGGCACGCAGGCTGCAAAATTTTAACAGGGGAGCTGCTGGGAAAGTAAGTAAACTTGCTGCGAGCCCTCTCTGTACTTTCCATGCCATTGGACCACCAGGGAATGCTATCCCCCCTCCTTGACCAGGTAACAAGCAGGGAGGGGGGGACAAGAAATAATAATAATTAAATATTTAAAAAAAAAATTTAATACAAAATGCCCCCTCCCCCCAAATTACATGCCTACACACACCGCATTATACACACACACACACACTATACAAACACACACACACACTGCATTCATTATATACACACTACACAAACACACTGCATTCACTATATACACACTACACAAACTGCATTCATTATATACACACACACACACACACACTACATTCACTATATATACACTACACCATGGGTAGTCATCCTGGTCCCTACTGCCCACTAGTAGGTGGTTTGGGATTTGAGGTGGGCGGTGGTGGGTTCTGCAGAAAACACCCAGTGCGCCTTGATGGCCGTGGACCAAGGCTGGCAGTGGAGATCATTTAATCTCCCCTGCCAGCCCATGCAGAGCCAGCCTTGGTAAGGAAATCAAAGCACTTAGTTCCAGCAGAGAGAGGGAAGGGCCTGGCATGCTCTGTGTTCCTCATACGAGCAGGCTGGTTAGAGCGTTGCCATGCGTTACCATGTCAACACTCCAGTACAGTGCTGTGCTCGCAGGAGGACAGGAGAGTCAGCCTGCAGATAGAGGAGCTGCACGCTAAAGTGAACATGCCACCACTGGACCACCAGGGCTTGCAGCATTATATCCCCCCTCCCTGGTAAAAGGTAAGAAGGGAGGTGAAGACATTTAGATAGATTTTCACATCTCACCCACCTACACATAGCACAAACCCTATGCACCCTTCACACACAAACACATACACACATAGTGCCCCCCCCCCACACACAGACACAGACGGCCTTCTCACACACACTACACCCCTCTCACACATTGCATCCCTCACATACACACACAAAACACACACACACAGTGCCCACTCACACAATGCCCCCTCACACACTGCACCTCACACACACACACATACTACACCCTTCACACACAAACTGCATACCTCTCTCGCACACACATACACCTGTCACACAAACACACCGCACCTCCCCGACACACATAGAAAAAAAGGGAAATAGAAAAAAAATGGAAGAAAAAGATACATTTAAGTACTTTTTTTTTAAAAACCCTCCTTTCAAAAAATATAAAACAATAAATCAAATCGGACTTGTGCTACAAAATTTGTTATTGTGGCACTGGTGGGCGGTAAGGAAATTTTACCATCAACAAAGATACAAAAGTGGGCAGTAGGTATTAAAAAGTTGACTACCCCTGCACTACACAAACACACACACAAACACTGCATTATATACACACACTGCATTCACTATACACACACACTGCACAAACACACACTTTGTGTAGTGTGTGTGTATATACTAAATGCAAACACTACATTCACTTTATGCACACTACACACACACACACTGCATTCACTATACACATACCACACATTACATTCACTATATACACACACTACACAAACACTGCATTCACTATACACAATACACAAACACACTTTGCATTCATTATATACACACTACACAAACACACACTTCATCCACTACACAAACACACACAGCTCCCCTGTCTAAACACACTGCATCAACTACACGTGGCATGTATATTTTGTGCATTTACCTTTAGAAATAGTTTATTTTTTCAAAATGGTAACTGTACAGAATGTCGGTAAGTTATCGGCTATCGGCCTAAAAGTTTACAGATTATCAGTATCGGCTCTAAAAAAAAAAATCAATATCGCTTGATCCCTAGTACAAACTAGCAAAAAAATTATCCTACGCTAGGGTTTAAAATATGCTATTTGAAATAACCTTTTACAAATGGTAGGCCTTTGTGGGGTTTCTTTGAATAGTCAAACTGCTATAATGCCCCAAATTGAAGCATAGGCCCATCAAATCTGTCTCTCAAAATTCTAATGTAAATACTGAAATGGACAGGTCTCCTATATGGCACTGTAGCTTCACGAAATAGTGCCAAAGAAATTCATTTGGTGTATCGTTTTACTCAGAAGACTTAGTTGAGCATAATTTGGGGCCTTTGATCATAGTGGCACATATCAAATATACAAAATGCCCAGCAAAAATTTAATATGTATGTAAAAAATGCCCCAAATAATTTTTTACCACAGATTTTGGCATACATTGGTGAAAAAATGGGAGCATGTTAGGGCACAATATGCACCATGTTGAAAAGGTTAATGCTGTTCTGGACTCAACTCCCCTCGATTCTCGATACTCCGGTCACCACATCAATTGACGGGAGTTCTTGTTTAGCAAATAACGACAGACACGAAAGAGTGCTCTAGCAAGTTCTCAATGAGTATATTTTCAAAGCTAGCATTTATACACAGTTTGTAGCACAAGCAGCGAGATTTATCGCTTCCTTATAGTTAATAGTACATACTTGAAACTTGTCTGATATTAAAAAGATAAGCATTTGAATAAAGACGGCACAGGAACATCTTGAGGTCGAGTGAGGTCATACCTCCTGTAGAACGGAGGCCTCTCAGAGCATGTTACAGAATATATCTGCCAAGGTCAGCATAATTATTTCAAATGTTATTTTAAAGCATATAATGCAAAAAGAGTTAACTATTTCATATCCTTACACATGTGAGATACCCTTGAGTGTCTACTTTTACAAATGGTAGGCCTTTGTGGGTTTTTTTCAAACAGTCAAACTGCTATAAAGCCCCAAATTGAAACATAGGCCCATCACATATGTCTCAAAATTCTACTGTAAATACCGAAATGGTAGTCTGCCCAATTTTCTAAATACTTTCATTAGTCCCTGGCCTTATTTTATAGCTAGTTATGCCTATCCCATGCATGCTTAAACTCCTTTACTGTGTTAACCTCTACCACTTCAGCTGGAAGGCTATTCCATGCATCCACTACCCTCTCAGTAAAGTAATACTTCCTGATATTTTTAAATCTTTGCCCCTCTAATTTAAGACTATGCCCTCTTGTTGGGGTAGTTTTTCTTCTTTTAAATATAGTCTCCTCCTTTACTGTGTTGATTCCCTTTATGTATTTAAATGTTTCTATCATATCCCCCCTGTCTCGTCTTTCCTCCAAGCTATACATGTTAAGTTCTTTTAACCTTTCCTTGTAAGTTTTAGCCTGCAATCCATGAACCAGTTTAGTAGCCCTTCTCTGAACTGTTTCTAAAGTATCAATATCCTTCTGGAGATACGGTCTCCAGTACTGCGTACAATACTCCAAGTGAGGTCTCACCAGTGTTCTGTAAAATGGCATGACCACTTCCCTCTTTCTACTGCTAATACCTCTCCCTATACAACCAAGCATTCTGCTAGCATTTCCTGCTGCTCCATTACATTGTCTGCCTACCTTTAAGTCATCAGAAATAATCACCCCAAATCCCTTTCCTCAGATGTTGAGGTTAGGACTCAAGCAAATATTCTGTACTCTGCCCTTGTGCTTTTACGTCCAAGATGCATTATCTTGCACTTACCCACATTAAATGTCAGTTGCCACAACTCTGACCATTTTCTAGTTTACCTAAATCATTTGCCATTTGGCTTATCCCTCCTGGAACATTAACCCTCTTACATATTTTAGTATCATCAGCAAAAAGACATACCTTACCATCAAGACCTTCTGTAAGATCACTAATAAAAATATTAAAGAGAATGGGTCCAAGTACAGATCCCTGAGGTACCCCACTGGTGACAAGCCCATGCTTTGAATATACTCTATTGACTACAACCCTCTGTTTCCTGTCACTCAGCCACTGCCTTACGCATTCAAAAATATAGGAATACAAACTTAAAGATTGCAGTTTATTGATAAGCCTTTTGTGTGCAACAGTGTCAAAAGCCTTACTGAAATCTAGGTAAGCATTGTCTATTGCACCACCCTGATCTATTATTTGAGTTACCCAAAAATCAATAAGATTAGTTTGGCATGATCTCCCTGAAGTAAACCCATGTTGTCTCTGATCTTGAAATCCATGTGTTTTTAGATGTTCAACAATCCTACCCTTTAACATGATTTCCATTACTTTCCCCACTACTGAGGTAAGGCTTACTGGCCAATAGTTGCCCGACTCCTCCCTACTACCTTTTTTGTGAATGGGCACAGCATTCGCAAACTTCCAATCTTCTGGGACTACTCCTGTTAACAATGATTGGTTAAATAAATCTGTTAATGGTCTTGCTAGTACACCACTAAGCTCTTTTAATAGCTTTGGATGTATTCCATCAGGTCCCATTGATTTATTTGTCTTTACTTTTGACAGTTGAAATAGAACCTCTTCCTCTGTAAACTCACATGTAACAAATGACTCATTTGTACTTTTTCCTAACTGAGGCGCCATTCCTTCATTTTCATCTGTAAATACAGAACAAAAATATTAATTGAGGCAGTCAGCTACACCTTTATCCTCTTCTACATATCTTCCTTCTTTTGTTTTTAATCTAACTTATCCGTGTTTTACCTTCCTTTTCTCATTTATGTATCTAAAAAATGTTTAGTCCCCCTTTTTTTACTGAATGTGCTATTTTCTCTTCTGCGTGTGATTTGGAAGCTCTTATAACTTGCTTAGCCTTTTTCTGCCTAATCTTATAGATCATTCTGTCTTCCTCACTCTGATTTTTTTTATAATTACTAAATGCTCATTTTTTTTTTCTTTACTATTTTGGCCACATCTGCGGAATACCACAGTGGTTTCTTGAATTTTTTGCTTTTACTGACAAGCCTAATGCAATTTTCTGTTGCCTTCAGCAGTGCAACTTTTAAATAATCCCATTTCTCTTGGACTCTGTTTAAATTGCTCCAGTCTGATAATGACTCCTTTACACATATTCTAATTTTAGAAAAGTCTGTTTTTCTGAAATCAAAACATTGGATGTGTACTTTATATAAATATATACTTTCAAACCATAAATGCAACTTGGGAGATGGAAAAATGCACCACACTCATGTGCCTAGCGAAGCAAGCAAACTATATTCAGCCAAAATGGGCAAGTTCAAAATTTGTTACTGTAAAGTCATGGCAAAACCAATGCATGGGGGGCATAGGTGTACTCAGGGGACTTTGCAGAAAAAAAACTGGGGTGTTTTCTGGCAGTAACATATAACCTGCTGGCTAAAATCAAAAAGCAGAATTCAAAAATTATCACCATGCACAAACTGGTTCTCAAAAATGCACGCATATTCAAAGTGTGGTCTTATTATTAATTTGTAAAGAGGCAAAATAATGTTTTAACCACGTTAATCAATATCCCTTTTTATACACAAAAGCACCTTATTATCTTTTGCAACGGCAGACTGGCATTGTATACTGTTGCCTAGTTTTTTTATCTATAATTGCTCCCAAGTCCTTTTCAATTAACCGCTTAATGACGGGTCGCGTCACTTCCTGCTTTTCGGGAGAGGGTAAGTGTTTTTGAATACCTTTGAAAATTCACTTATTTCACATTAAATATAGCGCTGCACTCTTAAAACTGAAGGCTTAGAAGGTGGTAACACCTGTAAAGCCTAAAGTTTTATTTGTTTTTTGGTGATTATCTATGTGTGGTGGGTTTTAAGGAGTACCCACAGAGTGTATACAGCAGCTAAAAACCACTTTACATGTTTACGCTATATAGCGCCACCTATTCCACACCTTTTTGTGTATATATCCATATTAGGTGTTATACTGCCGTAGCACACATAAGGATTGCAAAATATACAGTAACATCGCCAAGTGTGTGTCAAAAAGGCAGAAACAATTGCTACTAATTGCTACTAGACTTGGTACAAATTAGCAAAAAAATGATCCAATGCTAAGGTTTAAAATATGCCTTTTGAAATACCCTGTGGGTATCTACTTTAAGAAATGGTAGGCCTTTGTGGGGTAGTTTGAATTAAAAACCTGGTAAGATGCTCGAAAATTGCAAATGGGCCCAGTGTCAAAATTCAAAGTTTGGTAAATACTTATATGGCTTGATCTCCAATGTGCCCCATCAACATCCACATATCCCTGAAAAAGGTACACATGGGGGTGTTATTGTACTAAGACGACATAGCTGAGCAAGATATTAGGTGTTATACTGCCGTAGCACACATAAGGATTGCAAAATTACCAGTAACATCTCCAACTGTATGTCAAAAGGCAGAAAAAAATGCTAATTGCTTCTAGACTTGGTGCAAACTAGCAAAAAAATGATCCTACGCTAAGGTTTAAAATATGCCTTTTTAAATACCCTGGGGTGTCTACTTTAAGAAATGATAGGCCTTTGTGGGGTTTTTTGAACAAACTGCTATAATGCCCCAAATTGAAGCATAGGCCCATTAAATCCGTCTCAAAATTCTACTGTAAATACTGAAATGGACAGGTCTCCTATATTGTGGGGATATTTATGGGATGATATTATTAAGCAGTCGAGAATTGCCCACTATTTCAATTCTCTTAGATCTTCGAGATCGTTATCAAATAAGTGAAAAGTATTCCATACAATTAAATCACAATTTGTTAGAAAAATAGATTTATTTATTGTAACCAATAAAATAACAAATAATATTAGGCAGCATGCATGATAATAATCAGTGAATATTTAGTATAACATAAGTATGCAATACAATGGAATGGCTATACACATTCCAATGGCTAACAGCATCTTCTGTCACTTAATAAGATTTATGAGGGTACTTTATAGACAAAAATAAAGCTTTTCACAGAGCCATAAAACCTTGGCTAACAGTTAAATCAACTGAGTAACCCTTTCAATGCTGGCTAGATCCTCCTAGGCATATAGTATCCTATTCTCATGTAATTTTCAATTAAAATAACATTCAGACCAGCTCATTAGTCATTTCCTGGAACCATCCAATAAGAATAATCTACCAGATTCTATAAGCCGAATTTTAATTTGCCTAAAAAGATATCTTATCTTATATTAGAGCAAATCAATACACCTGGATAAAAACAGCCGTATGCTAACAGGTGATAATATCACATTAATATATAATTATTCTTAATTCCACCTGCAGAATGGAATGTTTATAACTATATATTCTTTAGTTAACTAAGATTTCTAAATATGAAATCTGACCGTGATTTATCCAGTCATATATCATGCTATTAGTAAATTTAAATTAATTTAAATTAAATAAAACCAGCATAATTACCAGTTATGTAGATATTCTCATCAGATGAGTAGGTAGTCCCAGGAACTTGATTGGTTGTATGGAGGTGCGTGAGTGATAGAGAAAAGTGGTGTTGGTTAGAAAGTATCAGTAAATTTTAAGTGTCAAGGAGTTTAAGAGTTGAGTGTCCAAGAGTTTAAGAGTAGAGTGTTAGTCCCAGAGAATGTCCTGGATCTCTCTGCATGTCCGAGTTGGAGTCCCCAAACTTCAACTCCCTCTCTCTGCCAACTAACCTCCCTCTTCCCTTTGTCCTAACTTTTAAAGGGCCAGACTCTCTGTACGTCAGTTGATAAACCAATAGGAATTCGTAGATGTGTTCAATCTATGGATCGCAATTTAGGTATTTGATCCATAGAGGGCAGTCTCGTCTAACTAACCCTTCTTATCCAGGAAAGAGTTAACTTTTCCTGATGACGATTTTGACATCATTTGGCTTATCTAAAACAGTGTTTCCCAACCCAGTCCTCAAGGCACACCTACCAGTCCAGGATTTAGGGATTACCCAGTTGTGTCTAAGGTGTTTTTACAAAGAAGAAAAAAAAACACCTTAGACACAACTGGGTAATCCCTAAATCCTGGACTGGTAGGTGTGCCTTGAGGACTGGGTTGGGAAACACTGATCTAAAATGACTACCATAAATTAGATTTGCTGTTAGTTCAAAGCGTTTGTCTCAGTCTTTGTGGCAACTACTTTGATCGTAATTTGTAAAGTTGACAGTTCTAAACTCAATTTCACCCCTTACTTACAATGGAACCTTGTAAAATTTAGAAAGTAAAATTAATTACTTAGTCTTCTCTGTCACTACTGTCTGTGTTTATATAATGCATTCCTTTAACATTTAGACAGAGCATTCCACCCCCCTGCTTAATTGCTTATCACTTGGTTAGTGAAAGTAAGAAGAAACTATGTCTCTGTTATCCTGAAGATAGCAAAATGGAGTCCGCTCTGTTCTGAGTGACTCTGGCAATATACACTTTTAATTTCTTTTTAGCACAAAATGTCTGTTGATATAAATATTCTGACATAATGGCACTGTAACTTCACGAAATAGTGCCAAAGACATTCATTGGGGGTATCATTTTACTCAGAAGACTAAGCTGAGCATAATTTTGGGGCTTTGAACTTAGTGGCACATATGAAATATACAAAATGCCCAGAAAAAAATGTAATCCGTATGTAAAAAATGCCCAAAATTATTTACCACATATTTTGGCATATATTGGTGAAAAAACGGTGGGCATGTTATGTGGTAAATAATTTTGGGCATTTTTTAGAGAGATACCCTGGAGTGTCTACTTTTACAAATGGTAGGCCTTTGTGGGTTTTTTTGAACAGTTAAACTGCTATAATACCCCAAATTGAAGCATAGGCCCATTAAATCCGTCTCTCAAAATTGTACTGTAAATACTGAAATGGACAGGTCTCCTATATGGCACTGTAGCTTCACGAAATAGTGCCAAAGACATACAATGGGGGTATCGTTGTAGCTGAACACAAAATAAAGTTTTGTACAGGAATAGCACACACCAACTTTACAAAATACACATGAGAAGTTCATTGTTATAAGTTTGTGTGTAAAAAACAAAAAAAAACACAATTTTACTCCAATATTTAGCAGAGATTGGCAGTGAAATGGCTATGTAGAAAGTGTCAAAATAACCTTAGGTAAATAGCCTGTGATGTCTACTTTATATAAATATATACTTTTGTGTGGCAATTTTGTTTTCTTTTATGGCTATTCAGCTTACAAGATAAACATACCAAATTCTAAAATCTCTCCACATTAAAAGTTTATTTTAATCCTTGTGTTTTGTGACCTGTAACTACCAGAAAAAATTAAAATCTTAGGCACATTATATATTCTGTAAATCAGAACAACTAAATTAATTTATTTTTAATTACTTTTCTTAATCTGCACTAATTATGCAAAAACTGTAAAAGAAAAAAAAAACAATTTTTAATTTTTTTGCATTTTTCTGTATTTGTTTTTTAATACTCTGGCAGCTGTCTCAGAACGCACAAAAAATCTACAATAGAGCTATTACACTAGATTCACCACTGCCTATCTGATCCCGACTGCATACTCCGCTCATAACTTTCGGTACCTTTTGCCACCTTTCACTTAAACTCTCATACAATACCATTAAACTATACCTATCAGATATCCAGCACAAATATCTAACTCATACCCAGACTACAAACCATTCATGTCCTCTTCATGTCATCCCATAAAAAATATACTGAAAGGTTTTCAGCGGGTAGGCCAAGTGTACACACCTAAACGACAACCTATTGATGGCCCCAGATTCAGAGCCTTATCTGACATGCTAGATAGCAAACCATTCGACTCACAAACCGATACTGTTATAAAAACAGCCATCTACATGGCTTTTTATGGTTTCCTACGCCCCCACGAATTCACCATTGGTTCCACAGTAGAGGCACCACAATGTTTGAAATTTAGAGATCTCATTAGAATAGGAGATTATTATAAAATCATCATCAAACACAGCTACACTAACCAAACAGGCCAGCAGTAGAAATCCCATTTTACCCCACAGGAAACAAATGGTGCCGGTATCAGTCCTAAACGAATATAGTCAGACTTTCTCAGCCTATTCATGCGATACACCTTTACTACAATTACACGAACATCCCCTAACAACAACCAAATTCATGTTGTATGTTAGGGCCCTATTCCTGAAATTAGGTTTGGACCGTACGACATTTTCAGGCCATTCATTTAGGATAGGAGCAACTTCAGGATGCCAAATGCTCTAAGTATAAGAGTAGGGTAGACTCATGTTTATCCAAAGGTCTCAAAGACAGGTTAAAGATTGACATTATGTTCTCATTCTTGGAAGCCTGTGTGGGGTGATGCAACCCCTATTTGACTGTTTTCTTTCACCCTGCTTATATCACTCACTAAATTTCCTGTGCTCCCCTTTCCTACTTCAGATCTCATAGTTTAGATAGAAGGGATAAATAAATGTGCTCAACATAAGAGAAGAAAAAGTGAGGGAATGTGGTGACATTCTGTCATCAAACTAATATGGTGACCAGGGGTCATGTGACCAAGCTCATGTTTGCTTTTCTTACAGTGGGATAAGCTTTACCCTTTTGAAATGTTAATTGGTAATTCAATACCTTTACAAGTCAGGAAAGAGATAACCACTTCCCCTTTCTCCATTCCTCTCTGTTCCTTCTTGGCTGTGCTGCAGAGCAGATGTGCAGACGCCATGGCTATCATGGTGAACCATGTTACACTCTGTTGCTTCCTTTTCTTCCTTGGTGGATGTGATGTTGAACTTGCAGCAGTGAGCCATTACTAGATGTGAAGGCCTAACCGTGGGTGAGATCAAGCGTGTGGGGAAGGGGTTACTATATAGATAGATAGATTTAAAAAGGGTTGTTGCTCCGTGGGTCTGGGCTGTGTGTTTGTGATACATTTATAGTATTGTGTTGTTGCCTTTTAATAAATACCTTTTAATGTAGACGAACCTTGTGTAGTATATATATTAATTTGGTGATACACCACATTTGGCGACCACGAATTTTAGACTTCTACAAAGGTTATTTATGAGGTAATAACACAGTAATAGATAGTCAGATTTATTTTTTGGGGGAGAAAAAAAAAAAAGTACTTTGTTTAATTATCCTCTGCATGGGAAATCAAGGGACTGATTGTGTGTGGAGTCTAGTTTGGGCCTCCATTTTAATATACAAGCTTGGGCATCAGGCCTCAATTTTGAATATATTAGTTTTTTTGTGTGTTTCAAATATCTGAGTTGAGTTTTGTTGTGCTTTGACTATCAGAGTACAGGCCTAGCCCTGCATTTGAATACACTAGAGTAGGCTTCCATGCGGCTTCTTTTTGTATTTGAATGCTAATTTGATTCCTTTGTATCCTAGTGCAGACCTCCATTTTAATTTACAAGCTTGGGCATCAGGCCTCAATTTTGAATATATTAGTTTTTTTGTGTGTTTCAAATACCTGAGTTTGTTGTGTTTTGACTACCATAGCTCAGGCCTAGTATTTTTAAAGTATTGGTGATTAAAGGGGAAGATTGAATAGTTGCACTGCATTGGTACTATTGATGTTTCGGCCATTTTTAATAGCCCATGTGCTGTATTGTCTCTTTCCTGTTGCAACTAACTAGAACTAAACTGAATATATTGTAATTGTTTTTAGATGTTACATTTTATACATTTTGTGGCTTCCCTGCATTCTAAGTTTAAATAGCAAACTGTTTTTTGGGGGATTATCTTTTGTCTGTTTGAACCATTGAATTCTGGGTAGGAGCATTGTGTTTACATGATAAAGGTATTGGGGCTAATACAGTGTGGTGGCTATTGTTTAGCCAGGCTACATTTTTACACTGGAGTGTGTTTAATAGAAAATGAACAGTTTGTATTTGAGGTAAAGGTGCCTATGTTAGATTGTTATATGGTTGGGAATTATCATTGTGCTGAAGTTACAGTCAGGTATTTTCCAGTTCCCATACCTTCCTTTAAATCATTCTGTTTATTTGTAGACCCCCCATACTGCACTTAAACAAAGACAGAAGGGTGGTTTTGTGTTTTGCTGCCTGTGGGCATTTGTTGTATTGAGACTGTGAAGTTTTTTTCTTAAAAGACAAGAGTTTGTTTGAATAGGTTAATGTAATTAAGTTTCTCAAATGGTTCAATCTCTTTGGAGACAGTTTCAGTTTTTTTTAAATTAATCCCATTGTTAAAAGCGTGTTGTTTTTTTTTTCCCTTAGTCTGCTGGTCTATTTCGATTAAAGACCTAGGGAGAGCTCGGTTTTAAAATGTCATATCTAGGTACTAAGTATTTTTCTGCAGAAGTACTAGAGTACTTTAGGAATGACATTGACAAACATGATGGACCATATGAGCTTCCAGAACCAGCAGGCCCCAATTGTGGAAAATATGAATGTTTCATGGATGTTTTGACACAGATTGTTACTAATAAAAAGTGCCATATTAAGAAAAGGAAAAGCTTGGTGGCACAAGCAGTTGTTGCTGCAATAGGGGGTTTGGCAAGCATGGTACTCGAATTGCAGCAAGCTAATTTAGTAACCACTAATAAAATGGAAGATGCTCTTGATGAAAGAGATTGTTTTAAAATAGCTGCCCTAAGAACAAACAAAATGATCGAGGGGTTGGAGAAGGAATTAAAGGAAACAGAACAACAGAGAGATGAATATAGTGCTAAGATCACTGAACTCCAAAACGTAGTTATGGAATATAAAATGAAAACTAAAGAAAACATAAATAAATGGGATAAGGAGATTCCTAAAGAATGCCCCGACCAGTCTCATTTTATATGTAAAGGTACAGAACCAGTGCTCGGAACCAAACACAAGGGAAATGCGCCGGTTGTTAACTGTGTCCCACAAGCCCCTTTAATAATAACTGAACACTTTAATGCAAGAGAAATGCCTACTAGTTTCTCTAGACAGACAAGCACTATGTCAATCACAGACAAAGAAAATTTCCAGAAATGGTGGGGAAGTATGCCAAATAACAACTTTAATACTTTTACACACTGGTTTATGAGGGGAGCAAATAGAGCTAAAAAAGGAGGTTTAAACTTAGAGGAATGGACAGAACTTTTAGAATATGCTATGGGTCCTTTGGCTAGCAGACTATGTGGATTTAATAACAGTGTGTCTGATCAGGCAGGAAGAATTGCTGAAACTAATTTCTATCTACTCAGCATAGAGAAAGAAATAGCAAATATTACGATGAGGCCAGCAGATGGTCCTAGAGAGGTAGCTCAAAGGATATTGTTCTGGTATACACTACGCCAACCTCAACAGCCTCTGGTCTTGGGCTCACCACAACATATTACTAAAGTAATGGAAGCCCTTCCCTGGGAGTGTCAAGAATTTGTCAGGCTTTTTGATCCAACACCAGCAGACTTAGAAATGGTACTAACTAGAGCGGACAATTGGTGGATCAAGCATCCTTTCTCAGAACAGGCCTTCCCTGTTTCATCCACAAGAACATTCAAGGTTGACTCTGGTAGAGATTTAGATGGTAAATGGAGAAGCCAGAGGTGGGATGTACCCCAGAGCAAGAGGGATAATGAGAACTGGAGACCAAAACAGGACTTTGACAAAAGATGGAGAGATCCACAGAGGGACCATAGGAATAGGGACAGTTCTAAAGGAAGTAATGTAATGGGAGATAACTGGAGGAATAGATGGGAGGGGCCTAAGGTAATCAATAATAATTGGAATAATAAAAATACCTGGGAGAGGCTAAAAAGGACAGATATTAACTGGGAAAATCACAATTGGGGAGAAAAACAGAGAAACAACAGGAACAGTTATTGGGAGAATAATTGGAGAAGGAACCATAGATGGGATGATCATCAGACCAATAGACGGAATTGGGATAATTGGAGGAATAAAGAAGGGAATAGAGACTACTGGGACCTAAAGAGACAGACTGAAAGATTGGAGGCAGACGTGAAAGCGCTGAGGGAACAGTTGAGAGAGGAGGAAAAGATTGACCAATTGGGGGGTCCCAGCAATCAATAACACTCATAATTTTGTGTTGCTCTCTACATCCGTATGTATGTCTGTTTTTCTTTTGTTTTGTTCTTTCTCTCAGTCTTCCAGTCTCCCATTTAGCTATTCCTTTCTAATGATGAGATCTAGTGTTCCCACAGAGCAAGGCAAAGCTGTATTAGGATGATGATGTGTGTCAACAGAAGATCGTAGTGGATCCTTGTTACAGGATGGATAAGTATACGCTGTATCACAGTAGGGATGGGAGACAGGCAATACGGCCAGAAGATACTCCAAATAAGGGAAAAGTTTACAGTCTATATTTTAATAATCCTTCTATTCCTCCAAGGTGTCCGGAACAACGGCAACAGTGTTTTAGGCAAAGCAGGGTGTCAGGAAAAATGGGACAATTTACAGCTCTACTGGGAGGAGTCGGAACTGGATTGAAAGTATGGAATTCTGCAAATACCACATCCATTCCTACAAACTTTGCCGCTAGTATACTTTTGTGTGGCAATGAAATAGATGAGGAAGAAACTTGAAAAGGGGGATATTTTTTTTTGTTTGTTTGTTTCTTTTTTGTTTCTCTCTCTCTCTCTCTCTCTTTCTCTCTCTCTCACACATTCTTCAATAAAGTTTTACATTGCACACACACACTCTCACCTACATTCTATAAGTTCTGTTTTTTGTGACACTTTGTATAACATGTGAATTGACAGCCATAGGAAAGTACAGGAGAACTTATGTCGCTGAGGGAACTATTCCGGAGGGACGGTGGGTTGAATTTCTCCTGTATATCAGGTTTTTGCTCCCACTAGGTTTTCCTGTACTAGAGGGATAACTAGATAACGGAGCAACATAAAAGAAGAAAAAGTGGGGGAATGTGGGGTGATGCAACCCCTATTTGACTGTTTTCTTTCACCCTGCTTATATCACTCACTATAATTCCTGTGCTCCCCTTTCCTACTTCAGATCTCATAGTTTAGATAGAAGGGATAAATAAATGTGCTCAACATAAGAGAAGAAAAAGTGAGGGAATGTGGTGACATTCTGTCATCAAACTAATATGGTGACCAGGGGTCATGTGACCAAGCTCATGTTTGCTTTTCTTACAGTGGGATAAGCTTTACCCTTTTGAAATGTTAATTGGTAATTCAATACCTTTACAAGTCAGGAAAGAGATAACCACTTCCCCTTTCTCCATTCCTCTCTGTTCCTTCTTGGCTGTGCTGCAGAGCAGATGTGCAGACGCCATGGGCTAGCATGGTGAACCATGTTACTCTCTGTTGCTTCCTTTTCTTCCTTGGTGGATGTGATGTTGAACTTGCAGCAGTGAGCCATTACTAGATGTGAAGGCCTAACCGTGGGTGAGATCAAGCGTGTGGGGAAGGGGTTACTATATAGATAGATAGATTTAAAAGGGTTGTTGCTCCGTGGGTCTGGGCTGTGTGTTTGTGATACATTTATAATATTGTGTTGTTGCCTTTTAATAAATACCTTTTAATGTAGACGAACCTTGTGTAATATATATATTAATTTGGTGATACACCACAGCCTGTACCTTCACCTTGCGTAGGTGCACCTTCTGTTCACATCTGATCTGTCTGTGTCTGTGTCTCCCTGAGTGTACAAAGTAAAAGTGATTATAAACTTCTTACAAAGTTTATTAGACAAAGTATATTATAATTTCCTATATCCTGAAGTATAGATGTAACCATGACAAATATCTAGCAGCAAAAAGTGTTCATGATTCACCTAGGGTCATGATTGACAATCACTGCTCTACAATAGCCTTAATCTTGGTTTCTAATATATTTCAGATTCACGTTGTTTCCTCACTTCTCGTTTTGTTACATTTAATGACATTTCTACTAGAAACTATTTTAACAATTTTGAAATTTTAGGTAATTTAATTTTAATTTATTTTTTTCATATTGAATTGAATCTTAATTGAAAGGAACACTAGAGCATCATAACCAATATAGCTTTCTGTAATGTTTATGGTGAGCGGAGTGGGTAAATCCCCTTCCCCCATCCCCGCATTGTAAAGAACCAAACAGTTTTTGAATTGATCCAGGGGATGTCTAATAAGCTTGCTATTAGCACAACAGACAATGATCTCATCAATTATTTCAATTGCATTTTTATTGATACACGGTAGACTACCAAACACAAGCTGAGCAGTGGACATAAATGTAAGCAATCTTACCTGGCACCAGACTAGTATTTTTAGATTTAGTAAACTCTACAGATTGCTATCTCACAATCACATTTACTCTATTCAGTTGATGAAGTTTGCTGGTGATACTGGTCCTTGGAGGGCAAATGGTGCTTCTGAAAGGATCACTATGGGGTCAGGAACACAAACATGTATTCCTGACCCTATAGTGCTAAACCCACCATTTAGGTTGCTTAGCCCCCCTATAAAAGTTAATCCTAGATGGACCTGGCACTCAGACCACTTCATTTAGCTGAAGTGGTCTGGGTGCCTATAGTGGTCCTTTAAGCAACTCTACTAATGAGAGAGCCTAGCTTCCTCTAGATCAGGGGTTCTCAATGTTAGTCCTCAGGACCCCCTATCAGTCCAGGGTTTAGGGATTACCTGGGTGTGTCTAAGGTGTTTAGAAAAAGAAAAAAAAAAAACACCTTGGAGTCTAAGGTGTTTTTTCCCCTTTTTCTAAACACCTGAGACACACCCAGGTAATCCCCAAATCCTGGACCGGTAGGGGGTCCTGAGGACTGGGTTGAGAACCCCTGCTCTAGATGCTTACCCTCTGGCAGATAAGTATATTTGAGGTTAAATAAAAACATGCTTCACATTTATATTCTCCTGCTGATGACTTGTCCCTTTGTTTTTGCAGTGTTTTATTTATTTATAAATTAGCAGTTAATCTCTGTGGCAATTTAATAGTTTTAATAGAGTTATTTTAAAGTGACACTCCACTGCCTAAATAGATAATCAGTATTTAGTAGATGTACCTCTAATGAAAACAAACATGCATTTAATTATGCATTTATTTTTTTCATTGATGGTTGATCCTGGTCTTTCTATGTCTGCACCTTTTGCAAGCCTTCCGCTTTTACCCCAGCACAGAATTTCAGTGTGTGTCAAGAAAACTACCAATTAGAGGCTTCTCACTGAGACCAATAAGAGGCAGGGAGCTGCGGCAAGCCAGACAATCTCACTGTGACTTGGAGGGGAAGACAGGCTCTCTTTAGCAGACCATACCTGCCATTTCCATTAGTTCTGTTTAAGCGGGAAGATGACCTCCCTGTCTGACAGCCATGGAGGTGTTTCTGCAATTACTTAAAAAAGCACCAATTTCAAGTAGAAATTATGAACTGCAATTAAAATGAGCATCTTCTCACACATAAAGCACTTCAGCAAACTGATGTGCTTTATGTGTGTGGGGTATTCTTTTAAGTGAGATTTTTTTTGTGAGATTTAGTGCGATAAGCATTCAGGATTAGACACCCAGGTATCTACATTTGTCAGGGCAAAGCGAGAAAACATGTTAATTGCTCAAAAGCCACCACTAGGTGGAACTGATATATTAAATTCTGAAAGAGATACTGTTTATATATATTTTTAAAACACGGTGGCAATGACATATTTAATGTAGAACATATTTTCAAAACTTTATTATTTCACAATTTGCTTCTTATATTCATAAACTGGGTAAACCTGAATCTTCCAGTGCAATATTTCCAAATACAAGTTTTCTGATAATTATAAATGGAATAATAATTTTGGCAAGGAGTTTAGAGAATGAAGAGAAATCA
>OW240912.1:149849142-149864426 GCA_933207985.1 Pelobates cultripes
TGCGTTTCTTCTCTTTTTTCTGTGGCATATATTTATCTGGACAAGGGGATAAAGATATATGTTAGTTCTTGGAAGAGGTGACACAGGGATATTACATTCAACGCAGAGTGGATTTCTCTCAAAAGGATACCAATTGGAAGTATTGGTGGTGAGAGAAGGATTATACAACAAGTGTCACCTAGGTCTCTGCGATGCGAAGATGATCAAGGACTCCTTTGACCGTGGGTTTTCAGGAATCTTCCTTATAAAAGGGGGGATAGGCCATTTCGAACAATCTTTCGGGCATATCGGGGATCCGTTTCTGGTCTCACCTTTAATTATTATGAGGGTCCATGATAGTATCCTTCCCTTATCCTTTGGATATGGGTATTTGGTCTTAGGGGCCTTGTAGCTCATAAGTTCATTGGCAGGTGGGGCACCGTGGCTCTCCATCTCTGGAAGACCCTGACCCTGCATCTTGGGGATTGCTGTTTCTACTGAGGCTGCAACTGTGGCATTTAACATAGGCTGAAAGTCTTGACTGAGAGGCTGGGCGAGTTCCTAGCGATGTGTGTCTGGTGAACCTTTTGGTCTGCTGACATAGTGCACCTCCACGTATAACTGAGGGTCACCCAGGTATTAAGGCAATCACCGCCCACTGTAGGTGAGGCAGTAATGGCAGACATACTACAGGATGAATTTAGGTGAATCTTCCGATTTCACCAGTTACATCAGCTAAAAGAGTTTCCCTATTAGATCTGGTATTAGTTGCCACATGGACTACGTTGTATATTTATTGCAATGTCTGTGTGGCAAAAAATACGTGGACAAAAACCAAAAGACCTCTTAACATTCGTCTTATGGAGTGTAACGAGAATATACCCCTACACGCAGGATCCAGCTAAACAGAGGCAAATACAGAGGAGAGATACGTCTACCGGACCTTAGAATGGCCGGACTTGACGTATATGAGAGAAGACAGAGCCAGGAACAAACCGAGGTCAAGGGCACAGAGAGACAGCGTAAACTAGGACAAGCCGGGGTCTGGTACACGGAAAACAGCAAGCCGGCAAACAGTACAGATAAGGATAAAGCGAAAACAAAGTCAGAATACGAAGCCAAAGTCAATACGAGAAAACACAACTGAACACCACAAGCGCTAAAGGGAACTGAAACAGAAACCACGATAGGGCAAGGAACAAAGGGAAGAAAGTGAGTATAAATACCTAAACATCTAATTTGATTGGTCCCTGTCACATCCACGCCCCCAAAAGGTAAGTGTATGGGGAGTGTGGCATGACAGGGACCAATGGGATGCCTTTTCCAATTTAGGCACCCACTGTCCCTTTAAGAGCGCGCCCGAGACTCGCGGCGCGCTCTTAGTTTCAGGCGGGACACGTGACCGCCTCACGCGGTCACTGCCCGCCCTCCATCCGAAGTAGTTGGATGAGCCGCGCGCGGCTCGTGCAGCCGCAGGACCGCGCGCGGCTTGAAGAGAGGACCGCGACCGGCCCCCGGTTAAGGTAAGTAACGCTACAGTACCCCCCCCTGAGGACACGCCCCCCGGGCGGGTAGGACCAGGCCTGGCAGGAAAACGTGAATGGAAAGAGCGCACAAGACGGGGAGCATGGACAGCATCGGCCGAAATCCAACTGTGCTCCTCAGGCCCATAACCCTTCCAATGTACCAAGTATTGAAGTCGACCCCTAAGGAAACGAGAGTCAAGAACAGCAGACACTTCAAACTCCTCATGACCCTCTACCGAGATAGGAGGGGGAGGAGGAGTATGCCGGGTATAGCGGTTGCGTACGAAAGGTTTCAACAATGAGGTGTGAAAAACATTAGGAATACGTAGATTCTTAGGCAGGCCTAAGGCATAAGAAACAGGATTAACCTTATGTATAATACGATAAGGTCCAATGAAGCGGGGAGCCAATTTCATAGAAGGCACCCGGAGACGAATATTCCGCGTGGAAAGCAAAACCCTGTCCCCCACAACATAGGACGGAGCTGCTCTGCGATGCTTGTCAGCCTGAGCCTTCTGGCGAGTAGCAGAGTCCACCAAAGAACGCTGAACCTGCTCCCAAGTATTACGCAAACCAGCCAAATGCTCATCCAGAACTGGCATGCCCTGTGAGGAGAATGCAGCCGGAAGAACAACGGGATGCTGGCCATAGACAACGTAAAAAGGGCTCTTGCCGGAAGAATCATGAGTGGCGTTATTCCGAGCAAATTCAGCCCAAGGAAGCAGGTCAGACCAATTGTCCTGATGGTGAGACACAAAACAACGGAGGTATTGCTCCAGAGACTGGTTGGCACGTTCAGCAGCCCCATTAGACTGGGGATGATAAGCGGAAGAAAATGAGAGAGAAATACCCATTTCTGAACAAAAGGCCCTCCAGAACCTGGAAATAAATTGGCTACCCCTATCGGATACAATAGATACGGGAATCCCATGTAATCGAAATACTTCTCTAGCGAAGATATGAGCCAGTTCCTTGGATGTGGGCAACTTGCGAAGAGACACGAAGTGAGCCATTTTGGAGAACCGATCCACTATCATCAGGATCACTGTGTTACCATTTGAAGGGGGTAATTCAACAATAAAATCCATGGACAGGTTAGACCAAGGTCTCTCGGGAACGGGTAACGGATGCAACAGCCCACAAGGAACTCTACGGGAGGATTTCATACAGGCACAAGTAGTACAAGCACTTATATAGTCAGTGACATCCTTTCGTAAGGAATCCCACCAAAAATACCGAGAAACAGCTGACACCGTTTTGGAAATACCAGGATGTCCAGCGGTCTTAGTATCATGATATAATGACATAATATCCCGTCTCTCAGGAACATCAACGAACAGTTTATCAGTAGGTCTCTCGCTAGGTGCCATGCTTTGTTTCGCTTGTATGGTCTGCAAGAGGGACGAGGAAATAGACAAAATAGTAGTAGCTATTATCCTGTCTGGGGGAATGACAGGAGTAACATCAATCTCCTGTTTGTCAGTAGTTTCGAACTGTCTGGACAGAGCGTCTGCTTTAGTGTTGCGATCACCTGGCCTATAGGTGATAATAAAATTGAAACGGGACAAAAATAGTGACCACCTAGCCTGCCTGGAAGACAATCTTTTGGCTTCGCTAAGGTAGGATAGGTTCTTGTGATCCGTAAAAATGAGGATAGGATCCTTAGTTCCTTCTAACAAATGTCTCCACTCTTTAAGTGCTAAAATAATAGCAAGGAGTTCGCGATTACCCACATCATAATTTTTCTCTGCTTTGGACATTTGTTTAGAAAAGAAGCCGCATGGATGCAATGGCTTCTCAGGCGACTCTCTTTGGGACAAGACAGCACCTACCCCAATATCCGAAGCATCAACTTCAAGAATATAGGGCAGTGAGGGGACAGGATGCTGTAAAATAGGTGCAGAGGCGAACGTAGTTTTAAGAAATTCAAAAGCCTGAAGTGCCTCGGTAGACCAAACACGAGTATTGCCATCCTTTTTAGTCATACGGGTAATAGGTGCTACAATGGACGAGAAACCTTTGATAAAGCGTCTATAATAATTGGAGAACCCAAGAAAACGCTGAATAGCTTTCAGACCTTGCGGTAGAGGCCATTCTATTACAGCAGCTAGCTTCTGGGGATCCATACGAAAACCTTTAGCGGAAATCAAATACCCCAAGAACTGGACTTCGGTTTGGTCAAACAGACATTTTTCTAGCTTGCAATAAAGACCATTAGCAAGAAGGGTCTTCAAAACTGTCGTAACATGTCTGTGATGAGTGTGTATATCTGCAGAATATATTAAAATGTCGTCCAAGTATACGATAACAAATGTGTGAATAAAATCTCTCAATACATCATTAATAAATTCTTGGAATACTGCTGGGGCATTGCAAAGCCCAAATGGCATAACAGTGTATTCGTAATGACCGGATCTAGTGTTGAATGCAGTCTTCCATTCGTGATTTTCCTTTATACGTATCAAATTGTATGCATTCCTAAGGTCTAATTTAGTGAACACAGTGGCATGTTTCAGCCTGTCAAATAATTCTGTAATCAAAGGTATTGGGTATGCATTTTTGATAGTGATTTTGTTTAGACCTCTATAATCTATACACGGTCTTAAATCACCTTCTTTCTTCGATACAAAGAAGAACCCTGCTCCAGCTGGAGAAGAGGATCTCCTAATAAACCCTTTTTCTAATGATTCCTTGATGTACTCCTCCATGACACGGTTTTCTTGAACCGATAAGGGGTACACCCTGCCCTTTGGAGGTATAGTGCCAGGCAACAAGTCAATAGCGCAATCATAGGGTCTGTGAGGCGGTAATTTCTCAGCCTCCCTTTTATCGAAAACAGTCTTTAGAGATAAATACTGAGGGGGTATAACCATAGACAAAGGAGGACTGGTAGGTACCTCAATAGAATTCAAAGGTGTGACTTCCAACGTACAAGACTCGTGGCAGGCCTTACTCCATGATTTTATTTGCCCTGTCTCCCAGTCAAAAATGGGATTGTGAGCACGTAACCATGGATACCCTAATACTAACTGTGAAGAGGGAGAGGTGATAACCTGGAATCGAATGGTTTCGTAGTGTAAAACCCCTGTGTACATGTGTAGTGGTTCAGTCTCATGAGTAACAACTGGAGAACTTAATGGTCTACCATCTATGGCCTCAACGGCCAAGGGTATCTCCTTCTCTCTGATGGGAATGTTGTTTCTCTTTATAAAGCCAGAGTCTATAAAATTTTCAGCTGCCCCAGAGTCAACCAGAGCATATATGTTGTCAACTATACAAATCTCTCCCATATATAAAGAAACCGGGAGAAGCAAGCGGTTAGGAGGCAATTTAGGAGATTTAGATATCACACCCAAGGCCAGTCCCCTATAAGGTCTTAGGTGCGAGAGTTTTCCGGGAGTAAAGGACATTCCTTTACCATATGGTCTCTCCTACCACAGTATAGGCAGAGTCCCTCCCTTCTCCTATGTAATTTCTCAGTATCAGAGAGTTTGGCAACCCCTAATTGCATAGGTTCCTCTTCAGACACTTTAACACTCTCTGGTATATTAACTCTGGGGTTAATGGGTGTAACAAAACGTCTATTCCTGTTCTTGGTATAGAGCCTGTCACGAATTCTATTATCAATATCGATGAGGTAATCGATAAGGTCCTCTAAGGCAATAGGAAGCTCCTTAGCTGCTACCTCATCCAATATCGTATCTGACAAACCTTCCATAAAGGCAGTAGTTAACCCATTGTTGGTCCAATCTACCTGCGAAGCAAGAGTGCGAAACTGAATAGCATAATCAGCCACAGACCTAGAACCCTGTTTAATTCTCATTAATGCTCTTGCGGCATTCTTTGACCCTTTCATTGTGTCAAAAGTTCTACGAAAAGCCGTAAGAAAACTGTTGAAATCATGTACCATAGGCCCATTAGCCTCCCAAATAGGATTTGCCCACTCAAGTGCCTTATCGGTAAGTTGGTGCATAAAGAACCCAACCTTAGACCTCTCTGTGGGAAATGAACGTGGATACATTTCAAAGTGAAATTCAATCTGATTAATAAACCCTCTGCAAGTCTTAGAGTCCCCTCCATACCTAGGAGGAGGTGTTAAATGGGCCGAAGTATTAGGCAAAGTAGATACTTCAGGGAGAAGAGGCGTAGGAGGGTTAGGTGTAGTTGCGGGAACGGTTCTAGCTAGGAGCGTCTGGAGAGCCTGAGCTATTTGATCCATACGGTGATCCTGCTCTACAAATCTTGCCTCATGGGACGCCATCTGTTGAGCTAAATCTGCGGGGTCCATGGCCCCATCGTAATGTAACGAGAATATACCCCTACACGCAGGATCCAGCTAAACAGAGGCAAATACAGAGGAGAGATACGTCTACCAGACCTTAGAATGGCCGGACTTGACGTATATGAGAGAAGACAGAGCCAGGAACAAACCGAGGTCAAGGGTACAGAGAGACAGCGTAAACTAGGACAAGCCGGGGTCTGGTACACGGAAAACAGCAAGCCGGCAAACAGTACAGATAAGGATAAAGCGAAAACTAAGTCAGAATACGAAGCCAAAGTCAATACGAGAAAACACAACTGAACACCACAAGCGCTAAAGGGAACTGAAACAGAAACCACGATAGGGCAAGGAACAAAGGGAAGAAGGTGAGTATAAATACCTAAACATCGAATTTGATTGGTCCCTGTCACATCCACGCCCCCAAAAGGTAAGTGTATGGGGAGTGTGGCATGACAGGGACCAATGGGATGCCTTTTCCAATTTAGGCACCCACCGTCCCTTTAAGAGCGCGCCCGAGACTCGCGGCGCGCTCTTAGATTCAGGCGGGACACGTGACCGCCTCACGCGGTCACTGCCCGCCGTCCATCCGAAGTAGTTGGATGAGCCGCGCGCGGCTCGTGCAGCCGCAGGACCGCGCGCGGCTTGAAGAGAGGACCGCGACCGGCCCCCGGTTAAGGTAAGTAACGCTACATGGAGCATATAAATAACATCAGAAAAGGCTTGACCACTCACTCTGTGCTGGTCCATTGTAACTCGTGTCCCTTCTTTAACTGGAGAGATTTCAGGGGCATAGGCATCGAACAATTGGAGAGGAGAGAATAGAGATCTTCAGTTGTCGCAAAGAGAAACCTATTGGATTTACCAATTGGATTCTCTAGAACCTAAAGGGATGAATGTTGATATAGATCTAGCCTGTTTTATGATATAGCACTGTTCTTTTTTTTCCATCTGCCACCACTTGTTTGTATACACAAAAGGAATCTGACACTAGGGTTTGTCTGGAATTTTTTGGGAAAGGGATTTGTACCTCTCCTCTAGAAGAGAGATACAACCTTTTTCTTTCCATTTTTTCTCTAATAAAACTTTGAATAATAATTTGTTCCATTCATACATGGAGCAATACCCTCTTTACTTATACGTTGGAGGAAGCTCCATTATTTGTGCAGAATAACATAAGTAATGTCACTATTATATATACACATCTTCCACTCAAACTAAGATTTTTTTTTTATATTTTCACTAGCCAATTTTCATATATATATATAATCACTAGTCATGTTTTGTGGACTTTGCCTTTTTTTCTTCATAACTTCGTGATGAGAGATGCAATTCCCCCTTAATACTTGTGCAGTACTTGTTTGTATTATGTATGACCAATAGCTCAACATTTAACTTTTAAATATTCAATCTTCTCTTATCTCTATATGGTATATCTGCAATATTAATGTTATGTGAGCATCAGGTGTTATGTGGAACGTATATGAACATACTAATGGAACGCATATTGCGTTCGGGACTTTCCGACCGGAACAGGAAGTGATGCAAATAACCGGAAGGAGGATGTGGAACGCACATTTGACCCGTTGAAACGCAAGCCGGGCGGGTGAACTAACCCGCGAAAATCTACATCAATAATCTTATCCACAAGTTGACACCTAATACCAAGACCTATGGAATCATCCGACCATCCTGTCCACCAATGGAATCTTCTCAGAATTCAGCCACACCAGGATCGATCTTCAATCAGTTTAATCTGACAATTGTATTTAATGGGACTGGAGGAGGGTGGATACTTTTCTTCATATTGTAGTTTTAACATAAAATAAGCATTAAATAGATATAGGAATAAAGGGGAGGGAACAGGAGGGCAAACAAGTATAAATAGAAATCCAGGAAACTAAATCCAAGTACAATACAACAAATGTAATAAAATCTGCTCAGAACAAAATACTCTGACCTGTGTCTAGCTGGAGCAGCAAAGAAAGAGGAAGTAATGTGTCTATCAGGGCTTTATAAATGGATGTGATATCTGTTACTGATTGGTTTAAAGTTTATTGATTGACTTGTGCTGCTGGAGGCATAAGTAAAGAAAGTTATGCAAAATATGAAGCCTCTTGGCATGTAAAATTAGGATTAAATAATAAAGAAGAAATATAGAATTAACCACAAGACGAAAACTTAAAGAAACATGGAATTTTTTATTTTTTTGTGAATTTTATTGAATTAACACTTATAAATATGAGATCAAACATATAAGTAAGCATATTAAAATGTAATTTAATGTTATTTTTCTCTATTTCTACTTTGGATATAGTAAAATAAGATAATCAGCATGGGTCTGTTTCAGACTCTACTTTATTCCATACGCAATGGCGTAGGTTTCAACGAAGAGCAAACAAATTTGGTTTACTCGATGGTTGACGGTACATATCTTCCTTCTTGTGTAAGAGGGATTTTTTGTAACTTTTTTGTTGTTGAACAGTATATGTGGTAAATATGGCAAAATGTCTGTTTTTAAATGTGTGGTGTTTTTTGTTTTGTTTTGTTAAAATACTACTCATCTAAGGGGAAGAGAGATTATAGACAGGAGGAAATATGGTAAGACTGCTATCAGTTAATACCCAGGGTCTTAATTCCCCATATAAGAGAGTGACTATATATAATTATTTAAAAAAACATATGGTAGATGCAGGGCCGGCCTTAAGGGTGTGCAAGCTGTGTGGCTGCACAGGGTGCCATGGAGCAGGGGGCGCCCTGCGGCCGACACAGCTCACACATTGCCGGCTAACCCGGTGGAGGATTTCATTATTCTCCACCCGGGATAAAAAAACAAACAAAAAAAATTGCGGGTGGGACTTAGCGTGAGGTGGGGCTAAATGACAGTGGGGTTGGGGCTAGAAGTGCCAGGTAACTGCTGCATGGGAAGCAGGAAGGAGTCCCCGCTTCCCCAACAACCAGTCTCCAGGAGCTGCACTGCCTCCACTCCTAAATAATGAACAGAGGTAACTGTGTGATTGTCTGCCTGTATGTGTGTGTCACTGTGTGTGTGTCACTGTGTGACGGTCACTGTGTGCCTATGTGTGGCTGTCGGCCTGTGGCTGTTGGCGTGTGTGCGTGGCTGTCGGCCTGTGTGCGTGGCTGTTGGCCTGTGGCTGTTTGTCTGTGTGCGTGGCTGTCGGCCTGTGGCTGTTGGCCTGTGTGCGTGGCTGTTGGCCGTCGGCCTGTGGCTGTTGCTGTTGGCCTGTGTGTGTGGCTGTCTGCATGTAATGGTGTGTGTGTGTGTGTGTGTGTGGCTGTATGTACGTGACTGTCCATCTGTACCTGTCTGTGTTTGTAATTGTCTGCCTGTAACTGTATGTGTGTATGTAATAAACATTTATTTTAAAATTATTAATTTAATAAATCCCCTATACAATCACTACACTTCTATACATGGATGACAGGGGAGAGGGGGGCGCTGCAAAGATGTTTCGCATAGGGTGCCTAAAGGCCTAAGGCCGGCCCTGGGTAGATGTGGCATTTTAACAGGAAACATACTGGAGATTAGGAGAAAAAATAGGTTTACAGAGAAAGATTTCTCAATTCTACTCCAGGCTCCAAGTAATGATAAAAAAAACAGAGAGAAGTAGCCACAGTGATAGTTAAATCGATAAATTTTGAACTGATATATCAGATATTAGACCCAAAAGGACGGTACATGATATTGGTGTGTAAATTGAATGAGGAGATTTTTACATTAGTTAATATTTACCTACCTAATATCTCTCCAGTGTGTCTCCTTAAGAAAATATTGGGTGATGTTGAAAAAGGCAATGTTAATTGTAGCAGGGGATTTTAATTGTTTCTGACGTGGATATGGACAAAAATTATTTAAAAGGTACGCACACTAACAAAAATAAAATTTAAGAAACAAGAATCTATGCTTACAAATATCCTAAATGATTTTGATTTATATGATGCGTGGAGAGTTTTCCATCCGGGAGAGAAGGATTTTACCCATTTATCTAGGGTACATCTTTCATACTCCCAGATTGATTTAATATGTTGTAATCAAATATTATTGAAGAAAATAAACAGAGTTAATATAATTATACCTGGTCAGATCATAATGCTCATCTTAAAATGGAAATTAAAGACAGATTTAAATTTAATAGCAGACCACCATGGAGACTCAATTAATTCTTATTAAACTCAAAAGAAAATAGAAGTAAAATAGTAAATCTTATATTGTATATTTTAAAGAAAATAACCCAAAAGATACAACACTGGAAAACAATTGGTGCGTCTTTAAGGCGGTCATCAGAGGTCATCTAAGTTAAATCAAGAACTAAAATTGAAACAGGGAAAAAGCTTAGCTGACTTACATATTTTTTTGATCTGTCAAATAAGAATAAATTACATCCATTTAATGACACATAAACAGGAATTCTAACAGAAATTAATTCTAAATTAAAACAAAATGTAATTAAAGCAATGAAAAAAAATTTAAATTTTATGCTAAAGGTAATAATGATAAATTACTATCTAAAAATAATACAAAAAATAATATAACACAATTAATTGTAGACAATGAAATTCTAATGTCTCCAGAAATGACAGGTGAGGCCTTTAATAACTATTATAAATCTTTATAGAACATAGAAAATCATCTGCAAGATTCAGACATAAATATTTTCAAAATCTAAAATTCCCAAAATTGACAAACTCCCAAAAAAATACCTATAAATCTGCAAGAAGTAGAACAAGGCATAGCCAGATTACAACTTCAAAAGACACCAGATCCAAACAGTCTTAGTAAAATCTTTTATAAGACATTTGAATTTAATTTAACAGATCAGTTAACATCTACATTTAACTTCATAATACATCAAGGCTACTTTCCAATCAAATTAACAAAAACAAATATAATCCCAATTCTTAAACCCATTAAAAATCCAGCATACTTAGAAAATTATAGGCCAATATCTATTTTAAATAGATATTAAAATATTTGCTTCAATCCTAGAAGAAAGGCTAAAACCAACTCTAAATAATCTGATTCACCCAGACCAAATCAGTTTCATTCCACATAGATTTTCAGGATCTTATGGATATAATGGATTCAGTAGAAATATCAGGTGTTCCCCTCCTAACTCTGTCGATTGATGCTGAAAAAGCGTTTGACAGAGTCAGATGGGGATTTATGAGTAAATCACCAAAAAATTGGCATAGAGGGCTGCATGCATCAAGTAATTATGTCTATATATTATTCCCCATTAGTGAGAACTGTCGGAAATGGTAATCTTTCAGACTGGTTCGCATTAAACAACGGAACTAGACAGGGCTGCCCACTTTCTCCAATTCTTTGTCTTATCAATTGAACTGTTAGCAATGAAAATCAGAATAAAAAAATTGAAGGCTTTTCCACAAATCATAAACAATATAAAATACATTTTATATGAAGATGATGTCCTCCTGACATTGACAAATCCAAAGCAATCTCTAACAAGCCTTATGGAAGAAATTTATATTTTTAGTAATGTGTCGAATTATAAAATCAACATACAAAAATCTACAATTCTATCTAAAAATATAGATCCAGATATAAAAAATCAAATAAGTCAATATAATTTTACATGGATAACACATAGCTTCCAATATCTGTGTATAAAAATAACAACAAATTTAAACAATCTGATGGAATTAAATATTAACATTAATTTTATAGAACTGTTGAAATCTACAAACCATCTATTAAAAGAATGGAGGAAAGTGGAGCTCTCCTGGTGGGGCCGAATAAATTTAATTAATTCATACATCCTCCCGAGATGGTCCTATTTATTCCAAATGATCCCCCTGTCAATTCCTAAAATATGGTTAACAATGGTACAATCAAGCTTTATAAACTTTGTGTGGAAGGCCAAGACCCCAAGAATAAGTCAGAAAGTATTATCTTTGAAAAAAAAATAAAGGAGGTCTTGTATTTCCGGATATAAGAAAATTATATCGAGCTAGTATATTAACCCATATTTATAGAATGCAAATTTGTTCCCCAGAGTTCGGAGGTTGGCAGGAGTTAGAGAAAAACGCAATAGGAGGTACAGATTTATCTTTAACTATATGGAATACAAAAGAAAAACAGTTGATACTTTATTTAAGCAATAAGAGTACAATTCTAACTCAAATAATAGAAGCATGGATTAATGTAAAAAAAAATCTAAAAATAACCTCAAAGTTAATAATAACATAAAAAAAATCATATATTACAACTAACAAAAGATTTAGATTTAAAATGATAGAAACAAAAAGGAATTGGGTTCATATTTAATCTTGTTGAACGAGGTCAAGTTAAACCTTTTGCAAAAATAAGGGAAGAATACGATCTCCCCAGTTCCCAGATCTTTAACTATTTAAGAGTCAAAAACATTTTAAATAAATATCTAGTCCTGGAATGCACAACTCCAGTTTTAAAATTGGAAAAAAGTATTTTAATTGTACAAAAATTTAAAAAAATGCTATAAAAATCATCAGAACTGGTAGCAAATATAGATATTCCAAAAACAATTCCAGCTATACTTAAATGGGAATATGGTCTGGGAACAAGGATAGATTAAGAAGAATGGACAAAATCATTGTCTAATTCATCTTCAATAATTAAATTGAAATGCAATACAAAATAGCCAACAGATGGTACTGGGTCCCAACTAGATCATCAAAAATCTCCTCTAATCAATCAAATCTATGTTGGAGATGCAATAAAAAAGAAGGAACATATGTACATATGTGGTGGGATTGTGCACTGGTCAAAGAAATATGAGAAAAATCTTATGGTTTTGTAATATATCTGAAATAGAATTAAATGGCACACCAAAAGAGGTCTTGTTACATATGAACTTGCCTAATATGTCTAAATCAGCAAAAATGCTACTTACCCATTTGTTAATAGGTGTAAAACTAATTATTGCCCCAAACTGGAAATCTAATTATAAACCCACTTGGAATAAAGTAAATACTCAATATCTCAAATCCAAATGGAAAGAGATTAGTATAACTATATTAAATTCTCTAAAACAACAATATATATGGGACAAATGGCTATCAAAGGTTAAATAAAGTATCAAAATCAATCAAATAGAAATCATCATAACCTAAATAAAAGCAGAGTAGACCCCAAAGGCAAAATAAGCAAATTATTTACGTTCATATCCTCTCTCTCTCTTTCTCTTTCTCTCTCGGCAGCTGTGCTTGGTCATTGAGTTCATGGAACTATTTTCGGATACTGAAATTCCCGAACACCGCTAGACTTCCATGATCACCTGCGTTAGCTTCGGTGGAAACGTTCCCACAAACAAGGGGAACAAGCTCCAGGGTAAGACTATTGACTATGTTCGGTAGTTTGTTCATTTTTTAACTACCAAACTAGACCGATTGAAAGCCCTGATTTTCTGGAACATGGGACCACGCGTGCGGTCGGTCAAACAAATGACTTCCAGGAAATTCCTAAACCACTGAACTGATCTGGGTGATTTTTGGATATGTTGGTCACCCAGATCAGGGCTATCAGGGGATGTGACTTTCGTGGGTTTTTTTTTTTAATTCTTTATTTTCTGTTGTGCATGAAATAACAACATGCTCACTCAGCCACGATAGCCGTTGTAAGCGGTAATAGGCATAACATACAAAACATGACCAAGTACAATACAGCACAATTTTTCAATTTTTACAATTTGTTGAGAGAGAAAAAGTAGACAATGGATAAACATACCATGTAATGTAACTCGCCCACTTCCAATGTAGCATATGTCGTGCTAAGCCACTGGTATTCTTGCAAAGTGTTGTGTATCATGTTAGGTTGCTTTATACTTTTTCGAGAACTAGGGTTTCGTGGGGTTTTCATGTAGTTTTAGGGTACTTTTGGGGTGTTTGGGGAAAAAGTTTTTTTTTGTTTTTTTTTCTGTGCTTGGAGATAATTGGATTAGATTAGTACAGTTCCTGATCCAATTATCTCCCAGGCACAGAGGAGGGATTATCTGATTATATATGTGAGTGTCCTGGATCTGAGATCCATTGTAATTGTGTATTTGTGTCTACTGTGTTTTACTCTCAGGACCAGGGGGGAGTGCCCCTTGCATGCCTGCCTGCCTGTGTAACTGCCTCCCTGTGTGTATGACTGTCTGCCTGTGTGTGTGTGGGGGGGTGCCACGAAAACTTTTCGCACAGGGCGCCTAATGGCCTAAGGCTGGCCCTGGTCTAGAGCGAATTCCCCATCCGGCTCCAGGAGGGAGTGGTTCCAGGACTAGAGCTCCTAAGACTGAGTGTCGTCCAGTGCCTGGGGGTGTCTAGAGCGAATTCCCCATTCAACTCCAGGAGGGAGCAGTTCCAGGACCCCAGTCAAGCAACGGACGTCGACTGTGGGAAGAACTGCTGCGGTTTGTTCCCTGTTCCAGCTAGGGGTACAGGGAGCTCCGTTACAAAGAAAAATAAAATGAAAGAAATATGTTTATAAATGTTGTCTATATGTTTGTGTATTTTTAATGTTGAAAAACTGAAAAAAAACTTTACATTTATTTTTTATAATAATCTTTATTAAAGTTAAATGTAAAGTCACGCATTTTGGAATAAGGAACCCACAAGGCATAACGTTACATTAAAATTACTTGGGAACTGATTGTCATTATGGAGTGAAGAAGGAATATTTTCCCTTTTTGTGGCATAATTGGAAATTACTACAAAGGTTTTTTTTTGTCTTCTTTTGGATGAAGGGCATAAATAAAATTGGTGTCAAGGTTGGACCTAATGGACTTTTTTCAACAGTGTTATGCTCTGGATATCTGGATGTTCTGCTAGGAAATATTTGACGATAGACTGAAGGAGAGGTCTTGGTGGAGCTGATGGTAACACCATTCTCTTGGAGGGAGAGAGGGAGTCACAGGAGTAGCATTACTTGAGGGAGGAAAGACCAGAATTTCAGTTTTGGTCAAGTTGAATTAAAGGAAGTGGGCAGCTATCCAGTTAGAAATAGGAGAGAGGCAGTCAGAGACACTAGTCAAAAGAGAATACACAAACACTTACACACGTTCACAGGTAAGTTCGCTAGTATATGTTCACAACTTCAGCACATAAGTCTCTCAATGATGGGAGGGCTTGCAAACAGCAGGTTTGCAAGCTGTTTTTTTTTTTTTTTTTTTTCATATACTCCCAAGGAAAACATGCTGAAAAAATAAATGTATGTTTTCTTTGGGGATATATCTACTAAGTTATAAATACATTTTAAAAAATAAAAATTTTCATTGGAGTGTTCCTTTAACTTATACTAAGGACTATAAAAGAGGAGTCAACGGCTAGCACAAATAATTTACCCTAAAGAATTATGAAAGATGGAAAAAAGTAATTTTGTTACCGGGAAACTGACGGAGGCCAAGCACAGAGATGGACACAGGTTTCTTCAGGAAGGAAGAGATCTTTATTCGATTCACCGACCGGGACTCAGAGGGACTTATGTCACCAAAAACAGCAAA
>OW240912.1:149864526-149892291 GCA_933207985.1 Pelobates cultripes
GTTACAGGGTCAAATATAGCACGCTACATTTGAAATTGAAATTTGCCAGATTGGTTACGTTGCCTTTGAGACTGTATAGTAGCCCAGGAATGAAATTTACACCCACAATGGCATACCATTTGCAATAGTAGACAACCCAAGGTATTGCAAATGGGGTATGTCCAGTCTTTTTTAGTAGCCATTTGGTCACAAACACTGGCCAAAGTTAGCGCTAGTATCTGTTTGTGTGAAAAATGCAAAAAAACGCCAATTTTGGCCAGTGTTTGTGACTAAGTGGCTACTAAAAAAGACTGGACATACCCTGTTTGCAATACCTTGGGTTGTCTACTATTGCAAATGGTATGCCATCATAGGGGTAATTTTCATTCTTGGGCTACCATAGGGTCTCAAAGGCAACCTAACCAATCTGGCGAATTTTAATGTGAAAAAATGAAACACAAGCCTTATATTTGACGCTGTAACTTTTGAAAACACCATAAAACCTGTACATGAGGGGTACTGTTGTACTCGGGAGACTTCGCTGAACACAAATATTTGTGTTTCAAACAGTAAAAAGTATTGCAGCAATAATATCATCCGTGTAAGTGCTGTTTGTGCATGAAAAATGCAAAAAACTTCACTTTTACTGGCAATATCATTGTTGTAATACATTTTACTGTTTTGAAACACTAATATTTGTGTTCAGCGAAGTCTCCCGAGTAAAACAGTACCCCCAATTTACAGGTTTTATGGTGTCTTGGAAAGTTATAGGGTTAAATATAGTGCTAGCAAATTAAATTCCCTATACTTTCGGCATGGGTTGTTAGGCAGGTCCCGCTAATTGTAATTAATTAGGATACCTAATTATGTAAAAATATTACATAAATATATGTGTAGAATTAATATATGTATATATATACACATATGTGTATATATACATATATATATAATTTTTTAAAATATTTTTTTATATATAGGTGTATATATATATAGTGATATATACGTATATATTTATGTATATAGATATATATATTATTTTGTTCTACGTGTATTTTGATATAAATATATATATATTAATATCACAATACAGTTAGAACGAAACAACAAACATCTATATATTTTTTTATTATTTATTTTTAATTATTTTTTTAATTTTTTTTTTTTACGTATTTACATTTTTTATATTATATATAAATATATATATATAACAATAATTAATATATATATATTTAATCAGTATTAGTCTACGTGTAATTTGATAGTAATATATATATAAATAATTATATATATTAATATTTAAATACACTTCGTGTATGTGTAAATGTGTGTGTGTGTGTGTATATATTTATATATATATATATATATATACTTAGATCATATATATATAATATATATGATCTAAGTATATTTTATATTTAACTGTAATTTTTTTTTTACTAATATTTTTTTTTTTTTACAGGACAGGGGGCAGAGACAGTGTCAGCCAGTGATTTTACATCACTGGCTGACACACAGGATCAGTGATCACAGTGACTGGCTGTCACTGTGATCACCTCCTGCAGATTGGGTAATTGACCACAGGGGGGAGTGCCTGGGTGGTACAAGCACTCCCCCCTTCCAATCTGCAGGGGGATCTTTGTGCCTGTTACATGTGTCAGCCAATAGGCTGACACATGTAACACTGATCGCAGTGACAGGCCGTCACTGCGATCAGAGCGCTCTGAGATCGCAGTGACAGCCTGTCACTGCGATCTCAGAAGGTGCAGATCGCGGTCACTGACCCCAGGGGGACTGCCTGGGGGGCCAGGTAAGTCCCCCGACCGCGATCTGCACGGGGTAGCCGCTGGCCACGTGTGTCAGCCGATTTGAAATCGGCTGACACACGTTAAAAAACTGATCGCAGTGACAGCCTGTTACTGCGATCAGTGACTGCAGATCGCGGTCACCGGCCACAGGGGGGGTTGCCTGGGCAGCGGGCGACTAGCGCCGGCCACATGGGCGGCCATTAAAGTGAGGGCGTACTATTACGCCCGCCGGCGTTTAGAGCCGGCTCCTGCAGGGCGTAATAGTACGCCCTCCGTCCTTAAGGGGTTAATTAACCCCTTAAGGACGGAGCCAAATGTACACGTTGTGAACAAAACAAAATGTAAACAAAACCTGGTATTTGCGCTACATGTCTGTCCAACCGTAATTCACCTCTTTCATAGTAAATGCACCCACCCTTATTATATATCATTTTATTCAGGGGAAACAGGGCTTTCATTTAATATCAAATATTTAGCTATGAAATATAATTTAATATGAAAAAAATGGGAGAAAATAAGAATTAAAAAAAAATGTAGTTCTCCATAACATTCTAACTGTGAATGTCATAATACTGTTTGCTTTTACTGCAATAAAATACACATATTTGTATTCAGTAAAGTCTCATGTGTAAGACAGTACCCCCTATGTACAGGTTTTATGGTGTTTTGGGAAGTTACAGGGTCAAATATAGCATGTTACATTTGAAATTGAAATTCGCCAGATTGGTTACGTTGCCTTTGAGACTGTATAGTAGCCCGGGAATGAAATCTACACCCATAATGGCATACCATTTGCAATAGTAGACAACCCAAGGTATTGCAAATGGGGTATGTCCAGTCTTTTTAGTAGCCATTTGGTCACAAACACTGGCCAAAGTTAGCATTAGTATTTGTTTGTGTGTGAAAAATGCAAAAAACGCCAATTTTGGCCAGTGTTTGTGACTAAGTGGCTACTAAAAAAGACTGGACATACCCCGTTTGCAATACCTTGGGTTGTCTACTATTGCAAATGGTATGCCATCATAGGGGTAATTTTCATTCTTGGGCTACCATAGGGTCTCAAAGGCAACGTAACCAATCTGGCTAATTTTAATGTGAAAAAAATGAAACGCAAGCCTTATATTTGACGCTGTAACTTTTGAAAACACCATAAAACCTGTACATGAGGGGTACTGTTGTACTCGGGAGACTTCGCTGAACACAAATATTTGTGTTTCAAAACAGTGAAAAGTATCACAGCAATAATATTGTCCGTGTAATGCTGTTTGTGCGTGAAAAATGAAAAAAACATCACTTTTACTGGCGATATCATCGTTGTAATACATTTTACTGTTTTGAAACACTAATATTTGTGTTCAGTGAAGTCTCCTGAGTAGAACAGTACCCACCATGTACAGGTTTTATGGTGTCTCGGAAAGTTATTGGGTTAAATATAGTGCTGGCAAATTAAATTCCCTTTACTTTCGGCATGGGTTGTCAGGCAGGTCCTGCTAATTGTAATTAATTAAGATACCTAATTATGTAAAAATATTACATAAATATATATGCAGAATTAATATATGTATATATATACGTATGTGTATATATATGTATATATCTATATATTTTTTTTAAATATTTTTATTTATATATAGGTATATATATAGTGATATATAAGTATATATTTATGTATATAGATATTTATATTATTTCGTTCTACGTGTATTTTGATATATATATATATATATATATATATATATTAATTTCACAATACAGTTAGAACGAAATAACACACATCTATATATTTTTTAATTATTTATTTTTAATTATTTTTTTAATTCTATTTTTTAATGTATTTACATTTTTATTTTTTTGATATTATAAATATATATAACAATAATTATATATATATTTAATCAGTATCAGTCTACGTGTAATTTGATATTAATATATATATATATATATATATATAATTATATATATATTAATAGTAAAATACACCTAGACGGTGTACGTGTGTGTATGTATGCATTACAGGCAGCCCCCCTGCTGGCAATGCAGGAGGCAGCTACCCCCGGCCATGTGATTGTGGGGTCCTCGCAACCCTGAAGGGGTTAATGTATATAATTTTATTCAGGGGAAACATGGCTTTTATTTAACATCTAATATTTAGCTTAGAAACATAATTTAATAAGAATAAAATATAAAATATGAAAAAGTGGGAGAAAAGAAGATTTTTTTATTTTTTTAGTTCTACATGACATTTTAACTGTGAATGTCATAATACAGTTTGCTTTTAATGGAATAAAATACACATATTTTTATTCAGCAATGTCTCACGTGTAAAACATTGGTGTAATCGAGTTCTGCACCTGATTGTGCGGCAGGGGCGTACCGTGGGGCTGGCGAAACCGGCGCCCACCAGGGGCGCAGGCCGAGGGGAGGCACAAAAAAATCTAGAGTCAGTGTGATAGGTGATTTTTGTGCCCCCTGCTCGGCCTGCGCCCCCGGAAGTGTGCGGCTCCATTAGGGAACCACACGCAGGGCCAGCGCCACCAGCCCTGGGGACACAATGTCAGGCTGTCCGGCTGGAGGGGAGCGCTCCCCTCCAGCCGGTTACTTTATGAAGCTGAGCACAAGCGCCTCCCCTCAGCACAGCCTCTTACCACCTGCCCAGCTTCCTGCCGCCAGAGGAGCCTCCTTCACTGGTACCTGCCGCAAGCTACAGTGAGTCAGCCGTGCCCCTTTTCCTCTGTCCGCTTACATTTCAGTGCTCCGCGCCATGTTCTTACCCACCCACGTCCTGTGTGCTCTCCCGGTCTGCAGACGCTTTACGCTGAGCGCTTGCATTTGCTGAAATAGGCCGCAACATGTTACCGTGATGGCCGTTTTGTCGGAGCCACGAGGCTCCACACGATCACTTTGCATCTCTGCCCTTGGGCCACACTTGCAGCGCTGCGTGGGGGTTCTACCGCCCGTGTGGCTGGTCCTCCCTTCTTTCTTCCTCTCTTTTGCAGGTTATTTTTATGTGAGGACAGCACAGTATGTATTGTGTAGACATAAATGTGCTGCTTCCCCCTCACTGTTTGTTTGCATTACTACCTACTAAACTGTAGTGTTTATTTTGTGGGTTTCAGCCTTCCCCCCTCCCCCTGTGGCAGGTTACCCTCCTATTACACTACCAGATAAAGTGACCCTTACCTCTGACTTTGACCTGGTGTTTGCAACTTTCTGGCACGTTCCGGGAGGAATCCGCACAATGGCTTGGGGCAAGACAAGCACCTTGATATAAGTGGCCTGCTGATATAACATTTTTCCAATGGCTGATGATGCTCTGAATGAGGGAACACCGGTGGATACACAACTCCTTTGTGAATGTGTCCAACGAACCATCTGCTTGTGTGGCAAGCCAATATGGACACACATATAAAATCAATAGCCATCCACGGGGCAGAGAAATGAAGAGAACCCCCATGTGTTGAAGCCACCAATGAAGTTCCAGGCGTGCCTTGTCCAAAATGAGCACAATGAGCTGAAGTCCTGAGATAGCGAGCCACCAGGGTAGTAGGGCCCAATAATGCATGGGTCCCAGGAAGATGGCCCGAATGGAGGATGAGGGCAAACCCATTGTCCATGTCAGTTCCCACAAAATGACTCGAAGACTTCGGAGCAAGCGCTTGACATCCTTTCGGAACAAGGACACCTTGTAGAGTGGGAGACGGAGCACCACCTGAGTCAAATCCACGATGAAGCTCAGAAATCGAACTCATCAAAAGTGCACCAGATATGACTTCTCCACATTGATGACGAACCACAGATCCTGGAGTAGAAGGATCATGAGGAACATTAAGACATCGCAGGACAATGGGGTCCTATGTCATCAGTAGAATGTCGTCGACATAGATGATACACCGTATGCCCCAAACTCTCAGAGCCACCACTGGTTTCAAGAATGTGATGAAGCACCATGGAGTGCCGCATGGAGTGCCGCAAGGTGACAGCAAGCTGGGTGACTTGGAGGGCTGGTCGACACTTTCGGATTCTTTCTCCTTCTATTCCTCCCAGTGCCAATACCACTTGCTGTTCCTCGGTGGTTTGTTTAGGGACTGTGGTTTCTCATCCACTCGGGCTCGATACTTCTCAGGTAAGAGTTCTTCCTTATTTGCCTGACTTACCAATTACGGGCAGGCTGTCTCAATATTTCAATCTTTGTGCCCTCAACGCATTTCTCAGCATTTCAAGATGCAGGGCATTCATCTCTTAGGGATGTTCGGTTCAATTTTTCAACCTTCGTGCCCTCAACGCGCTTCTCAACATTTAAAGATGGAGGAATGTTTGGTTCTTGCGTCTGGAACTAAGGGAAGCCATTCTTATTGTGCTGATTCATTGTGATGACAGGCAATGTTCTGGTGGCTAGTCTGCATTCAACAGTTTCCCTGCCTTCTGTTCGGCCTTGTCTCGGTCCCATGGTGCTTCATCACATTCTTGAAACCAGTGGTGGCTCTGAGAGTTTGCGGCATACGGTGTATCATCTATGTTGACGACATTCTACTGATCACATCCCTAAGAGATGAATGCCCTGCATCTTGAAATGCTGAGAAATGCGTTGAGGGCACAAAGATTGAAATATTCAGACAGCCTGCCCGTAATTGGTAAGTCAGGCAAATAAGGAAGAACTCTTATCTGAGAAGTATCGAGCCCGAGTGGATGAGAAACCACAGTCCCTAAACAAACCACCGAGGAACAGCAAGTGGTATTGGCACTGGGAGGAATAGAAGGAGAAAGAATCCGAAAGTGTCGACCAGCCCTCCAAGTCACCCAGCTTGCTGTCACCTTGCGGCACTCCATGCGGCACTCCATGGTGCTTCATCACATTCTTGAAACCAGTGGTGGCTCTGAGAGTTTGGGGCATACGGTGTATCATCTATGTCGACGACATTCTACTGATGACATAGGACCCCATTGTCCTGCGATGTCTTAATGTTCCTCATGATCCTTCTACTCCAGGATCTGTGGTTTGTCATCAATGTGGAGAAGTCATATCTGGTGCACTTTTGATGAGTTCGATTTCTGAGCTTCATCGTGGATTTGACTCAGGTGGTGCTCCGTCTCCCACTCTACAAGGTGTCCTTGTTCCGAAAGGATGTCAAGTGCTTGCTCCGAAGTCTTCGAGTCATTTTGTGGGAACTGACATGGACAATGGGTATGCCCTCATCCTCCATTCGGGCCATCTTCCTGGGACCCATGCATTATTGGGCCCTACTACGCCTGGTGGCTCGCTATCTCAGGACTTCAGCTCATTGTGCTCATTTTGGACAAGGCACGCCTGGAACTTCATTGGTGGCTTCAACACATGGGGGTTCTCTTCATTTCTCTGCCCCGTGGATGGCTATTGATTTTATATGTGTGTCCATGCTAGCGAGTCTCTGGCTCTCTGCCTCTGCAGGCATGGAGAGATCCTTCAGGGCACTGCAGTATTGGTGACTCTGGTATCTGGTAGGTCCCTTATGGATATTCTCCTAGCTGCAGATCAGTCTAGGGAGTCGATTTTTCACGTGTTTTTTTTTTTCGTCCGCGCTCCCATGTTTCTTCTGCGATGATGTTTGGGCGTTAACATAACAAATATGAAGCCTACTGTCTTGCCATAAAATTAGGGATTATTCTAGCCTTTGTGAAGGAATAATCTAAATTTTATTAAAGACAAAAGGCGAATATGTCCACCCCCTGTTTTGTTTTGATGTTTCCCTTCCTGGATTGTGGGTTATTTTGGGAGTATTTGTTGTGATTTTGTATTGTTTCTGTCATGTGTTTGGTTGAATTTTACGGTGATTTGGGACCAGTTGCCTATTTGAGTTTATTCATTATGTCTTAACATACTGCCGTACTAATGTGTTTTGTATGACATTCTGCCTTGGCAGTTTACTTTCACGATGTTTATTTTTCCTTGCAGTGTAATTGGGATTTTTTCTAGTTGTGGCGGTTTCTCATTTATCTAAAATAGTTAATTATCTAAAATAGCTCTATTATATTGTTTCACTATGCTAAAGCACAACGATTGTAAACTGGATAGAAAATTGTTAGGTTTTATCACATTTTTATCCAATTATTAAACTTACTAGTTTAGTAAACTATAGCAGTTAAGGTAATACAGAGTAAAACATTAAACTATTATAATAAAGTAATAGTAAAAGAAAAGGGAAATATTTTTTTTCTCGTCTTCTTGGAATGTCAACTCTAAGTATACTAAGGATAATGATCTATGGTGTATTTGGTGTTGAATATTTAAGGATACACTAGTATGCAGATTTCATAAATAGAAATCTTTTTGCCCTAAGTAGTAGATATTATCTAATCCATACACTAAAAAATAAGAAATTATGTTACAACAAGATCATTTTTAATATATTTTATTCCCCCCCACCCTCCCTCCCCCTTCCCACATTTACCTAATGCCTTAGGGCATAGGTCTCTGCAATTCACATTGAATTCCAGACTTGGTTCAGTTCACGAGGATAGAGTTTTGTTTTTTCCCTGGTGCACTTGTTAAATATGGGTCAATACCCACTTGATCCATTATTTTGCTTCTGTAATTTCTATTTTCTTTTCTTACCTTATTTATAAATTCTCGAGAGACACGTGGTGAGAAAGTTCATCAGGTTCTGGGAAGCATTTTACCTACCAAATGGTTAAGCTGATCTCAGTAAACGTGCATGGTCTGAATCCACCACAAGTTTATAATTTTCTTTTAAAGGAACATGTTGATATTAGATTTATTCAAGAGACCTACTGGGGTTGGTGTGGGGGGGTGGTTGGGGGGGGAGACATAGATTCCCAATTATTTTACACCCTTCTAACAAAAAACAGACAACAAGGAATTGCAATCATAGTCTCTGGAAATATACAGTTTACTACATCAATAATTAAACCCGATTGATAGATATATGATCATTTGTAAAATAAACAATGAGCCATACATATACCTTACTCAACGTATACTTACCTAATATATCTCCAGTGTGACTTCTCAATACGATACTTTAAAAAGTAGAAGCAGTTAAAACTGGAAGTAGCATTGTTGCTGGAGACTTTACTTGTGTTTTAGAAACCTCTTTTGGCAAAAAGCTGATTAACAATTTTCAGTTGACCAAAAATTTATTAAACAATCTAAAGCATTAACAATATGCCTTAATAATTTTGACATATATGATGTTTGGCAGACACTCCATCCATCAGAGAGAGATTATACCCATCTCCCAAGAGTGCGTTTGTCTTACTCAAGAATAGATTTGATTTGGGGTAATTACTCTCTGATGCATAGAGTCCACAAAAATGAAATGAAAGAAAACGTGTGGTCCTACCACAATATCGTCATATTAGAACTCACAAATTCCCATTCATTTAATAACACACCACCTGGATAATTAATGATCTACTGCTTAACAATAATGAAAATGTAGAATACATAAGTAAGGAAAAAACACGTTTTCTGCAAGAAAACGACCCAATGGAGACATCCTTAGCAAATAACTGGTGCACTTGTAAATCCATAATTCGTGGTCATTTAATAACACTCAATGCTATTTGGGAAAAAATATATGCTAGAAAAGGATTTACCATTGTTATTTATACAATTATCTAATCCTACTAAAAAATCTAAAACAAATCCATCATATGATACTTTTTCCCAAATATTGTAAACACAAGAAAAATATAATAGAGATACAGCTAAGGAAGATTGCATTAAGCATGGAGAGACTCAAAATCAAATATTATGTTTATATTAAGAGTGAAGAGGGAATAGAGCAGATAAAATACTAATAAGTAAAATAAGGAGAAAAAAAGACATTGATAGAATATCCAAACTAATTGTCAAAAACAGTACTTTGATGTCTCCAAAAGATATAGGTAAAGCATTTACCGTATATACTCGAATATAAGACGAGTTTTTCGGCACATTTTTTGTGCTGAAATACCCACACTCGTCTTATACTTGAGTCAGTGTCTGTATTATGGCAACTTACATTGCCATAATACAGACCAGGACCCCCGGGCTCATTACAAGCCCGGCGGTCCTGTTGGGGGCTGGGAGCAAGCTGTTACTTACCTTTACAGCAGCTCCGTTCAGCTCCCTTCTCTTCCGAGCCGTTCAGCTCCACTGTAAGTCTCGCGAGAGCCGCGGCGTCTTGTGGCAATGCTCCGCGCAGCACTCAGTGGAGCTAACCGGAACGGAGGAGAAGGGAGCTGAACGGAGCTGCTGTAAAGGTAAGTTTCAGCTTGCTGCCAGACCCCCTCCATCCACTGGACCACCAGGGAATAATATTGCCCCCCTCCCTGGCCATGTATCAAGCAGGGAGGGGGGATGAAAAAAAAAAAATGTAAATAATATTAAAATAAACTAAAAATTTTAATATTAAAAAAAAATTAAATTTTTTAAATTAAAATAATAATAAAAAAAAAATAATAAAAATGCCCACCCCCCACCGAGGTTACACACTCTGCATCACATACACACACACTCTGCATTATATATACACACACTGTAAATAAATATTCAATTAATAGAATTTTTGGGGGATCTAATTTTATTTCGAAATTTACCAGTAGCTGCTGCATTAGTCTTATACTCGAGTCAATAAGTTTTCGGGGGTAAAATTAGGGGTCTCGACTTATATTCGGGTCGACTTATACTCGAGTATATACAGTAATAGTTTTTCTACCAACTTATATAACATAAAGAATAACTGTTCCCTAGATAAGATCACTAAATATCTGCACTCTATTAAATTTCCCAATATATTCAAGGACCAACAGAAAATATTAAATGACCAGATTTTCACATAAGAATTAAACAAATCCATTAACAAGCTGCAACTATTTAAAACACCAGGTCCAAATGGATATAGTAATCTATATTTTAAAAAAAAGTCAAAATTCTCCTTGCCCCTGTTTTCACAGAAGTTTTTAATGATATTGTACAAATAGGTTCCTTACCCGGAGGGCTGGTCAGAGCAAATGTTATCCCAATACTTAAACCTAATAAATGTCCCACTAAAATAGAGAATTACATGTGTATGTAAAACTTCTCTTCTGTTCTAGCAGAAAGACTAAAAACAATACTAGAAACAATAATACACCCAGACCAAATAGATTTGTTCCCAATAGATCCTCATGCTTTCACACAAGGCGAATAATTAACATTTTAGAATCTGTAAACAAATCTGACCAATCCCTCCTGACAGACTCAGCTAGGATATTTAGTCCTTACTAAACTTTGGAATAAAACAATGGATACATCGGGCATCTATGTCACTATATAGTTCCCAATGGCTAGAGTGGTGGGATCAAGTGGCTGTCCTCTTTCCCCTATCCATTGTATTATATCTGTCATGTTTTTTCTTTAACAAATGCCAAACAAAAAAATAAGAACCACTCACTTGTTATTTTGAGGCAGTTTCAGCACGGCAAACTGTTGTGGCAACAAAGCAGAGAGATAAACTGACAGTCCTTAAAAATAGAAGTTTAGGTGCTGTGTCCAGGGTTAGTCCATAAGCAATGCCCTTTATCCAGGAGGTCGTTCAATAGGAGATCAAGCAGTATTGAAGGAAATTCCAAAAGCAGAGTCAAGGCCAGTCTGAATTAGTTAACCAGGTAATCAGAGATATAGGGGTATGAAGAGGAGATTCAGAAGGGGTCCGGTGATGGAACACACGGTCTCTCTAGGAGTGAACCAAATGATTAGGAAGGAAGTTTATCCAATCAGTCAGATTAACACATTAATTGTGCACTGAGGTGTTGGAGATTGGAGTTTAAATAACCAAATGGGTGTGTACTTCCACACCGTCTTAAAGGGCCAGTAATAAATGAATAAAATTCCTGACAATATCAATGGAACCGTTAGCTATTTCAATTAGAAATAATCCCTACATTAAAGGATTTCCAACTAATCAAAGGGATTTAAAAATTAATTTATACACAGACGACATCCTATTGATGATTTCTGACCCTGTTAATTCCCTGCCCCCCTTAATGAAGGAAATCAATAACTATGAAAAAGTATCAAATTGCAAAATGCTCAAAAATTGTATGCTTTAGATTCAAATTTAACCGCGGATACCAAATCATTTATAGATCAGAATTGTAGAATATTGCAAACTCTATGTTTCTATTGATTATATGGATGTGTGGATTGACATAAGTAACAGATGGTATAAGTCACAAGTCTTTCTTTGTCTGAGAGCTCTGGAATGTAAGTTGGGGGTTTTGTCCCTATCATTATGGTCATATCTATATAGTAACTGAACACGAGGTCTCTTAGCTCTCTTGGCTTTTGGCTCTTGGCTCTCTGTCTCTCTCTCGATGTAAAGATGTAAGGATGTAACTCTCCTATCAGAAGTCCAGCAATTACCATCTGCTGTTGAAATCCATTATCCTGTAACATCCTTTGTTGTTTTATTATGTATCAGTAACTAAGAATAAACCTGAAGAAACCGTAAATCAGATTGTGTATTAGTACTTTTCATTAATATAGACATATATTAATGTGGCGAGCAAATTTGGCCCAAGACTATTTATACAAAAGACGTATATATCAATCAACTGAAGACAAGAAGAAATTAAGAAGATTTACATTGACGATCCGATTCCAGACAGATTTTACAAAAATTATGGATTTACATAGGTAAAGCAAGATCTTCCCTATTTGGGGATCAGTTTATAAAAAAAAAATATATAAATCAGATTATGACAACTAATATTAAAAACATGTTGAAACAGACTAATCAACTTCTAAAGGAATGGAAAAATACTGAAATCACATGGTGGGGTTATATAAATGTAATTAATCACATACTATTCCTAGATGGTCATATCTTATATATACCCCCTATGTTTATTACAGATGCTGAGTTAAATCAAATTTAATCTGATTTAACTAACTTTATTTGGAGAGGGAGGAAACCAAGAATCAACAAAAATTGTTGTTTGACAGTAGATCAAACGGAGTTCTCAGCTTTCCAACTATTAAAGGGACATATCATGCCAATATTATAGCTCATGTTTATAGACTTCAAGCTAAAATAAATGCAAAATCAGGGTTGGTAGGATATTGAAAAACAACAGATAAAAAAATAAATAAAAAAAAAACAGCAGATCTATTTTACATTGCTTGGGATCCCAAAGCTAAGTTTAAGTATGTATATTTAAAAAAAATCAAAGCTTGACATTGAGTCAGACCCTGAAAGCATGGATTTAGGAACTAGGCATGTGCATGGGGAAAATATTCGGCTCGGTTCGGCATTCCGAAATTCGGGACTTCGGAACTTCGCCACCTTAGGCACTTCGAAACTCCGGCATTTCAGGACTTTTCTTGCAGCCGCTCTTTCTTTTCTTTCAGCCAAATTTACTAATACTAAGTAAAAATTTGTAAATTTTGCCCCTACTCATTATACTGCGAGTAGGGGCATGTCTATTAAACAGTGAGCAGCCTGTGTCTGCTCACTGCTTAAAAAAAAAAAAATAGGGTCCCCCCTCCTGAGCCCCAACCTGCAACGCGCGAGTGGGGGCTTTTAAACTAAAGGGGGGCCTACTGCCCCCTCGGCCCCCACCCCTTAGCGGCGGGTGGGGCCCTAATGTAAAAAAAGGGAGGAGGACCTATTGTCCTCCCCACTGGCCCCCACCACTGAGCGGCGGTCAGGGGGCCCTAAATAAAAATTGGGGGGGGTCCTAATGTCCTTCCCCCTGGCCCCCACCCCGAGCGGCAGGTGGGGGCCCTAAATACAAATTGGGGGGACCTATTGTCTTCCCCCTGGCCCTCACCCCTGAGCGGTGGGTGGGGGCTCTAAATACAAATGGGGGGGAACCTATTGTCCTCCCCCCTTAGCGGTGGGGCCCCCACCCCTGAGCGGTGGGTGGTTGCCCTAAACAAGAATAAGGGGCGGACCTAATGTCCTCTCCCCTGGCCCCCACCCCTGAGCCCTTAATACAAATTGGGGGGACCTAATGTCCTTCCCCCTGGCCCCCACCCCTGAGCGGTGGGTGGCTGCCCTAAACAAGAATAAGGGGGGGAGCTATTGTCCTCCCCCCTAACCCACACCCATGAGTTGTGGGTGGGGCCCCTAAATATGAGTGGTGGCCGGTGGGGAGGACAATAGGTCCTCCCCCCTTTTTTTACTTTACGGCCCCCACCTGCCATTCAGGGGTGGGGGCCAGGTGGGCCAATAGGTCCCCTTTAGTTTAAAAGTCACGTCGCGGGTGGGGGCTCAGGAGGGGGGACCTTTTTTTTTTTACAGTGAGCAGCCACTTAATAGACATGCCCCTACTCGCGATATAGTGAGTAGGGGCATAATTTACTAATACTAAGTAATCTTTACTTAGTATTAGTAAATTTGGCTGAAAGACCAATTTAGGTCTTTCAGCCTTTTAGTAGCTAGCTCCCTAATACCATGGGAATTAGGGAGTTATCTACTTATTCATTCCTGTCATTACATGACTGGCTAAGTAACTTACATTTTATGTGAATGTATGTTACTTGATTGTTGTAAGTGTTGCAAATGCTTACAGCTGAATCCTGGCTATGTTTGTATACTTTTTATTTGAAATTGTATACAGTGTAACATTCTTCTTCTTTCACTGGGTAAGTATATTAGTACTTAGGCAATACTGTGCTTCGGAACTTCGGCACTTTGACACGTCAGAACTTTGGCAACTTCGGCACTACTACACTTTGGAAATTCGGCAATTCAGCTATTGGACATTGGAAGCACCCGAATGTCCAAATTACCCGAAATACGGCCAAATTTTAATTCGGACCGAAACGAATTGCACATGTCTATTAGGAACTAAGTTTAGCTTTTCTCTCTTTAGAATTACTAGAATACACTATAAAATATATAAACTCAAGTAAATGGAGATCTTGTGGAATAGTATCTATAAGTCAGTTGTTAAATAAATCAGAATTTTTAAAATTCTCTGGATCATTTTCAATTACCAGTTACAGAAACGTCCAATTTTCAAAACATATACATGCTGAAGGAAGCCCTAGAAATTGAGTCTAAGCTAAGAGACTTATTTGATATTGCTAAACCAAGGAAAATAGTCTCTCGAGCCTCTATTATGCTCAAATCTTCCCCAAAAAACTGAACTCACAACAGCCCTTATTGCATGGGAAAAAGATCTTGGTGTAAGATTGAACAAAGATGTCTGGCAATTAACTGGCAAAGATGACTGGCAATAAAAATACAAACTCTTCTTCTTTATGTTGGAGATGTAGTTTAAAAGAAGGAAATTATATCCACATATTGTGGAAGTGCAAAAAAAAGGTTAAGAATTTACGGTTGCAAATATTTGAATCGCTAGAACCTATACTAAAAATGTAATTAAACAGAACACCTGGGATGGCATTACTCCATATGGAATGGCCACCTTTATTGTCTAACAACCGTTAAAATACTATTGCACATAGCTGGAAATCTCAAACAACTTTGGTATCGAAAGCGGTATCATATCAAACCAATTACATTTCCAAATCTAAATGGAAGAGACACTTGTGGACAATACTTGAATCCCCACACCAAAAAAAATAGCGGCTGTCTAAATAAATTTAGAACAAACTAATAACAGATTTCAGACCTAATGATGTGCCCTATTTATACAAAACTCACAATTATTTTAGTACCTCATAAAGGATTAAATTAGCTTCCCCCTGACCCTAGACCTATACAACAACATTTTCATGTCTGGTTTTGTTTTTTTTCTCCTTTCCGCTCCTTGGCACTACTGAATTTTAAGAATAACTTATTTATTTACTTTTTTTTTTTTTACTCTGATTCTTTTTTACCTGACAAAGATTGTAACTAATGTCCTATGATCAAACTCTTTCTTTGATAATGTTATGTACAGTTGTGCTCAAAAGTTTGCATGCCCTTGGAGAATTGGTAATATATGTACCATTTAAAAAAAAAAAAAAAAAAACAAACATGAGTGAGCAGGCAAAATGTATTTATTTCTTATGGGATTCATATTCAAAGTAAAAAATGAAATGACCCCTATTCAAAAGTTTGCATACCCTTAGTTCTTAATACTGTGTATTGCCCCCTTTAGCATCAATGACAACGTGCAGTCTTTTGTAATAGTTGTCTATGAGGCCCATAATTCTTTCAGGTGGTATAGCTGCCCATTCGTCTTGGCAAAATGCCTCCATGTCATGCAAAGTCTTTAGTTGTCTTGCATGAAACGCACGTTTGAGATCTCCCCAGAGTGGCTGAAAGTCAGGAGACTGTGATAGCTGCTCCACAACCTTCACTTTTTTCTGCTGTATCCACTGAAGGGTCAACTTGACCTTGTGCTTAGGGTCATCGTCATGCTGGAAAGTCCAAGAGAGGGCCATGCGCAGCATTCGTGCCGAAGAATGCCCCGTGCCTTTAGCGCTCACACCCCCCAAAACATCAATAAGCCACCACAATGCTTCACAGTGGCATTGGCGCAGTAAAGGCTTCTTTCTGGCAACTCAACCATGCAGCTCATTTTTGTTCAAGTATCATCGTATTGTTCTCCTTGTGTAACAAACCACTGGGGTCATGTTTAAGAGTTATATTCAGGTGAGAAACTAATGGTGGTGCAGCAGGTGTTACTGCACCAGGGTGCCAGGGCTTCTAGGGGTCCACTGACACCCTCGCAGGCACCATGGGGCTCTTCCTGGCCACATTGGCACCACTGATATAAGTTCCTGCCATGAAACAGAAGGAAGCAGGGCAGCTCACCATGGGACTTGTTTAAAGTACACATCTATGTATCTATATATCTGTGCATGTGTGCCAGTGTTTGTGTATCTGTGCCTGTGTATCAGTCTGTGAGTGTGTATTTCTTTATACATTAAACACAAATACACCTCTACATTAACAATACACATAAACACACAACTGCATTCAAATGCCAAAACTGAACACAAACATAACGCTACATTCAAACACCAACACTACAAAAAAACACTGCTGCATTCAAACACCAACACTACACCCACATCCATGCACTCAAAAACTTGCACTATAAATACAGCCCTGTATTCAAACATTACACACAACTACACCCCTGCGTTCAAGCATAAGCATTATACCCAAACATTCGCACACATACTTCATCTAAAAATATGCCTACATTCACTCACAAGCACTGTGCACCACTACAACCCTGCAAAGATAGGCAGATGATAGAATCACAGCTATCAAAGCTGTACTGCACTTGAGGAGGTGCCTTTTGTTCACCAATGAGATACAGGAGGGAGAAGGACCCAAGCATATTTTTGCACCCAGGGCCATGGCTAATATTCTTGTTATTTAATATTAATCTTGCATATTTTTTATTTGTAAAAATAACATAATACATCTTCCTATACATCTTCCTATACAGTCTAGTGATTGCAATATATATTTATTCTATAGTATATAATTTGCTTTATTCTCTTACAGCATTTACCATCCGATTCTAAGAAGGTAAATATAACCTTGTTATTAACAGAGCAGCTTTCAGATATGGTTCATTATTTCTTAGAAATGAAAGGGAATAAAAACTAATCAGAAAATCCATCTGGCTTAACCTGACACAGGAATCTGATGTTGCTATATAGATTACTTTTACACAACCCTGACACCTACTTAATCCAGATCAAGTGGAGGGAATGGAATTACTTTCTTTACAATGTAACATTGTAAGGTCACTCTACTTTTGTTTGGTCTAGTAATTAACTTGTATGAGTTATTTTCACCATACCAGAAACTGAAGGAAACATAGGAATTGAACATTGTAAGTCAAAATAGCTCTACTGAAAAAAAAGCGGATTTGGCTATTGAGGCCTAAAACTTTCAATACTCTTAACAATTATGAACAATTAGAATAACACAAAAGCTCCCCTCGGGAGTGTATGCATGAGTGAATGGAATGCTTTAGGTTTTTTAATATATTCTTTTTTTCTGGCAATCTAAATGAACTATAGACTTGGGAACTAAATTTGTTCAACAATTGAAATGCTGTTTTTATATGGAGATACATCAGAAATCCAAATGTTGTAATAGAGGAAATGATTGCAATATGTAAATTTTGAAAATTTTGAAAAAATAAAAATATATGAAAAAAAAAGAATAACACAAAAGTAGATACAGTTCAAAGATGACACCATGAACTTTGAAACAAAACAATGACAAATTGTGATGGAATTCCAGTAAAATAAAAGTTTAGCAGGCCAAGATTGCCACAAGGCATATGTAGGTACATGTGTTTGTAGTATCAGTTAGTTAGTTACACGTAGCTAAGATACTGTCATCACTGTACTGAGCATGTGCAGGAATGCAGGAACTGGAATTACGCGTCCCTCTCCTTTGTGTCAGATGAGCCACGTGGTTAGACCGGATGGATGAGTTTAGACTCTATTCATTGATTAGGTTAAGGGTATGTGTGGGCGTAGCTAATTATGGGAGGAGCTACAGTGCTATATAGGGAATGTACTCTATGTATTCAGTGCTCAGATCTTTGCTGTTTTTGGTGACATAAGTCCCTCTGAGTCCCGGTCGGTGAATCGAATAAAGATCTCTTCCTTCCTGAAGAAACCTGTGTCCATCTCTCTGTGCTTGGCCTCCGTCAGTTTCCCGGTAACATCTTTGGTGCGTTGGCCGGGAAGCTCGTCGTTAACGGTGGCTAGGAAGCAGAGGCGTGAGACGGTCTATCTTTGCCCACGTTCTCTACGGCTGCACCCCTGAACTTCTGCGTGGACCTCCCTTCGTCTCGGCGCCACTGGTCTGTTGTCCAGGAGATCATCGGCCTCTACGTAGTAAGTACTGGGGTGTCCCCGTCGATGAGTGTGAACTCAGGTTCAGGAACGAGGAGGTAAGACGACTACTGTTTTAGACGGTGGACCCACTAGGGGTATTGGATACCGATTGTGCGGTAGGCCCATAAGGGGTTTGAATTGGAATTGTGTATGGAATTGGCCCCCTCCAGGGAGGGAAGGAGCGAAGGCGCACCGCTCATAATTAGACGCCCTGTAGTCAGCCCGTCTAATCTTGGTATGGAGTCAGGCTGGGTCTTGGTTGAATGTATATAGCCCAAGCCGGACACTGGTGTCTTGTCTAGACTAGCGTATCTAGGGTGTACATTTCGTTCGCTAGGTCGGAGGGACCGGGAGACTAAGCAGACTCTGGTGTACATTATTGTTTGCTAGTTCTCAACCTATCTTGGCTAAGTGGGAAGGCGTGTAAATTTGGAACCCACTAGACTATTGATAGAGTAGATAGACTAAAAGGGTATTGTTGTAAATTCCGCCCTCTAGTTCGCTATATGTGGTGCATGGGCAGCGACGGCTAACCAAAACGGATGTAAATAGTTTTAGGTAGTCCCTCGAGGTACTGTCCAATAGATTAGTTGGGAAACTGTAAATGTGTTAAAATTTATTATAGTTGAGTGTATATCTTGCTGGGTAGCGTGAGCTCTGCCGTCTAGCGAGAGTGTGAATAGTGTGTAACTGTATCATAGCGCACGGTACCATAACCATGTATTATAATCACTGATACTGTAAATAATCACTAATAACTGTCGTTTATGTTGTATGTTTAACACCATAACTATTAACTGACCTGTGACTTTAAAATTGTATTCTAACCAATGCTAACCGTACTATAACTACTGTTTGTAAAGACGATGTTACTAGGGTGTGTTATAGACGGGTAATTTAAATACTGAGAATTATAGCGTGGGTAATTGTATAATTTCGCCAAAAAAGGTACAGTAATAGTTATTTAGTGTGTGGTGTAACAGCTGTGTGTGTACGGGAATTCCCTGTATGATTTGTTGTGTGCGTTTGGCCTAGTAACTGTTCCACGTGGTGCTGTTGCTAAGGTAACTGGTGTGACTGTTGAAACTGTTTGTATATTTGTACTGCTTTGAATCAGACGCTCTGTTGAAATCATGGGTGCTTCTGATTCACAAACAGTCCTTTGTCTTGTATGTGTCAAAAAAACAAACAAACAAAAAAAAACCCTTTCTAAGGAATATGCTGTTTGTGATTATGGTGTAACACTGTCCCCCAAAAGATTAAAATATTCTGTGTAGCAGAGGACGGCCTCTTCTGGTAACCAGTGTTCCTGTGGATCCTTGATCCAGATTTAATACAGCAGGTTTACAGTGTTATAAATAATATGTTGGGGCTATACGAGCAGTTTCTGTATACAGATTGTTGAAACACTGCTAAATGGAACAAACTGTGCTAAGAGGAACAATGGAGTCCATGGTAGCCAGAACTTGTTTGTCCTCTAAAACCTTAATTACAACTGCTTTGGACACCTCCCCCCCTCTTGCATCTGATTACCAACCCCTAATTCATCCTCCAGAGCCAGAGTAGCCCAAAACTGGTATAGCTGGTATTTGCATTCCCCCTGCTCTATTGTCCACGCCTACCCACATACCTATCTGTTCTTTTCTTTTAAACTCTTGTATTTCTGTACAAACTGTTTTTTTGTAATTTAAATTGACTTCCTTTTTGGTAGGAGTGTATTTTAGCATTGAATTTTATTTACAGTTAAATTGTGAGGAGAATTCGTAATAACAGTAACTGAGTCTATTGGATCAGATAATTCTCAGCAATGACATTGTACCATAAACATTGAAATAGCACTAAAACTATTGAATACTGTGTGTCTTCAGTGATAGTCTAAAATACAACTGGAAGAAATTATTAATAGTATAGGATGCTGGAGTACACTTTTATCCTTTTTTTTAGTTACTGGATGGGCCCCTCCCAGCTTTGTTCAAAATATCCCTTTTACTAAAGTACAAACTGAGATGTTTAATTTACCATAGAACTAAAGCTTTACTCAAGCCTAGATATCAGGGTGAGCAGTGATTAAAATAAGTAATAATAAAATAAGCACATAATTAAAGTTTATCTGCTTCATTAGATTTTAGGGAGGCACTTTAGGGCCACCTACTGGCCATCTTTGGGAATTACATTGATATTACATTGCATAATCCTCTTTAACGCTATACTGGCATATAACAGACAGAAGTAGGATTGTTTATCCTATTTTAATATTGCTATAAGGTTTTATTTTATGTATAAATATATTAAAACTTAAGTTTTATTATTAGACCCATAAAGATTATTTTGATACAATTACCCTCTGGTGACACCTACTGGTAGGTTTTTGGTTTAACACTTTAAAAAAAAAAAAAAAAGTTTCATCCACCAAATTCTGACTAGTAAAATTAGCTCACCCCTTCCACCTATCTTACTACTCTCAGACTGAGCAGCCTTGCCGAAGCCCCATACTAACCCGACAGATGACCGGTACCCTCCAACCCCGACATTATCAAATGCCTCTCCGATTGACACCGGGCCCGACACACATTAATGGTGAAGGCCAGTTACAACATGCCGACCCCGTATTTGTTTATGTTCCCTTTACCCCTACGGATTTGTTCAACTGGAAAACCCATAACTCCTCTTACTCAGACAAACCTCAAGCCATGACAGATTTGATTACCTCCATAATCCAAACGCACAATCCCACTTGGGCTGATTGCCAGCAATTGCTTATGACATTGTTTAATAACGAGGAAAGGACTCGGATTAATCAGGCGGCAATTAAAGCGTTTGAAGAAGTGGCCCGTGCACAGAATCAGGCCAACCCGGTAGCATGGGCCGCAGCTCATTACCCAAACGTAGATCAGAATTGGAATGTTAATGGTGCTGATATGGCTCACCTAAAAGCTTATAGGGAAGCCATTATTACTGGCATGAAAGCCGGAGGGAAAAAGGCGATCAATATGTCAAAGACGGCTGAGGTATTGCAGAAATGTGATGAGTCGCCCAGTGCCTTTTATGACCGATTATTGGAGGCATACCGATTGTATACCCCCTTTAGTCCAGAGGCTCCTGAGAATTCCCGGATGGTTAACTCTGCCTTTGTCAGCCGGGCTTACGGAGAAATTAAAAGAAAATTGCAAAAGCTAGAAGGGTTTGTAGGGATGTGTGATACTTAATTTGTAATACTTCTTTAATTGGAACTCAACTGCAGAAACAATAAGTTTCACCTCCTTTTATATTGAAGTGAACAAGGTTGACTGTATCTTTAAATACACATGCAGGAAAAAATGCAATGCTAGTTCCAACTTGATTAAGATGGAATAATTTATGAGAAATTTATTAATGAAGCTGGACAGGCTTGCAATTTGAATAAATTGATATTTGCAGGAAGAATTAGACTCAGCAGCAATCCCTTATTGACAAGTGAGAATTTTAGTGAAATTTAAATACTGTGTAAATTAATTAATATGAATTGGTTTCCTTGGCAAAAAGATTTACTTAACTTAGAGGCAGTTCTGGCACTGGAAGGGTTAATTCACCCAATGGAGGAGAAATTAGGAGTCTCTATTAACAGGCTGAGAATTAGGAGTGGAGAGTAAGTAAGTCCGTTTTTACAAGCCGAGGTCTGGGAGAGGAGAAGGTAAAAGTCCGTTTTACAAGCAGAGGTCGAGAAGTGGAGAAGGTAGAAATCCGTTTACAAGCCGAGGTCGGGAGAGGAGAAGGTAGAAAATCCGTTTACAAGCCGAGGTCGGGAGAGGAGCCGGTAGCATCAAGTAGAGCAGCTGATCTCAATGCAGCACCTGAGTGAATAATCCAGCCCTTTGAATCTGGCGTGGTCTTCCTAAGTATCGTGGAAGGACCGCGTCAGAAAAAAGGGGTGGGGCTAAGCGCTGTGAACCCGGAAGTGGGTTCCGGCGGCAGCATGAATGCTAGAGTATACCTGACAGGATGTCTATAACTCAACTAACGCAAATAAGGTTTATATGAATAGGGAGACAGAGACGAAGAAGGAAGAAGAGCGTAAGATGAGAAGGAAGGCAGATATGTTAGCGGTAGCTATCGCTGGTGTAAATAGTGGGAATAATAGAGGAAGTGTTCAAGGGGACAGATATTATCTACCCACGCAGAGACCTAGAGAAAGAGAGGATAGAGACTTTGTGGGTTTGGCTGACACTGTTATACAGGACTATTGATACCGACCGGGCTCCATCCCCCTTGGTCGAGCGGAGCTTATGGTCAATGTAGCAATAGATGGAAAAAGGAGTTCTTTCATGATCGACACTGGTGCTGAACATTCTGTGGTAACCGACCTAGTTGCTCCTCCTTCAGGAAGAACTATCACTGTAATAGGAGCAACTATTCGACTCTGTACACTGGGAGGCCACGTAGTGAAACATCAGTTCCTTTACATGCCTGAATGTCCAGTCCAACTTCTACGACGGGATTTGTTGTCGAAGTTACAAGCACAGATAACATTTCTGCCTAACGGAACGACATCCTTGAAGTTTAATGGACCCTCAGGTATAATGACACTATCAGTACCAAAGGAAGAAGAGTGGCGACTTTATACAGTGATGACAAGTCAAAACCCTAAGAGTGATGAATCCTTGTATAATATACCAGGAGTGTGGGCAGAAAATAACCCACCAGGACTTGCTCGCAATATCCCACCTATACGCATCGAACTAAAGCTTGGGGTTTATCCAGTAAGCCTGCGACAATACCATATACCTCAAAAGGCGAAGAAGAACATACAGTCTTATTTGGATAAGTTCATAAGGTATGGTATCCTAAAATTCTGTACTTCCCCCTGGAATACTGCATTGTTGCCTGTTCAGAAGCCTGGTTCAGATGAGTATCGTCCTGTGCAGGATTTGAGAGCAGTCAATGATGCGGTAGTAAGTATACATCCAGTTGTGCCCAATCCTTATAACCTGCTTGCCTTGATTCCGGGTGGGGCTACTTACTTTACAGTCTTGGACCTTAAAGATGCCTTCTTTTGCCTACAAATTGCTACAGAAAGCCAGTGTATCTTTGCATTCCAATGGGAAGATGCTGTAACGGGCTCGAAACGTCAGATGACCTGGACAAGATTGTCCCAAGGGTTTAAAAATTCACCTACCCTATTTGGATCAGCATTAAGTCAGGACTTATTAGATTTCAAGTCCATCCCAGGAGAATGTGTACTACTACAATACGTGGATGATTTGTTGATAGCGGCAGTTACTAAAGAGATATGCCAGCAAGCAACTTATGATTTACTGCACATTCTTTGGAAGGCAGGATACAAGGTGTCCAGGAAGAAAGCTCAGTTGTGTCAGCCAACTGTCAAGTATCTGGGATTCCATACCTCTGAAGGTCAAAGGATAAAGGGGCCTGAAAGAAAAGAGGCTGTATGCCAAATACCAACACCTAAGAACAGAAGACAAGTGCGAGAATTCTTGGGGGCAGCAGGCTTCTGTAGGATATGGATTCCCAGTTATGCGATACTGGCGAAACCCCTCTATGCCGCTATTAAAGGCACGGAACATGATTCCTTCCTGTGGACCATCGAACAGCAGAAGGCATTTGAGGATGTTAAAAAGGCATTGATGAGCGCCCCCGCATTAGGTCTACCTGATCATACACATCCATTCTACTTATATGTACACGAGCAAAGAAGGATGGCTGTGGGAGTACTGACACAGTATTTGGGATCATGGCAACGACCTGTTGCGTATATGTCCAAACAACTGGATGCAGTAGCCAGTGGTCTTCCTCCTTGTCTAAGGGCCGTAGCTGCCGCCGCCCTGTTAGTAGCAGAAGCTGACAAGCTCACTCTGGGTCAGGAACTCTATGTGCGAGTCCCGCACGCAGTACAGACGTTGCTAGACTATAAAGGTAATCATTGGTTTAGCAATAGCCGAATGACTAAATATCAAGCCATGCTATGTGAAACTGTTAATACCCTGAATCCAGCTACCCTTTTGCCACAACGTAATGAAAGTAAACATGATTGTTTGGAGATAATGGATGAGGTGTTTTTCAAGCCAACCGGACCTTCATGACTTTCCCATTCAGGACCCGGATGTACAGTATTATACGGATGGTAGTAGCTATGTGAAAGAAGGAATTACCCGGCGGCAGGTTGTAGAGTTGGGTAAAACTATGGAGGAGGTACAGAAATGGGTACAAGATAGGTTACCTGTAAATATTTATCCACCTGTCCATTCTTACCATCCAGGAGACCAAGTTTGGATAAAGGAGTGGAACAGTGTACCGTTAGGGCCAAAGTGGAGGGGTCCTTATGCTGTTCTTTTGTCTACTCCAACAGCTATAAAGGTGGCAGAGGTGACTCCGTGGATTCATCACTCCAGGGTTAAACCAGCAGCAGATTCTTGGCAAGCTACTCAAGATCCTGAGAATCCCTGCAAGATCCGGTTGAAGCGAGTGACCCAGTTAGATTAAAAGTGGTTTTTGCGAAGAGTATTGTTACAAGGGAACATCAACAAAGATCTACAAGTAGGTGTTTTGACGGCCACAATAAAGCCTGACCACCTACCAACGTTTAAGCCAGAGGAATCCTCTGTGAAGAACAGTGAGGATCAGAAGGACTCCATTCCCTGCAGCCCTCACACGCCTGGAAGCTGAGGTGCCGTCGCACGGTCGAAGAATTAGGAAGAAGATGTCAGGAGTAATGTGTTTGATGATGTATATATGTGTGTTTTTAATTATTCAGGAAGGTAGAGGTACCGACACACCAGGCTGCGAGGTTTGCATTAAGACTACGAAAACAGGCAATCGTATTTCCCAGACCCTTATTTGGCATTCGCAATATGAGTGCACAGGACATGTATCAAAGTGTAGATACCTAGGTACAGATTATAGTGTATGCCATATAGGAGCAGGAGAACCTAGGTGTTTTAATCCTGAGTATCAGCCCCGTACAATTTGGTTGACTATTCGGAATGAGAACGCACAGGGGAACCTGATAAATAAGACTGTACTAGAAAGTGTACATTCTCCAGGTGTTTTGCTATTTGATGCATGAAAGGCGATATCAGGTAGTAGGAAGCCATGGAATGTATGTGGTGGTCTTAAATGGGAAAGAACGTATGGGTCTAATGATAAGTATATTTGTCCTAGTAATAAGCATAAGTATATAGATCCAAACTGCCTAAATAAAGACTACAATTATTGTCCGTATTGGTCCTGTGTGGGATGGGCAACCTGGGGACAGACAGTAGATAAGGATATGATTATCACTAGATTGCCTACCAAGCCATATTGTAAGTCTATGGAGTGTAACCCAGTCCATATACTTATCAAGGACCCAGAGCTATTTATAGATAAGTTTGGGAATCTATTTGGGTTCCAAATATATGGAACAGGTTTGGATCCTGGGACGATATTATACATAGGAATAGAGACAGATACAGTGGCCCCCCAGACTCATCAGGTTTTCCATTCTTTTTATGAGGAGATGAGTGTGGAAGATAAGGTTCCCCATAATGCCAAAAACTTATTCATAGACCTAGCTGAGTGCATTGCTGGTAGTCTTAATGTAACCAACCGCTATGTGTGTGGAGGTACTAATATGGGAGACCAATGGCCTTGGGAAGCAAAGGAGGTAATGTATTCTGGTTCTGAGACAGTTGAACAACTAATATCTTCTCAATCTGATTATCAAGTGAGTGTTAGAGGTAAATCTGAGTGGCGATTAAAGACCTCCATTATAGGTTATGTTTGTATAGCAAGGAAAGGAATAATGTTTAATACATCTGTAGGAGAATTGACTTGTTTAGGGCAGAAAGCCTATAATGATGATACAAAGGATACTATTTGGTGGTCAGCTTCAAATGTCTCAGAACCGTCTAATCCGTTTGCAAATTATACCAATTTAAAGGATGTATGGTTTGACCTATCTGCTACATCTAGTTGGAAAGCCCCAGCAAATTTGTACTGGATTTGTGGTAAGAAAGCATATTCGGAGTTACCACAGGACTGGGAAGGGGCATGTGTATTGGGTATGCTCAAACCATCCTTCTTCTTGTTGCCAATTGAAACAGGAGAGACTTTGGGAGTTAAAGTATATGATGTAAATCATAGAAAGAAAAGGCACCCCTAGAGATAGGTACCTGGGAAGATGATGAGTGGCCTCCCCAGCGTATTATAGATTATTATGGGCCAGCTACGTGGGCAGAGGATGGTACTTATGGATACAGTACCCCAGTATATATGCTTAATCGAATTATAAGATTGCAAGCAGTAGTTGAGATAGTTACCAATGAAACATCACAAGCGCTCAATCTCCTAGTGAAGCATAATACTAGGATGAGGACAGCCATCTACCAGAATAGATTATTTTTGGATTACCTATTGGCAGTAGAGGGAGGTGTATGTGGGAAGTTTAATCTAAGCAATTGTTGTCTTCAAATAGATGATGAAGAGCAAGCAATAGCTGAGCTTATTAGCCATATGGTTAAGCTAGCACATGTACCTACTCAGGTATGGAAAGGGTATAATCCGAGTAGTTGGTTTGGTAGTTGGTATGAGCAGTTTGGAGGAATCAAGGCATTGGTAGGTGAAGTCATACTGATTTTTGATGTTGTGTCTCCTTCTGCCATGTCTGATTCCTTTGGTAATTAGGTCTATGCAGAGCATTATAGAAAGTATAGCAGAAAGAAAGGCCGCAGCACAGGTAATGGCTGTTTGCAGGTATGAAGCTCTAGATCAAGGAGAATACATGCAGGAAGAGGAATGTTGAGGGGTTAGTATCTTTAGAGGATCGCAGTCTAGTCTGGTTTATGGCAACTTGAGGTGTAAGCAAACTATGATTGGTGATGCATCTGGAATTATTTTAAATCAGAAGCATCAAAGGGGGGAATGTGATGGAATTCCAGTAAAATAAAAGTTTAGCAGGCCAAGATTGCCACACGGCATATGTAGGTACATGTGTTTGTAGTATCAGTTAGTTAGTTACACGTAGCTAAGATACTGTCATCACTGTACTGAGCATGTGCAGAAACTGGAATTACGCGTCCCTCTCCTTTGTTTCAGATGGGCCACGTGGTTAGACCGGATGGATGAGTTAAGGGTATGTGTGGGCGTAGCTAATTATGGGAGGAGCTACAGTGCTATATAAGGAATGTACTCTATGTATTCAGTGCTCAGATC
>OW240912.1:149896269-149910121 GCA_933207985.1 Pelobates cultripes
CCAAACCAGTTTCAGAGTCTTTTATCCTGGAGAATAATTCAATTATCTCCCAGGACAGACACAAGACTCCATTAAGCACATGGTTGCAAAAAGACACAAAACACTTTAAAATACATAAAGTCACCTTTTACCCATGAGACACAGACATTTCACATATCCCCAGATAGCTGGGATCTGAGCACACAAAACTACCGAATAGCGCTCAGATCCTATTCACACAGTTCAATTGTCATGGAGCCGAAGTCTTTAACTACACGAATGGGCTCCATGGCATAGCTATCTGGGTTAAAACATTCACATAAAGTCTGGTCCATAGTCCAAAGGCAAGAGGCGGGCAAGCAGCCCCCTCCAAGGACACGTGGCGCGGTCGGTTTCGCCACAAATACACAGTCTAACTGAGCTGAATTATTGCTGGAGGAGACTTTGTACTCCTCCTGTCCAGAAACAACCAAAGGAGGAGGGGGAACAATAGGACTTGTGTACCGATTGCAAACAAGCAGTTTGAGCAATGAAACATGAAAAGTATTAGGTATACGTAAGGATGCTGGAAGGGCCAGAGAATAAGAAACAGGGTTGATTCTCCTAACCACATGAAAAGGACCAAGGAACCTCAGAGCTTCATGCTGGGAACCTTTCACCTGATGTTGCGTGAGGATAACTAAACCCGATCACCCACCAGGTAAATTGGATTGGCACTCCGTTGTTTATCCGCATGAAACTTAAAGCGAGCAGCCGCAGTTTCAAGAGCGGAGTGAACCTTAGTCCATGTATTACAAATAGAGATAAGGTGATCATCCAGAGTGGGATAGCCGTATCAGAAAACACAGCAGGGAGAACAGCAGGATGACGACCCGTATTGACAAAAAACTGACTATGCCTAGATGAGTCATGAGTAGCATTATTTCTTGCAAATTAGGCCCAGAGCAATAATTCAGACCAGTTAGACTGTGTATTATTTACGAAGCAACGTAAATACAGCTCAAGTGATTGGTTAGCTCTTTGAGCCGTACCATTAGTTTGGGGATGGTAAGCAGAGGAAAATGACAATTCAATGCCCAACTGTTTATTGAATGCCCTCCAGAACCGTGACACAAATTGGGAACCCCTGTCAGACACAATATTTTGAGGAATACCATGTAGCCTGACAATATCGCGTATACATATGTGCACCAGGTCCTGAGACGATGGCAATTTTTTAAGTGGAGTAAAGTGTGCCATTTTGGAAAAACGGTCAACTACCATGAGGATGGTAGTATATTCATTGGAACTAGGCAGTTCAACAATAAAATCCATCGATAAATGAGACCATGGGATACTAGGTATAGGAAGTGGCTGTAACAATCCACATGGATGTTTATGAGGAACCTTCAAAACTGCCCAGACAGAGCAGGCTTCTACATAATCTTTAATATCTGTCCTGAGTGACTCCCACCAAAATGACCTGGAAATGGCGGATACAGTTTTATTAATACCCGGATGCCCAGCGGTCACATTGTCAAGAAATATCTTCAGCACCTCTTTCCTGTCAGGCAATGGAACAATTTAACTTGAGGATTGTTGCAAGGTGCCTGGGGCTGAGCCGCCACAATAGCACGGAGCAAAGGGGATGATAAAGAAAGGACAGTGGATGCGATAATACACTCAGGAGAAATAATAGGGGATGTCTCTTGATCTAGATCTGATTCAACGTAAAATTGTCTAGACAAGGCGTCAGCTTTAAGGGGTCTGTAGGTGATAATGAAGTTAAAGCGAGACAAAAATAATGACCATCTAGCTTGTCTAGAAGACAGTCGTTTGGCACTTACTAATTTGAGCACTTAATATTATAAGGGAATTTTTAACACAAAATTAATTACCGTAACACAAAATTATAAATAAGATACAAACACACTGGTACTAAGGTAAAATAGTAATTTATTTTATTTTTAAAAAAAAAGAATTAACAATATTGGGGATATCACTTGAAAAGATATAATAAATGAGAATTGTAGATTATGCTAACATAGTGTACCTATAATCTTAATTTTAATAATGACAGGAGACGAGTATTTTGCATAACTTTCTTTACGTATGCCTCCAGCAGCACAAGTCAATCAATAAACTTTAAACCAATCAGTAACAGGTATCACATCCATATATAAAGCCCTGACAGACACATTACTTCCTCTTTCTTTGATGCGAAAACAGTCTATACCAATGTCAGGGAACATAACCAAAGTCCTGAATAACATGTAGAACTCAAACTTGATCCGAAATGTGATGTATTCCAGCTTGTCCAATGCCGAATCCACCAATGATGTTCACACTGATAAGAACAGAAACAAGTGAAAGGTGATGGAAACAAACTGTTGTCCACATTAAGTCCAATACCACGATATATATTTGTAACGGATCACCTGGCACCCGACTGGGTACCTCCGCCGACGGATGCTCCTAGTGCTTTCTGAGGGCTCCAAGCACTCCACTTGACACCATAATCACTGCAGACCCCACGAACCGCAGCAGCTTGATTGGGGTCTCGCTGTCTCCTACCCACCCTGGACCTACGACAAGGCTCCAGGTTCCAGTGGGTGAACCTCTCTTTCCCCAGAGAGTGAAGCAGGAACAGGAACGAGCTCTTACAAGACCTTAGTGATTATTCAAGGAAGTATGAAGAGCATTGCAATCCCTTGTAGCAGATTCCCCCAATAAGAGACAGGACTGTAGATTGAGGGTGAAGTAGAACTGAAGGTTTATTGCCACAGTCTGGAAACTATATACAGTTTTTCAGGTCAGAGGCACACCCCCTGGACCTGATGGAAAATAGGGACAAAAGGAACATAAGCCAATAAAAACATAGTTTTACATTCAGTCACTCCCATACAGTGTACACAAGCCCTCCCCTCTGCCTGTGATATAATCAACAAGGGACTAACTCAATTAACTCTAAGCAGAAAAAAGATACATTTTCACAAACCCCCAAAAGTACCCCAAAATACAACATATCCCCACAAACAACAACATATCCAAAAATTACCAAGATCGGTTAAGGGGTGCAGGAATTTCCTGGAAGTCTTATTTTTGTCCCACCATGCACATGGTCCCATGCCCAAAACAGTTCCATACACTCGACGACAAAACACTGCTGGACAATTTAAGATGACCGCCGCCACATGTTTGAATCTTTTCCAGTTAAACGTCCAAGGGGCAGAAACAGTACTTTTGAACATGGGTCATCACAGGGCCCATAGTCCCAGGGTAAGAGGCTGGCAAGCAGGCCTCTCTAAAAACCAGTGGCGAGGTCACTTTCGCCACAATATTTTTTAATTATAATGTAATGCATCGTACAAACATCTAACATCATGTAACATACAAACAAAGATTAAACGGACATCAACCAGATGAAACATCCTATAAATATTCAGAAGATATGAATTACAAAATACGATACTGTGAAAATGGGAAACAGTGAAAACAAAACTTCCCAGAGTATAGGGAGGCAAAACAGGGAGGGAAAATACTTGCCTCCTGTCATTATTAAAATTAAGATTATGGGTACACTACATTAGCATAATCTACAATTTTACAACATGACAGGAGGCTTCATATTTTGCATTTTTAACGCTGTGGAAAGAACACAATATGCATGAAGAGTCTGAAGAAGTAAAATACCCTGAAGGTCTCTTCCCGCGACCAAACCGACGAAAATCGGTGAAGAAAACATGCGCCGTGGATGCCAGAGATGCATCCATGTCCCGAATGACCGATAAAACCAATCTCCACAACCCTATGAACAATAGCGAATGTACCCACCCAGCTAAAGTGGTGGCCGTAACTGGTATGAAAGGTACGGTATACAAAAAGAGAGGCTGGCTCGATTGTGAAGGCTGAAGAGGTGTAGACACTGCCACATAACGTGAAAGTAGTATGAGCTTCCCCTAGAGTTTGTTGAAGTGAAGATCCAAAACAACTAGCCAAACCCGCAGGGAACAGAGAACTACACCTATGTCCCATAACCGCATGTATTTCGATACTGGTTCTGGATAGTATGACACCTCGTGACATACCAAAGGTCCTGAAGTGGAATGGGAGCCACCAAAGTTCAGAGATGGAGTCAATAGGTATGGGAAGCTCCTTTGATTCTACCATAGTGGCGAGGTGAGTGTTGTTGGGGAAAATATTATGTATATATCTGTTTAATATGTGCTTGATTAAGTCTGTGTGTATGGGAGGTCAGGAATTATCTTCAAAGGGAGTTTCTGTTTAGATAGCTGGAAAGATAAAGCACCTGAAAGGCACCAATTACATTTACATATCAACTGGTCTTCAAAGGAGTCCCTATCTAGGAAAACACACCTTGGGTTAGAGGCAAAGGGATGGCTGGGAGAGTTGACACTTAAATAAAATAACAGGATAGACAACACTTTGGGCCTTGGGAAAGTAAATCACATTTACATATCAATTGAGTTGAGGAATTTGCTATTTACAACATGGGAACCAATTCCTTTAAAAATAGAAGTTACTGACATGACATTAGATTAGGTTTGGTAAGACACACATGCTGCACATAACATCGCACAGCACATACACAATGTAGCAGATATTATTATACACAATGTAGCAGATAGTATTAGATAGATGGAATGTATGAGTGTTATGAATGAATTTTAACTATAACTCTGTAACATTCTTCTTCTGTAATATTTAACTGGGCAGATTCTAAGTAAAGATTTCTCTCTGGTAAGAACTATGGTGTTGGCTGTTTATTTGTAATATCGGGTAGAATACCTTAGTAGTTCTAGTCATATATTTATCTGGACAAGGGGATAAAGATATATGTTAGTTCTTGGAAGAGGTGACACAGGGATATTACATTCACTATTAAAACACAACACAGAGTGGATTTCTCTCAAAACTATACCAATTGGAAGTATTGGTGGTGAGAGAAGGATTATACAACATAATTGGTGCCGTGACCGTGGCCGGAAGATTTATTTTCTTCAGAATCTGCCTAGGATCCAAGTTTTAACATCAACGTATTTGGTTCTGTGACTGTCAGCCAGAAGAGGTTTCCAGTGTCTGCATACAGCTTGGTGAGTATATTTGTTATTTATTCTATTGCTGCAGTGTATATTTTTAATATGGCATGCAAAAAGGTAGATGCAAATATGGCTTGTTCAGAAAATGTTAAACAATGGCTTATGAATTATATTAAGAGACCTGGTGGTCCTTATGAAATCTCTCAGGACTGTAAACAGTCATGGGAAAAAATGCAGGAGTTTTTAGGAGAAATGTTATTTGATAAAAATGTTTCTGATAAAAAAAAGAAAAGGGTGTATTATGCAAGCATTACTATCATTTTGTTTAAAATTAGAGGGAATTGTAAAAATAAAGGAGGATGAAATGGCAGAGCTTAATTCAGTAATTAACATGAAATCTGAGAAATTGAATAATAAGATTGTAGATCTAAGAGTGCATGCAGTTACAACTGGTGAAGCTTTGACTGAAAAGGCAAAAATGTGTGAGGAGCTTACAGTGGAGAATGAGAGGCTGAATGAGAAAATTTTGGAGATGCAAAAAGAATTGGATGAATGCAGACATGCTACTAATATGGCTTTTAATAAAATGGCAGAAAGCATGGCACCTTCGAGTAGGTCTCCTGTATCTGAAATTCCAGGGTCTAGATACAGGATACAAACCTCTTTATCCATGGGAGGATTTGAAACAAAAGTCAGTGACAAATCTCCCTGCGGCTTCAACTACAACAACCACAGTGTTGAATCCTGATAATTCTGGAGAGATTCAGCTGGTTAGTAAGCAGTTGAAGCCACAAGAAATGGATGCCATAGTTAGAGAAATAGGGCAGGTCCCTCAGCAGGATATCAATCGCTTTTTGCAATGGTTTTGTGGAATTCAAAGAGTGAAAGAGATGTATAGTTTGACAACTAGTGATATGGAAAGAGTGCTGCAGAGAGTTGTTGGAAATGGATTGTGGGTCAGGATTGTAAAGACATGTGGTCAGCAGCGTAGAACTAGGGATATGTTGAAAGAGATCTTGAGAGCACTTTATGGAGTTACATCAAATGTGTCATTGTCTGGAAAAATTAAACAGCTGAAACAAGAGTCTCCGTATGAATTATCAGCTAGAATCTCCACAGTGATGGAACAGTTTGGTGTCAGTGATCCTGGTTTTGAACAGGGAGGGATGGTGCATAGATCAATGTTTTTGGATGCATTAGAGCAAGATATTAAAGATGAGATATTATCTGTAACCCCAAACCCATCAGAAATGTGTGATTTACTGTTAAGAGCTGATACTTTGTGGCGAAGAAAGGTTAAAATTGAGAGTTTTGCTGTAGATGCTGCAAGGATTTTCAGAGTAGAGAGGAGAGACAGGTCTGCCATGTATCTTCAGAAACCATTCAGGGGAGATAGATTTCAGCATGTGGGAAATTTTAGATGTGAGAATGAATCTGATAGTGACAAAAGACAGAGAGATTCACAGAGGGACCATAGGAATAGTGCTAAAGGGAGCAATATAATGGGAGATAATTGGAGAAATAGATGGGATGAGCCTCAGGTAATTAACAATAATTGGAATAATAATAATAACTGGGAGAGGCTAAAAAGGAGAGATAATAACTGGGGAAATCACAGTTGGGGAGAAAAACGAAGAAACAACAGGAACAGTTATTGGGAGAATACTTGGAGAAGGAACCATAGATGGGATGATCAGACCAATAGACGAAATTGGGATAATTGGAGGAATAAAGAGGGGAGTAGAGAATACTGGGATCTGAAGAGACAGACTGAGAGATTGTCGGCAGACGTAAAAGCGCTTAGGGAACAGATGAGAGATGAGGGAAAGACTGATCAATTGAGGGTTCCCAGCAATTAACTTCCATATTTTTGGTTTGTTTTTCTCTACATGTGTATGTATGTTTGTTTTTCTTTTGTTTCTATATATGGTTACCAATAAAAATAGCCTTAAGCTGATTTTTATCTTTGTATGACTACAGACTGTTTTCTGACTGTTGTCAGTTTTCTATAGATTGCATACTGACAAACATCTTTGAATCTTTGTTTTTTTTTTTTTAAAAAGGGATATAACAGCTTCAGATTGGAAACGGAGTAATGTTGCAAGATTTTTCCCCTTACTACCCATTTCCAAAACCAAAATGGAAAGGTCCATATATTGTGCTTGACAAAATTAGCCCTTCTGTGTATTTGTTAGATGTGGGAGATGAGAACTTTATGCCAAGTTAATGTAAATGTTAACATAGTATCTTAGTTCTCATTTACAGATAATAGGAGACGGAGTGGATCCCTGGAAGAGCAGCCAACAGAAGGACTATGAAGTGCAAGAAAACAGCAGTCGTGATGTGGTGGTTATGTGTATCGTTTTTTTTTATGTATATACTGTACAGCTTAGAAAAAGGGAATGTCGGGGGCGTGGCTTGGGCGCCGGACGGAATGGCGGCGTGAACCACGAGCTCCCTCCAGGCTCACAACATACACCCGCCTCGACAGCCCCATCGACGCCCAAAATGGGCAAAACACACAAGCCACAGCAAACCGTGGCGGCAGCCAACATGCCGAGGGGGTCGCAAGCACAAAACATGCGCCAGTACCTCACGGCCCAGACAGACCATGCCTCTCAGGCCTCCAGCGCCCCAGAGGCCTCGGGCCTGACCCGCCCGACCTCACCCAAGGACGGACAGCACGGCCTTGAACAGGTACACCATCCGACAGACACCCCCCTAACCCAGCTGGACTGGGTATCACTAATACAGAACCTACCCACTAAGACTGACCTGAAGGAGGCTAATGCCGCCCTCCATAAGTCCATCACTGGGGAACTCCAGGCCCTGAGGGAAGACATCCAGGGGATTCATAATAAATTGGCCCAATTGGAGGCGGATTGTGACCATGTGACATCGGCACAGAATGCCACAGCAAACACCATACGGCGACAAGAAGCACAGCTAAGCCAAATGGCCCTCCACATAGAGGACTTGGACAACAGGGGGAGGCGACAAAACATTAGAATCAGGGGTCTACCTGAGGAATGGGACCAGACATCCCCAGTGCGCGACACCCTCACGTAAATCTTTAACACCCTCCTGCAAAGGCCGACCACGACGCCCATTGAATTTATCAGGGCGCACAGAGCCCTCAGACCCAGGGGCCCACCAGATTCCCCCCCCAGAGATGTAATATGCTGCCTAACACACTACCAAGTGAAGGAAGACATCCTGAGAAGTGCCAGAGACAAAGGCAAATCATGCACAACGGCACAGAAATACAACTGTACCCAGATCTCTCCCCTGCAACACTGGCATACCGGCGAGCCATGCGCCCACTCACACGAATACTGCAGACCAATAAGATCAGATACAGGTGGAGTTTCCCCACCGGGGTACAAGTCACCACAAGCAACGGCCCCTTTACGGTACGGAACGGCGCAGACTTATAAGACCTAAGCAGACAACTACAACTACCGCCGATACAACTGACATGGCCAGATCCAATGGCTTTCTACGCCTATTCACCTGAGATGCAACGCCAGACGCAACAACCACCCAGACCCAGAAGGACGAGACAGCAGACAACTCACCCTACGGGTACCAACATGTAAAAGACCATGTGTATTCCGCCCGCCCTCCCAGGAACCCACAAAACTCAACCGCGGATCAGATAGACGCCGCTAGCCCCCACACGAGGAAACCAGAATTCCTGACAACGCAGCGATGAAAACCCCAGAACCGCAAGTATACAACCCAAGAGGTGACACACCCAAAGAGGTACAGCACAGAAACAAAAAGAGAGACTCAGAGACATACTCTAGGCCTGGAGGCCCAAAAGGCAGGACTGTTACAGAACCCCTAAGCCCTATGGGCTACCCCTGGACTAAACGGGTTGAAGCCAGATGGTGGGGAGAGGGGAAACAGGGGAGCACACTCCTTGCCCCAACACCGAAATAAAAGGGAAAGGGGGGGGGAGCCCGCCCCCCCGGCTGGGCCTGGCCGCCAGAACCTAACCGCACTGTGACGATCCACGGGGAGCAGGCGGTGGGCGATGCCGGCGGGGCACACCCGGGGTGGGGGCACCTACTCGCACCCAGAGCAACAGGAATATTTAACCCACAACCATCCCCTGTATAGTCTACACCACGGAACACGGAGAAATAGCACGACACATAGGATACACTAGACAGGATACACCCAACATAGACACAGGGACAATATGAGACCATACCGATCAGATCCTGAAGCAAGGAAACAGCCTACACAATCTGCCCTCACTAAGAACACGCACGCACCCCAACAAACTAACGAACAAGCCACGAAGCAACGAGAGACGCAAAAAACACCTTAGCCAGGAGGGTCAAAGGGAACCTGGGGTAAAGGGGGGCGGGGACAAACGGCACATAAACTTCTGATACGAAAAGTTGAAAATGTTGTTTTCACCTGTTGTGACTATATACTGGAATGTTAATGTTATTGTTATTGTCTACATCTTACTATCTAGCCGAAAACAAAAGGCCACTCACAAAGATGCACACCCACACAAGCCCGAGAGCTACCGCACCCAGAGGCGGGGAAAGCAGGCACCAAGGAGCCGCATAGGGAAAACACGAGACAGGACACACTACCAAGGAATCGATCCAGACGCCTGGACCCCAACCACCGCCCGACAGGCAAGGCGACACACGACAGGTGAGCACTCCACGCGCATCACTGGTGGTGCCGTGGACAGATGCTCCCCGACGCCTAAACCTAGCCATCACGATCAGTGACACAGGCACTGAAACACTTAGGGAAAACCTAAGACTACCTCCCCACCCCCGACCCTCCAACCCGACACTGACCGCAGGACAAGCGACGACCAGAGACTACACAAACCTCAGTGAATTAGGGCGAAACCACCCCCACACCACTTGACGACAAAAACCAGACCTGACTAGACGACATGGCATTGACCCCAGAATCTTTGCACATTCTCACGATTAATGCAAAAGGCCTAAACAAACCTGAGAAGAGATCAGGAGCGCTCAGAGACTTCCACAAACAGAGGGCCTCAATAGTCATGATACAGGAAACCCACTTTAAAAAGGGAACCAGACCCAAACTGACAAATCAGCACTACACGCAGGGATACTATAGCGACTACCAAGGGGGCAAGGTGAGAGGGACAGCAATACTTTTTCACAAGAAGGTGCCATTCCAGGAGGGGGGATGTATGACAGACGATGAGGGCAGATACCTATTCTTTAAAGGGAAGATCGCAGACCACCAATACACGCTTGCAAACATCTACGCACCAAACTCACAGCAATATCGCTTCCTCAAACAGACATTCCGCAAACTCCAAGCCTTCACAGAAGGGACTCTTATAATAGGGGGAGACTTTAACGTAACACTCGACCCGACATGGGACAACTCGACAGGCACTTCACACATCCCCACACAGCAAATTTCCACCATTAAATCCCTGCTCCGCAGTCACCGCCTGGTGGACTGCTGGAGAGCCCACCACCCGGGCGTGAGAGACTTCACCTTTTACTCCCATCCCCACAACTCTTACTCACGAATAGACCACATATATACCACATACCACGACCTCTCCCTAGTATCCGATGTAACAATCGGAGTGGCCACATGGTCAGATCACGCCCCAGTGGCACTCAAACTCAAATCACCACTCTACCGCCCCACGACTTCGAAATGGAGACTGAATGAATACTTACTCACTAAACTAGAAGTCGTAACCCTCATAAGGGAGAAAATCAGGGACTACCTGCTAACCAACACAGGGGAGCAAACATCCCCGATGATACGGTGGGAAGCGCATAAAAGCGTGATAAGGGGCCACTATATACAACAGGGAGCAATAGCAAAGAAACAAGCCGAAGCTCGACTCAAGGAACTGATAGCCAACATACACGAGACGGATGACCAAAACAAACAAACCCCAAACCACACACACCAAACCCGACTCCTACAACTAAGACGGGAACTAGCCACACTACTACACTATAAACACCACAGAGACGCTACCAGACACAAAACCTTTTTTACATTACATGGAAACAAAAGCGGCAAACTCTTAGCCGCAATGCTGAGGAAACAGAGACAACACACATACATCGACAAGATAAGAGACAAACAGTGGACCTTACACCGACTCCCGACAGACATCATGAAAACAATACGTACATACTACACAGAACTATACGCACTCCCTCAACCAAAAACCAATACGGCGACAATGCGCCTCAGTGCCACTATTCGCGACTACCTGACGAAATACCAGACACCGACACTAGACCCAGAGGTAGCAGAGCTAATAAACGAACCAATCACAATAGAAGAATTAGCACTAGCGATTAAGCTAACCAAACCAGGCAAAAGCCCAGGACCAGACGGTCTGCCGATCAAATACTACAAAACATATGCCGAAGACTTATACCCACCCATGGTAGAGGCGTTCAACGCGATACGACAAGCCCTAACAGCCCACAGACAAGCCCTAACAGCCCACATCACTATTATCCCCAAGGACGGCAAAAATAGGGAACAATGCGGAAACTACAGACCGATCTCACTAATAAATTGCGACATTAAACTACTGGCCAAAATCCTGGCAACCCGACTTACAAAACATATCCCTTCACTGGTCCACCCAGACCAGGTAGGGTTCGTGACAGGTAGAGAAGCCCGAGATAACACCATCAGAGTGCTCACTCTCATGCACGGGAAAGAGAGTATGAAAGAGGGTCTTCTTCTGCTGTCAACGGACGCAGAGAAGGCCTTCGAAAGAGTAAGCTGGACATACATCTTCGAAACACTAGCCCACGTAGGATTAGGACCGCACATGCAACAATGGATAGAGGCACTATACCGAGAACCAAGTGCTGGTAAATGGGGCACTGACAGACGCCTTCCAAATACACAATGGCATGAGGCAGGGATGCCCCCTCTCGCCACTCCTGTTCGTCCTCGCCCTCGAACCGTTCCTTACACACATCCGAAACAACACAGACATAACTGGCCTAACGACAGGTACCACGCACCACAAAGTGGCCGCCTACGCGGACGATTTACTCTTCATCATAACCAACCCTGAAATCTCCCTCCCAAACATCCAGAAAGACCTACAGGTATATGGAGAAATATCCAACCTGAAGATCAATAACAGTAAATCGTTCATTCTTAATATCAGCATCCCTACTACACGGGCGAACTCCTTTCGACACAGCTTCCCCTTCCAGTGGGCCGAGCACAGGATCCGATACTTGGGAGTCTGGTTGACTAGGCAGAGCGGGGACATGCTTAAGGAAAACTTTACAAACACACTTCAGACATTTCAAAAAGACATGCGGGAATGGGCACACCCTCACATCTCCTGGCTGGGGAGGGTACAAGTAATAAAAATGAACTTCTTACCACGCCTCCTCTATCTCCTCCAAGCCATCCCCATCGAGCTCCCGAGCCCCTTTTTTAAAACCCTTCGAACAGAGATGATAAGATACGTATGGAATGGGGGGAAACCAAGGGTGAAATTCACTATCCTGACGCGACCTAAAGATAAAGGAGGCTTAGCCCTCCCAGACTTCCACCTATACTATGTGGCCACACACCTACAGAGAGTTGTAGAGTGGACAAAAGACAGGGTACACAAACTGTGGAAGACGGTGGAGGAGACGGAGGCGGGTAGACCAATCTCGGGACTGCCATGGGACCGAAACGCGACGAACTGGGACGAAATGTCCATCTACACCAAACACACCCTGAAAATATGGAGGAGAGTAGCGGTGAAGGGAAACCCTTCTCCCCTCCTTCCATTGACGTTTAACAAAGACTTTCCCCCGGGACTAGACCCAAGGGCCCTTAGAGGCATCCTTTCAGACACACACCCATGCCTACATCATGTCATGCAGGACGGGAAATGCAAAAAGCTTCCGGACATGATGGGAGAAGTACCCCCGACCTTCATGCACAACTTTCGATATTCCCAACTAACCAACTACATCCACACCCTACCACAGGGCTCAGCACTCACTAGAGAACATACCACATTAGAGGTGATATGCATGCATCCAGACCCGCTCCCACACGGAGTGTCCTTCCTATACACCATGTTGCAAACAGACATCCCAACCGAGACACCTGTATTTATGGGGAAATGGGAGAAAGCCCTAGGACACACATTGACAGACACAGAATGGGAATCCATCTGCTACCTCACACACCACTGCTCCACACACAGTAAAACACAAGAGACAGCCTACAAATTATTAACCCACTGGTACAGGACACCACACCTCCTATATCAGATAAACCCAGTTCAATCTGGCCTATGCTGGAGATGCCAACGAGAAGAGGGAGACATGAAACACATCTGGTGGGACTGCACAAAAATTAAACCATATTGGCAAAACATACACAGAATGCTCGAGAAATTCACAGACGAACCACCCCCCTTGGAACCAGCAGCAATGCTCCTACACCACACTCCTACACCACACTCCTACACCACACTCTAAGTACAAACGATCCATGACCATCCGAATACTCAATATAGACAAACGGGTAATCCCCCAATACTGGAAACAGAACATAACACCTCCACTTAAGACTTGGTTCAGCCAAATGGAGGAACTCAGAATAACAGAAGAACTGACCATGACGACTAACGTGACCACAAAGACCTACACAGACATTTGGACGTATTGGATCCTAGAGACAGCGAAGGAAGGATTCCAAATGGAACTCGGAATAGACGTACGCCAAACCACGGACAGTTAGGCTTAGAACACCCACTAGACGACAGACGACGGAGACAATGACTACAGACACCCCCCTCCTCA
>OW240912.1:149910221-149922260 GCA_933207985.1 Pelobates cultripes
CCCTAACCCCGACCTTCCCCACCTCCCCTCTTCTAAAGACCCACACAGGACGATACCCCAACCAAAGCAGAAATTATTTCGTATAGAGGAGACACTAGGGCCCTGAATGGAAAACCCACACGGGTTCACACACAACCCATAACTTCCAAGAGACATGACCCTACTGAAACATGGGTCGAGCAGATGGGATAACCATAACATAGCCTGAGGACAGCAACGAACTACACTCACATCCTCCCGAAATATGAATCATAAACCTCTCAACACGGGTACACTGTACCCTAGACACAGGACACCAGAGACACTAAGGGGAGACTCACATAAATCTGCTACAGGCATAAAGCCCAACACTAGATTTAGGGACCTGAACATCGCCTAACAATAAAGGTTGCATACGAGGTCTGCGAACCTCAACACAAACATAACGAGACTACCGGCTGCTGTACATGAACCGTATAAACCATGTAAACAAAACTCAATTAGTAAAACTAATGGCAGATGGTAAGATGTACATGAAGGTGCTTGTGATCATGGAAAATAGGGACTTGCAAGTCCGTCAACATTGTGGGCCTGCGAGCCCAAACATACATTGTTGTTTTCAAGAGAAAAAAAAACAAAACAATTATGACTACTCACCTTGGAGACCTGCGAGTCTCCGATCTCCACGTAAGTAACACAAGAATAAATAAAAATTATATTCATTAAAAAAAAAAAAGAAAAAGGGAATGTCATGATGAAGAATAACAATAAAATGGTACATCAGAGTACTCCAGTAGAGGGTTATCATAGGGAGAAAGGGAGTTCAGAAGATTCAGAGACAATCATAGTAACATTAAAAGTAAAGGAACAATCACCTGAAGTTACATGTAAAGATAATCTTACAGTGGTTGGGCCTATAGTGATACAATATAATATTTCAATGCCTGAAACTAACCTTCCCTCTGAATTTGCAGTTTGGAAATATCCAGGAGGAAGTGATTTACATAAGAGTACAAGTATATTTTGGGCCAATACCACAAATGAAATGAGGATAAAGATGATGCTGGAAATAAATTTTACATTTTCCCAGGATGGTGTTGTAACATGCAGCCCCCATCAGACTGGATTACATGATACAGTTGACCCAGCAATTAACATAAGAATTATGAATTCTCAGGACTGTCCAACTACCACCCTGTGGCTAGAGCATGGCCTTTTCTTACAACCAACACAAACTGTTGTGTATACTGATGTGTCTTATGTAACATTACCATTATTGTTAAATTTTTCATTATTTAATATACCAGAGAGTTGCACAGAGATGATGAAAGAATGGTTTAAAAATGTATTTCAAGCACATATTAATCTATTCTGGGATGCAACACAAGGGCTCAAGTTTAGAGAGAGAGAAAAAGGGGATCTGGGTACTGATATAATCTCAGGACTCAGTTTGGGAACATCAATTTGGAATAGGGCAGACATAGAGGGTCTTAACTCACGAGAACAAATTTATGTTAATGGGTTGCAGCAAATTATGCTTAAAGAGGGACGAGTGGATTTTTTTTTTTGGACAATCTTTATTTTGTAATTTTGTCTTTTGAACAATGGAAAACATGTAACAATCAGGTACACAAAAGTATGTCCGTATAAGGAACAGTAATAATAAACATTACCTATCTGACAGGTAGATCTTCCAGAAGTACAAACATAGGTTCAAACAAGCAGCGATAGCGTTATCAGGCCTAACACAAACACTAGGGTATTCTCAACTGATACAGGATTTTTGGATTTATCCTGCCCCAGTGTACTTTCTTTTCTTACTATTACACACAAGTACGGATATGGCATAGGGGCTTAATATACACTTTTATACCATTGTGTTAAGGTAAAACATGTGTTTCACACATGCCTGTTATATGCAATTATAACAAGAATTAACAGTTAATGAGGATGCAGGATATTAAGCCCTCCCAGCACAGTGCTAATGGTCGTATGTGATTCTAATTGTGTATTAATTGAGCATCTGGTCTACATTGCTATGTTTGTTACGTGTACAGCTCAGTTTGTAGCCCTTTTTTTTTTGACATGCTTTATTTATTGAGTTTTTCAAGTCAGGATGGGAGACAGAAAAAAGAGAAAAGGGTGGGGGAGGGAAGGGGGTTGACAATTATCAGGTTACAATGCGTGACATCAACCCCTATAGTGCGTCATTTCTGTTGGTGGTACAGGGTTGCGTTCAGTGTGTTTCCCTAGGTCAATGCATCTTTAACTTGCGATGTGTCCGCCAGGGTGTTTCTCAGTCGGGGGCATAGGACGCTGCGCAGGTGTGCCACTTGTGGTTTAGGTGGGTTCATGTTATTCAGGGACTTGCGGTTATACTCCATTATTTTTGGTGGGTTGACGCCTTGCTTAGAGGGAGAGGGCGAAAGCTACATATGTGATCGGTTTTTGAGTGCTCAGTCCAATGGGCATTCAAAGCTCTGGTGATGTCTGGTCTTGGCATGGCACAGCCAAGGTGGAAGGGGGGGGGGGGAGTCTGAGTCGGAGTTGGAGTGGGATTAACAATGGGTATATCAGGAATCGCTTGGAGGAGCGAGTTTGGGGGTCAGGTCCGTCTCTGTGCCGTGTAGGTAGTCCAGGGGTACCAGAGGAGGGCACATTTGTCCGAGCGCTCCCGAAGGGACGCAGTCATCATTTCCATATTATGGATTTCCTCCACCTTATCCACCCACTGTGTGTAGGTGGGTACTGTCTGGCTTTTCCAGTGTAGTGGAATGAGGCTTTTAGCAGCGGAGAGCAGGTGTATCGTAAGGGATTTTTTGTATTGTTGTGTAGAAGTGGCTGTGTGGTGGAGAAGCATTGGCAGTGGTTGTAGTGGGAGGTCTGAGTCTGTGATTTCCTTAATCTTTGTGTGTATCAGTTTCCAGTACGGGACTTTGCGGGGGCATGACCACCAGATATGGAGATTGGAGCCAGGGGCGGAATTACATCTCCAGCAGTCTCCAGAGGCTGTGTCGTGCATATGTTTTAGTACCTCCGGGGTCCTATACCATTGTGTGAGTAATTTATAGCTCATCTCTTGGTATTTGGAGCTTATGGAGCATTTGTGTGTTAAAAGAAAGATTTTCTCCCATTCTTGGGTAGTCAAGTGTGTGCCCGTTTCACGTTCCCATTTTTCCATAAACCCGAGTGGGCTGTCATTGCTCAGTGACTGTAGGCTTGTGTAGAGGTATGATACCGCATGTTCTATATGTTTCCTGTCTGTGCATAGCCGTTCGAAGTCAGTCAGTTGTCTGTGAATGTGGTCTTTGCCCTGTAGGGTCGTGTAATAGGTTTTAACCTGGTGGAAGCGGAACCTATCAAGCGGGGTCGGTTGCTGGGTAGTGATGACGTCGGGCAGTGGTTTGAGGGTCCTGTCAACGATCCATTGGTGTAAGTAGATCCAGTCCGTCTGGAGGCCCCCCGCTAGATTCGGGTTGTAAGCGATCGGGGTGAGTGGGTTAGGCGATGTGGTGAGTTGGTGGGAAAAGCGCAGCCTACACCAGACTCCGAGGGTGGCGTCAATGAGTGGGTTTGGAGTTCCGAGTAGGTGACCGATCCGAGCCAGATTCGGGCCGGGATTGCGCCCTGCAACTGCTGGGTCTCCATGAGCACCCATCGTTTGGTGCTTGGGCGTGCGTGCCAGTCAACTAGCCTCTGCAGGTGTGTGGCCTGGTAGTATCGCTGCACGGAGGGGAGCCCGGCTCCCCCCGCAACCTTTGGCCATTCCAGTGTGGTCCTGCGTATGCGGGACACCGAACGGTTCCATACAAAGCTTCGAATTTTCCGTGTCAGGGTGCGGAAGAATGATTGAGGGATTGTGGTAGGCAGCGTCGCGAATAGGTACAGGAGTCTGGGGAGGACGTTCATCTTCAGCGCTTGTATGCGGCCGACCAGGTGAGGTATTGCGGGGACCATCTGAGGAGATCCTTTTGGATGTTCGCCAGGAGGGGGGGAAATTCAGTTGATAAAGTTGCGAGAGGTCGCGTGGCAACCAGGTGCACAGGTACCTCAGCTTGACCGTTCGCCATGTGAAGGCAAACTTAGCGCTCAGGCGTTCGGCCAGCCCGGCGTCGTCTAGTAAGGGCAGGGCTTCAGATTTGTCTAGATTTCAGATTAGAGACTTGGTGGTAGTCGTGGAACGCCTGGAGGAGATTAGGGATAGAGATGAGGGGTTGTTCTAGGAAGAACAGCATGTCGTCCGCGTACGCTGCCACCTTGTGTACCTCTGCGTCCAGCATCACCCCCGTAATGCCCCCGTCCTGTCTGACCGCCTCCAGAAATGGTTCTAGAGAGAGGGCAAACAGGAGGGGGGACAGGGGACAGCCTTGGCGTGTGCCATTGCTGATGGGGAAAGCTTGTGTGAGGGTTCCGTTAATGCGGATCCGTGCCGTCGGCGTCGTATACAGTGCTGACACCCAGTTGCATAGCTGGGGACCGAATCGTAGGTGGCGGAGAGTGGATGTGAGATATGTCCAATCTACTCGGTCAAACGCCTTTTCGGCGTCCGTCGATAGCAGTATAGTCTCGCGTTTCCAGGTTTTCGCTATGTGGATGACGTTGAGTGCACGTATCGTGTCGTCTCTGGCTTCCCTACCCGGAATAAACCCGACTTGGTCGGGGTGGATGAGGTCCGGAAGGATCGGAGAGATCCTTCGGGCCAGGGCCTTGGCAAAGAGCTTAAGGTCCGAATTTAGGAGCGAGATCGGGCGGTAGCTCGAGCAATTAGTCGGGTCCTTACCCTCTTTGGGAATTATTGTGATTGTGGCGGCTAGGGTATCTGTCGGGAATCGTCCGCCTTTGCGGATCGAGTTTAGTCCTGCCAGTAGCCTGGGCAGTAAGATGTCGCTGAAAATGCGGAGGTAGGAGAGCGGTAGCCCGTCTGGGCCGGGTGCTCTGTGGGGTTTCATGCTTTTCAGGGCTCCCTTGAGTTCCTCGAGTGTTAGGGGTTGCTCCAGGTCCTCCGATTGTTCCTGGGAGAGCGTTTTGGTTATGTGTTGGGCTAGGTAGTCTGAGACCCTCCGTTGGTGTGTCTGTTGGGCTGTCCCTTGCGTGGTCAGTGTCTGGTTGTATAGGTCTTTGTAATAGGCCTGAAATGCGTCTAGTATGCCTTCTGGGTGTCTAGTGCTACATTGGTCCCGCGTGTTTATCTTGTGGATATGTTGCGCCCTCCGTCGTGCCTGGAGCATTTTTGCCAGTAGGCGACCGCTTTTGTTGGAGTGTTCATAGAAGTACCTGGCCGATTTGGCCAGGGTGTGTAACAGTCCCTGAGAGAGGTGGTCCCTAAGTTCTCTCCGAGCTTCGGTCAGTTGAAGGTAAGTGTTGTCGTCTAGTGTTTGTTTGTGTGTGGCTTCCAAGGTGGATACCTTGGATGTGAGGGTATTGATGCGCTTGAGTCTGTCTTTTTTGCGCTGAGTGCAGACGGCAATGTAGTGGCCTCTCAGTACACATTTATGTGCTTCCCAGATCGTCGGGGGGGTGTGTCTGGGTCGTCATTTGTGTCAAAATATTGTGTGATCGTCTGAAGTGCGGATGCGCGGGAAACCGGGTCGTTCAGCAGAGTTTCATTGAGCTTCCACTGTCTGTCCCTCGGTTTATAGAGGGGTGAGCTTGTGCGAACTTTAACCGGAGCATGGTCGGAGTGGGTCGTGAGGCCAATATGTGCGTCATGTAGTAGGGGAAGGTATTCTTGGGGCATAAATATGTAGTCAATGCGGCTGTAGCGGTGGTGGACGTGGGAAAAGTGTGTATAGTCCCTGTCGTCTGGGTGTGCGGTCCTCCAACAGTCTACAAGGCCCAGTCCGTTCAGTGCCTTGGTGGCAGACCGTAAGCAGTGTGGTGATATTGTGCTAGTTCCGTGGGATGTATCCAGGTGTGGGTCTAGTGGCATATTCAAGTCCCCTGCTACCATCAGGAGGCCCTCTCTAAATTTGTTCAGTTTGGTTAGGGTGCGGGAGAGAAAGGTGTGTTGGCCGCGGTTGGGGCAGTATATGCTAGCGAATGTGTATTTGTGGTCGGCTATCGTGCCCTTGACAAAGAGATATCTCCCTCCAGGGTCCGTGTGGGACGCAATATGTTTGAAGGGTACAGTGTGTGCAAAGAGTATCGCTACACCTGCTCTCTTGGCATCCGGATGGTTGGCGTAGTAAGCCAAACTGAAACGTTTATTTTCTAGTTTAGGTGCGTCTGGGCCCCGAAAGTGCGTCTCCTGCAGGAATGCTACGGACACTCTCTCCGCCCAGAGACGGCGGAGTAGGTGAGAGCGCTTCTCCGGCTGGTTAAGGCCCCTAGTGTTGTTGGACCAATATGTGAGTAAGGCTGGGCTGAACCCCATCTTGGCCTTCGTGGTTTGGTCGGTCGAAGGGAGGGGGTCTATGGGGGGGGAGGTAGTTTCAGGGGGATGGGGGGGGTCAATGCAACGTTTGAACCTTAACCGGTTGGTGGCGTTCAGGAGACTGAAGTGTCAGGAAGTCTCGTCGAACTCCGGTCCTATGTACAGGGGAGGTCAGTTGCGCGAGGCGCGTGGAGGGCCACCTACAGAGTCTGTTCCTCAAATATGTAGGTTGTCAGCACCTGTGTCCCGGGGGCTCCTAACCCGCCGTGTTAAGTGGCTCTCGTGACATCCGCGGGTCCTGGGGCACTTGGGGGAGGGTGGGGGGCGGGCCCAAGCCAATCGAGTGCGCATGAGCGCATTTTTGCGTATCAGGTCAGGTCGGTCTGTGGTGGGGGATGGTAGGCGTGGGTCCTTAAGGGATAACTCAGTTATGTGTTGGTGAGATACGTCTGCAGTCTGAGGAAAGAGTCATACAGCATAAATTAACATTGCAACCTTAGCCAGGGGTAAAACCGTGGCCCAACATGTGTATCTTAAACTTATACAAGAGCAATATAACTTGAACACAGTATCCTTGCGGGCAGTCTCAGTTATTGTAGCTTATGCGTGAGCTACCCAACTAGAAAACGGCAGTAACACTTGCCCGCATTTTCTAAAACTTGCGGCCCATACCTCCCTCCCAAACAGTCCATTTCTCCATGACCCGCCCCGAGTGATCGGTCACCCCCTTCTCGTGGGCTCTCTGTGTGGCTAGTGTCCCCCGACATCCCACCCAGGGCACCCTCCCAAGTCCCAAGGAGCCTTTACAGAGCGATATGAGACCCTGTTTTATTGAGCAGCGTCCCGACTCCCCAGGGCTAAGATCGTTGAGGGCCAGGCGTAGGTAGGCAAGCGCTACTGTGTGCTAGTGGCAGTTGTTTGGTGTCCCCCTAGAGGCTCGGGTCTGCCTAGGGGGTGGCCCCAGTTACCTGTTATGGGAGGTCGGTTGTAGAGCCTCGGGTGGCTATTCCTCTGGGCCGTCGGGGCCGCCCCTGCGCCGCGGTGGTGGTGCAGCGCGTCCTCCCAACAGGTTCTCTGCAACTGGGTAGGGCCCGGTCGGGCGAGCAGGCGGGTTTTCAAGGATACAGTTCTGTATGTGGATATGTGGCAAACCTGCTGATTGAAGGAATCTGGGGACATCATTGGGCCAGCGTAGTGTGTGCCAGCGGTTGTCAATCTTGGCTTGCAGGCTAAACGGAAAGCCCCACTTGTAGGGAATCCGTTTTTCTTGTAGCATGGTCGTTAGGGGTTTCAATGCCCGTCTGGCGTCGAGTGTGAGGGATGACAGGTCCTGGAACAGCATTACCTGGGAGTCCATGTAAGCAATTGAGCGTTGGGTTCTGGCCGCTCTCATAATGGCGTCTTTCTGCTGGAACGATGTGAGGCAACAAATCATGTCTCTGGGTTGCCCATCACTCCTGGGACCACGTAGTGCTCTGTGTGCTCGTTCCATGGGTATTTCGGGGGGGGCATCCTCACCAAGAAGTTGCACGAAGAGGCTGGTCAGTAGTTCCCTTGGGGACTCGTCGTCGGACTCGGGGAGGCCCCGCACTCGTATGTTGTTGCGGCGGCCTCTATTGTCCAGGTCCTCCACCTGTCTGCGCAGCTCAAGGAGAATGTTCCCCTGCCGTGTGGTTGCCAAATCTGCAGCCTGCTGATGGTGTGTGGCGTGGAGGCGGTGTTCCTCCAAATCATCCACCCTCTGTTCCAGTGCCGTGAGATCTCTGCGTACCGCGGCAATTTCTTCCCGGATGACAGTGCGCAATTCTGATACCAGCGCAGTTTTGTCCCCACGGGTGAGCATGTTGGCAGATATTGCAGCCAGGTCGGCTGACATTTGTGTCAGTGCATCAGTGCCAGGCATATCAGTAACAGAGCCTGTCACACTGCTGGAGCTCGGTGAGGAAGGCTCCATCTTGTCCGCGCCACGTGCGCCTCTGAGGTGCTGCGGGGTGGACAGGAATTCGTCCATGGGACCGGGTTGTCGGCTCACGGTGGGTGAGGAAGGGTGCCTCGGGGTCCCTGCACGTTTAGGTTTCCCCATGAGGACCGGGCCGTCTGCTTAGGGTCTGGGCTTAAGCGGGTCGGGGCCTGGGAGCGAGTGCGGTGTGCGACTTACTCCATCGGCGGTCGAGCCACGCCCCCGGACGAGTGGATTTTAACACTCTAGCTGAAACTGATTAGGGAATATGGCATAGATTGTCAGAATGTAGTACTTTCCAAAATTAAAGGTCTGCAGAGTTGGTGCAATAAGTGCAAATTAGGAAAAAAGGTAATTCCATTAATAATTGACATTCCAGTTTGGACAGAACAGCCTGTACCTGTTTATAAGATGACTATGTTTGGTGAGTTGGAAGTGGCTAATCGCACTAATGTTTTAAAGCAATTCCTTCAACAAACTCGCTTAGTAATAAAAGAAGACCAGTTCTGGAAAGTTATCAACCCCAGTTGCTGTGACAGACGTGGTAATGCTTGGCTTTGTTCCTGTGTACTAGAACCACTAGTCCAGTCAGATGGGTGCAGGGTGGAAAAATCAGAGTGGGAGGCGGGGCTGTATGTGAATAATCACCATTATTTCCCATAAATGGTTGGAAAAGAGTGGTGCACGGACAGGGTCCCACGATCTGCGCACTGGGAGTATCTTCAGTTCTGTGGCAGCAAACTATACAATGTAGGGTACTCCCAACAGGATGGTGTGTTAATCTTACCTATGGCTCCATGAAAGTGGGCAAAGAGGTCATAAGAGCCAATATCCAACTCACACAAAGATCTATGGACGTGGTACAGGAAGATCTAGGAAATTGGAATACTTTTAAAGAAAATCCCACCACTTAATGTAGATTTGGATACATTATTTAAAAGAAATAATCGAAAGATTGTGCAATTGCAAGAGCTGGTGAAGGAAAATGTAGCTAGCCTTAATGATTTAACCAGGGCCGGATTAACATAGGGGCTGATGGAGCTGCAGCTCCAGGCCCAGGCCCATGGAATAGGCCAATTGATTTATTAAAAAAATGTAAAAAAAATTTTTTTACATTTTTTTTTTTGTTTCACACACTACTCTTAGGGATTCCACCTGGCTTTTATTTTATTAGCACAGCCAGTATTTGAGGCTGCCTAGCTGGTGCCAATATTGCAGTTATACTGGCAATACAAATGCTGGTATTTTTCTCAGTATAAACAAGAGATTACTATGCAATACCAGCACTGGCCAGTAGGTCGCTGTGTTTTAAGACAGACAGGGTTAGGAAGTTCCAGCTTATCCCTCCCTGCCTATCTATACTCACTGATCTGCAGGGGTGCAGCTACAGAGAGTCCAGACAGCAACTCCCACCCTGCAGAGACAGCCTACAGCTCAGGGAAGTAAGGAATGGGGGGAAAGGCTGCAAGGAGACATAAACTGAGACACTAAGGGACACTGGGAGACATTATGGCAGACACTGAGACACTAAGGGACACTGGGAGACATTATGGCACAGACACATGGGTACACAGTGCCCCCTAGTTTCCCAGTGACCCCTAGTTTCCCAGTGCCCCCTAGTCTCCCAGTGCCCCCAGTCTGCCAGTGTCTCACTGTGCCTCCATGTCTCCCAGTGCCTCAAGTGTCTCAATGTCCCATGTCTCCAAGCTAGTGTCTGTGGCCCTGGTGTCTGTGCCCCCATGTCTCAATGTCCCCATGTCCCCCAGCCAGTGTCTCTAGTGTCTGTGTACCCATGTCTTCAAGTGTCCCATATTTTTCCAGGGTCCCAGCCAGAGTCCCCTAGTCTCCCAGTGTCACTGGTGTCTCCATGTCCCTAGGTCTCCCCATGTCCCCAAGTCTTCCCGTCTTCCTTGTGACATGGGGACCCTGGGGCATGGGGGCACAGGGAGACATGGGGCATTGAGACACTGTGATACATAGGATCACTGGGAGACCTGGGGACACGACACTAGGGGACACTGGGGGACATGGGGCACTGAGACCTGGAGTAATCGACACATGGGGGCACTGGGAGACATGGGGTCACTGGGAGGAATCCATCTATACAGCAGAATCAAACTAAGTAGTTTTTTTGGTGATTTTACAGCATTTTCTCTTATGTCACTCCTTGTGATTTACATCATGTGATGTCACCCATACATATTTAATTATGCAAATTAGCAAGGCCGGTATGTTTTTCCAAGAAAGGTGGCAACCCTAACTACTTTTCACATACTCTTAAGTATGGAAACTTAAGAGGGATGTATGGGAACAAAACTTGTGTGGACTGGCTGACAATGAAAATAGCTAAAGGAACACTAGAGTCACCAGAACAACTACAGCTTATTGAATTTGTTCTGGTGAGTAGAATCATTACGATCAGGCTTTTTGCTGTAAACACTGTCTTTTCAGAGAAAATGCAGTTTTTACATTATAGCCTAGTGATAACTTCACTGGCCACTCCTTAGATGGCTGTTAGAGATCCTTCCTGGGTCATGGCTGCCTAAAATGCATCCAAACATTCAGTATCTCCTCTCTCTGCATGGAGACACTGAACTTTCCTCATAGAGATTCATTGATTCAATTAATCTCTATGAGGAGATGTTGATTGGCCAGGGCTTTTTTTTTAATCGTGCTGGCTCTGCCACTTTGTCAGTCTCAGCCAATCCTATGGGGAAGCACTGTGATTGGATTAGGCCACCACTTCTAATGATGTCAGCAGACTGCTTGTTTTTCTGAGTCTAACAGCATGCAGAGTTACAGCTTCAGGCTTGAATACAGTAGATTTTGCTATATTTATGGAGGCATGAGGGGCCCAGGGGGGCTAGATGGTGGTGTTAACACTATAGGGTCATGAATTCATGTTTGTGTTCCTGACCCTATAGTGATCCTTTAAGGTAATGCTGACTTTGGTCTCTCTAACACTGTGGCATGTTCCCTTTCTTCTGCACTCACTACATACAGCTTTTCTCTGTCCCAGACCATATACCAGGAGCTTTTGCCTGCTAGTAAGAAGGTGAGGAGACAAGTGGACCAGCGAGTGCTAGGGGACAGTCCTTAGAAAGCGTTGAGTGAGCGCATCATTAGATGCATTTATGCCAAGCTCAGGGTGCTGTCTGCATAGTATGCCCTTAGTTGGCCAGCTGCATGATTGGCAGGCAGCCTGACATGCATTCATACCAGGCTGGCCTTCTAATTCTTTGGGCAGACATATCCTCTTTTTGGGCATGTTCGCCCCTTTTGGCAGGTTACGTGATATGTGTCAGTGGCACACCCTTTTACCGTGCCCATTGACTTCCTGCTTGACTGGACACTGCTGATAGGGGTGATGGATTTACTTGAAAGAGGAAAACATAAATTAGTGAGAGATTAGCCTAGGGTATGTGTTTTCTTATAGCTGCTGTTTTCTTTCTCTCCAGCACCATCTCCATCAGATACATGACGCTTGGGAGTGTTTTACTGTTTTTGGTCGATATGATTCTGTACTTAGGCCCGTCATAATTGTCAGCACCAGGCCCACTGGGCTCTTAATCTGGCCCTGGATTTAACAAATAGTTTTCAAGAGCCCTGGTGGAGCATACCTTACAATACTTACACACACCCAGGATTAAGAACTGCTTCTGTAATATTTGTTTGTCTACAATTTATTTTAATCTGTTCTCTATTAATTTTATATCGCTGTTGGAGG
>OW240912.1:149922360-149942013 GCA_933207985.1 Pelobates cultripes
GAATGGCTGTCACTCTCTCTGGCACACTGGATCCCCTATGCAGGCACTAGATACCGTGTATGCAAACACACATTGCCTAAGCACAAATTCTCTACAGCCATTAAACATATTACATCACCAATACGCACAGGCACTGCAGCCCACAAAACACAATACCACCGTTAGCTTACTCTACAAACACGAAATCCCACAAGCAGCCTCCAAACATATACACAATATGCTTTCTTGTCCCTTTTGTTCTTTGGTATCCAACTTATAGAGACACCAAAGACAAGTCAAAAGCAAACAGCACAATCATGTCATTAAATTTGCTTGCGCTGCACAGAACAAGTAGAGGGCCATTTTCTCACGCAAGAGTTCTTCAACAAGGCTTTGCGCATGTATGGCACAGACATAGTGGGTAGAAAAGGCCAAAGCCATTTTATTTATTTATTTAATTTGCAATATTCGGTCATTGTCCCCTTAACATTACATATACATTGAACCTTTAACAAACTAGGCAATGACAAACATAGAGTTAACATAACCATAACTAACTTGCATACCATAATTAACAAAACAATACAACCTTTTCCGGCACCCAGCTTGTTCCCAGGGATCCCACGTGTTGGAACAGTTTCAACTGCTGGGACAAAACCGCCTTCCCAGCTCCCAATTGGGCTGCGAACTCTTCTGGCTCACAACCTCTCACCAAGCCCCCATTACACTATCACCAAATCCTTATTGTGAGGCCATCGACCATCACCAGGAGAAAGCTACCACCAAGGGTGCGACAATTATTTCTTCCAGAATTGCCATCTTTGTGACCAGCTGACTCTGAAAAAGAAAGAAATAAACCCGTCAGAACTTGAAAGTAGTGTCCCAACACCATTAAATAACAAACTAATGAGGGAGGGCGAGCAAAAGAGATAGATGGACAGATTTACCCATAAAAAGGCTGCCGTACAACAGTCCCCTTCATTCTCCTAACGCCCCACCAATCCCTACCGCCTTGCTCAGTACAAACTGTCAAGGCCCTCCTCCGCCTATGCATCTCCATGGGGCTGCATGACAGTTGTAGCCTCGGCTACCTGGCTGTATCTACCATAAATCAAACCACATGGCACAGACATAGTGGGTAGAAAAGCCAGTCATTTATTTATTTAATAAGCACAATTTGGCCATTGCCCCCATAGCATTGCATATACATTGAACCTTTAATAACATACTACTGTTATACACTCTGATTGGTTGAATTTGTTTTACATTACTGTTAACCATTTCTTTGCTGCTGGGAGGTTCAGTAAAGAAAGATAAGCAAATATGAAGCCTCCTGTCTTGCCATAAAATTAACATAACAAGTTAACCTTTTCCAGCACCCAGCTTGCTCCCAGGGATCCCCCGTGTTGGAACCGCTCCAACTGCTGGGACAGAACCGCCTGTCCCAGCCCCCAATTAGGATGCAATATTCTGGCTCACAACCTCTCACCAAGCCGCCATTAGGCTATCACCAAATCCTCATTGTTAGGCCATTGACCATCCCCAGGAGCAAGCTACCACCACTGCCCTAGCGGATGACCCCTTACTCTGCTCAGCCTCCCCCAACCTTCAAAAACAAGGCCTTTTCCGAGACCCAACAAGTGTACCCCATCTGCAGCACTGAGGCCAACCGAGACCCAACAAGTGTACCCCATCTGCAGCACTGAGGCCGGTCCTGACGCCCTTAAGTGTGTGATTCCGTACCACTATCCCCTTCATTTTCCTATAAAAATGGCCATCAGCTTATTCACCTTTCCCCTGCTGCGCTCCATCGCCTGGACATCCCGCGCAAAGCTCCTTTTTTCCCTAGGCACCATCTCGGACCAAACCACTGTGACCCCAGTGACCAGTTCCACAATAATCAGCACGTACTTCTGCATTGCCTGTATCAACTCCCTCTGTGGAACCAGCCCCATATCATTCCCGCCGGCATGGATCACTAAAATGTTGGTTGGGCTGCCCAGGCGAATGGACTGCAGCACCAACGGCAAAACAGATCGCATACCCCTAATCTCGAACCACGTCACCTGTAACAGCTCTGCAGGAAAGCCCAGCTGCAAGCCCTGAGGTCTAACTGTGGCTCTCCTCCCGGACCACTACATGAAGGAGTGGCCGATGATCCCAGCCATGTACCACGCACCTAAAAGGACAGGAAAGGGGAAAACCTACAAAACATCCACACCAAACAATGTGGCCGTATATATGTCCAGAATCTATTGGATTCCCAGTGCCCTCTGTGTTGCTGCACTCTGTCCCCCAGACCCAGCTGCGCCGCCTCAGTTCCAACCCCAATATGGAAGAAGTGCGTACTGAAATCTGCGGGCACTCCTTCATTGGGCCAAACCTTTTCAGCACACCTGCAAGAACTGGAACCTGATGAGAGACGAACCATCCTCGTGGACCAGCAGGGACTCCCCCCTACCTAGCACCCCACCATATATCCATAGAGACACCCAAGACAGTGTTGCCTGAAAGCGTAAAGCACGATGCGCACCCCTCTTCCCAACATGTCCGTCTTGGAAGATCGTAACAAAATAGTGAGCCGGCCCGCCTTACAGATGACGTCCCTCAGCTGCAAACCCCCGATTTGCGCTGACTAACTCTGAAACCCGAAACGCCCCAAAAAAGGCCAAGGAAAATGCTGAAGCCCCCCCTCACAGGATGCTTGCAACAATCGGTCCCGAGCCACCACACAATCTCCGGGCAGGGGTACCCTTCCGCATCCACCTCCGGTGCCGCCACCCGAAACCACTCCCACTGTGGGCGAGAGAATCCACTATCTGGAACATGTCGCAACCGAAACGAGATGTTAAGCTCCATACACAATAAGATGAAATAATGCAGCAGCCGCACCATCGGCGATGCGGTGGAAAGGTTGTTGACCGAGTGCACAACTGCCCGGTTTTCCAAAAAGATGAGCACACTGAGATTCTTCATGTCCCAACCCCACAATGAGGGAGCAACCACTAAGGGAAACAGTTCCAGGAAAGCCAAGTTTCGGATAAGCTTGGAAGCTGCCAATACAAAAAAGAAGGTGTAGCGCTACGTACATACAATAGGACTGAACCTAGCCTGTGAAAAAAGTCCCGATGAAAATAGTCCGAATACCATATAAAGTATACCTAAAACAGTGGAGAAAGAAAAGTCTCCGATAGTGTAATACTGTAAAGCTTAATAGTAATAAGTACCAAAAGCAATATTGCACTCACATTCTCCTGAGCTTAATGCCAAGCTCAGGGATAAGCGTATGTAGGTCCGTATAGGCGACCTTCCCCTTCTTCAAGCCAGGTAGTCTTGGCTAATCGCCTCTAGGACTCAAATAAAACAAATATATGGTATAGTATGTATGCCCAAAGTTCTAATACTTCTGGTGCATAAATATACTCACAAATGTGGAGCCTCTGTATCAGCTCTGTCTCTGCACGTTGTATCAAAATAAAACTCTTGTAAGCAGGAACCAACAAGCCCACAATAATAATACAAAATAATGATTTTATTACAAAAAGGGGTATATTAGACCCTTAGTAGTATAAAAGACAAAATAGTATGCAATATTAAAAAAATATAAATAAAAGAATAATAAATGGGCATTAGAGGTATCATACACTCCTTCCCAGAACGCGTTTCACCGTAACTCCGACGGCTTCCTCAGCTGGGTCCAATGTGTCTTCCCAATATGTTGGGGTCCTGCTCTTATGCTGTTAATTCAAAAAAGGCGCGCATATCCTCTGCCCGCCCGATCGGCACTTGCGTTCCACACCTCGTTCCCCTCTTCGGATCACTTCCGCATATGACATCATCTCTATCATGATCATGTGAACTAGTGCCGGGCGTCATATGCAAATACCGTGTTCATTATATCATCAGTCCAGAATCAAATAGTACAGAAAAACAAAAATAATAGATAAACACTACTATGAAGAGAGCAAAAAAGAAAAAATGAATATACTTAATAAATACAGTCAGCAATAATTCTACAGTGTATAGTGAAGCCATCCCGTGGGGAATATTCCCTTACTATAATTCGACACTTCCTCCAGAGGAAACAGTTTCAGTTAAACGCAACAATTATAGTTACATTCCCTCTACATTGCATGTATCATTCATCTGGAGGATTACAAAAGTTAAAAAGTAAAAAGTAACTTATTCCATCAAATAGCACAATTCATTATATAAAATATGTATGTTACTCAACACAATTTATCCCTTTCATAGGGTATCTCTAAAAATCCTATAATCTACACTGTGATATAGTACTAAATATTATCCAGAATTAAAATCTCTTCTTATTCCATTTTGGAAATTTATATGAAGGATGGAGGAAGAAAAAATAAAATATCTCATAATAATAAAATCATGATAAAATACAAAACCATACTAATAAAAAATAAACTATTATTCTAGAAAGTGGCAGATTTCGAAATCCGTATTAAGACCGTAGGGAGTGAGAGTATTAAGCTCAAAAATCATTCTCATTTCCTCCCTACTAAGTTTTTGATTAAAATTACCTCCTCTCCAATCTTTTGAAACTTTTTTAATACCTAAAAATAAAGAGCCTAAAGGAGAATGGTTATAAAATTGTTTATAATGTGCAGGTACACTGTGGTTATCTGCTCCTTTCATAATGTTTCTACTATGTTCCTCGATCCGAATATGTAGGGCCCGAGTAGTTTTCCCCACATAATTCAGACCGCAGGGACACTGAAGAACATAAATAACATTTTTCGTATAACATGTTATCATTTCCCTTATCTTGTAGTCTTCCTTACTTTTAAAGTGTGTTAAACTTCTTTTTTTTATTCCCTGTCCTCTTAGAGGCCAAACAGTAACCACATCCGTAAAACCCTTTCCCTTCATTTAAAAAAGTATCGTTCATTTTCCGATCTCTAATATAACTAGAAGTTAAAGTATTATGGAGATTTCCCACTCCTCTATGAATAAAACGTGGCTTTTCCAATAAAATAGCTGCCAACCCTCGGGCCACTGCGCTGTGCACCATTTCCCCTGAAAATACGCTCCGAACCCCACGCTGCTCGAGGCATTGGTATACAGTTGCAAGAAAAAGCATGTGAACCCTTTGGAATGATATGGATTTCTGCACAAATTGGTCTGCACAGAATGGCTTAAACAGAAGAAAATACGCCTTCTGAAGTGGCCCAGTCAGAGTCCTGACCTCAACCCGATTGAGATGCTGTGGCATGACCTCAAGAAAGCGATTCACACTAGACATCCCAAGAATATTGCTGAACTGAAACAATTCTTTAAAGAGGAATGGTCAAGAATTACTCCTGACCGTTGTGCACATCTGATCTGCAACTACAGGAAACGTTTGGTTGAAGTTATTGCTGCCAAAGGAGGTTCAACCAGTTATTAAATCCAAGGGTTCACATATTTTTCCACCTGCACTGTGAATGTTTACATGGTGTGTTCAATAAAAACATGGCAACATTTCATTCTTTGTGTGTTATTAGTTTAAGCAGACTGTGATTGTCTATTGTTGTGACTTAGATGATGATCAGATCACATTTCATGACCAATTTGTGCAGAAATCCATATCATTCCAAAGGGTTCACATACTTTTTCTTGCAACTGTATAGCTCCAACCCAGCAGCCGGGACCACCGACTGCTGAAAACCCAGCAGCCGGGACCACCGCCTGCCATTAAACTTACTCAGGAAAACATCCCACACAAGCAAATCCGCTCTACCCTCAGGAAGTGATGCCCTTCCCGAATGCTTGACGTAGCCCTAAAGAGGGACCGCAAGAAGACCCTACCCGCCGGGAAAATCCAGCAGGCAAACTTAAGTCTCCCGATCAGAAACTGCATCTGGGGAAGTGTGACCTTCTTGGCCCGCAGCACACCTGCCAGCACCTCCCTCAAGATCTGCAACTTATCCGCCGGCAATCTGCACAACCCTAGCACCTCCCTCAAGATCTGCAACTTATCCACTGGCAATTTGTACAACACTTGCACTGTATCGATCTCCAAACCCAAAAAACTGAGGCAAGATGTTGGGCCCTCTGTCTTCATCTCCACCAACGGGACCCCAAAAGATTGAGCCATCCGCTGCATTGTCCGCAGGACATGCAAGCAATCCCCGGAGAAGCGCGAACCCACTCATAAGAAACCGTCCAGGTGATGTACCAAGGAGTTGCACTCGGACTCTATCCTCACCACCCATTTCAGAAAAGTACTGGATTTCTCAAAATAGGCGCAGGATATGGAGCATCCCATTGGCAAACACAGATTGACAAAACACTCCCCTTCAAACCAGCACCCATGGAGGTAGTGGCACTCCGGATGGACCGGAAGCAACCAAAAAGCTGCCTCAATATCCACCTTGGCCAACAGTGCACCCGGTCCCGCCTCCCTAACCACGTTCACCGCCCTATCGAACAACGTGTAGGAGACAGAGCAGAGCTTCCAATCAATGTCCGCATTAACTGAAAGACCCTTAAGGTAGGACAGGTTGAGTATCAGGCGAAACTTGGCCCTTTCCCTCTTTAGGACTACCTCCAGCGGTGAAACTCTTCGATTGGGCAATAGAATGGAGGCAAACAGCCCCGCCATACGTCCTAAACCCACCTCCCCCTTCAATTTGTCCCGTACCACATCTAGCCACCGACGGAAGGTTTTTTAAGGATACCACTGACTCCCGCGGAATAAATGGAATCCTAAACCCCCATTCAAAACCCCGATCCAGAAACTATGCATCACCCTTCCTACCGCCACGGCAGCATCTTTTCTCTCATCACCAGCGTTCTCCCCTTTTGTCCCCAACTTCCCCACCGACCCGCTTGCCCTGCCCCGCTTAAAAAATGCATAAAGAGGATTTGGGAACCCCCACATCCTGAACATTCATGCCTGAACCTGCAAGGGGATCCCCACTTACACTGGCTGTCGTTAAAGAGCCAGCAACATCCCTTCCTCCCTGAGGTCGTTGACGAGAAGCCTGCACCTGTGCCACCCCCCTGGGAAAGGACGGAGCCTTCTGGGCCATCATGAGCTTACGCCACAACGCATACCCGGATTCGCTGCCAAGCCCTGACGAAATTGCTTGTCATAGCGCCACCAGGCCAGCCCCCATAAATCCTATAGGCGTCCCAAATCCCATCCAAATAACAAAAGAGAACCGAACACTTGTCCAGCGCCTTTTCATCAGTTACGCTGGCCAAGATACAGAAATCCCGGAGCCAATTCCCAAAGATCTTTGGCAACTTCATATATCTTTTCTTCCTCTCCTCCTCCTCCTTCTTGCCTGTATCCTCTTTTTTCTCATCCTCGTTCAGGTCCACCGATTCTTCCAGAGGAAGCAATGAGAACATCTCTAGGTACTCACCCTTCCAGATGCACTCCTTGATGTCTGCCTTCAAATGGACCCCCAGGGGGCCAGAGAAAGTGACATAAGAATTGAGGCGAGCCCCTTCCAGCACCCCTTCTAAAACTGCCTCCACGCTCTCCTGCCCTATCTTAGATGCCCGCATCCCCAGGACTGTAAAAATAAGCCAGTCACCCCTTCAGTGTGAGTGCTGTGCACGGAATAGAGTTGCCCTCACCATTGTTGACTCCATCCGATGGGGGCTCCCGATGTGGAACTCCAGGATCCTTATCACCTTGAACTGCCAAACCAGCCCTTAGAATACTATGATATACAAGACATGGGGAGGGCAAGAGGAATGCTGCAATCTTGATACACATTTCATAGGAGTATGACAATTATTTAATGGCCGTTGCTATTTTTCTGCATTGCCCAAGCAATATACAGAGCAAGGGTTTCTAAGTGTGAGCCAAATAATTTCACATCTCCAAGTGAAGACATTAATCAGAGGAATACACTTTTGACTGTCAGACGAAAACTGATTCATGACTGTTCAGACATGCTGAACATATTCTTTGTATATAACTATAGTTCACTTACCTTTTTCTCCACTGCCAAGATCAAAATATCTTACAGTTTGCAAATAATTTTTCAATGATTTGACTTAGCAACTTTAACAATTAATGCTTTATTTTGAACTACACCACTAAAGTATGTATATATTATTGTAAACCCATCAACTATAAATCATTTGGTGATCTGGCAAACTTATTGCAAAGTATAATTTACAGTCATTGATTTGTGGAACATAAGCAAGTCAAAGGGAAGGTATTTGGATTTCAGGCTAGTTCCTCTTACTGAGCACATTTTAATAGTTGCCAATAGTTGCCTGTGGCTAGTTATTATTCAAAGTCTGCAGAGACATTGTAATAAATAAAGAATGCAGACTGCTGGAGAATGCTGTCCAGCAGAACTGTGAATAGTGTGTGCTGTTTGAGAACCCAGGGAACTCCTCCTGTCTCCTAGAGAGCTTATCTGAGGAATGTGGCTTATCTGCAGAGCAGATGCTCACTTTCTGTTTCCTAATAAGGAAGTGGCAAGAGAGAGATGCAATAATCTAAATATCGCCTACTGGGAAAGGGTTAATAGTAACCAGAAGGACAAATTTTATGTTTAGTACAAGCCATTTTCCTAGATGCAAGTCCTAATTCAATTTGCAGCTTAAGTTTACCCTTTTATTACCATTGCAAGTTCCAACTAAAACAAATGAAAACCTTTCAAATCAAGCCACAATATGATTCTTATTGATTAGACAGTTTTATTAAACATTAGCAAACTATTATGTAATGCTGGTATAACATTAAAGAATAAATCTAATTGCTTAGACATTTGTACATTGCAAAACTAACTAAGTATTAGTTGTGATGAATATAAAAATATTGCACACAAAATATATTTGGGGCAGTTTGGGCAGTTTATGTGGGTAAAACATTTATTTGCAATCGTTTTGGAACACTAAGATTCCTTTTCTAAAGGGTAGGGTGGTTAGCAAAAAAATTAGTGTCACATTTATTGTGTAATAGGTTTCAGTTCTACAGGGCACCTCCTCCCTCCTTGGAAGCTGTTTGGAGAAATTACTTGAGAGCATCTAGACATGTAAAAAAAATGGGGCTCCTTTGAAATCTGCCCTGTTTCAGCAGGTTTTACACATGTCTGATCTCCATTAGGAAAGTATTTCAGGAATTTCATTTGAGTATGCCAATGGAGGCATACTAATGACCTTTATTCATGGGACACCATTGGCTCATAGCACCAGGGGTGGGGTTACAGGGCCTAGAGGAGATAGAAGCAAGCAGCCATCTTAGAAGTAACAGGGAGAGAGCACTGCAGCTCCTGGCCCCTGCCAAATGTTAGTATATAATATTATCTTTTTCTCTACCCCAATAGCCCTAGTTACTGCCTGAGGGCTGATTAAGCAAGGAAATTTATGCATATATATATTAAATATTTGAATAAATCCCCTTGCTTAATCAGCCCTCAGGAAGTAACTAGGGCATTTTGTCTACTGGACTAATACGGCTAATCCAATCTACACTATATATATATATATATATATATATATATATAATTAGGCTCAAAGAGAAGTAATGCCCACCATGGAGACTACAACTGGAAGCCAAGGTGAAGACAACATGGAAGGAAGATAGTAAGCTGGATCAACTTAACAGAGGTGGAAAGATCAAAGAGAGATCCTGGCTGCTACAGAAGTACAAGGATATGCCCATACCGGAAGTGCTGGAAACAGCTAAGCAAACACTGACAGCACTGGCAACCAGACTGGGCAGACACCAGAGGCTAAGAGAATCAATGCCCTCTTTACCAAAGAACCATCCAAGGTGTATGCACAGCTAAAGTGTAACCACCACATCTCCTCGCAAGACCCAGAGCTGAGACTGAACAGTACTGGAAGAATATCTGGGAGCAAGAAGCATCTCATAACACCAAGGCTACTAGACCTGAAAGCAGACCACTGCATGCTGCCAGAACAGGAACCAGTCATCATCACAGTCGAAAAAATCCAACAGAGAGCAGCACACATGAAGAGCTGGTCAGGACCTGACATGATCCACAACTACTGGATAAAGAAGTTCACAGCGCTGCATGAACGCCTAGCAGCACAAATGAACCAGCTACTAGCAACAGGCTCCCACCCTGACTGGCTAACACAAGGCAAAACAATACTGGTCATGAAGGACCCTCACAAGAGAACAGCACCATCCAACTACCGACCAATAACCTGCCTCCCCACCCCTGTCAGGTCCCCAAAATCACCCCTTCCCAGTTGACATGTCTAGTACATGCTGCCATCTAGGAAGAGACGGTAAGGGGGACAGTACACTTACCTGAAGTTCTCCCTCTAAGGTGCTGCCATCACCTAGCAGATGAAGGTACATGAGCGATAACATTCAGCAGAATGTGTAATCCTTCATATATATCTAACACTGTAGCTGCTATGACTGTGAGTGCCATGATGCCAGCTAAATGGCTAACTTAGCATTATAAAACCAATAGACCACAGCAGTTGGCGAGCCAAATGTTCTCTAATATGATGGTATAGTGTGATGAAATATTAAAGGCAGTTATCACAATGATCACATAAAAAAACAAAACAGAATTAATAACCAGAAAATCTGTTTTTGAAATAAATTAAAAACGAAAATTAATCACCCTGCAATTTGTACCTGGACAGGCAGGTATTTGACTATGAATTATTAAAAATAACAGATATGACTTTCTTCCAGTAGTTATTACATCATCTACTCCATTCATATTCTTCCCAGAAATATTTATTCATACTCAATCTCTGTACCTTAGTTTAAACAGCTGGGTTATAAATATAAATAATTTATCATTTTACTTCTTATGTAAGGTAAGATTAAGGTCAAATATGTGTGAAGAGCTCTATTCGTCTTTCAATTAGAGAAGTGTTAGAATTATATGTCTTTCCTAACCGTGGCTTTGCCAAGACAACTGTCATGCCAACAGTATGTTATGCCAGCACTAAACATGCCATATCATGCAAACGTTAACTGCATGATCCTAGGTACTGACATTTAAAGCCTTACAGGGTTATTTACTGAAGTTAGAATTGTGTGGAACTCAAAGTGAATTTCAAATTTTAGACCAAAATAGCCAAACTATATGCATAGCTGACTTAAACAATTGTTTTCACTTCAGCTACTTAGACCTTAAATTTGATATTCACTTTGCATTTAAAATGCAAAAATTGCTATAAAAATCAAAGCTGTTGTAAGGATTTTCCTACATGATTCTTCATGATCACAACCAGCATATTTTTAACTGTCTTAGTCCATAAAGTCTCCAGTCATTGCTCTTAAAGGAAAACACCACACCAATAAAGCACTTCAGCTATTTTAATTCCACTTTATAAAAGTGACAATTTCTACGAGAAATCGGCACTATTATAAAATAATTAGAATTATATTTCCTTCTTCCTTCTTCCTTCTGTTAGCTGCCTTGCTCTACTTAAGTGGGCCTGCATTCTACCCCATTTGATCCTTCACAGACCTTAGTCCAACTTCATCTGTTCCTCTGCAGACCTCAGACGAGATGCACAGGAGCATACACTGAAGTGGTTATGCTGACTAGAATGTCCCTTAAACATTAGTGTTGGTATAAAGACTTCAGCTTGTACAATATACACAAAAACATTGCGCACAGAAAAGGTACATCTTAAAATTTTCTACGGCTACTTAAAATGACCTGTCTAAAATACAAATATGGTTTTATCACACCATATGGCATCAGTTTGTCCTTGGATACAGACAGTGCCCTATCGTCAGCCAGCACTGCTTCATATCATCACCTTACTAAAAATGAAAGAGTAACTCAACTTGCAACAATACCGATGAAATTATATTTTTCTGAAGTGTGATATGGTCAAATATATTAATACATGGATTGGTTACCACTTACCCAAATAATTATTTGGAATTTACACACAGCATACTAATTCAACTACAAAATACATTTGTATGTAATACACGTACATGCATATACATTGTGTATGTTACATACTGCATGCCCCCTTAACTATAAGACATTTCTATCTATAATAATTGAATAGGGCATACTTACACTGATCAGCCACAACATTAAAATCAACTCCCTGATATCATGTAAGTCCCTGTTGTGCTGCCAAACCAGCTGTGTTGAGACATGAACTCTACAAGACCTCTGAACATGTTCTCTGGTCTGGCACCTGGTCTGGTCTGGATTAGCAGATCCTTTAAGTCCTCCATGATTTGTTCTTCTAGCACATCCCTCAGATGCTTAATCAGACTGTGCTTTGGGGAATTTGGAGGCCAACACATTGAACTCTTTGTCATGTTCCTCAAACCATTACTGAACATTTTTTGCAATGTGACAGGGTGCACTATCCTGCTGAAAGAGGCCACTGCCATCAGGGAAAACCATTCCCATGAACGAGTGTACATGGTGTTATGGACATGAAAAATGACTAAATTTTTAACACAATATTTGTGCTTTTACACCCAATAATCATAAAGTTATTAGTTCACCATCTACCAGATATTCCCTGCATAAATGCCAGTTTTAAACTCTGAAAAAGTTAATTAGCAAACCAGTCTAACCAGAGTCGGAAGGCAGGTTTATGGGTAGGGAATAGGCTGGAAGGAGGGAAATATTATTATGGTTATTGTAAAGTTGTTTTGTGGAGTTCGTTGGGAAAAGCAGCAATGTAGCAGTACAGAGGGACGGGCAGCCTCTTCGTTTCTAAGGATGCAAGTATGTGCTCTAGGCCCATATTTTTTATCCAGGACATGGAGTTTGAACTTTCCAGAGCAGCATTTTATTTAAGCTCCTGGGACATTAAGTATAAAACTCTATAATTTGGTTTTAGCTTTTATACTTGTGTTTAGATTAAATTGCTTGGAGAGCCTTTGATATGTTTCACCGGCCTGCTGGCATTTAGTTCCAGCAGAGGGAGGGAAGGGTGGTCCAGTGGTGGCATGTTCACTTTAGCCTGCAGCTCTTCTGGCTGCAGAATGACTCTCCTGAACCCCTGCGAGCACAGCAGTGTGTCGGAGTGTTACCATGGTAACGTTGACTACCCCTGAACTAGATAATGGATATTGTAAATCTATTGCCTAATCTATAAAAAACACTTCTCACATGGATATATACAAGAGAGGAAAAAGCTAAGGCACTGTACATGTGTTAGAATCGGTATACCCTCCAGAGTAAAACAAGAAGAAAAGTCTGGGCCCTCAAATGTATATCTAATGCAGATTTTATTGGACATGACAGGCAAAATTCGACTCAATTAGGTCTTTATTAAGTCATTAAGGCTTTTTATAAATTCACTGGAGTCTAACTTGCCTTTCGTGTCCAATTAAGTCTGCATTGAGTGCTAAGACTATGGATATATAAAACAGACATGCATCCTGTTGTCATACATACATGTTGATCTCAATGTGTATTTCTCTATGTTACTTGCGAACATATGTGTAGAGTATGTTAACAATGGCAGAGTTCTGTACTTCCATACATATCCCCCTCCTTTCATTTTACCTCTCACCGTTCATCTCATAATCTCTCCCTTCATCTTTTCTTTAATTTATCTTATGGCCCTTCTTTTTGTCCCATCTTATTTTTTTCTTTCCTTGTCATTGTATCTACCAGTCCTATTTATATTTTACCACCTTATTTCATTATCTTCCATTTAATTGTATTATCCCTATTATTTTTCTATAATTTAGTTGTGTGTTGACAGCAACAGTGTTTTCCTGTGTCAGTACATTCTTTCTGTCAATGCTTCTGCATTTTGCTGTTTGGAGAGGTTATAACATCATATATCCCTCTCTCATCTATTGATTTGTGCTTCACAATCAGCCTGCACCTAGAGGAAGCAAAAAAAACATCAGTGTATTCATGTGATTAATGTCTGCTGCTGCATCCTGAGTCTTAGTGAATATGGGTGAGTGGCTTTCATAATAAGCAGGATTCATGTTACTAGCCCAGCATTGCATCTCTCAAATGCAAGCAGATGTGTGGTGGATGGAAGATGAGTCCCTGCTGCACACATCTAATTGCATTTGCAGCTGGGAGTGCTGGCTTCCTATGACAATAAAAATTTATTATGTTTTTAAAATGCACCTAATGCTCCACAGAGCCTTGTGCCTGTATCCTAGGAAATACATCCCCTTCTGTAGGTCAATAAAACTGAGGGTGATAGTGGTCTTGATAACAAGATTTTTGACAGCTCAACCATAGTTTTATAAACTACTGCAAATGTTAAGAGATTTTCCGAATGAATTCCATCTTTTCTATAGCTCCTTCAGGATCTGGATAAATATCTACTAGTACACAAAAATAAGTCCTGCGCTCAGACTACTCCTGGGCGACAGCAATGACCATTTTTTTACACCACTCTATACTTATTAACCCTTAATAGGGAATACATGGGCTGGGCGGCAGCACTGTAAATTGGCTGTGTCAGAAAGCTTACTGAGGAAGCTCAAAGACGAGCTAAACGCGTTTTGGCTGCATTCAGGATTTTTCTTTACAAGTATATATTGTAAAACCTATTTTTATTAGATTTTATAGCAATGGTATTAAGCTGGGTAGTAGGACACGCAGGTTCCTGAAAGTCATATTTTCTATCAATTACACAGGGCCGCAGTAAGCAAATCAAAAAGTATTAACAATATTATATCTTGCATAGATCTCAGGCAACATTAGAAACAACATGAAATGCATGTTTTCAATCAGTGTGGGTGGTGTCCCTATGCATTCTATAGAACCTTGTGTTAGTGTGCAGTTATTGGGGATTATGTTCAAATAAATAAATCCATATTCCTTAAGTGGTGCAATGAGTGTGCCTTCTGGCTAGTAAGTAACACAAATGTCCCAGTTATAAGCCCCATTGATGAACACCTTCGCTGAAGGGTCAGCAGATAGTGCCTTAATCCATGTCTACAGATTCGGTCCCATTCCCAGTGTATGGAGAGTGCAAAAAAGGAAGTCCCAGCTCATGCTGTCAAAGTCCTTCTCTGAGTCGGTGGATAGCAGAAGAAGGCCCTCGCCCATCCACTGTGCTTTATGGATCAGGGATAGAACTCTTGAAGTATTGTCCCTTGCCTCCCAATGAGATATAAAACCCACGAGGGAGGCTCGGGGTAAGATGTCAGCCTAGTTGCCAGGATTTTGGCAAAGAGAGCAGGTCTCAGTTCAACAGGGAAATAGCCTGATAATTGGCACATTGCTCCATGTCCTTGCCCACTTTAGGTGTCAGGGCTATATTAGCCTCAAGTGTCTGGGGGGAGCTTCTGTCCCTGCGTCAATGAGTTATAGGCAGACAGGAAGTGCGGGAGTAAAATGTCTGAAAAATTTGTAGTAATGTATCGACAGCCCATCTGGACCTGGGCTCTTGCCCGGTTTCGACATCTTAATCGCCGCCAGTTCCTCTATAGTCAAGGGGGCCTCCAAGGCTTCTGTTGCTTCTGTCGATAGTTTGGAGTGAATGTTATCAGACAGGTATGCTTGTCTTGTTTCAGCCTTTTGTGTGGTCTGTGTGGAGTCCATTAGTGATGTCTTTTGTACAATTTTTCGGAGTAGCCGCGCTCCACTTCGACGACACATGTCAGTGTTCTCTGTGGCCTGCCCTGTTTATCACGGAGGCTGGTAATATAGGTTTATTTTGTTTTTTGTTTTTTTGTCACTGTTGACATAGAAGAATGCTTTGGTGTGTTTGAGAGAGCATTGAAGGCGATGTTGGAGAAGAGTGGATTACTGACCCTTCAAGTTGGCAAGTACTTGGTAGGCATTAAAATTTTGGTCGGTTTTGTGGTGGGTCCTAAGATAGGTAGTAGTTTGGAACGAAACTAGTCTAGGCAGGAGTACCTTGCTTGGGGTATAGAGTAGTGCGAATAGTCTCTATTGGTCGGGCGCAGGGCCCTCCAGCAGTAAATTAATTGGTGATTACGTTAGAGGATCTGTTCAGGTATCGCTGACATGCCCGTTGAGGTGTCAAGGTGTTGGGGTGGGGGGGGAGGGAAGGTGGGTGGGGGGAGAGAAGAGGGGGATGAGGAAAGGACAGGAGAGGACTGAGGGGGGGAGGAGATAAAAGGAGCAGGGTAGGCGGAGACATGGGGGAGAGGAAAGATAGGGGGAGGGAGGGGAAGACAGGGGGAGAGAAGGCAATATTACACTCTCAGGTGTGTGCGGACAGCGTGTCAGAGCCTGTGTCCCATGCAGTCATCGCAGTGGGTGCAAGCAGGTGGGTTTCCAAAAGGGAAATCCAGTCGGAATTAAGTCGGAGCCCCAGCAGCATGGGTGGTCACTTGGCGGGGTTGTTGGTCTCTTTAGGGTATGGCTGAAGGCCAGAGCGGGTCGGGCAGGTAGTATTCTGAGGGATCTGGCGTTTTCATTTTCATGGAGGGATGGACATGATAGTGCCCAGATGCATGAAGTCTGCACGAGTGCGTACTACGACGGGTTCCCATGGTGTGGTCACCGACAGAGCCGATGGGAAGAGCCAGCGGTACCTGGTTCCTGACAATTACAGGGCATGGGTCAAGGGTTTAAGAATCCTTCTGTATTGTAGCGTGGCCGCTGACAGGTCTGGATACAGTTGGAGTTTGGCTTGCCTGTACCGGAGCACATCTGTCTCTCTCACGCGTGGAGGATGGTTTCCTTTTTCTTCCTTCCAAGCAGTACACAACATCCCTTGGCGGTTTCGTCCGGGGGGACCCTCGGACGCAGAGTGCGGTGGGCCCTCACAAGCGTCAGTGGTGAGTTGGGATCCCTGCCCAGGAGGTCATTGAAGATCTCCCTCAGGATGGTCTGAAGGTCTGGCAGGTCGGTCTCGATCTCGGGGAGGCCCCGAAGCCACAGGTTGTTCCGCCTCCCCCCGGTTATCTAAATATGCCACGTGTAGAGCCAAGCCCTGGAGGATGTCGTAGTACTGCGTTAGGGTGTCCCCAGCCTGAGAGTGGGTCGACCGGAGCTGGTCACATGTAGCCTCCACGTGGCCCACATGGTCCTAGAGGCCCTGGATGTCATCCCACAGGGCCTGCAGATAGAGGCCTACAGAGTGCTGTTGACGGCCACCAAATCAGCATGCATGGGTAGGGCCTGTAGCAGTCTTCCCCAGTCCCTGGACCTGGAGTCATTTCCTCAGGGAAGTGAGCCCCTGCGCTGTTCAAGGCCTCTTCTGACAGGGGCTGGGAAGCCAGGTCCAACGGTGTCGAGAGGTACTGGCACAGGGAAGAAACCTCTTTTTGGGATCGGTAGCCCTCTGGGAGCCCAATGCTCTGTGTGTCTTGCCCATGGTGCAAATAGGGGTCAGGATTTTAGCCAAAATAACTTGAGGTGGGGAGGAGCGAAAAGTTAAGTGGCCATCTTAGAACATGGCCAGACCCTACCTCCCAAGTGTATATTCTATTTGTTTATTTTATGTTTTATTTTACTTGTTTTTAATATTTTTTATAATAAATTTAGTAGCACTTTAAGTCATCTGGTGTCTGAAGAATCTTCATTGGGGTGGTGACACCCGCTTTATATTGGCACTATATCTGTTACCTTAAGAGCCAGGATTTTTAGGCTCTGTAAAAGGAGCGAATATAAGAGTGGAGGAGTGGTAAGATGCTGCCCCTGGACATTTCCACTTAGGTGTGTACTCACTTTTGTTGTGGTTTAGACATTAATGGCTGTGTGTTGAGTTATTTTGAGGGAACAGCTGTTATACAGGCTGTACACTTACTACTTTACATTGTAGCAGAGTATAATTTCTTCAGTGTTGTCACATGAAAAGATATAATAAAATAGTTACAAAAATGTGAAGAGTGTACTCACTTTTGTGAGATACTGTATATACTTGAGGTGGATATTCTGGCTCCATTTCTCTCACCATTGTCTCAGATGTAGAGTTGGAGAAACAAATACCAGCCTTTGCATAACCGGTATTTTTATAATGAACCAGAGAGCAACAAATACCATCTATGTCAGTACAAAACTGGCCAGATGGCAACCCTAAAATCAACATACACTGCTGTTAGATGACCTTTTCCATTTTATGGTATGGCTTATTTCTGGGCTGTCTGGATTAATGGACCACTATAGTGCCAGCATCCACCCTCAGGGTCCCCCTCCCGCCGGGCTCTAGGGGGTGGAAGGGGTTAAACTTACCTCTTTCTCCAGCGCCGGGCGGGGGACTCTCCTCCTCTTCGGCTGAATGCGCGCATTCAGCCAGTCCATAGGAAAATATTTCTGAATGCTTTCCTATGGGTGCTGGCGTCTTCTCACTGTGAAAATCACAGTAAGAAGCGCGGAAGCGCCTCTAGCGGCTGTCAATGAGACAGTCACTAGAGGCTGGATTAACCCTAAAGTAAACATAGCAGTTTCTCTGAAACTGCTATGTTTATAGAAGAAAGGGTTAAGCCTAGATGAACCTGGCACCCAGACCACTTCATTAAGTTGAAGTGGCCTGGGTGCCAATAGTGGCCCTTTAACAGTCTTATACAAAATTATTGAGTTCTTCAAAGGAGCTTGAAAATTTTTTTAGTTTCATAAAGGGTGATGGTTTTTGTAGGATATATGATATGGATGGTATACTGATAGGGAAGCATCATATTGTTTGCTGCTTTCTCAGATTTAGCCAAGTCTCCTAAACGTAATTATGAAAGCATTCTGGATATCAGTATACTTTGGTATATTGTGGACTGATAGCCCCCAAAAAAATTAAAATGTTATCCTCAAAATTTTGTGCCCAAATCCATAATATTGTTTTGCCTATTTGTTAATGTATTGAATGTCAGGGCTTTTAATTGTAATACTATATATATTTCTTATGCTTGGTGGAGTTTGTTTTGATATTTCCTAAAGGAACATTATAGTATTAGGAATAACAAGCTGTATTCCTGGCACTATAGTGTCCCTCTGCACCTGCACCTCTACCTCATGGCTATCAAAGGGTTAAAAAAACATTTAAACACTAATATTATACCAGCGCTTTACTCTGCGCTTGCTCCTTTTCTGCCTCCTCCAACGTCATTGCGTGAGCTGATTTAGTCCAGGATTCCCCTGGACTGACAAGGAAGGGGAGGCTAGAATGCTGCCCATAGTAGTGGAGGGTTAAAAATGGGAATACAATGTTGCAAAAAGGGGACAAAATAAAAGGGGCTAAGGTAGGAGAGTACCTACCACTTGAAAGAAGGAGCCTAAGGTTTAGAAAGCTTTCCTGGCCTCCCTCTCTTTGATTTTTTTTTTTTTTTATTTAAAAGGTTTTTATTGGTTTTTCAAGAGTAAACATCATCAAAGTACGGGGGTCCAGAAGTAAAGAAGGGGAAAGGGGGGATGTTTGCATTTACATTTGCATCAAGGGAGACAACTGACATTGCAGTAGATAGATACATTTCTGGATAGAAACACTTTTTTTTTTTAAATGCATATTATAAATACATATTAATAGATAATACATTTTTGCAAGAATTATACAATTGGTATTGTAGTACTGGCATCAGCTACTAGAGCTAAAACTAAGACTGAGACTCAAACTGGTACTGAGATTGGGCGATACCTTTTATCTTAACTATTCTTGAGTTCTGGGACGGTAACCCTGAGCAGTGTCCTGGTTGCTGTGTAGTTAGAGTTGCATTGTCTTCTCCAACCCTCATGTAACGTGGATATGTCTTGTAGTTAAGTCTTATGCCAAGGGTGGCCCCCCATGGTTATATATGTGGACTAGTGTGTGTATGTGTAGCGGGCGGCCGGG
>OW240912.1:149945198-149961941 GCA_933207985.1 Pelobates cultripes
TATGGTGAACAAATTGTAAAATACCTTTGTTTCATAGACGATATTCTTATCCTATGGAATGGGGACGAACAATCATTTGTGTCCATGATGAATTTGTTAAACACGATGAACTCTCCAGTGAAATTTACCATCCAATTTAGCAAATCCCAAATTGATTTTATGGATCTTTGGATCTTCATCAAGGCTAATGACTTGGGATATACATTGTACTCCAAAACGATTGACTAGAATACAATTTTGCACGCCTCTAGCTTCCATTCGAAGAAATTAAAAGAATCTTTACCCATCTCTCAATTTTTGAGGGTGCTACGGAATAATTCTGACCCTGCTTTGGCCACAAACCAATTGGATCAAGTGTATCAAAAATGTCTCAAGAGGGGATATTCAAAATTAATTTTGAATCGAGCAATGGAACAGGCACAGAAATCCATTACAGAACAACCAATGGTTTCCAGTATAGGTAATCAATTGATCTTCCCTCAAGCTTTGCACACTAAATCGTCACAAATAGCTTCTGTAGCGGAGATGCAATATTCCCCAGGTTATCTCCGCTTATAATCCAAGTGAGGCTCAGGAACAAGTAAATAATAAATCCATAGGCAAAGTTTCCAGCAGGTAAAACAGCAGCAATATCCCCACAGCAATCCCAATAACTGGACGACACACAGTTTCAGGAGCAGAACTGACAAGCCTTTAATCACAGTCTCCTTATAAAGCATGCTCCCATCCAAGGGAGGGATTTACAGTAATTATGACAGTAGCCAATCCTGTCCTGGTAACCTCCCACACCTCTTCTCCCCTCAGCCAGCATCATAATCCCCTTATCCAGCACACCAATTCCCCCCGTTTCTGGATGTACCCCTAAACGTAGGGGTACCACTTTAAATCCTACATCCCCGGATACCCCTGATCTGGGTGAACAACATATCCAAAAATCACCCAGATCAGACCAGGGGTTCGGGAAAAGTATGGAGGGAATAAAATGACCGACCGCACGAACCGAGATAGCCGAATCCGGTTCCATGTGAATGGGCCCTGCGGTCGGTCCTGGCATAAGGGAATAAAATACACGAAAACCTCTAGCTATAGAGAATAGGGAGGGTTCGCCTGAATCCCCTCGTTCGGTATTTTCTATCTACCGAACGAGGGGCCGTTCGGTAGTTTGGAACCGAACGGACCAGGGCTGTGGAGGTCTCAGCGGTGTTTGCCTACTCGAGTGTCCGATTTTAGTTCCAGACACTCGACGGCAAAACACCGCTGTTCGAGAACAAAGGACGGCTACTTCCTAGTCAATTACCCGTTCGCAACAATGTTGCAACGGGTAATTGAGGACACACTTTACACAGGGGAGGTCTGGTTGTTCGGTAGTTTCATTCGAATAAACTAAGGGAATGAAACTACCGAACAATCAAAGAATACAAGGCTTTAAAACACATAGAAAACTAGCAGATCACACGAATGCAATTATTTCAAAGACATTTGCAGGACAGCCCAGTGCCATCCGCTACACTGCTCCCCCTTGCCCACAAGCCGGCATACACAGTCTGATCCAACACAGATCGGCTTGGGGATGTCCGGGGACTCACGGATCATTTTTCCAGGTCAGTTTGTCTCGACAACCCATCGGCATTCCCATTCTGTTTACCCGGGCGGTACTGAATATTAAAGTCAAAAGGCTGCAGCGCCAAACTCCAGCGCAGCAGCCTGGCATTGTCCCCAGCCACCCGGTTTAGCCATACCAGCGGGTTGTGATCCGTGAGTAATGAAAAGGGCTGTCCATATAGATACGGCTGCAGTTTCTTTAAGGCCCACACCACAGCCAGGCATTCCTTCTCGATGGCGGCGTAGCTTACTTCTCGAGGTAACAGTTTCCGGCTGATGTAAGCCACGGGATGTTCTCCGCCATCGGCCCCGACTTGGCTCAATACTGCTCCCAATCCAAACATAGAAGCGTCTGTGTGAACAAGAAAACGTTTAGTTGGATTGGGAGCTGCCAAGACAGGAGCATTTATCAGTGCATCTTTCAGATGTTGGAAGGCCTGCTCACACTCCGGGGTCCAGGTCACCTGGCGGGGCAAATTCTTCCGAGTAAGGTCAGTGAGAGGTTTGGCGAGGGCGCTATAGTTAGGGACAAACTTTCTGTAATACCCAGCGGTCCCTAGAAAGGCTAACACCTGGGTTTTAGTCCTAGGGGTGGGCCACTGGGCCACGGCTTCTACTTTGGCTGGTTCGGGCTTCTGTTTGCCGCACCCCACTCTATGTCCGAGGTACTGCACCTCGGCCATCCCTATGCTGCACTTGGCCGGTTTCAATGTCAAACCAGCTTCCTTAATCCTGTCTAGAACCGCTCCTATATGGGCCAAGTGCTCCTGCCACGTATTGCTAAAAATGGCAATATCGTCCAGGTAGGCACAGGTGTAGTCTTGGAACCCATCCAGGAGTCGGTCTACCATCCGCTGGAAAGTAGCTGGGGCGTTTTTCATCCCAAATGGCATGACCTTAAACTGGTACAAGCCAAATGGGGTGACAAAGGCCGACTTCGGGATGGCCTCTGGGGCCAGGGGGATTTGCCAATACCCCTTACATAAGTCAATGGTAGTGAGGTATTGACCCCTGGCCATTCTGTCCAGTAGCTCATCTATCCGTGGCATAGGGTATGCATCGGACACAGTTTTCTCGTTTAATCTCCGGTAGTCTACGCAGAAGCGGGTCGTACCGTCCCGCTTCGGTACGAGCACTACCGGAGAAGCCCAGGGACTATCTGAGGGCTCAATCACCCCCAGTTGGAGCATCTCATCGATCTCCTTGCGCATGTTTTCCCTTACCGCTTCTGGGATGCGGTAGGGGGTCTGGCGCATCGGTAGTTGCCCTGGGGTCTCTACCCGGTGAGTGGCCAGAGGGGTGTACCCAGGTACATTAGAGAACGTGTCTCGTTTCTCCTCCAACAGCTGCTGTACCTCGATGCGCTCCTGTGGGCTCAGCCGGTCTCCCAGTGTGACTTCCCCTAAATCCCCAGACAACTGCCCATCTTCCAGCAGATCTGGGAGGGGTAAGCTGTCCAACTCATCAGAATTGGGCGCACATATGGCGGTTACCTCCTCGGAGCGCTCTTGGTAGGGCTTCATCATGTTCACATGGAGCATGCGTCGCCCTCCCGTCCCTGTACAGGGGCCAATTATATAGGTGGTGTCACATCTCTGTTCCACCACCCTATAAGGTCCCTGCCAGGCGGCCTGTAGCTTGTCATGTCGGACAGGCTTTAAAATTAGCACTTTCTGCCCGACCTGAAAGCTACGGTCCCTGGCTCCCCGGTCATACCATGTGCGCTGGCGGGTCTGTGCCGCCTGAAGGTTTTCCCTTACCGTCCTGGTTAAGGCTTCCAGGCGGTCTCGGAGAGCCAACACATATGGTATGATGGGGGTGCCATCTGCGCTCCGATCTCCCTCCCAATGCTCTCTTATAAGATCTAAGGGGCCTCTGACCCTCCTCCCAAACAGCAGTTCAAACGGGGAAAACCCCGTGGATTCCTGCGGCACCTCCCGGTAAGCGAATAGGAGATGCGGCAGGAACCGCTCCCAGTCCTTGTGGGTCTCTGCGAAGGTTCGGAGCATTTGTTTCAATGTGCCATTGAACCGTTCGCAGAGCCCATTAGTCTGGGGGTGGTAAGGGGCACTGATAATAGGCTTAATGCCACAGATCCTCCAGAGGTGTTGGGTGAATTCTGCGGTAAATTGGGTACCCTGATCCGAGATAATCTCCCTGGGTAATCCCAACCGGGAGAATATCTGCATGAGGGCATCCGCGACCGTTTCAGCATGAATGTTGGTCAGAGCCACTGCCTCTGGATATCTGGTAGCATAGTCTACTACCGTTAAAATGTACCTTTTGCCTGACGGGCTAGCTTTCTTGAGGGGACCTATCAAGTCTACCGCTATTCGGCTAAAAGGTTCCTCAATTATTGGTAAGGGGTGTAGTTTCGCCTTCCTCCGGTCTCCCCTTTTCCCTACCCTCTGGCAGGTATCGCAGGTGGTGCAATACCTGCGCACTTCCTGGCTGATCCCTGGCCAGAAGAAACTTTGGGTCAGTCGGTACCTAGTGCGGCTGACCCCTAGATGTCCGGATAGCGGGATATCGTGCGCTATCCGGAGTAGCTCTGCTCGGTACCGCTGCGGCACCACTAGCTGCCTCATCACTATTGGGTCTGACCCCTCAATCTGCTTGTCTGTCTCCCTGTACAAAAGCTGCTTGTCCCAGACAAATCTCTCCCCCTCTCCCCCAGGAGGGTCTGCTGTCACCTTGTCCCTGTATACCTGCAAGGTGGGGTCAGTCACTACCTCTGCTGCAAATTCGTTAGGAGGGGCCCAGGGGACACAGTCAAGGGAAGGGGAAGGGTCTCTTACCTGAACCTCCGGAAGTGTGTTGTAGTCCTGGGTGCGGGCCTGTTGACGGGTGACCACAGGGTGAGCTTCTCCTGTGGTGGACGTCTGGGGCTCAAAAGCAGACGTGAGCCTCCCCAGATCGTTCCCCAATAAAACCTCCGCCGGTAACTGCGGCATCAACCCCACCTCCACATGTCCTGCCCCCGCTCCCCAATGTAAATGTACCCTTGCGGTAGGTAGCCGGTACACTGCTCCCCCGGCTACCCTGACGGCCACAGTTTTACTCAGTCTCGCTTGATCCGACACCAGGTGACTTTTTACTAAGGTGATAGTAGCCCCCGAATCACGTAGTCCCTGTACTGCTTTACCTTCCAGGTATACGGTCTGCCTGTGGTGCTGTCTGTTATCCGCATTGGCCTGGACTGGATCCGCCTCGTGCAGTACTTCCCACTGTTCCACGGTTGTTATGGGAATAGCTGACCCATATGGTGTGGCCACTGTATCTTGGTAGTGATGGGCGGCGGCTGCTCTTGGCGGTGGTGGTGGGCCGGGGCGAATCCAGGTTGAACGATCCCTCAGCTGGGGACATTCCCTTTTATAATGTCCCCACTTCTGGCAGTGATGACAGGGGCCGGAAGCGGGCTGGCGAAAACGTGGCTGTGCAGCGGGTGGTGGTGGTGGTGGCAGTTGCCTGGGTGGAGCTGGGTTGTAGCTGTTTCCCCCAAATGTTTTAAAAATGGTTTTTGGGGCTGCAGGTTTCTGCTGCCTGCGTGCATCCAAGTACTCATCTGCCTTCCTGGCAGCTTCGGTAAGGGAGGTAGGGTTTCTGTCCCTCACCCATTCCTGGACATCGCTGGTTACCCCCTCATAAAATTGCTCCAGCAACACCATTTGTAACAAGTCCTCCATGGACCGAGCCTTATTGGACTGTACCCACCCCAGAGCGGCCCGATGCAACTTGCAAGCCCATTCCACATGAGAGTCCTTATCATTTCTCTTTAGGTCTCTAAACCGCGCCGATATGCCTCTGGTGTGATTGCATATCGGGCCAGGATCACTTCTTTTACTCTGCGGTAATTCCGAATTTCCTCATCAGGTACAGTTCTATAGGCTTCAGCCGCCTTCCCTGTGAGCTTCCCTGCTAAAATAGGCACCCACTCGTCTGGGCTAATATTATGCAATGCACACAGCCTTTCAAAGTCTTGGAGAAAAGCATCTATATCTTCCTCTGCTTCTATATACGTTTTAAAGGCTTGGTAAGGAATTTTGGTCTTACCCTGTGTGATGGTAGTTGTGGTAGCATTCCTCTCCAGCTGTTGTAGTGGCCTTTGACGCAGTATAAACTCCTGTACCTCTGTCATTGTCCTGGATATAATATCCGTTGTTGGATTCTCTCCATAAAAGGACAGCCTGAACTGCACTTCTCTCCGGAACTCTTCTTTTTCAGCTCCATCTGCTGCACTCTGCTGCTCAGGGATTACCCTGTCCTCCTGCTGGTATTCAGCCATCACTTCTGCAATGAGGATTGCTTTCTTTTTGTTGCTGGCTGCAATACCTTTCGCTTCCAGGAGATCTTTTAGCGTGGATCTTTTAAGCTTGGCATAATCACTCTCCATCCGTATTCCATTAGTACTTGTTCCCTTGTGAGTCTGGATCCCAGCGCTGCCAACCAATGTAGCGGAGATGCAATATTCCCCAGGTTATCTCCGCTTATAATCCAAGTGAGGCTCAGGAACAAGTAAATAATAAATCCATAGGCAAAGTTTCCAGCAGGTAAAACAGCAGCAATATCCCCACAGCAATCCCAATAACTGGACGACACACAGTTTCAGGAGCAGAACTGACAAGCCTTTAATCACAGTCTCCTTATAAAGCATGCTCCCATGCAAGGGAGGGATTTACAGTAATTATGACAGTAGCCAATCCTGTCCTGGTAACCTCCCACACCTCTCCTCCCCTCAGCCAGCATCATAATCCCCTTATCCAGCACACCAATTCCCCCCGTTTCTGGATGTACCCCTAAACGTAGGGGTACCACTTTAAATCCTACATCCCCGGATACCCCTGATCTGGGTGAACAACATATCCAAAAATCACCCAGATCAGACCAGGGGTTCGGGAAAAGTATGGAGGGAATAAAATGACCGACCGCACGAACTGAGATAGCCGAATCCGGTTCCATGTGAATGGGCCCTGCGGTCGGTCCTGGCATAAGGGAATAAAATACACGAAAACCTCTAGCTATAGAGGCTAGGGAGGGTTCGCCTGAATCCCCTCGTTCGGTATTTTCTATCTACCGAACGAGGGGCCGTTCGGTAGTTTGGAACCGAACGGACCAGGGCTGTGGAGGTCTCAGCGGTGTTCGCCTACTCGAGTGTCCGATTTTAGTTCCAGACACTCGACGGCAAAACACCGCTGTTCGGGAGTTTTAAAATGGCCGCCGCCACGTGTTCGTTTGTCGAATGGCGGCCACCCCCGAGAACAAAGGACGGCTACTTCCTAGTCAATTACCCATTCGCAACAATGTTGCAACGGGTAATTGAGGACACACTTTACACAGGGGAGGTCTGGTTGTTCGGTATTTTCATTCGAATGAACTAAGGGAATGAAACTACCGAACAATCAAAGGAATACAAGGCTTTAAAACACATAGAAAACTAGCAGATCACACGAATGCAATTATTTCAAAGACATTTGCAGGACAGCCCAGTGCCATCCGCTACAGCTTCTATCATCCGTAATAATTGGGGTACACTGAGTAAGGATTTGCCACCCTCTTTCCAACAAGGCCCGATTATGAGCTATAGGAGGGGTAAAAAATCTAAAGAATTTCTTAGCGCACACGGATCAGTTTGCCAAAATACAGCAACAAACCAAGAGTACCAATATAGGATGCTTTAACTGTCTTAAATGCACAGCTTGTAATTACATGACACCAGGAAAAGAAAAAAATTACATGCACAACAACATATGTTGTATATCGGATTATGTGCTATGTGGATTGGCTTACGTGGGCAAGACATCGAATGACTTAAGAGAAAGGATGAGAGAACACAGATCTGCCATACACATGGCTATCCTGAACAACTCTGCTCTGCTAATACCCCTGTTACCCTACATTTTTTGCAAGCAGGACATACCTTACCCTCTTTACGATTCATGGGTATAGATCATGTCCCCATACCAACGAGAGGTGGCAATAGAGAAATTAGACTGCTGCAAAGAAAGGAATTCTGGATACATACACTTGATACTCTGTCCCCCCATGGACTTAATGAGAAGAACCCACTACATGGTTTCTTGTTGAAAAGATAATGCAGAAACTCAGTTTGGTTCTTAATATCAGCAGTACTTAACCTATTATTGGGTTGGCAGCTCCTTCTCAAGTTATGTTCCTAATTGTTGTCTTAATGAATTTTCATAATGACTAATTTAACTGATGAATTGATTAACTGTCTTAATGAACCATAACTATATGTTCTAGGGGGGCGGAGCCAGCACCCGAGCTAACCGGCCACAACTTCAGACAGCTCCGTGCGACACGCTCAATTAACTCGCCCGGAGCCATAATCCCTGCACACCGGGCCCTAAACCGGTTCACAGCTTACCGACAATATGGGGAAGAAGAGCAAGAAGCAGAGGGCGGATCCGGGAACGGGATCCGGAGATATAGGGGCTTTTCTCCGAGCCGCATCGTGGCTTGCTGAGTCCAAGATGGCGTCCGAGATCTATGCCTCACAATCCTCAGACGAGGATAGCTACTTTGCATAGCCTGCACTGCTGACCCGCGCTACAACTGCCACAGAGACCCGTGGACATGGGGGACGCTGCTCCAGCCACCAAGGCGGATATCAAAGCTTTGGTGAAGGACATTCAGGCCATGTTCCAAGCGGACATGGCGCTGGTAAGGGCAGACGTAGCCACACTCACCAATAAAGTGGCAAATGTGGAGGTGGGCCAGGGGACACTAAACTGACGCAAAGTGCCACGGACGCGGCGCCGAGCTTACTCCGCAAGCAATATGCGGACCAACAAGCCCAACTGGCTGGCATAGAGGACCGGTACAAGGCAAGAAACATGTGGGTCCGTGGAGTGCCGGAGACACTCACCGGCTCGGAATTGCCGCACTATTGCCGACGGCTTATAGCCACACTACTTACACCACGACAAGCTAAGTTGATCACAATAGACTCTTGTTTCAGACTCACCAGGGCGGCCTCCACACCACGTGAAGGAGCCAGTGACGTACTGATTAAATTTATACGGGACTCTGACAGGGGCATGATTATGGGGGCTACAAGAGGCTCCCCACGGTGGCGTTTGAAGGGGCACAACTGATGTTCTATAAAGATTTTCTCCAGGCACACCATGATGTGGAGGAAGTCATTTCGCCCGGTCACCCAGCTACTCTGGGAACAAGCCATCCCCTACAAATGGGACCCACACTGACTACAGGCAGAAAAGGCGGGCGAAACACATAAGCTATACCACGCATCTGACATACCAGCCTTCCTGCAGGCACTCGGCCTTCCAGCGCTAACAACACAGCAACTGACCCGTCCAACATGGACTGTAGCAGAGATTACCCCCTTCGTGCCTACCAACCTGAAGCAGCAGCAGAGCAGGGCCCACTGCCCTTTACCTGATGCACCTGACAGGAGACATACCTGATCCGTTCCACATTTGCTATATCCAATGCTGTTGCTGTTGGTTTCTGTTTTTATTCTTTTTTTTCTCTCCACCATATGCTGCTTTTTAAAACTATGCTCTTCCCAAACCAATACTGGCTCTGTAAGCCTTTCGAATAATACTACGCATAAAGCCACTTTCACCCCCCCACTCATTACACCCAGAGTGCGTAACACAGATCGAAATATACCGCTCACTACCTGCTGCACTCTCAGCTAGCAACTTAGTCCTCCACACCCAGCTACGACACACATACCTACCCGACCTAACTAAGGTCCCTTGCTCATCACGCTCACATTTAGAGGTGCCTTAATTCCTACTACAAGTCATACCCCAACACTAAGCATGCAGGCACTTAATGCTATACAACGCCTTTAATACACTTTATTTAAAAAAAAAAAAAGAAGTGGACAATTTTCGGAGATGATGATGTATAGTGAACTGTGATACCCCATCCTGTATGACTTTTTATTGTCTCCCTTTCTTTATTCTGTACCCGTAAATTTTATGCCTCAATAAAAGAAAGATTGAAAAAAGGAAAAAAAACCTATATGTTCTAATGTTCCTCTTGATTAGGAATTTTGTCCAAAATACATATTCTCGAAATGGTAGTAACCTCCTGTAGAAAAAAATACATCTATGCAGGATATTACTGACATAATGTGGATAATAATTATAAACAGTTGCTAGTTGCTGTATGTTCTGCTACACATGTAACCGGTATTCATCTGAAGTAAGCTTCTTTATATATATCATAGTGGCAATGTGAGCATTTGGTGTTTCACCTATCATATTTACAAATTCCTAACTACTAACTGGCACACAGTGGGATAAGTTCTCGGTGTTGGGAGCTAGACTCATAGGTTGTTGTGGGTGTAATTGTTGGTAGACGCTCAGGAAATATAGATATTACCTTGACATAACATTGAAATTTTCCTTTTAGTCACTATGTAAAATAATCTTTTCCTAGAGTGTCCTAACAATATCCCAACAACCATTCCTATATCGTGTAAATAGATGTATATATGTATATATGTTTTTATACTTTATTTCTCTATTTTCTATATTTAATCACTAACTCCTGTGGAGTATTCGATTTAACGGGAGGTTTTTTGAAAAGGGACACGTCACTAATGACATCACTTAATCTCGTTTTCATCTCTCCCACCCTCCAATGAACACTTGAACATTGCATATTTAAATGGCTGATCACTGTTCACTGTTTATTTGTCTTGATAAAAGTCCGGTTGGACTGAACTGTTGACACTGACACGTTGGATGTCATTATCTGTTGCTGAAATAAAAGCACTTTGTTGAAACATATCGAGTCCTGTTAGTGCTTTCCATTAAGGTACATACAGGGACGGACTGACAGTGGCCTGGGCCCCCGGGCAAAATTAGGACCTGGTCTCCCCCCAGACCAATATATATGCTGGTATATAAGATGGTGTTTGTACGGTGTATTTGATTATATATGTGCATGTAAAGTGAATGTATGTTTTTGTGTGCATATTCCCTGTGACCCTTGGTTTAAGTAAATATATGTAAGTTTGTGTCTAGTGTCACAATGTGTGGAATCAGAGTAATATAATTTTTTTTTTTTTTTAAATAGTGTAGTAGTTAAAGGACCACTATAGTGCCAGGAAAACAAACTTGTTTTCCTGGCACTATAGGTCTTTGGGTGCCCCCCAGCCTCAGGGTCCCCTCCCGCCGGGCTCAAGAAGGGTTAAGGGCTTAATCACTGACCTTTCTCCAGTGCCAGGCTCCCTCGGCTCTGGGGAAATCTCCTCCCTCTTCCGACGTCAGCGCTGAATGTGCATGCGCGGCAACAGCCGCGTGCGCATTCAATCAGTCCATAGGAAAGCATTTCTCAATGCTTTCCTATGGACATCAGCGACTTCTCACTGTGATTTTCACAGCGAGAAGCACGGAAGCGCCTCTAGCGGCTGTCAATGAGACAGCCACTAGAGGCTGGATTAACCCTAATGTAAATATAGCAGTTTCTCTGAAACTGCTGTCTACAGCTGCAGGGTTAATCCTAGATGGACCTGGCACCCAGACCACTTCATTGAGCTGAAGTGGTCTGGGTGTCTATAGTGGTCCTTTAAGTGTGTATGTGAATCATGGCAATGTGTTTATATGTGCAATGCAGGCATCCAAATTTTGGGTCTTGAAGTACTAACCATGTGCTAAAAGTTACGAGCCACCTTAAAGGGACAATATAGTCACCAGAACAACTTCAGATTAATGTAGTTGTTCTGGTATGTACAGCCAGTCCTTACAGGCATTTTAATGTTAACCCTGCCTTTTCAGAAAAAGGCTGCGTTTACATTGCTGCATAGGGACGCCTCCAGTGGCAGTCACTCAGACGGCCACTAAAGGTGCTTCCTGGGTCAGTGATCGACAATGTGCAGCACTGATGTTCAGTGCCTCATTGCTCTGCATGGAGGGGTTACACTTTCCCCACAGAGATGCATTGATTCAATACATCTCTATGAGGAGATGCTGATTGGCGCAACACAGTGTTTTGCCATGTGTGCCAATAAGCTTCCCAATGCTTCCTTTGGGAGAGCATTGAAATGGCTGAGATTATCAATTCTGATTATCTCAGTCAAGGGGCCAGAGCATGGGCTCAGCCAGCGCCGGCGGCCATGTGTGGCCCTGAAATAAAGGTTAGTTTATTACCTTTTACGAAGGGGCAAAGGGATGCCGGTAACCTAAATGGTGTTTTTTAAACTATATGGTCAGGAATACACATTTATTTTTTTGTTTGTTTTGGAATTCATTCTACTATGTCCATGACATCAGGGTGTGTATGCAGTGATGTATTTATATTGAGGGTCTGCATGCAAGGCCATATTTGGATGTAGTTTGTGTGTGAACTCAAGTTTGTCAAGTAGTTTGATGTGTGGAACATCCGTGTGGGTGAACACAGGGGCATGTAGTTGTTATAAGTGCTGTAGTGGGGAAGCGGTAATAGAGGCAATAGTAGGAGGCAGGGTAATATAAGCTATTGAGGGTGCAGGGGAGGAATAGAGGCTGAAGAGGGTAACAGGGATTGTAGAATATGTAGGGGGGTAATAGGGTTGTAGTGGGTAATAGGGGTTGTAGGATGTGTAAGTGGTGATAGGGGTTGTAGTATGTGCAGGGGTGATAGGGGTTGCAGTGGGTAATAGGGGTTGTATGATGTGTAAGGGATTGTAGGGGTTGTAGTGTGTGATGGGGTGATAGGGGTTGTATTGTATGTTAGGGAGTGATAGGGGTTGTAGTGTGTGTGGGTTGAAGTATGTTAGGGAGTAATAGGGGTAGGAGTGTGTAGGGGTTGTAGTATGTGTAGGGGTGATAGGAGTTGTAGAGTGTGCTGGGGTTAATAGGGGTTGTGTGTGTGTGTGTAGGGGATGATAGGGGTTGTAGTGTGTGTAGGGGTTGTAGTATGTGTAGGGGTGATAGGAGTTGTAGAGTGTGCTGGGGTTAATAGGGGTTGTGTGTGTGTAGGGGATAATAGGGGTTGTAGTGTTTGTAGGGGTTGTAGTATGTGTAGGGAGTGATAGGGGTTGTAGTGTGTGTAGGGAGTGATAGGGGTTGTAGTGTGTGTAGGGAGTGATAAGGGTTGTAGTGTGTGTGGGTTGAAGTATGTTAGGGAGTGATAGTTGTAGTGTGTGTTGGGGCTTGGTGAATAAAGGGGAATGGATGGATAGGTTAAAAAAAAAAGCTAAAATAATGTATCCCCCCCTCCCTAAACCTTACCTTTGTCCAGGAAGTTCAAGTAGGTAATCCTTACCCACAGTGGTGCACAGAGTCCAACCTCCATCTTGCCATGTGAGTGTCTAGAAGAGCTCCCTCTCTGGCCGGCCATGGAATTGCGGGCAGGCTGCCAGAAACACTGATAAAGCAGCTCCGCACAGGCTGCTCTGATCAGTTACAGGCAGCCTGCATGGAGGGCTCTGCTCCTGGAGTCTCTGCCGAGACAGGCACAGTGAGAGGCAGCCTGGAGGGTCTTTGATAAGGCCCCTGGGCTGTCTCTCAGTGTGCTACAAAGGTCTGCTGACTGTGAGTATAGCCGACCATGGGGGGAACTTCACTAACAGCAGGGGCCCCTTACTGAGTGCATTCTGGCTGGGGAGCTTGCCGAACTCCCCAGCTGCTATTACATTCTGCACCACGGGCGGGCCCCCCAGAGCCTCGGGCCTTCGGTCCATGACCGATATGCCCGAGTGCTCAGTCCGCCCCTGGGTACATATATACACTGTGGCGGAGGTACCCAGCCAGGGTACAGGGAGCTCCGCTACAGTGTATATATGTACCTTGATGGAAAGCACTAACAGGACTCAATATGTTTCAACAAAGTGCTTTTATTTCAGCAACAGATAATGACATCCAACGTGTCAGTGTTAACATTTCAGTCCAAGGACTTCTTCCTAGCGGGAACCAGGGAAAACCTCAGCACTTTTGTCCCAATCCTGGAGCCTCTCCGTCCTGAAACAGGATAGGGGACTAGCTCTATTCTCTCCCAGGGACTGGATGATACACAGTCCTGGGAGATCCCCGCCGGATCCTCCACGAGCTGGAACAAGGTGCTGAGGAGTGATTAACCCTTTCCCCTCCCAGTAACTAGACGACACATAGTTCTGGGAGTACAACTGATTTTAATGGGCCAAACTCTGCCTTTTATGCACAGACCCCAGCAGGGGTTCTCCAAATAGCGCTCAGATTCATGCAGTGTAGTGGAAATGCCACCGTGTTAAAGTTCTGACCAGCCGCACACGTGGTCCTTTGATGTCTTTGCTGGTCAACTTTCGGGAATGAAGGGAAAGTGCTGAACACAGGGCACTCAGGGAAAGCTGCTAGTGGCGGCTGGGCAGGGTAACTCCCAAACGGTGTGTCAGACCTGGACCATAGTTGATGGACAGGAGGCCGGCTTCCACACTTATCCAGGAGTCCGTGGAAAACGTTTGTGGGAAGGGGCATTTGTCACATATACACACACATCCCCAGACATCCCAAGTCTCCCCGCATTTTTAATGCGGCTCCCTGACACCCGCATACCATGTGTAATAAATTACACACAATCTGACATACAATCAATGTATGTCAGATTGTGTGTTTGATTTCCAGGATACTACACATTTTAAAATGCCCCCAATAACTGCCACCCATCCCCTACTCAATACTTACCCGGTGGGTGTTATTTCTGAACAGGGGAACGGTCGGCTGCCTGGCCCTTTAAGTCCCTGACTGGCCAGTCTTCTGCTGGCTGGGAGAAAGGTCACTTTCGTAGTCTCCTGAATATAACAGTACCCCTCATGTACAGGTTTTATGGTGTTTTCAAAAGTTACTGAGTCAAATATAAGGCTTGTGTTTCAGTTTTTTCACATTAAAATTCGCTTAGTTACGTTTCCTTTGAGACCGTATGGTAGACAAGAAATTAGAATTATCCCAATGATGCCATACCATTTGCAAAAGTAGACAACCCAAGGTATTGCAGATGGGGTATGTCCAGTCTTTTTTAATAGCCACTTAGTCACAAACACTGGCCAAAATTGGCGTTCAAATGAGTTTTTTGCATTTTTCACACACAAACAAATATTAACATTACCTTTGGCCAGTGTTTGGGACTAAGTGGCTACTAAAAAAGACTTGACATACCCCTATAAATTCTAATATTGGTTTGGTTTGTTTGCTAAGTGGACCAGATTGCAAGAAGGACCCATCCACGAGTTGTATTTGCAGTGGAGTGCTTTTATTGTATACAGGAATGAAAAGTGAATGTGCAAGAGCAACATCTAAGAAACATCCACTGGCCCTGGAATCAGTCAGAGCTTGACACTCATAGCGGTTTTCATTCCACTGCAAGGAAAGGGAGACAGATAAGGGAGGAGTAGCGGTGACCAAAGCGGGAGTTATAGTAACCTGACCGATCTCCTTACCCATGGTATTCCTGGTCTTTTCAGGGCAGGTTTGCACTGTATGATGAGGATGCCCACAATAGAGGAACAGGTTCTTCCTTCTTATTCGTTGCAGTTGAACCAGGGGTAACCTTCCTTGCATGAGGCCTACTTGCATTGGTTCTTCTGCTGAGGGTGCCGAGACCATGGTTGAAGAAGTAGATGAATAACCAGAGGAGGCAAGGTTAGAAGTTGGAGCATAAGTGTTTCTTGTCTCTGTTCTGTGAGACATCGGTCTAACTGGATAGCCTGTTGCACAAAGGTTTCCAACGTATCTGGTACACCAAAATGAGCGATTTTGTCTTTTAACAATTCAGACAACCCTAGTCGAAATTGATTGATCAGTCCAACATCATTCCAGTGTGTGTCTGTGGCATACCACTTGAATTTTGTTATGTAGTACTCGACAGGTCCTCGGCCTTGGCGTAGTGCTCTAATGGCACTTTGAGCAGTGTCTTGTCTATTCGGATCATCATACATAGCAGACATGGCGCCAACAAAAGCATTCCAGGTTTGAACACTGGGATCATTAATACGCAAGAGGTCATGGGCCAATTCTTGTGGTGGACTGAAGAAAAGGGTGATAATAGTATGAACTTTGACAGCATCACAGTAATAAGTCCATTGATTCAAATGAAATAACTTTTCACAAGCCATGATGAAGGACCGGTATTTAGACCTGTCACCTGAGAAGCGTAATGGCAAAGACACTTGTGGTTCTGGTGCCAAGGCATGATCTTCTGGCAGAGGTACCAGGTGAGCGGCAGGCTGAGTTTGTGGAGATCCAGTAACAGGGGAAGCAGGACGTGTCTGTTAGTCTTGTACCACTTGTGTTAACGTGGATACTTGTCTGGTCAGAGCATTTAGCATTTTGGCTAACTCTTTGGCTAACGTTTCCTTTAATGTGAACTATATATCATGTGTAGTTTTGATATTCCTGTATTTGTTTGCATTAATACATGTGATTGATTTATACCATGTTGCTTTTGTACGTATTGTCATTTGAATACTATTATGAAAAGCTTTTTGGCAACATACAGGGACTTTGTGTATTAGACTTAATTAATAAAGTTATCTTCATCTTAATGGTTTTGCTCCTCTCTTGTTATTGTGCAAGGATCAGATGATTACAGGATTCACAGAAGTGTACACACCGAACAGCAAAGCATAACTGAGCACCGAGGTGAGGGTAGACTGAGATTATACAGGGGAGCTGTATCCACCTCTCACATACTATTGGCTGAACAGTGATTAGTCCCTTTAAATTATTTGTTTTGTCCCTTTAAGAGGCCAGCTTTCGGGCATGCACATACCTAGACTCTGTGGAGAGGACGTGTACCGCGTCCATGTGCCATGTGTAGGTGAGCACGCTGGAATCCTTGGCGTATGCTAAGGGGGAACCACAGCAGCCGCAGACGGAGGCGCGGCGAGGGACCTCCAGGTAAGTGTAATTGTGACAGTGTGTGTATTCAGCAGTCTCTTTGTGTTTGTACTTGGCAGACTGTGTGTGTGTATTATATTGCATTTGTTGCAGATACCAAGTATCAGCTTAATTGTTTTGATAATTTACATTTTTTATTCCTGTGAACAGTTGTGTAGGCAGGGCCCCAGTGCATTGCTTTGCTTGGGGGCCTATACATGGGCGTAGGAACCGGGAGGGATGGGGGGGATGCATCCCCCCAGCAAATCATGCGGGGGGGGACAGGTTATGGGGAAATCCCCCCAGCTCC
>OW240912.1:149962041-150011218 GCA_933207985.1 Pelobates cultripes
GGGAGGGAGGGAGGGAGGGAGGGGGAGAAAGTGACAAGGGAGGGAGGGAGGGGGACAAAGAGTGACAAGGGAGGGGGACAAAGAGTGACAAGGGAGGGAGGGAGGGAGGGAGGGAAAGAGAGTGACAAGGGAGGGAGGGAGATTGACATCCATCACACACACACACAATCGCACAATCATGCACACACACAGACTGCTGATTCCATATACACACACAGACTGCTGAGTCCACACACACACACACACAGACTGCTGAGTCCATACACACACAGAGACTGCTGAGTCTTTATACACATACAGACTGCGTGCCGAGTCCATACACACATACACACATAGACTGCTGAGACCATACACACACACACAGACACACACACAGACTGCTGAGTCCACACACAGACACACACACAGACTGCTGAGTCCATACACACAGACACACACACACACACACACACAGACTGCTGTGTCCATTCTCACACACAGACTGCTGAATCCATACACACACACACACGCGCACACACAGACACACACACACAGACTGCTGTGCCCATTCTCACACACAGACTGCTGAGTCCATACACACACACACACACACACATGCACACACAGACTGCTGAGTCCATACACACAAACACATACTGCTGAGTCCACACACACAGACTGCTGAGTCCATACATACACAGACACACACGCACAGACTGCTGAGTTCATACACACACACACAGACTGCTAAGTCCACACACACACACAGACTGCTGAGTCCATACACACACACACACACAGAGACTGCTGAGTTCATACACACAGACTGCTGAGTCCATACACACACACATACACACACACACACACACACACACAGGCTGCTGAGTCCATACACACAGACTGCTGAGTTCATACATACACAGGATGCTGAGTCCACACACACAGATTATACCCTCAGAGTATAAACTGTTTGTAACAGGAATATTGTTCCATCTCATGGCTTAACTCCTTTTACCATTGATGATGCATATCTATAATTCACCTATTGTACATCATTGCAGAACATCTTGAAGCCAAATGTAAAAAGAAAGAAATATACTATGTTAGCATGCTATACAAATAATAAATGCACTCTCTGTGAAACAGATTAATTTCACAATTGTTTTAATAAGTGTGTAATTTAAAGATCGTTCCATATACATTCCTATTGTACATTGTGCAGACACACAGTGTTCTATATATAAAGTAGATACACAATTCATTGCTCTGTATATAAGTGAGTAAGTAGGAGTGGGGGGATGTCCATTCCTCAGCGGTCACCCTGTCACTGTCACTCCCAGGAGCCATATTTAGAACCTGAATAAAAGAGGAATCGACACCGGGTCATCTCTTAGCCAACCCCCTGTCTCTAACACTCTCCAAAAATCTTCCTCCTGTTTGCTCTCTCTGTGTAGTTTTCTTAATTCTTCCTTTCTCTTGTTTCTTTTTGTTTTCCTCTATATTCTTATATACCAGCATAATGGCAAATAAGCAAAATAAAAGTAAGCCAACCCAGGTCCCCGAGGATGTGCCTGAAAACTCAGAACAAGCAGAAAAACCAGAGGAGGGGGAAGGGGAAGAGAAGAAGAAAAAGCAGGAGGATTTACCTCCCTTTGAGATAGTTGAGGGGTAAGTGTTTTGTACAAGATATTGTTCATAGAATAAACCATGCAAAGAAAGTCTACTCAGATATTTTCAGTTTTAAACTTATTTTACAAAGATCAGACATATCTGATGTAGTTTTAATAATGGACATAATCTCTTTTTCATTGCAACTTTTGTTTTTATTTCCCTATGGGGTTCATTAACAAACTTGACAAGGAGACTGCAAATTGTATGCCAAAATAGCTGAATAATAAAAAAAAATCTATAATTTAATGGGGGAAAAATTGCAGCTCAGCCATTTTTCCACCTTTCTTGATCCAAAATGTTCAATTACTTTGTCAAATCGCAATTCCTAGTTGAGCTAATAAATCCCAAATGTGTTTTCATTCTCAGAGATAACTGCATTTTTTTTTTATATAAGGTGTGCTTTGGTAAAAAATAAGTAACAAGTGCAGTGTACATTTATTGTATTGAACTGTCTACGAATATAAAGTACTGCATTATTATTAAGTGTGCAGTAGGATTATGCAGGAGATTATCCTTACAGCGACACTGTTACCTTGCTGCCTATTATAAACTTTTAATAGTCTATATAGATATAGACTACATTACCTAATTTCATAGTCTTGAACCTATGAGTCCAGTTATATAATTAATGATAAGTAATACACTGATAAAAGCTTTGTATTATAGTCTTCAACTATCCACTAATCCAGTTATATTATTAATGGTAAGAAATAAATTGATAAAATCTTTGTATTTTTTACTAGTATTGTCCTAAAGGAAATACAATACCCACCAAAAGCAGGACTTGACCACCCTTTGTTATCTGCATTTTTAGGTGCACTGCATTAAAATTTTAAAAATGTCAAAATTTAAAGTTTATTTGGAGTTAGAATAAGAATATCATATATATTATTTTCAAGTTACGAAGTTACCTACCGTGAACCTTTTATGATACAAGTACATGAACAATACAGGGTAACTCTAATACTAAAATCCAAATTCATGCAGCTTGGAGAGCTGCATGTCAATTCTCTAGTGAATAACCCTTAGATTGGTTAATGTTACTGCAGGGACTTAGGCGCAGTAACAGGTTACCTTTGGTAGATGACCAGCTCACATACTGGTATTTGGACGTCAATGATCTGAGTCATTAATTATATCTCATGGCTCTCTTCCCTTTAATGTTTATGAGGTTCCCATAACAGAAAACTTGACTGATCTCAGGTTACACTCCAAGCTGCTAAACAATATCTAAATATTGTTGGAGTTATCTCTACCCCCTCCCAATAATAGCAATCTTAATATAACCCTGGATGCCACTAAAATAGAATGTATTTTTCCATTGTTCTCTCCTAACAATTAACTGTCCAGGTTGATTTCTGTTAATATTGCATTGTATGTTTTCACAACATCCAACTCTGCAAGGTAATAAGCACATGGTATTGATATGTTTCCTGTGTACTTTACTTTTATTTCAGTATGTGGCTTTTGTAGTGTTTATGTGCAGGTAGATGCTAGAGGCTAACCCTTCCACACTAATTAAAACGTAAAACATTAATGTTACATGAGCAACACAGCTCCCATATACCATGGAAACAGTTTAGAGGGGAAGTGGCAAATTACACAGAGATTTGGGTGGATAGCACTAATTATAACCATCTCTAGTTGATGAAATTGAAGAATAGCCATACTGGCTTTATGGCTTGACCACTGCCCAATTTCCTATGCATATTTATAATTTAAGTGTGAATACCTGTGTCCAAAGAGCTGAAGGCAGTTTATAACACTTTATGGGCATTGGGTGTTTAAAGTAATTGCGTTTTTTTCTTTATCTAGGGCAAACATTTCCCCACCACTAACACAGCAATTAGTTAATTCAGACTTCTCCCTTAATGTCCCCACATTCTCAATCTCCATCCCACCAAAGAACATGCCCATAGTGTGGATTTCTACACAGAAGTAGTGATTTGATTCAGTAGCAGACAGGGATCAATAATTGCAGCCTAAATGTACTTAGTCAAATTAACATAGGAACTGGTAGAGCTGCTACTCCAGGCCCATGTCATATGATGACAAAATAATAAATCCTGTTTACTTTGAAGTGGGCTGGATATCAACACGATAAAAGAACACTGCAAGTACCATAAAGACTACAGTGGGCTGTAGGGGTTATGACACCAAGAGTACCATGGTGTGTGTAAGTGGTCAAACAGTTTCGGAATGATTTGACTCTTTACGTGGTGTCCGTCTGGCACTGCTCTCAACTATAGCTCAGTGCTTAGGTTCGTTCATTAGCTCCCCTGAACTAGTGCAATAAGCTAGGCCTTTCTCTGCATTGGCAGAACCTAGGGAAGTCAGACTGTTTTCAGACAGTATTATTACGTTCCCTGAAGGGTCATCAGGGCACTCCTGGCACAATAACGACTAGAGTATGGTGTAGTGGTTATGGTGCTTGGGATTTTCTTGACCACCACTGTAAGCAAAAGAAAAAAATCAAGAAGGGAAATAATATAACTGCACAGCTGTGTCAGCAAGGGTGAAAATGGCCTGCGCCTCATACTGGCTAAATGAATCACAGAACTTCTGTCTGGGAATAATGTCATATTTTGTGGCAGTGCTCTGAGTCATTGAAACCAGGCAGACTGCACTCTCAATCCATTAACTCTATGATTCACTAGATTTTATAAATACACACATTTGGATATACACCCACTGATTTTTTTCCTTACAGTGCATCTTTGTTGCCCTTCATCTAGGTTTCTCAAGTGGGACAGCCTTTATTTCCTGTCCCACATTTCTGGACAATAAGAAACTGTCCCCAGGCAGAACAGAGCGAGGGTATCACTAGACACATTTGATCTGTGCATCGATCATTAGAACCATGCAGAGATCGGGCCTGCCTATTATGGGCGTTGCAAGTGGCACAAGTTGCCTTATTGACTACATCCTCACCTCACTAGTCCCATTTTCATAAGCTATAGATTCATCTGCCAACACTACTGTCTGGCCTGGTTCTATTTTGATCTGCTCAACTACTAAGTAGCCATTTAGTTATTTATTTTTATGAGTGTAACCTGAAGCATTTTCTATACTGTGCAATAGTGAGCCTACCTAGCATATTCTGCACAATGTATCTGGAGATATACTTTAAGCGAGTAGTCTCTACTGAACTATATAATGAGTTAAATGTGACAGATGATGGAAGAAGTCAAAAGCAAAGCTAAAAATATCTGTTCAATTTCTGACAGAGAGTGTTTCAACACATGCAATATGTGGAACAAGCATGTCAAATTCAAAGGCTAAAATGGGTCAAAGAAACAAGGTTTATGTGAGCCGCAAAAAAACAAAAACTTAGAAACTTAAGTTTATTTAGAAAAGTAGAGTATAACAAAAGTAAACATATTTTAAGGAGACTTTCATTTGCATATAACCGAAGTTTCACTCCAACTACCTTGACATATTAAGAAAAGTTTGGTAATGGGACTTAAAGGGAGAATGTATGCTGTTATCGTGTTGATTTTGAAGTCCAATGAGTGTGTTCTTCATTTTGGCTGAGATCAAACTTGATGATCTCAGCCAATCCAATGCTTTCCGATAAGAAAGCATTGGGAGGCTATTGTGCATGTGTGGCAAAAAGCTGTGGGGCTAATCAGCATCTCCATTGGGAGTGTTCAGCGGCTCCATGGAGACCAAATCTAATACATTACCCCCTACCTCCACTTTAATACACTGCCCAAAAACCCAATGCATTGCCCCTCCTCACTCCACTCTAATTGAATACACTGATCCTCCTCCCAGCACTCAAATTTAATACACTACCCTCCCTCCCCCAATTTAATACACTGCCCTCCCCCCAATTTAACACACTGCTCCTTTCCTCCACTCTACTACACTGCCCTCCTCCCCAAAATTAATACACTGCCTCCCTCCCTCAAATTAACACACTGCCTCCCCTCCCCAATTTAATACACTGGCCCCCTCTCTCCACCAAATGAATACAGTTCCTCCTCCCTAAAATTAATACACTACCCACCCCCTCCCCCAATTTAATACAGTGCCCCCTCCCTCCCTCAAATTAACTCACCTTGCCAATTTAGCATACTACACAGGAAGGTCCCCCAAGACACTCTTCCACTACCTTAAGATGAGCCGCCCGTCCTCATCTGGCACTGCGAGCAGGATGGAAGGGGGAGTGGCTAGCCTGCGGCAGCACATGATTGGCCTTGGGAGGGAGGATAAGAATCAGACAGGAAATATGTTTCCTGTGTTGCGGCTGGTCGCAGCCACAACGTAAGTGGCCCCAGGGCAGGTGGGCCGCAAAAATATCCACCGTGGGCCGCAAACATGATACCAAGAGTTACAGTACTTAGAGAGCCATTTTAATCTGAAATCTTTGTTTATGTAAAAGTTTGAAGGCTGCACATAATACAAATTAAACTTGTCTGGAAGCAGATATTGGGTTTATAACATTTCGTTTTATAAGATTTGCTAAAAACATCGACTAGTTATTCAGCTGAAACTATTTATAGATGCAATTATTAAATGGACACAATAGGCACCCAGAACACTGCGTTAAACGACGTTTGCATGAGGATGTCCAGCATCTTCTAAATCCCCATAGGAGAGCACTGAGTTAATGCTTTCCTATGTGGAAGGCCTAATGCATGTGCAGTGCTCGCCACACATTAGGTCTCCTTTTCAGCTGACATCGGAGGAGGAGCCTGACCAAGCTTCAAGGTACATCGGTGCTGGAATCAGGTAAGTGTTTAAATGGGTATTTAAACCTTTCATGTCTGGGGGGGGGGGGGACCAAGGAGGCAGAGGGATATTTTAGATTTAGGAATAGAGTTTTGTATTCCTAACACTATAGCGTCCTTTCAGCTTTAGGGTACAGTACAGAAATTAGTTACAGGCATCTGCAAACAAAGGTTTTTTTTTTTTACTTATTGTTAAGGTTTTGACACGATTATGAACTACAATTAAGATGAAGCTCATTATCAGCCAAATTTAAATGAATACTCTGACATTAAAATATATATTTATTTCTAACTATAGTGTATTCCTATGCTGAGATTAATTAATAAAATTAAAAATGCAAAAAACACCATTACCTTTACCTGTAATCCAGTGGCAGGAAAATGTCCTATGAACAACTCACTCCAATCCAATGTTTCTCATGTAGAATCACTGGGCACCTAGGGCACAAATGCCTCTGTTAAAAGTCAGCCTTAGTGTCCTCATCTCCCCATTTGATGCTTATTGGTGGTCCTATGAAAGGCTTAAAGGAACACTATAGGGTCAGGAACACAAACATGTATTCCTGACTCTATAGTATTAAAACCACTATCTAGCCCACCTGGCCCCCTCTTACCTCCCTAAATATAGTAAAACCTTACTTGTATTCAAGTCTGCAGATGCTACCTCTGCCCCTGTCTGCCTCAGACCTGCCCCTGTCTGCTGACATCAACAGAAGTGGTAGTCTGAACCAATCACAATGCTTCCCCATAGGATTGGCGGAGACTGTCAAGGAGGCAGATCAGGGGCAGAGCCAGCAAAAGTCAAACACATCTCTTGTTTGAATCACTGCATCTCTATGAGGAAAGTTCAGTGCCTGCATGCAGAGGGTGGAGACACTGAATGGCAGTGCCGAAGCACCTCTAGCAGCCATCTGAGGAGCGGCCAGTGGAGTTATATCTAGGCTGTAATGTAAACACTGCATTTTATCTGAAAAGACAGTGTTTACAGCAAAAATCCTGAAGGGGATGAGTCTGTTCACCAGAACAAATGCAATAAGCTGTAGTTGTTCTGGTGACTATAGTGTCCTTTTAACTATAGGCAATTCGGTTTGCACTGAAAGTGATTAATCAGAGAACCATGCAAGATATAATCTTGGATATCGTGGCCAACAAGCAGCTGCCTGGGGAAGTAGGGATACCAGCGGGGCTCTGCTGACACGTTTGGCAAAATAACCACTATAGCAGTTCTTTTAACTTTTTGCTGAACCCATTAATGAGCAAGAACAGGAGTAGGCAACTTTCAGCACTCCAGATGTTGTTGACTAAATCTCCCCTTAGTGAATCCTTTTCCAGCATTCTGGCTGTAAGAGCATTATGGGAGATGTAGTCCAGAACATATGGAGTACTGAAGGTTGCCTACCATTGAGCTAGAATATTCATGTCAAATAATAATGATGAAATTCAATAGTGATAGTCACTAGTCTTAAACAGAACTTGTTTTAGTGGATTAGTATCAGACATACTTCTCCAAAGCTAAGTAAGCAATGTTGCTAAATGGAGCCCATTATTTAGAACTACTCTTTGATGTCCACTGTCCTTAATTAATATTATTTAATCTCCAATAAGCATTAAAAATGACAAAATTACAATTATTTTCCTAGTAACTTTGTATATAAAGATTTAAATAATTTCCTATTCTTTCTCAGGAGTCGCATACCTGCCTCCTCCTTCAAGTTCCAGTTTAAGAATGTGGAGTACAGTTCAGGACGCAACAAGACTTTGTTATGTTACACTATCGAACGTGGCGAGGGGCAGGCTTTTAGTGGATATCTTGAAGATGAGCATGCTTCTTCACACGTTGAAGAGGCCTTCTTTACTACTGTCCTGCCGCAGTTTCTTACAGCTGGCCCAGTCATTGTCACTTGTTATATTTCCTCAAGTCCATGTGTGCCCTGTGCAGCCTGCATTGCTCGAAGCCTTCGTAAAAACAAGACTCTGCAGCTACGATTAGTCTTTGCTCGTCTTTTCCAGTGGGAGGAATCAGAAATCCGAGGAGCTTTGAAAGGTCTCCGTTCAGCAGGTTGCGCTATCAGAATGATGAGAGGGGCAGATTATTTGCATGTGTGGAAACTTTTTGTTGAGCCTGACATCAACCTAGACGAAGAAGGAAAACCTGAAGAAAAGGATGAACAAGGAGAATTTATTCCATGGGAGGATTTAGAGGAAAACTCAAGGTATTATGAGGAGAAGCTGGCAGAGATTCTGAGATGAGAAAGACGTGCACTGCTGGATGGAAGACCAGTTTAAGAATTGGGATTGTCATGTTACTTTTAGAACAACTTCATTATGGGTGCTGCTTAATCCACTGTATGCAGCTTGCTTTATGCATTATATCCTTCTGTGGGTTGATTTATCAAAAGATAAGCTTATTCTGCATAATTAAGTTTATATTTTAAGATTTAACATAAAATACAGAGTATAAAAAAAAGATATCAAATTTAGCTTCCAATGAGAAATAAGGAAAGACACACGTTCATTTTAGCAGCATCAACTACTTTTTGGTGACGAGCAAGATGCATCCATATTCCCATGATCTATTTTGTAACATTACACCGATTTTGGAGCACCTTAATATTATGTCTACTAATAAATGACAAAGCAAAACATAAACAAGTTTTTTTTTTATAAACACATTAATAACACTCCTCTTTGTACATTCAGCAATTCTTTCGAATCCTACATTTTTTTTTTTTTGCTTCCAGTATTCTTCAAATGAAACCAATACAAAAATAACTTTCTCTGAGTATTTATTATAAATGTACAGTAAGTGTATAAAAAAACATCAGTATGAAAGAATACTAGATATTAAAATCCATGTGTTTGTATTGTAAACATTTAGGGAAATAACCTGTGACAGAGCCCCTCTACTCAGATTAATTACCTCCATCAACCTCCCTTTTCTTCCCGCAGGACACTTAGAGCGATTAAAGCAGCTCACCCAAACATTAACTGAGCCTTGATGAAGGGTGATATAGTGTAAACTTTGTTTAAGAAAACCACACACATTTATAAACACACACTGTGTATTGATCCTCCAGGGGCTGATCCACATTACAAAATATAAAACAAAATATAGTTCCCTCAGCGTCACTTTGCCTAGGCTTATTAGAGTTAAGATGATCAGGGCTGCAGTTAATGCAATCTCCCACCTGCTGGGTCGACACAGTACAAGGAATCAAAGCCCTGAAAACCCTTTCCCCAACAGAGAACCCCCCACTACCCACTATTCATTCCCTAGCTACCCACTGTTCAAAGAGTGTCCTGATTCCTTGTACAATGTCCAATTGCCACCAGGTTAAAAGTTTGACAGGCTGCAACTAAAATCCAAACTGGTGTAGAGTTTCATGTGGCCGCATAAAGTTACGCGTTGCTTCAGAGAGATATCGCAACTGGGGGGCCCCACATTATGGGCGCTCGGGTCTGCTTCTGCAATGGAGGGGGCAAGACCACAGGGATGTGAGAGTAGTCTTTGAGTAGTTTTAGGTTATTTGCCAGGGTCCATAGTCTGTAAGAAGAAGCAGGCTGGCATCCAAGCCCCTCTAAAAGTCCTAGGAACAAAGGCATCTGTCATACTACCTTACTACTTTTTGCAACATTAGCCTAAATGGTTAATAACAATCTCAAATAATGTAAGCCCAAACATTTATTTTATTTAACAATATTTATGTTACTATTTTTAAACCTTAGTAGAATACTCATTATGTATTAAGCATGAATAGTAGATTTCCTTAAAGGGACACTATAGTCACCAAAACAACTTTAGCTTAATGAAGCCATTTTGGTGTATAGATCATGTCCCTGCAGTCTCACTGCTCAATTCTCTGCCATTTAGGAGTTAAATCACTTTATTTATGAACACTAGTTACACCTCCCTGCATGCGACTTGCACAGCCTTCCTAAACACTTCCTGTAAAGAGTCATGGAAACTTTATCCTTCCTTTACTGTGAAGTTCTGTTTAATTTAGATTTTCGTATCCCCTGCTATGTTAATAGCTTGCTAGACCCTGCAAGAGCCTCCTGTATGTGATTCAAGTTCAATTTACAGAGAAAGATACAATTGTTTAAGGTAAATTACATCTGATTGAAAGTGAAACCAGGCTGTGTCAATCAGAGCCAGGGGAGGTGTGACAAGGGCAGTGGATTGAACAGTGAAACCTGAGAAGCATGATCTACACGAGGCATGTAAAACTCGCGGCCCGCGTGCGGCCCACAAGGACCATCTTTTCAGCCCGACGAGCCGTGAGTACATGCTGGTGTTATAGCAGAGTAGGCACCTGCTTTCCCCACATTGCAGGTGCTTACTCTGCTAAAACTTACCCAGCCGGGATGGAAGGGACTGTGGATGCAGCGAGGGAGTTAAGTGTTCCTGCTCCTCATTGCTCCCTGGCGCGCGCCATCTGTACTGAAGCTGGGAGCTGGAATATGACATCAAATTCCGGCACCTGGCATCATGAAACCGTGCGAGGGAGCAGTGAGGAGATCTCCATACAGAAGATCCCCACACCAGCTCCCAAAGGTAGGGAACAATAAATTAAATGATGTGAGTGCAAGAATGTGTAAATGTGTGTGTGTGTGTGTGTGTGTGTGTGTCTGTCTGTCAGTGTGTGTGTTTCTGTCAGTGTGTATGTGATTCTGTGTCAGTGAGTATGTTTGTGTGTGTATATCTGTCAGTGAGTATGTGTGTCTGTGTGTCAGTGAGTATGTGTGTGTCTGTCTGTGTGTGTCTGTCAGTGTGTCTCAGGCCTGGACTGATCAGGGACTGGGCAAATGCCCAGTGGGCCGCGATGGCCATGGGACAAGGCCGGCAGGGAAGATCACAGGATCTCTCTGGCTGGCCCATGCAGGGGCGACACTATTAGTGTGCCGACCCTGCTGTGTGCCTTCATGGGTCAGTGGGGAGATCAAAGATCTCCCTCACCGGCCCACAGGCACTGTAACACTGCCGCTGGCTGGGGAGGAAGGGAGAGGAGGACCCAGTGGAGCTCTACCTGCAGCTCTGCCGGGTTCCTCTCGCGAGGTTGGACTCGGAGGAACTGCAGGGTAGAGTTCACTAACCACTAGGACCACCAGGGACTGCAGCATGCAGACTCCTCCATGGCAGCATGGCTCCCCCCTCCCAGGCTAAAGGTAAGAAGGGAGGGGGCATATGAAGTTTATTTTTTTTTATAATAATAATAAAAAAAATTCATATATTTACATCTTGCCACCCCACACACACACAATCCCTCCAGACATATTCACACACACACACTAACAGCACACTCAAACACACCACACTCAGACACACACTGCACCCTCAGACACACGCACAGCATCTTCACACACAGCACCCTCATGCACACACAGCACACACTTACCCACACAGCACACTTAACCACACACAGCACCCTCGCACACAGCACACACACACACACACACAAATATATAAAATAACAACAGACAAAGAGAATTAGACACATAGAATGTGATGGCAGATAAGAACACCCTCACCCACACAGCACCCCTCTTACACACACACACACACACACACTGCACCCTTCACACATACACACAGCACTAACACTAACAGCACACTCTCACACACCACACTCAGACACACACTGCACCCTCAGACACACGCACAGCATCTTTACACACAGCACCCTTCACACATACACACAGCACACCCAACACAATGTGACCCTCACACATACAATACATACAACTATATATACAAATATATATATATATATATATATATATATACACACTATAGCACCCCTCACATTGCACCACTACACACATTACTCTTCAGATACATGCCAGATCCCTTACCCTTGGATCATCTAATCTACACACACACACATACACATACACACAGTAGATCCCTATATACACTCTAAATCCTCTACACACACTACATTCCTAACATACAAACTCTGGATCCCCTAAACACACTACATTCCTAACATGCAAACTCTGGATCCCCTACATACAAACTCTGGATCACACTACATTCCTTGTTAGCAAACACATGCTACATTCTCTAAACACATAGTCTCTACAACCCCTACACACACTACAGCCGGTATGCACACACCTGCTACATCACCAATACACACTATACCCCCTATACCCACACTCTCTACAGCCCCTAGCACGATACGCTTTCCTGGGCCTTTTGTCCTCTGATATCCCACTTACTGAGACACCAGAGACAAGTTGAAAGTAAACACAGCGCAAGCATGTTATTAAATTTGCTTGCGCTGCGCAGAACAAACACAGGGCCTTTTTCTCATGCTATAGCTCTTCAGCAGGGCTCTGTGCATTGAACTAACATGCTCACTTTGAGAGGGGGCGTGCTTGTCATTAGTGATGACAACCCACTCCCTCTCTGGCCCCGCCCCCTTCTCAGGGGGCCGCTGTGATTCAAAAATGCCCCGGGCCAAAATTTTGTCCCCGGTCGGGCCCTGGTGTGTCTGTATGTGTGTGTGTGTCTGTCAGTGAGTATGTGTGTGTGTCTGTCTGTTAGTGAGTGTGTGTGTGTTGGTCAGTGTTGCATTGGCTGCGACTGGACAGTGGAGTACCTGGAGGTGCATGGAGGCACGCAACGCCACGTGACATCGACATGCTCATCTTCACAGGGTGTCAAGAAGTAGCGGGAGGATCAGATTTGGCACAGGGTGGTAGAGGGGGGGACTGGGATTTAGTAGAGGGGTGTGCTGTGGTTTAGTAGAGGGTATGCAGGTTTTTTTTTTATGCTGTACTTTTTAAAATAAACCTATGTTTCTATGAAAATGTAAGGTTCATTTTTTTGCGGCCCACATAAACTTAAACCTTGTTTATGTGGCCCGTGCCAGACTTTGAGTTTGACATGCTTGATCTACACACTAAAACTGCCTTATTAAGCTAAAGTTGTTTAGGTGACTATAGTGTTCCTGTGTCTGTAATGTGTTGGTTGTTGGATCATATATCTTGTTTTTTTTTTTTTATGAACTGGCCCAAAGATAATCTCACATTCTCTTCTTCCACCTTCTTTATGCCTTCTCTAAATTTAGATGTTATGCTATAGTGCATTTCTCCTCTTAAGCTTATGCTTTTCTCCTCTTATGCTTTAGTGCTTTTCCTTCCTCTCGCCACTGCTTTCATGGTCTCAAATTTCACTAATGTCCTAAAATAACACTTTGAGCCACTACATACAGAAAGGGTAAAGGCCTACTTAAATTATTAAAACACAATCTGGGGTTTTGTATGGCCTTCTATAAACACAGGATGCTTTATATTTTGAAATGCTGAGCAATAGTTTCTCATGCTGTACTGTATTTTACCACTTTCATGATTTGCTTTTGATGTGGGTGCTTTTAAAATGGCTACCGTGGAAGACTTGTTTTCTTTTCCACTGATCTTTCTAAATAAAGTGATTTTTTTGTTGTTTTTTTTTTAAAGTCTTATTGTTTTTTTTTCATAAGTAGAAACGGATTACAAATATATATATTAAAAGCTGGGCCTGTAGTTGTGGGAGGGGCATGATTTCCCTACTTAAGGACCGCCAGACCGTTGTTGGTCTGGTGATTTGCATACCTGGACTTCCGACTGCAGATCGCCATTTTGCTTACCTTTCCTCGTAGATACCTTATCTGCTCTTAGAGTGCCTGGTTTGAGTTTCCAGCTGTCTAAGGCCTTCTGCTAACTGTCCCAAAGCCACAGTAACAGTGAGTTGGTTGACCTTCACGACCCTGTCGCAAGCGCACAGTGTCATCACTGTAACTCTATTTCTCACACTTACCTTTTTTCGTATGCCTTCGCGTAGTCTTTGGTTAACTTCATTACGAACGTACGGTTCGGCAGTTTGTTCACTATGTTACTGCTTGTCGGTTCGTATACATTGGCTTTCATGAGGTTCCGCTCACCCGTTTGGCCCTTAAGCACGAACGTTCATATGCACAAACGTTACTTACGATTCACACAAACATGTCTGTTATGGTGTTTTGTTATACTGGAGCATTTGGTTGTTAGGTGGCTCTTTGCTCCTCTTTTGGGGCCGTTCGTATAATTACAGCCGAATGCTCTATTATAGTAATAGGAATTCCTTGAGTCTATGTGGACATTCGTATAATTAAATGAATATGCTTGATAGGCTGCTGACCCCTAGAGGTCATAGGGGAGTACTGCACGTTTTATACATTATTGATCAAATACTGTGTTTAAATTTGAATTGAGCAGTGCATTGTTGCTAGATTTTGTTCTGCTATTTGATATGTTATAAACAAGCTGTTTGATAGGTTGCCGGGCTTGTACCTTCTTTTTGCTGTGCCTCTGAGGTTTTTCAAGTCTCATATGTTCTGGTTTACCAGAACTGCCTGGTTCAATTTTTAGGCCTAGTCTATTAGCTGGTAGGAATCCCATATTATTTTATGTTGGTTACTACTATTTACAGTCACGTTATGGGTACTACATGATTACTATTACTCTCGTAGGTATTGCTCAGGTTTCATCTACTCTGTCCTACTCTACATCCATCTGCTACGACAGGTAGGTGTACCCAGTGGTCATTACAGTTCTCACCCCTCCCCATCCTGCAACTATAACTAGGGTAAGACTTTGTCTACTGGCTTTTGGGTTTCAGAGTCTGCTTATTTAATTTTTCTGGCCTTCTGGCCTAGTCTTATTGGTCCCACGAGGCCAACACCCATCCTCATACTCGGAGGTACTCACGTCCAACGGCCACCTCATAGTTAGTTGTCTTGCATGGTGGTATAGAGAGGGCCTCCCTGTCACTTCCATGCTATCTTTTGCTTTACTGGTCACCGAGAGGCCACCACCCTGCCACAATTTCAGTGGCCACAAAATCCCCTCGTGCCAACACATAGCTCGAGCCTCTCATGCCACTTGGCAATTAGCAGGGCTCCCCTCTCCCTCATTAGATAATTTTTCACCACTTGGCTGCTAGCCAGTACGTTATTATCATTTCGGTTACTTATGAATCTTTTGTCCTATTCTAGCATGTCTGAACTACCAGAAGTTATTGAGGATTTATCAATTCCCAGCACTCCTGCAAGGTCCATCTCTCCATCTCCTGCAGGGGACAATGCCAGCCTGTCTTCCCTCAGGTCCTGGACCATACCTAGGATCACGGCCAAATTAAGGCGCAGGAATATTCCCTACCCTGTCACTGCCAGGAAGGCAGAACTTTATAAACTACTCAATACCAACACGGATAACACAGGTTTTTGTAAGGGCCCAGTAGTGCCCAGTCATCCGACCTCCATGCCGTCCTTTCATCAGTCTTGTCCTCATTGGGACGGATTACGGATCGGTTGGACCGTTTGGATGCTAATGATAGGCCAGTGGCACCATCTGGATTGGTTACTCTAGAAACTACCGGTCTCTCAGGCACCCTGACTGGTAAATTTATTGGTCCACTACAGAACCCTAATATCTTTAACCCAGCTCACATGGTACCAGCTAATATTAAGAAGGATATCTAGGAAGGCAAGGATATCAGTCTAGTTTTTCTCCTGATTGCCTCCAAAGATATTCTGGAGAACAAGACATATTCCTAAACTAGTAAACTAGGCGATGTCTCGGTCGTACTGAAGGCTAAGGACCCCACGTTGAATAGGAAGTTGTTAATTCCTGAGTTCATCCTGGCTTTTGGTATTTATAGGTATGTGGTGTGCTCAGTTTATCCTGAACACAGAGAGGAATTCGACCTGTATTTACACAAGTTGGTGGACCTGGGGCATGCTAAGTATGGAGGCAAATCTTTTTATGATTACCACAGATCATTCGCCAAGAAGGCGTCTGCGGCCCTGGCTCAGTTCAATTTTCAGATGGACTGGAGCCAGTTTGACATGGAGCTGTTTTGCAGGCACTTCGCGGGCCTCAGGTCCCCAGCTTGTGGTATTTGCTCTTCGTCCTCACATACCACAAACCTATGTCATAATACCCCTGAGCTGGTGTTACCTTTCCTTTCCCTACCTCCCTACCCTATGAAATATAACATATAAACTACAGGCGGCATGACCAATGAGTATGAGAGTAAGGCATACTAGCAAGAACATGTGCAATACAAAAAAATACATAAAATAATACACAAAAAGTACATAAAAAAAGAACCAATTTCCCATAAAGTTGGAAAAATTCAACCAATATAAAAATGGCATATATGAAAAGTTGTAGAATTAATATGTACCACAACATAAAAATATGAAAAATGTATTAAACGAATAAAAGGGGAGCGGAGCTAAGCAGCACACGGAGACGGACGCAAGTCAGATCGGCTCCGGCCTTTTAATCAAGAAAACCCTCAATACCGGTGAGTAAACTAGCCACACATAAACAAAAACCCCAGAGTTATACCCAAGAGAGCTCACCGAACCCGCAGATGCCCTTTCTGTTCCCGGCGACCACCAAAACTCAGCGCCGAGGATCTCGGGCCTACCACCCGGGGAGCCGGCAGCTGGGACGGGAAAGCAGCTTCGACTTCTTCGCCAAAAACATCCTGGGTGAACCCCCGACGACGTAATGGGCTGCAAAAACCCACGGCTAAGTCAGCCGGCGGCTAGAGATAGCCAAGACATCGGGAAAATGCTCACCTCGGTGCCACGCGCAAAAAAAACGGCACCCCCACGACCCGCGGCCCAACATACTCCAACAGTGGACAATACCCCGGACCTGGGGTCCCTGCTGTCAGGAGACAGCGATGCTCCGTCTCCAAAGGGAGACATATACAACTTATTCCTCCACATGCAGAGGCTCTTTACAACTGACATCACAGCAGTAAAGTCTGAGATACAGCAGGTAACTGCCAGGCTACACACCTCAGAGGCAGACTTAACCTCCCTGAAACAGGGCATTGATAACCTTGGGGACACAGTTCAACACCTCAGCTTATCGATCCGAATGGAGCAATTAGAAGACAGAAGTAGGAGTAAAAACATCAAGATACGGGGAGTCGCTGACACGCCCCCACCCCCCCGAGGAACTACCACAATTTGTCCGGCGACTGGTCGCCTTCCTACTACCGACATGTTCGGCCAAGCAATTCTCCTTTGAAGGTGTGTACCGCATCGCTAAATCCCTCCAAGCACCCACCACCTCAACCTCATCATCTTATGTTGCCAGTCTTATGCAGATAAGCAAAGGAGCTTCACGGCTCTGAAGGGGAAAACGCCATTAAAATTTGAATAATTTTCACTTACCTTCTTCCAAGACCTCTGCAGAGCCACGCTACTATGGAGGAAATCCATGCAACCAGTCACCAAAGCCCTTCAAAGTGCGGGACTGGCATACCGATGGTCCCACCCCAGAGCCATCATGGTGATTAAAAACGGGACACACTACAGGGCCTCTAGTCCCTCAGACTGTACAGCCTTTTTACAGGCCCTGAACCTGCCTGCCACGAAAGCGACACCGACAACGCCAGGCGACTGGGACGTGAGCAACATCACCCCTTTTACACCCAGGACCAGACGGGACACTGACACTTGATTATCGACACCCATTCCGACCTCCTAAGATGTTGTTCCACTTTGTCTAATAACTTTGGGACATCTCCACCCACGTTAAAATGGGATCTATAACGAAATTCACCGGTTGTATGTGTAATAAAGATTTAAAATGTTTTTTAGTTAATAAGGCTGCAAGGCAACTTCTTCCTTGCAAACCTAGATCTTAAGCTATGTAATCTTAGCAGATACCTATATAATGTTAAACCTGAAGCTTAAGCATTATTCTTTTCCCTCTCTATACCAAACGATACAAGGTCATATGGCTACCCGCATAATATGAGGCACTAATAGAAACACATTGAGCCCTAGTCAGCCACACAGGCCCGTGCTCTGAGGAGCGCATGTAACTCCTCTACATGAGAGCCCCACACTCCTCCTCCCACTATACGATCTCAAAGCCCGTTTAATGTGCCGCCTAAACTTGGAGGATCTCCATCACCCATCACCCCCCCGTCACCCCATAGGATAGGGGTACCACAGATAGGTCAAAATCTACAGAATGGCGCCAGATTGCTGTTAACGCCATATCATACTGACCTGAGGATAACCCATAGTCAATACATACAAAAATTTAATGGATTACTTCCATCAGACGTGCCCTAGACATATATCGGCACAAGACATTTACTACATACATTTGCCACCAGGAAAAGCGAATAACGCAATGGCTGAGACATCGGCAAAACATGTAGTTGAGTACATGGGCGTCTGCAGGGTGCGGGAATGGGGGGACACTTGCCCCCCCCCCCCTGGATTTTTCAGCTTGTTCTGCTATTTTTCGTGTGAGATTTAAAATGAACTGCAATACCGGCGCCGGCCAGTAGGTGGCGCTGTGTATGGAGAGAGACAGGGATAGGAAGCTGCATCTTATCCCTGCTTCTCTCTGCTGATTGAAACCGCAGGGGAGCAGCACATGCAGCCAGAGACAGCCTACAGATCAGGGGAGTGAGGGATGGGGGAGGCAGAGACAGCCTACAGATCAGGGGAGTGAGGGATGGGGGGCAGAGACAGCCTACAGATCAGGGGAGTGAGGGATGGGGGGCAGAGACAGCCTACAGATCAGGGGAGTGAGGGATGGGGGCCAGAGACAGCCTACAGATCAGGGGAGTGAGGGATGGGGGGCCAGAGACAGCCTACAGATCAAAATGAAAAGAGTGAGGGATGGGGGCAGAGACAGCCCTGCAGATCAGTGGACTGAGGGATGGGGGAGGGGTTTAGAATTAGCCTATAGATTTGGGGTCAGCAGCCCGCGCATAGATTGGGGGACAGCAGCCTTTGGAATTTGGGGCAGCAGCCCACTGGAATTTGGGGGACAGCAGCCTATAGATTTGAGGAGCAGCAGCAGCCTTTGGAATTTGGGGGCAGCAGCCCATGGGTGGGGGCAGCAGCCCATGGAGTGAGGGAGGGCAGCAGCCTATAGATTTGAGGGCAGCTTCAGCCCATAGATTTTGAAGCCCAGCCGATTTGGGGAGGGGGCGGCAGCCTATGGAATTTGGGGGGGCAGCAGCCCATAGATTTGGGGGCAGCAGCCCATAGATTTGGGGAGGGGGGCAGCAGCCTATAGATTTGGGGAGCAGCCCATAGATTTGGGGATAGCAGCAGCCCATGGATTTTTTGGGGGGCAGCAGCCTATAGATTTGGGAGGGCAGCAGCTATAGATTTTAGAGAGGGGGCAGCCCATAGATTTTGGAGGCAGCAGCCCATAGATTTTGGGGGGGGCAGCAGCCTATAGATATATAGAAATGAACAGGAAGGGTCAGCAAGGAGCTGGAAGGTAAAGCAGCACAAAGGTAAAGTAGAAGGAGCAGAAAGGGTCAGAAATGAGCTGGAAGGGGCAGAAGGAGCACAAACATAAAGTAGGAGAATGAGCAGGAAGGGCCTGCAAGGAGCAGGAAGGAACACAAAGGGACAGCAAGGAGCACAAAGGTAAAGATGCAGAAAGAATCAGAAGGAGCACAAAGGTAAAGTAGGAGAAAGAGCAGAAAGGGACAGCAAGGAGCACAAAGGTAAAGTAGAAAAGGGAGCAGAAAGGGACAGCAAGGAGCAGAAAGGGATCAGAATGAGAAAGGAGCAGAAGGGCGCAAAATAAGCAGAAAGAGCAGAAGGGGCCAAGGATAGAAAACAGTGTCAGAAGGAAAAAAAAGACTGTCAAATGAAGGAGAGGAAAAGGAGATTGGAGCAGGAAGGACAAATGAAGTGAACCCTCCACTTTATTCTGGACACCACATCATAAGGCTTTGGTACCTGGGCCAGGCAGGGAAACGCTGGACCTTCTCATCTCCAAAGGTAAAAAAATATCAGTATTAATGTGTTCACTTTTATTTACTGAGTGTCAGGAAGCACAGAGTTTTGATGATTGGCTAGAGCGGTCAGCTGGCACTCTAAGCCAATCAGTAGCTCCCCATTCATAAAAAGTTAAAATATTTTATGAACCGGGAACTAGCGATTGGCTTAGAGCGTCAACTGTCCACTCTAGCCAATCAGCGGCACCCATGCCTGACGTCAATCTGCACTTCCTGACACTCTGTTTCAGAAGTCAAATACCACTGAGCGACCTGGAGCTGGAGGAAGCCTTTGGGGTTAAACCATTTGAGAGCGATTTAACCCCTTAAAGGAAAGCGAGCACCCAGGGGATTCCTGGCATCATAGCATTTTCATTTAGGTGAAGTTGTTATGGTGACCAGAATGGTCCTTTAATTTGCTTAAAGGAACACTATAGTGTCAGGAATACAAACATGGATTCCTGACACCATAGTTGTGAAAACGCTATTCACCCTGGCTTTATGTGATAATGGCTATGCCCCTTCCCTTTCATGACACTGTCAAAAAGGTACCAAGCATGGATGTCATTACAATTATACCCCCCCTGGAAAAATTCCTGCGGACGCCCATGGTTGAGTATCACGATCCCAGAGAACACACGTCTATTGGAATAACTAGACTTTAGGTTTCACCTCATTGTGCAGTTGCCTAAATGCAAATACCTATAATGAGATATGTTGAACCTTTGATTTTATGATCACGGTATTGTGAACATGAAACTTTTATTATGCACGGCAAAAATAAAGAATTTTAAAAAAACGAATAAAAGATAAAAAAATGAAAAAAATGTGCAGACCTCTGCATGAAATAAAGATACCAATATAGATATTTTATAGATAATGTCAAAAAAACATCATGAAAAAGTTTATCATAAAGAAATGTTATGAAAAAAAAACCTGATAGTTGGAAATAGGTTGACATCCAATCGTATCAATGTCCTGAAGGCCTTGATTTACAAAAACATGGTAAATTAAATGTTCTCATTTAGACCTTGTGGTGCTACTGTATCCAATCTATAGATACACATCCCTTCTCTTTGAAGTAACACCCTAGATCTGACTCCTCCTCTTGGTAATAGTGGTATATGGTCAATGGCTGTAAAACTAATGTGGGTAGTCAATGATTGGTTGCTAAAAATGTTTTTCTACCGGTTTGTACGATAGTCCACATGGCCATGTGATAAGGTATACCACATGATCTGTGGTACATGTGATGTAATGACTGATAGGAATCCTTTTGCAACAGTGGGGAAGGGAAAACGTAGAACCGCTGATCATGTGGCTGCATGTGACACAGCCGCTGCATTTGAAACAACCTTTTTTACTGTATCCCTTAGGTTTGCTGTAACATTGTGTTGGATCACTTTTAAAGGACCACTATAGTGCCAGGAAAACATACTCGTTTTCCTGGCACTATAGTGCCCTGAGGGTGCCCCCACCCTCAGGGACCCCCTCCCGCCCGGCTCTGGAAAGGGGAAAAGGGTTAAAACTTACCTTTTTCCAGCGCTGGGCGGGGAGCTCTCTGCCTCCTCTCCTCCTCCGTTCCTCCTCCTGGGCTGAATGCGCACGCGCGGCAAGAGCTGCGCGCGCATTCAGCCCGTCGCATAGGAAAGCATTTACAATGTTTTCCTATGGACGCTTGCGTGCTCTCACTGTGAAAATCACAGTGAGAAGCACGCAAGCGCCTCTAGTGGCTGTTAATGAGACAGCCACTAGAGGATTAGGGGAAGGCTTAACCCATTGATAAACATAGCAGTTTCTCTGAAACTGCTATGTTTATAAAAAAATGGGTTAACCCTAGAAGGACCTGGCACCCAGACCACTTCATTAAGCTGAAGTGGTCTGGGTGCCTAGAGTGGTCCTTTAACAAGAACATCTCACAGATTTTGGTTTGTTTTATAACTGATGATGGGTGGATGTTTGAAGACCTTAGGTAAATTTGTGCCTGAACTAAGTATTCCCCAGTATTTGTGTATAGATTTCTTCATTTCCGCAGAGCCTGTGTGATTAAGTGGGACTTATGCATCTCATTTTAGATTATTTTATTGTTTTTATACCTTGTTTAATAAATAGTTACTTTGTTTATCGTTTGCTACCTGGTACCAGTATATCCATAGGTGGGGATTATACCACCCATGCTGTTTTAACTAGAACAAGTCTTGCTCTAGCAAATGTAAGTACATTACTTCTTATTTAATTTTATCTATTAGAACTTACTATACCACTGGAGTTTTTTTCTTTTCTTGTCTCCATATATACCATGCACACTTGCACTTCATTTGGAGCACTGGCACTGCCTATACCATCATACATCCTTAGACGGAGGTTATACCGTCCACGCAAAATACAGCAGAGCTCTTAGATAACTCAATCAAATGTGAGTGGCTCTCATATAGCTGTTATTTGTATAATTTGTACCTTATCATATTGTATTACACCATTATTGTTTTTTCTATTATTCTGAGGTCCAAAGTATTGCAACCCCCGAAGATCTATTGTTACGGTTACTCCCAGGCTAGCTGGAAGCTGGACCACTTGGATAGTCTGGATCCCCGGTGTAGAGAGAGAGAAGAGCCGCTTCAGCCAGTAGACCATAAGAATCCTGTAAATGTAGCTATGGTACAGCTAGGATACCCTTTTACTCACAAAATGAGTTGAGGCTGCGATTTGAAGGTCAAGCAAGAACTGGGTTTAATGGCACACAGGCATCACTATTTATGCAAAATCTTAGGTCCAGAGACAGCCCCCTCTGGACCTGATGGGATACAGGGACAATGCAAGTAGTTAACCAATAGAAACACAATGTATCTTTTGAAATTGTTACCGCCCAGCTTGGAGATAATGAATCCAACAGTTATGACAATGTAATTATCTCCAAGCGCCCAAAATACCACGTATTCTTGCAACATACAAAACATGATAAAAATACATAACTTTAACATTTTAATATACAATTCGTGAATTCTACTGTTCATTATGTAGCCCAGGTCTGAGCGCAGCAGATAGTCGAATAGCGCTCAGAACTCATGAACGGTATGCTTAGTTTCCTCATTATAAAGTCTGTTTGTGTCTTTTGTCCCGGGCTCGAGATGGCTCCCATGTTTTTAGGTGATTTAGTGGGCAGCGGGACCTCGACCCCAAACTCGTGGAATGAGTAACGGCCAAGGGTTTGCACGAATCCCCGCTCTCCTGATGGTTGTCCCAGCCGTTCAGGAAACGAACGCAGACCGCCGGGAAAGGGGACTTAACCTGCGGTTAATCGCAAAACCAACATTCTAATTGAGGCCACACGCCAGGCCGTAGGTGGTCCTTATTCGGGAGTCTTTCGGTAGTTTGAGTTCGGGAAACAGGGCCCGAACGAGAATGCCCTGAGACCGTCAATTAGATTGTGGTTAACCGCAGACCGCAGCTCCCTGGGTGATTAATTAGGGACACGTTCCGCTCGTAGGGTGGTCGGCCATTCGGATATTAGAAAGGTGACCAGGGTTAAGTGGCGGCACACGCCAGGGACCGGGTGGTCCGTTGTTCATATACACAAATGGGAACGGCAATCGATTCAGGAATTGGGTTACACAATTAAAATACCGAAGCAAGGTTCTGTGTGGAAAATAGAGAAGAGCAACATTGTAACTGTCTGTAGTGTTTTGTAAGATCTATGTACATATACATTTTGGCCGCAGTATACGCCTTACACCTATTTATCTTGTACCGCAGGCCCTACTAAGAAACCGATTGTACTATAGCGAGCACCTATTATTCTTGTTCTCTTTTACCTCTGTGATACATGATTGGAATACAGCTCATTATTTGGCTGTATTAATTATTTGGGGGTGGTATCCTCTTTCCATAAAATTATAGCTCATATACAGAAGTTGTATTTCCCTATTGTCAGGGTCGCTATTGTACAAATCTGTACAATAAATCTGACTGCCATTCTGGGGTCAAGAAGGAATTTTGTTTCCTAGCTTGTTGCAAAATTGTGTTTCAGCTGGGTTTTTTTGCATTCTTTTGGATCAACAGCAAAAAACAAATGTGAGGTAGGCTGAACTTGATGGATGCAAGTCTCTTTTCAGCTATGCAACTATGTAACTATATAAAAAAAAATTATGTACAGGACTACCCTCATGTATTGTGACGCAGGTAGTGAATCCTTGAGAGCTTGGGGATGGAAACTGGTTGCACCCAGCAGTGTATTCCAGGTTTGGGTTTACGATGCAAAGTGAAACCCAAATGGCTGTTTTTGTTTTTTTTGTACAATGTAACATCCAGAAACTGTATGTGATTGGCGCTAAAGGTAACAGTGAATCGAACATGTGTTGGCAAATCGTTAATTCTCAAGACCATTTCTTCCAACTCTGTTTGTGTGCCCAGCCATAATAAGAATATATCATCCACAAACCAGACATAATCTTACCAGTACATATACGCGTTGGTGTATGAGGGCACAGATGTTTGGAGATAAAAATGATCTTCAAATTTAAAATAATCACACGTGAGCGCTATATGTAAGAATTCTAGCAGATGTTCTATGGGTGGTGCTTGATACACCTTCGATTCAGTGTGAATTTCTCGCAGGGCCTAGATCCCCTGTTCATGGGGGATTATAGTAGTGTACAAACTTTGTACATCTAATGTGACCAGTATATTGTTCTCATCATCAAGTTTAATTTGCTTCACCCGTGATTTCTTTATATATATATATATATATATATATATTTCCCAATTGTTCCTCCTATGTAGTTCCATATTCCTCTGTCCCTCTTCTAAAGATACTCTCCATATTCTTGGCATGTCTAAATTTATACCAGAGCTCCACAACAGTAATACTCACAATAATGTGTCTTGAAACTATAATAAATGTGTTTAGACATGATGAGGTATCCACTCCCTAAAGGCTTCTACTTGGCCCGTCTGTAAGGGTATGACCCAAGACCACAGCATGCTCTGGACTGTAAATGGGTCACTACACAGCACAACTCCCTACATACGGGAAGCACCTCCACCCCCACCTAGAAGTGGGGTAACCCTACACACGGGGAATCTCCAACTGCATCGAATGCATGTAAACGCACAGTGGGTTCATATGGGGAACTGCCATCCTTACACGGATACTCTTTGTGAACATAGTCTTACTGCCAAAACCCGACAGAGACCACACACTACCCTCAAACTATAGACCCATCTCCCTGTTCAATTCTGATTTGAAAATGTTTGCGAAAATACTGGCAGCCAGACTCAATGCTATGCTACCACGCCTTACACACCCTGACCAAGTGGGCTTCATCCGGGCAGACAACATTATGAGAACACCAGACGAGGGGGTGGATATGCTATGGCACATGATGGAATCGGGGGTACCTTCTCTGGCACTATCATTGTATTGCCGAGAAGGCTTTCGAACGTGTCAAATGGCCATTCTTATTTGAACTGATCACTAGGAGGAATTTCCCACGACCATTCGTGACTGCAATCACAGCATTGTATGCAGATGTGAGGGCGCAAACACTTGTATCGGGAGCTCCACAGATCCCGTTTGCCCTGACTAATGGTACTGGACTGGGTTGCCCACTCCTCTTTGCGTTCACACTCGCGCCACTCCTGGTAGCAATCAGGGACGACCCATTCACAGCAGGGGTGGTGATAGCAGGGCACCAATTCAAGGTGTTAGGGTACGCCGACGATGTGCTTGTCACAATTACTGACCCAATACAAGCTATGACCAGACTAACAACACTGCTGATCCGGTATGGCAAAGTAGCAGGATACAAAGTTACATAGCTGAAAACAGACTTGCGTCCATCAAGTTCAGCCTTCCTCACATTTATTTTTTGCTGTTGATCCAAAATAAGGCAAAAAAAAAAAAACAGTTAGAAGCACTTCCACTTTTGCAACAAACTAGGAAAAAAATTCCTTCTTGACCCCAGAATGGCAGTCAGATTTATCCTTGGACAAACAGCTATTGAAACCGCTACATTGAAAAAATATATCCTTGAATATTCTGTTTTTGCAAGTATGCATCTAACTGCTGTTGGTACATCTGTATGGACCAGTGGAGGATCCAGGGCCTGATCTCAGGAGGGGCAATTGTAGATTATTTAAAGAAATAATCTAGGCACAATAACCACTACAGCTCAGTGTAGTAGTTATGGTGCCAGTAGTGCCAGGATCCCATCTCAGAGTAAGTAGTCAAACCGTTTAATAACAGTTTGACAACTTACCTGGGGTCTGCTGGGATATAGGGCATAGAAGCAATGGTATGTGTTAGGGGTGAAGTGTGTATGAAAGGTGCAGTGTGTGTGTGAGCAGTGAAGTGTGTGCGGGGAGGTGGCTGTGTATGTCAGGGTTGCAGTGTGTGTGTTAGGGGGCAGTGTGTATGTGAGAGAGCTGCAGTGTGTGTGTGTGAGCGATGCAGTGTGTATGTGAGGGGGCAGTGTGTGTGATTGGGGCAGTGTGTGTATGGGGGGGCACTGTATGTTTGTGTGAGCTGTGTGTGTATGGGGGGCACTGTATGTGTGTGTGTGTGTATGGGGGGCAGTGTGTGTGGGGGCACTGTATGTATCTGTGGGGCAGTGTGTGTATGGGGGGCACTGTATGTATGTGTGGGACAATGTGTGTATGGGGGGCACTGTATGTATGTGTGGGGCAATGTGTATATGGGGGGCACTTTATGTATGTGTGGGGCAATGTGTATATGGGGTACTGTATGTATGTGTGGGGCAATGTGTGTATGGGGGCAGTGTGTGTATGTGTGGGGAAATGTGTGTATGGGGGCAGTGTGTGTGTGGGGGCACTGTATGTATGGGAGCACTGTATGTATGTGTGGGGCAATGTGTATATGGGGGGCAGTGTATGTAGGTGTGGGGCAATGTGTATATGGGGGCACTTTATGTATGTGTGGGGCAATGTGTATATGGGGGGCACTGTATGTATGTGTGGGGCAATGTGTGTATGGGGGCACTGTATGTATGTGTGGGGCAATGTGTATATAGAGGCAATGTGTATATGGGGGCATGGTATGTATATGTGGGGCAATGTGTGTATGGGGGGGCACTGTATGTATGGGGGCAGTGTGTGTATGGGGGGAAATGTGTCTATAGGTGTGCAGTGTGTGTATGGGGACAGTGTGTGTATGGGGGCAAGGAGGGTAGCGAGGCATTTTAATATATTTTTTAACATTTTTATTTAATAAAATATATATATTTATGTCCCCTCCCTTCTCACCTTTACTGGGAGGAGGGGGGACATTTCACGATCCTTGGTGGTCCGGTGGGTAATCCCTGGTGGTCCCAGTTGTGGTGAGGTGAAGAGGTGAACTCTAGCCCGTAGCTCCAGGGATAGAGTTCACTCTCGCGAGATTTGAAGTGTTGCCGTGGTAACCGCGGCAACGCTCCGTGCTCGCGAGAGTGGGACCCGGAGGAGCTGCAGGCTGAACTCCCGGGTCCTCTCTCACTCCCTCCCCCTGCCGGCTGCCAGCATGGTGCCTGCGGACCGGGGACGGAGATCTCTGATCTCCCCTCCGGTCCGCAGGCACATTGCAGGGCTGGAACTTTGACAATGCCAGCGCTGCATTAGCCGGCAGGGGAGAATCTCGGGGGGGAAATTGCCCCGTTGCCCCCCCCCGGATCCGCCACTGGTATGGACTCTGATAAAACCACTTCTCCAGGCAGAGAATTCCACATCCTTATTGTTATTACAGTAAAAAAACATTTTCTTTGCCTTAGACGAAATCTTCCTTCTTCCAGTCTAAATGCATGACCTTGTGTCCGATGTAACGTCCGGTTTGTGAATAGATTTCCACACAATGGTTTGTATTGGCCCCGAATATATTTGTATAATGTTAACATATCCCCTCTCAGGTGACGTTTTTCTAAACTAAAGAGGTTAAAATTTGTTAACCTTTCTTCATAGCTGATATGTTCCATTCCTTTTATTAATTTTGTAGCCCGCCTCTGCACTTTTTCTCGTGCCATAAAGTCAACCTAACTAAATCAGTGGCTATCTCCTTCCACATGTCGACCCTCGACAGCAACAGCAATACAAACTTAAGATCGAAAAAGAGGCATTCACATATCTAGGGGTTCGCCTCACGGCTAACCCAGCTACATTTTTCCTCAGTAACTATACACCTCTCTTCCCAAATCTGACAGGAGATTTGGAGAGATGGACGGATAAACCCATCTCATGGATAGGACGCCTACACTCCATACTTCCAGGCGCTACCTATAAAAGTCACTAAAATGGGACCTAGCTAACATACATAGGGTGATCGACGCCTTTATATGGCAGATAAAATGGCCTACACTGGCTATAAGCCTTCTGTACCGACCTAAAGACAGAGGGGGCTTAGTGCTACCACACCTATACCACTATTACCTAGCAGTGCAGCTAGTGCAAATAGTACACTGGCACACTCCCCCAGAGCAAAGAAGGTGGGTGGATATTGAATCCGTGTTCATGGGAGCCGATCTACCCCAATTTTATATTTGGGCCCCAAAGACCCAAAGAGCCCTAATGAGGACCACCTGCCCAGCCATAACTAACTCCATGCAAATATGGGACCAAACAGTGCAAAAATACGCCCTAGGAACTGTCCCTTCCCCGCTGACACCAGTCTTGAGAAACAGAGCATTCTCGCCAGGGATGAGGGTGAGGGACTTTCAGGGGATAGAGGCAACTGGCCTTCAATGATACCTCCACCTATACGTAAACAACACTGTAGTCACGTACGAGCACCTCGGATCCTCAGACCCGCTCCAGTCCAGGGACTATTTTCAATACTTACAGCTTAGGGACTTTGCACACAAAATAGACTTTCAGACAACAGCAGGGAAACCAATGACGGTTTTTGAGAAACTTTTCTTCAAAGACACCACACAACCGCACTTAATCACGACAATATACCAACACTTCGGCTCAGAAGCCCGGTAATGGGAACACCTAAGTTACACAGCACAATGGGAAGAGGAAGAGGACCTGGGAAAGGAGTTGGAGGGAATTGATTGGCAGGACATCTGGGAGGCCTGTTCTAAAATATCCATATATGTGACATTACAAGAGCAATGCTACAAAACACTTTTTAGATGGTACACAACACCAGTTAAGCAATGCCACATGGAAATGAGCCCCACAGACACTTGCTGGCACCTGTGTGGAGGAACGGGGAGCTACATTCACGTGTGGTGGCAGTGCCCAAGAGCAGCGGACTTCTGGAAAATAGTGACAGACGAAACCTCACAAATATTGCAAAGGCGACTTACACCGAACCCATGGGTCTGCCTGTTATCCAAAACCTGAGACGGACTAAACAAATATGACCAAAAATTGCTCAAATATGATAAACTTGGCTGCATGTTTGGCAGTAGCACAAAACTGGACACATACAGAGCTACCCCCGATGTCCTTGGTACTTATGAAACTCTGGGATAATTACCTTACGGACAAACTAACGGCACAAGTCAGGAACACGACGGGCACATTTCAGATGGTTTGGGAGCTATGGGACGAATACAACACCTAACAGGTACACACCAATACAGGGGTCATATATTTTAACCAATACACTACAGATCCGGAGTCACTAAAAAAGAAAAGGGGAGAAACCCAGCCCGCCAGCATCGCAGGACTGACAGTAAGGGACCAAAGTAACAAGCTGCACTGCCACCTCCTTTCCGAGGCATGGAACCCTCATGACACCGAGCCGTACCACACAGGGGAGACCCCAGTGAGAATACACACAAACCGGCAATAACATAGAGGAAAGTCTCCCTGTGACCTACCACACATTAGCAAGCTAAGGGAGTGGAATCGGGGTCATGAAAAAAACCAAAAAAAAAAACAGGGCCCACTCGGGCCAGACGGCCAACACACCCACACTCCTGAAGTGATGACACCATAGAAAGGTATGGAGGGAGACATTAACGGCCCAAAGAATCCAGGCCTTGTGGGCCTGCTCGGGGGGCGGCCGACCGGGGGGCCAAGGCGCACAGCCATCAGGAGAGCCCCGGCGGAGGGCTTTGGGGGGGAGGCACTCAGGGCACAGGGAAAGGGAGGAGGTGGAGGCCTCAAATGGCGGGGCTAATGGCTATCGCAACCTCATTAGACAAGTAACATACCTACAAACTAGGCTAGTGACCAGACCGCTTTTCAATTTTCTTACCGTTAAGGACCAGGGCTGTTTTTACATTTCTGTGGTGTTTGTGTTTAGCTGTAATTTTCCTCAAACTCATTTACTGTACCCACACATATTATATACCGTTTTTCTCACCATTAAATGATATTTCTAAAGATACCATTATTTCATATTCCGGCTCCCAGCCTCACTCTGCAGCGCGCGAGGGAGCTGAGCAGTCAGCTCAGAGGAAGTGCTCCCTCGCCAGCGCCGCCCAGCCCGACCGGCAGCCACTGGACCACCAGGGAGAGAGAGACCCCCCCCCAGCACTCCCAAAGGTAAGGAGGCTGCGGGGGATTAAAAAAAAGTTAATGTGAGTGATTGTGTGTGTGTGTGTGTGTGTGTGTTTGTGTCTGACTGTGTGTGTGTGTTTGTGTCTGACTGTGTTTGTGTGTTTCTGACTGTGTGTGTGTTTGTGTCTGACTGTGTGTTTGTGTTTGTGACTGTGTGTGTGTGTTTGTGTCTGACTCTGTGTGTGTTTGTGTCTGACTGTGTGTGTGTCTGACTGTGTGTGTGTGTTTGTGACTGTGTGTGTGTGTTTGTGTCTGACTGTGTTTGTGTCTGTGTATGTGTCTGACTGTGTGTGTGTTTGTGTCTGACTGTGTGTTTGTGTCTGACTGTGTTTGTGTCTGACTGTGTTTGTGTCTGTGTATGTGTCTGACTGTGTTTGTGTGTATGTGTCTGATTGTGTGTGTGTTTGTGTCTGACTGTGTGTGTGTTTGTGTCTGACTGTGTGTGTGTGTATTTAGAAGGTGGGCGGGGGGGAAGGGTTGGGTGGGGGTGGCGCGGGGGGAGGGGGGAGGGGGGTGCCTGAGTTTTGTCCTGCCTAGGGCAGCACAAAACCAGGATACACCACTGTACACATCTACAACCGCCAAAAAACACCCATGCTAAATAGTTTCAAAATGTTGTCCTGAGTTTAGAAATACACAATGTTAACATGTTCTTAGCTTTTTTTTGCATGTTATAGGGCAATAAGTATAGACCCAAACCATCCATCCATGCATGGCTCTACCCACCCACCCTGGTTCCTTCTAACTATATAGCATGCACCTCCAGCTGTTTGGAACCACACCAATCACCCCCCTATTACCTTCACATGCTATCAGCTGCTGCAGTTATACCATTAACTCTCTCTGCCATCACATACAAATTCCTCTGCTACCTCTTGTCTCATACACCCATTTCAACCTCTAGATTGTAAGCTCACGGGCAGGGCCCTCTACCTGTTGTATCGGTCTGTTCTTATTGTGTTTGTCTTTTTCCCAATTATACAGCGCTGCAGAATTTGTTGGCGCTTTATAAATGCCAGTAATAATAATAAGTAGCACTTTGCTACTCAGCACTTAGAAATGCCCAATGTTAACATGTTCTTAGCTTTTTGGGAAAGTTATAAGTATACTTTACTATTTCCAAACCATTTTCCCCCCCAAATTAAAGGAAGTTACATTGTAACATTGATATCTGTCAGGAACACCTGAATAAACCTTCACATATATACATTTTTAAAAAAGAAGACAACCTAAGGTATTAAACTTGGGGTATTTTGACTCTTTTCATGCAGCCATTTTGGGTAGTCAATTTTTTGTGTTACAGGTTTTATGGGTTTTTGCAAACGTACAGGGGTCAAATTTAGGACTTTCCCATTTTCCATGTGTGCACATTGAAATTTGCCAGATTGGTTTGCTGGGCATATGCTGCCTTTGAGACCTTATAGCAGCCCAGGAATGAAAACTAACCCCATCATGGCATACCATTTGTAAAAGTAGACAATCACCAATGATATTATCTGTATAATACATTTTACTGCTTTAAGCCACTCATATTTGTGTAGAGTAATGTCTCACAAGTACAAAAGAACCCCTCAAGTACAGGTTTTATGATGATTTGTAAAGTTACAAGGTCAAACATAAGATTTGCCAATTTCTGTTTTTGTAAATTGCTATTTGCCAGATTGACTATGTTGCCTTGGAGATGGTATGACATCCCAGAAATGAATATTAACCCCACCATGACATACCATTTAAAAAGGAGACAACCCAGGTTATTCAAAATGGGGTATGTCCAGTCTTTTCTAATAGCCACTTAGCCACAAATGCTTGTCAAAGTTAGCGTTTATATTTGTGTTTTGCATTTTTTTTATTTTATTTTTTACACAAAAACTACACTTTTAGGGGCAGAGCCAACCACAAACATGAATGGCCGCACAGTAGGAGAGCACCGCCGAGCACAAACACAATCCGCAAACATCGGGCTCATCTGCACAAATGGGAGACCCAAAGAGATCCCTAGCATCACAGCCATCCACCAGCAAACACCCGGCTGGAAATCGGGTGCCCTGTCTAAATTTTTTCGCGCCATGCGGACTAACTCCACGGGCCGGTAGGGCCAAACATAGTGCTGGACTCCCTGCTTGACACCTCGGCACCCTCGAGCCCAGCACTCGGACAGGCTGGCTCCCATGATGGATGCTGAACTACGGGACATCCTCAAAAACCTACCACCCAAGTTAGGCCTCGCACATATGCTGCAAAAAAGGATGCAATGGCCGGAGACATACACCACGTGGGAGACTGAGTCCACACTCTGGAGGAAGATTGAGACCTCAATCTCACTAAGGTACAACAACTCCAAGCGACAGTAGAGACCCAACTACCTACCTTTTGCACATGCATAGGGCAATGGACTACCTCGACAACAGGGGAAGCGGAACAATCTCTGCACAAAAGGGTTACCATAGCGACATGGGGAGAACATATTCTGCAAGAACTCTTCTATCTAATATTCAGCAATCCAACTGACACCCCAGTGCTCTTGAACAGAGCACAAAGAGCTCTGCGCCCAAGAGGTGCACCGGGTGACTCACCCAGAGACGTGATCTGCAGGCTCCATTATCACACCGTCTGGGAAGGTGTTCTACGCTCCGTGCACCAGGCCTCGCAACCCTTGTTGTTCCACAGGACGTTTATACAGATATATCCCGACGTCTGCTGGATGACCTTACAGGGCAGAAAGGCCCTACGGCCTATAACAGACCACCTCAGAGCTCGAGACATCCGTTATCGATGGGGCTTCCCGCTGGCCCTCATCGTTACACACAATGGTAACACGCTGTCCATATCTAATCACAAGGATGTGGCAGGCTTCAACCGGGAGCTAGGCATGCCAAAGATCACTATTGAAGGCTCAGAATCAACAACTCCAAATGCTCCCCAGTCTACCACAACGGCAACGATGGCACACACCATCCAAGAGGCAAAAAAAATTAACCTGGCACATCGAATGGCCCAACCCCATTCCAGGGCACCCGCACCCAGGCCCTGCACTAATGGTGGGTACCTCCTGGGGCCGACTGGACCATCAGGCGATTATGGGGCACTCAGTGGTCAACTTTGACTAACTCCAGTTCCTTGCTTCACCCTATCACTACCCCCCTTCCTGAGTTTCATTTCCGTGAACTTGACTAACAAACAAATGAAAAACACAAAACAGGAAGAAAAAAAATGTATATGCCTCGCACAACACCCACGGCTCACCCCAATACCCTCAAGAAGGCTGGTAGCATGGGCAATGGACCTCACAACACATAGATGGACCCTACAAGCCTGCACCTCACACTCTCTCACCCACACTACAAGAGACAATGCACCTTCAGCTGGCACTTAATACTGGACATTGGTTACTTCACACCTTCCATCTGCACTCAACTAACCATCACCCTACAATTTGAACAATATAGACTGGAGCCCACAAAAAAAAACAAAAAAAACAGGAGCACAAAAATGCCAACCTATACACCATACAGAGGACTACAACACCTACCACAGACGACCACTATAAGCAGAGGCAGAAGACACCACAGAAAATTGCATTAGGCTTGTCAGTAAAAGTAAAAAATTCAAGAAACAACTGTGGTACTCCACAGATGTGGTCAAAATAGTAAAAAACAAAAAGTTAGCATTTAGTAATTATAAAAAAAAAAACAGAGTGAGGAAGATAGAAAGATCTATAAGATTAGGCAGAAAGACGCTAAGCAAGTTATAAGAGTCCACAAAGCACACACAGGAGAGAAAATAGCACAGTCAGTAAAGAAAGGGGACAAAACATTTTTTAGACAATGAGAAAATTTAAATAAAACAAAGATTGGTTAGATTAAAAACAAAAGAAGGAAGGTATGCAGAAGAGAATAAAGGTCTAGCAGTCAAAATGAAAGACAAACCAGTCGATGGGGCCTGATGCGATACACCCAAAGTTATTAAAAAAAAAAAACTTAGTGGTGTACTAGCAAAACCATTAATGGATTTATTTAACCAATCATTTTTAACAGTTGTAGTCCCAGAAGATTGGAAGTTCGCGAATGTTGTAGGGAAGAGTCGGGCAAATATAGTCCAGTAAGCCTTACTTCAGTAGTGGGGGAAAGTGATGGAAAACATGTTAAAGGATAGGATTGTTGAACATCTAAAATCACATGGGTTTCAAGATCAGAGACAACATGGGTTTACTTGAGGGAGATCATGCCAAACTAATCTTATTGATTTTTTTGATTGGGTATCTAAAATTATAGATTAGGATGCTGCAGTAGACATTGCCTACCTAGATTTCAGTAAGGCTTTTGACACTGTTCCACATAAAAGGCTCATCAATAAACTGCAATCTTTAAGTTTGGATTCCAATGTTGTTGAATGGGTTAGGCAGTGGCTAAATGACAGGCAACAGGGGGTTGTTGTCAAGAGAGTATATTCAAAGCAAGGTCTAGTTACCAGTGGGGTACCTCAGCGATCTGTATTTGGACCCATTCTCTTTAATTTTTTAGTTTGATATTGCAGAAGGTAATTGCAGAAGATGGTAAGGTATATCTTTTTGCTGATGATACTAAAATTTACAACAGGGTTGCCAAATGGCAAATGATTTTGATAAATTAGAAAAATGGTCAGAGCTCTGGCAACTGACATTTAAATGGAAACTCCAGTGCCAGGAAAACAATCCGTTTTCCTGGCACTGCAGGTACCCTCTCCCTCCCACCTCCCATCCCAGGTAGCTGAAGGGGTGAAAAGCCCTTCAGGTCACTTACCTGAGACCCCTCCAATGTCCCTCGGTGTGGTTTCGGGTCTGCGTCGCTCCTCCCAGTAATCACGTCAGCAGGTGGGCGAGACTGATCCCGCCCGCCGGCTGAGGAAACCTAATGTGCATGCGCGGAAATGCCGTGCACACGCGTTAGGTCTCCCTATAGGAAAGCATTGAAAAAGATTTTCAATGCTTTCCTATGGGGAATTGATTGACGCTGGAGATCCTCACACAGCTATGAATCAGGAAGTGCCCTCTAGTGGCTGTCTAGTAGACAGCCACTAGAGGTGGAGTTAACCCTGCAATGTAATTATTGCAGTTTATAAAAAACTGCAATAATTCTACTTGCAGGGTTAAGAGTAGTAGGAGTTGGCACCCAGACCACTCCAATGGGCAGAAGTGGTCTGGGTGCCTGGAGTGTCCCTTTAATGTGGATAAGTTCAAGATAATGCATCTTGGGCATAAAAACCCATGGGCAGAATATAGAATATTTGATACCCTACTAACCTCAACATCTGAGGAAAGGGATTTAGGAGTAATTATTTCAGATGACTTAAAGGTAGGAAGACAATTTAATAGAGCAGCAGGAAATGCTAGCAGAATGATTGGTTGTATAGGGAGAGGAATTAGCAGTAGAAAGAGAGAAGTGCTCAGGCCATTTAACAGAACACTGGTGAGCCCTCACTTGGAGTATTGTACGCAGTACTGGAGACCGTATCTTCAGAAGGATATTGATACTTTAGAAAGAGTTCAGAGAAGGGCTACTAAACCGGTTCATGGATTGCAGGATAAAACTTACCATGAAAGGTTAAAAGATCTTCACATGTATAGCTTGGAGGAAAGACGAGACAGGGGGGGGTGGAGAAGGGATATGATAGAAACATTTAAATACATAAAGGGAATCAACACAGTAAAGGATGAGACTATATTTAAGAGAAGAAAAACTACCACAACAAGAGGGCATAGTCTTAAATAAGAGGGACAAAGATTTAAAAATAATTTCAGGAATTATTACTTTACAAAGATGATCATGGATGCATGGAATAGCCTTCCAGCTGAAGTGGTAGAGGTTAACACAGTGAGGGGATTTAAGCATGTGTGGGATAGGCATAAGGCTATCCTAGACTTAAAATAAGGCCAGAGACTAATTAACAGTATTTTGACAATTGGGCAGACTAGATGGGCCGAATGGTTCTTACCTGCTGTCACATTCTATGTTTCTATTTAAGAGTAGTATTATTTTCATATACCGGAGTATAGTGTACAGGAGAAATTATTTTTAGCTGTAATGAATGTGTCAATGACTTCCGTACATGTTGGCATTCATGGTTCCCTCAATGAACTGTAACTCCCAAGTGCCGGCAGCACTCATGCAGGCCCAGACCATGACACTCCCATCAATGCTTGACTGTAGGCAAGACACACTTGTCTTTGTACTCCTCACCTTGTAGCCGCCACACACTTGACACCATCTGAACTGAATAAGTTTCTCTTTGTCTCATCGGACCATAGGACATGGTTCCAGTAATCTATGTCCTTAGTCTGCTTGTCTTCAGCAAACTGTTTGCGGGCTTTCTTGTGCATCATCTTTAGAAGAGGCTTCCATCTGGGACAACAGACATACAAACCAATTTGATGTAGTGTGCGGCATATGGTCTGAGCAAAGACAGGCTGACCCCCACCCCTACAACCTCTGCAGCAATGCTGGCATACGTCTATTTCCCAAAGACAACCTCTGGCTATGATGTTGAGCACCTGCACTCAACTTTGTTGGTCAACCATGGTGAGGCCTGTTCTGAGTGGAACCTGTCCTGTGAAACCATTATATGGTCTTGCCCACCATGCTGCAGCTCAGTTTCAGGGTCTTGTCAATCTTCTTTTAGCCTAGGCCAATCATAGGCAACCTTTGGCACTCCAGATGTTGTGGACTACATCCCCCATAATGCACGTAAAGTGTGTAGTCCAAAACATCTGGAGTGCCGAAGGTTGCCTTTGCCTTAGCCATATTTATGTAGAGCAACAGTAATCTTTTTCAGATCACATGACACCGCGGAGGTAAAATGGCTAATTGGGCAGAATTTGGACATTTCCACTTAGCAGTGTACTCACTTTTGTTGCCTACGGTTTAGACATTAATGGCTGTGTGTGGAGTTATTTTGAGGGGACAGCAAATTTACACTGTTATACAGGCTGTACACTTACTACTTTACATTGTAGCAGAGTGTCATTTTGTTATGGGAAAATACAAATATTACAAGTTTTAGAATGAAATGTTGTATTTCTTAAACTGTGTACTTTGTCTTTAAGAGATATTGCAAATTTACAAGGTGTTAGAAATGGAACATATTGTTTTTCATAACTGTTTCTTTAAGCAATAACCTCAGTGCATAATATGTTTGCGCCATTTTGTCCCAGACGAATTACAATAACAATAATGCATAAACAAGCTTCAAGGCTATCTACGACACTTGCAGTACACAATATACTGTGGTAACCCCAAGTTAATGGAACTTCCCCAAATCCGGGAATCTCCCACGACTGTACACTTACGACTTAGTATAAACAACAGATAACCTATTCAGACTTTAAGATGCCATCTTGAACTAAGTCAGGAAAATTTCCATGACGTATACACCCTTTAGTTATGGCCTTGTATGTTTGCCAAATTAAGGGAGGACCTAAATTGAATAAAGTAAAAGAAGTGTTACTTTTTCATATTTGAACTACAGTAACCTAAAATGGAGACACCTAAGGTATAAATAGGTGTACTTTTAAATGTTAAGACACAGAGGAGAGACTTGGAGACAGACGCTGCTCCATCTTAAAATGACAGAGAGGCTGACATGATGACATGTTCAGAAGGGTATGTTAACCTATTAATGATATTTGCAAGCATATAATTTAATCTTATAAACTCTGCTATAATGGATTTTATATTTTTATATAATAAATATCCAAAAGACAATCTTGCTTCCAAGACAATCCTTATTTTATATTGTATTCTCAATTATTTATATATGTTAAATAGAGGATCTCTTACACTATATAAAATTATGGCTAAGATATCTGTATGGTTAGCCCTACTAAGTTCTATGCTTTAAGACATTATAGTGGTAAATAAGGGAACCACACACGGTTACAATTGGCGACCACGAAGGGACTTTGTACTTGGAAGCTTTAAATATAAAATAAATACCTAGGTAACCTCTTATACGTAAGAGAAGACACAATACTTTGTCATGGCACAAGTCTTGAAATATCAAGAATCTATTGAGCTACTTGTAGCCCAGACTCAGAGAGAGATCATTAGAGATGATTTTAATGTGAACAAGGCACTGTGAGTTTAGGTGCCAGGTACAACGTAATTAGCATACAATGCTGAAATTGTGGATCTTAACCAATATCATAATAGAACAAATGCCTAATACACCAGCATAGCATGGCCCGTTAGTTCCAGGACAGTGGATTGCAGACAGGGGGATATGTTCTCTTTGTAGCTGCTTAGTATGCATGCGCAGGAAAAAGATTAATGCAAAATGTTGTCAAACGAAAAGTGATAAGACAGAGCGATGAAATTTGAAGTCTAATTCCAAGAATGCAAAGAAAATTGCATTATGGCTTAATGAAAACATTCATGACACAGAAGCGACAGAGACAGTCCACTATATAAGAAAAGTTTTATAAAACAGTGATATTTTCCATATTGTCAGTTACGCTAGCTGTTGATTGAAAATCAGGAATTATAACAGCATAACTATTTTTGGAGTCTGGAATTTCCAGCCAAGGTTGCAGAGATACAGAGACATGTAAACATTCCAAGGAATTGAGAAGTCGTTGTTTTATATTCCAAATTTTCCCATAACAATTTCTTCAGTGTTGTCACATAAAAAGATATAATAAAATATTTACAAAAATGTGAGGGGTGTACTCACTTTTGTGGGATACTGTGTGTGTTGAGTGAATTCAGCCAGGAACCAGTTTGAAAAAAGTGAGTGGCAGAAAGAAAGATTTTCCTTCAACACTTCTTTATGATTATAAATCTGTTCTTAGATGCAGGATAGGCCTATAAGTTCCACCTGGTATCTGAGTTGAGAAAAGCCTTGAATAGATCCCCATAAACTGTTCTTCGTTTGGTAGAGATTCTTATACCTTTTTCGTTAAAATCACCGGGATTTCACTGAAAAGTACTAAAGCCGTACAGCGAAAATGAATGGTTGCGCACAGAAAACCACTTGGAGGCAGATCGCTTAATTTCAATCATTGGCCTCTTTGAATAAGAGATAAAATCCAGCTGTTTGTGGAGGTGTTGTACCAGTTTGAAAAAAAACACCAGAAGCCTTCATCCCACCTGGAATGGAATCATAGTCTATTATCCTTTTACTCAGAGAAGTTCCTTTTCCCCTTGTTCTTAAAGTCAAACGGATGTCTATTATTTTTTTCAAGCAGTGGGTCTACTTAAGGAATCTATTTCAGAGGCTCCATTTCTGTAAAAAAATTAAATTTGTTCCACTTTTTCTTACTTCGATCATCTGGTAAAACGTCCTTCCCTTCTGCTATCTGTTTGAGCAATTCATCTAAATGTGACCCAAACAGTCTTCCTTGTTCAAAAGGTATAGCACAGGTAGAAGCTGAATCTGCTAACCAGTTTCTGAAGCACTCTACCTTACTTGCTACATTGGAGAGACTCTTTGTTTAGCAGAAAGATTTAAAGTTTCTGATTAAGAAATGTCTGATGCCATTCTGATATTATGCAACAGATGAATAGTAAATTAGGGAATCAAGCCAAAATCGTTGTTCCTTAGCCATGGATGTTCGTGCAAAAGGGCTCAACGCCGTGCTGCTGTAGTAGGAAACCGCTTTCTCAAAGAAGATTCTACTTTGTCTCTGGAATCCTGGAGGCAACTAGAATCCGTAATAGGAGGGTGGTCTACCCCAATTGGTACATAAAATTTTTTTTTTTAATAGAGAAGATGGTACTTCCATACCCTAAGAACAAGATCTTTTAGATTAGGGTGGATGGGGAAAACAAAACAAGCAAACAACCTATAGAGGCATCTTTATATTCCAGAAGGCCTTGCACTACTAGACTGGAATCTTCAGTGACAGACTCACAAAATGAGGACTCAGAATTAATATCTGTAACCTCAAAATGCCTTCATTACGAATTGGAGATTTCCCAATCTCAGACTTGTTAGCTGGTTCAGCCTGTGGTGATAACTATGTGATTGCATGGCAGCTGATTTTTTGCCCAAAAACGTTTGATGTGAACTGATTAGGAAACATACAACCAAAAAAAGGGAAGGTGTACTAAACACTACCCAAACCAGTGGAGCATGTAAGGCGCATTGTAAAACACCTACCCTTGGTCAGGGACAATGAAATAGCGCTTATAAAAAAAAGGGAATAAAGGCAAAGTCCAATAGTGTAAAATCATAGGAAACTAGGATATACAAAAAAGTGTGCAATGGTCCAACTCATGTGGAACAGAGACTTCCAAGATTTAGGCTCAGAGCCTCTTCTGTCCGCTCAAATGGCTTATGTGAGGTGAAGACATAAAATAAATAAATGGTTCTCTGGTGTGGTATGTTTGCATCAAAGTTGGACATATCATGTTACAACAAATACTGCTCACCTTGTATAGAGCACTCTGAACCTGGCTCTAGGTGGTAACGCTCTGTGCCTACAAGGGGGCACAACCCTGCTTTGCAAAGCAAGCAGGAGTAGCTGAATGGACTAAAAAACAATTCTATAAAAACAAACAAAAGCTACGTGCAAATAGAAAAGTGACTATGTCCTTGCTGCTTTTCACTTTGCTATTTGCACATAGATTTTGTTTTATTGAATTATTTAGCACTGAAATTAAAAAGCAGCAATTGCCAGAGCACCTGCCTTGCAAATATTTCACAGTGATTGAACAGACACTTCAAGTCTGGGCGGGGTCTATGCACTAAACAGTTATTTTTTGTATCTGGGCAGTTGAGTGTCTCTTTAAGCCTTTCCAGCTAACTTAGAATCTTCTTTTAGCTGTCCGGCTGGGCTGCACACAGGTGGAACAGATTAGATGCATTGAATTGTTAGACATTTTCCCTCTCAGCAGATTTTTACAGCTGAAGTAGAAAAAAAAAAAAAAGCAAAACGTCTTACCTTAATGGCCTCTGAGTGTGCTGGAGGGCTGGTGAGAGAACACTGCAACAGATAGTTGCTGCTGGGTTTTGACATCCTCCATGGTCCTGGAAACCGTTAAACGTAAAATTTTTCTGACTGATTTTGGAGATTGCATTGTGTATCAAGATCTAGTGAAACACATCGCAACCTGTGTGTACCACTGCCAGGCTTCCCACCCTGTGCACAGAGCGCACCTTCGCCATTTCCGGCACCTGGCTCGGCATTTGGTGGAAAGAGTAAAATGTGGAACACAGACCCCTGGCGAGTGTTCCATCTAGGAGCAGAGGAGCATGCCAGACCCATTCTGCATCCTCTGAATCAGCCCAGACAGAGCCCTCCTCAGGCGCAGTTGACTCACCTTATCCTGGAGACACAAAAGAGAGTGCCTGCTATTCTGCCAAAGGCAGGCAGAGAACTGGGGTTGTGGCTTGAAACTCTCTGAGTTATACCTAGGAGAGGAGCCTAACAATTTAAATTTTAGGTGTTTGCCTGCTTTTCCTGTCCAGACTCGAGTATATCCCATGTGTAGTGCACTGCCTCTAATCTGGAGGAAAAACTTATATTTTTTATTTCAGGACAGGGTTGGGATTTAGTAGGGGTGGTTATAAGTTTGGGATTCAGATCCAGTCCAATAAGTTGAGTAAAATAGACAAACACTGAAGTAGACATGCATAGAAAACATCCTACATCTAAACAAATAAACAAAAAAAAACAAAAAACGAATACCATATTTTATTGCAAATAAAGAGTAGTCCATTTGAACAAAGCATATTCAATTTATTTCCAAACTCATTCTATAGTTATCTGTACATTTGTAATTACAGTAACTTTCAAAAATATATATTGATCATTTTATAGTCAATTCCTGCAGTAAACAAATCTTGCAGGAAAATAATCTGCAAAATGGATTTTCAATTCAGATGAAAGTATGCAACAGTGGAGAACAAATTGTCTATTCCAGCTGTCCAACGCCCTCCTTCACCTTATGGATGAAAAACTGGTAGAACGAATAAACTAAAATATAGTGAGAAAAGCACACATTTCCAATTGCATAGATAATTCTTTAGCATCATCAATCCCTATACTCCTATTCCCACAATACTCTTTAACCTTCTTAAGGGCATATACAATCTAAACTTTGTGGAGGACCTTTGCAAGCTTTAAAGATGAAAGACATTATGTGTCCCATAGTCTGTCTTAATATTATACATCCTTGTCTTGGCTGTCTTCCCAAATTACTGCAACCCACAGAAAAAAAAACCAAAACATATTAATACAATAACTTGACAAAATGTTTCCTTTTGAAAATTAGTGACTTTTTATATACTACATCGTCAACATTCATTGCTGACCACTCAACTTTATAGAACCTTTAAGGCAAGCATGTCAAACTCAAAGGCTAACACGGGCCAAATAAATAAGATTTACGTTGATGTGGGCTACAAAAAAAAAAAAAACACACACTTCAGTTTTCATAGAAACTTAGTTTTATTTAGAAAAGTACAGTATATAAAAAAAAAGTTGCCTAACTTATACTGGATGTCCTTACGCTCATAGTGCTTCAAAGTAAACAAAAGTTATATGCAAAAGAACGTCTCCATAAAATGTTTCATTCCAACTACCTTGACATATTAAGAAAGGTTTATTTAGTGAGACTGAAATGGTGAATGCACGCTGTTGCACAGCTGTAAAAAACAAATGACGTTATCTCGTTGATTTTGAAGTCCTATGAGTGTGTTCTTCACTTTGGCAGAGATCAAACTTAGTAGGGGTGGTTATAAATTTTGGATCCAGATCCATTCCAATAACAAATCCAATACACTGCCACCAAATCCAATACACTGCGCCACCCCCCTCTACTCTAATACACTGCCCCATCACCTAATCCAATACACTGGCCCTTAATCTAATGCAGCCTATAGATCAGGGAAGTGAGGCATGGGGGGCTGCCTATAGATCAGGGAAGTGAGGCATGGGGGGGCAGCCTATAGATCAGGGAAGTGAGGCATGGGGGGCAGCCTATAGATCAGGGAAGTGATATATGGGGGGATCCACCTACAGATCAAGTAAGTGAGGGATGGGGGGGGGGGAGGAAAGACAGCCTATAGATCAGGTGGGGATGGGGTGGAGGCAGCCTATAGATCAGGTAAGTGAGGGATTGGGGGGGAGGTAGCCTACAGAAAAGGTCAGCAAGGAGCAGGAAGGTAAAATAAGAGAAGGAGCAGAAAAGAGAATAAACAAATGAGTAGAAAGGGACATCAAGGAGCAGAAAGGGACAGCAATGAGCAAAAAAGGTAAAGTAGGAGAAGGAGCAATAAGGAGCAGGAAGGGTCAGCAAGGAGCACAACGGTAAAGTAGTAGAAGGAACAGAAGCGAGCCTGAAGTGGCAGAAGGAGTACAAACGTAAAGTAGGAGAAGGAGCAGAAATTAGCAGGAAAGGTCTGCAAGGAGCAGGAAGGGTCTGCTAACAGCAGAAAGGGACATAAGGAGCTCAAAGGTAAACGAGCAGAAAGAATTACAAGGAGCACAAAGGTAAAGTAGGAGAAGGAGCAGAAAAGGGTAGCAAGGAGCAGAAAGGCATCAGAAAGAGAAAGGAGCAGCAAAATAAGCAGAAAGTAGCAGAAAGGTAGAGGAGCAGAAGGAGCCAATGAGAAGAGAAGACAGTGTCAGAAGAAAAAGAAGACTGTGAAGAAGAAAAGGAGATTGGAGCAGGAAGGACAAGTGAAGTGAACCCTACACTTTATTCTGGACACCACATCCTAAGGCTTTGGTACCTGGGCCATCATAGCATTTTCATTTAACATGAAGTAGTTATGGTGACCAGAATGTTCCTTTAATTTGCTTAAAAGGAACACTATAGTGTCAGGAATACAAACATTGATACTATGTTGTAGCCTAGGCTTGCACAGTATCAATTGGACTAGTCTGGGAATTTTTTAGCTGGATAGTAGTTTGGGTCTGGATGTGCTTTGACATCTTTTCCATTACCCTTGTCTCCCTATTTTTTCCTGTTCATTTTATACTGTTTTTTATTCCCTTAGCACTATTAACGGTAGGGACGGACTCCTTCCCATTTCTATTACTCTTCTGTCTAGGACCTTACGGTTCTATCTTTTTCTTTCTACATATTGCATACTGTGGGTATTCCCTGTTTAGGAAGAGTAATCTAGGGCTTATTAACACTGATCCATGGGCCAAAGTAGTGGCCCCTGAATCAGTGTCCTCATTATTATTTTCTTCTCTTTAAATCTTGACTGAGCCTTGGGAGACTCCAAATTAGAAAGGAATTGGAGAGAAGGCAATGTTAGAAAAAAAAGCCACTAAATGAGCATTAGAGGAGGTAGGCTTTTTAAGGGAGAGAGGGAGAGATAGGGGTAGAGAGGGGGATGGTGTGAGAAGATAGAAGTCTTGTAGAAACCTTCTCTTCTCAAAGTGAATTTGTGGGGGCAGGAGGGAAGATGCCATCCCTAATTTTGTCAATAAAATAATATGAAAAAAAAAAAAAAATAAATAAAAATAAACTTTGCTTGTGAGGTTCGTGTTTGGTGGTTTGCAACAAGGCATAGTAGGGATTTAAAAGTGTTGAAAAAAGTGTTTTTGGTTATGAGAGTACGCGTGGACGAGGGAGGTAAACATAGATGTAGCCATAATCTCTCTCTAAATATATCTAACTATTCTGCTAGTTCGTTATAGACAAATTTCTTCTGAACATTATTACTGGTAGGCTGGGATAGAACTGGTCATGGAGAAAAGTAGACACTGTCGTGAATAATACAAATGATTGATGTCCACTTTCTTAAACAGCTTTAGGTTTTCAGGATCATATTTATTATTGATGTATAAAGGGCCAGATCATGTGTTTAATTACAATATTTACAAACAAAGAAAAAGTGATTGAATCTCGACTGTTTTATGAATACCATAGCATCAACGTTGTCAGCAGCGCCATAAAGTCACAGGGTATAGACAGAGATCTGTATGTTTGTATCTCTGAAGGTTTCCTGTAAAATAGAGGAGACCTCTTTCCACTCGAGGCGATCTAAGCCACATCCAATTCTGACAGAGAAGAAAGGAAATAAATGTAGAATATAAGATGTGAAATAGGGTCAACAAGGACATGGCATTTTGAAAACAGAAGAAACTACAGTTACCTAGGCATGGAAAGTCTAGTAACATTATTACACACAGCATGTTGTTTCATGGCTTGTAGACTTAGAGTAAAATCCTCGTATGTTGGCTTTCCTGATGCTTTATCCTTTGTAATCTGCAATATGAGGATAAAATATAGTAGTCATTTATCTCGCTCTAAATATATATATATATATATATATATATATATATATATATATATATATATATATATATATATATATATATATATATATATATATATAAAACAAAAATCTGATTTAGGCACTCACCCTTAAGATGACTCATGTGAATCTTGCCTTTGGTGCTTCCAGCATCCAAATTCTAACCAAAGATAGATAGGGGCACTCAAAAGGACTTCGTTATCGGTATTTATTGTGGTAAAAAAGTTTACATCAAAGTGTAGAACATCAAATCGACGTTTCGACCCCTCAGGGTCTTTTTCAAGATCAAACACTAAGTATCCATTTCACTTAGTGTTTGATCTTGAAAAAGACCCTGAGGGGTCAAAACGTTGATTTGATGTAAACTTTTTTTACCACAATAAATACCGATAACGAAGTCCTTTTGAGTGCTCCTATCTATCTTTGGAGATTATATATATATATATATATATATATATATATATATATATATATATATATATATATATATATATATATATATATATATATATATATATATTTATTTATTTTGGTATGGGCATTATTAAGTTAACACCAGTCGGTTGTGGTGTGCTGGAACCGACAAGGCAGTAGGCCTGTAATAAAGAGGGCAAAAAAGTGTACCATACAAAATATATTCGTTCTACCATACCTCAAAATGACTTGGATTAGTCACAAATGCCTGACAAATCCCTAACCGGTTCTGGTGTATGTAATGTATAAGTGGATGAGGTGTTGGGTAGAGACAGTTCCCCAGTAACTTGGGAACTCGAGACATACGACTATATAAAGCCACCATTAGTTTGATCCATATAACGTACCAGCAGGCTAGCTATTGCAAAGTGGCAAAGAATTTAACTAATGAGAGTGACAGGTCAGGCCCTGCTAATTGCCAAGTGGAGTGAGAGGCTCTATCTATAACTTGGCCGAGGGGAGGTAGAGGCCATCGAATAACTATGCGTTGGGCCAATGGATTGCCCTTAGAGTATGAGGATGGGTGTTGGCCTCTCGGAACCACTAGACTATGGCATAGTGGCCAGAAACCTACCATAGTGGGCACCTAGATCCCTAACAACCAGTACTATCCGCTAATATCGTACCGCTATCCGGTGACCTCAGCATGGACCAGATCGTGGACCCATGTAGAATGGTGTCCGAGAATGAATGCCTCTGAGTGGGCCGGGTTGTGGACCCAATCCGACTGGAGTCTTAGGGTGTATGCCTCTGCATGGGCCAGATTGTGTATCCATTTAGACTAGTGACTGAGAACGTATGCTTGTGCGTGGGCCAGATCGAGGACCCATGTAGAACAGTGACCGAGAACACATGCTCCAGGGTGGGCCAGATTGCGGACCGAAATAAGGGAAAGTGACCTACCCCACTGGTGGACACGGGGCAAAAAAGGCAAACACTGCCAGGAAGGATGAGCTCCTCGGCAGGACAACAGTTAGACAAGGCGTGTCACAAAGATAAGTGAAACCCGGGTATAAACTATAGAGGAGGGAAACAGAGGAGGGTATAGGAACATAGCAAAAAATAAGTGCAAAAACGCGACCAACCCATATAAGACAAAAAGGAACAGAACCAACTGGTGAACCAGGACAAGGGACAGAGACCCAGTGACAAGAGTACACCAGCAAGAACGCCAGAGGCGTAATAGAGCGAACCACAACGATGAAAACGCCAAATAAGGGAACGGATAGGCAAACACCAGACTAGCGAGCAGGGGTGCACCAGACAGTAAAACTAAACGCGGAAATGGAACAGTCAAACACACCATGCAGAGAGTCACTAGAAACAGCAAAAGACACACAGCTGAGACACAAAAACCGCCAACACAAAGACAACCAGCAAGAGACATACCGTAACAATATAACAAGTGAAAGAAATACGCACCCACGACATAAATATACAACATGCAAAACCAAACCAAGACATTTATAAAAGTATAAATAAATCATATCACCAAAGTCTAGACATCACAGCACCCCACCCAGCAAAACCCTCTGCCCCATTACCCTCGTGCCTCCAGCAGCCACCCCGGTGAGGGGAAGAGGAGCAGTCATCCAAGGAGGAGGGAGAGACGGGGAGCCCGAGAGTGAGAGCCCGGCCAACCCCAGGGATACCTAGCCGGACCAACCAAAACTAGTTTTGGCAATAATAATGAGTGCATAACATGTCCAGCTTAGAAAAAGTAATTCAAAATCTAATTAGTTTATGTGTCTTCATTTACAGAGTACATAATATGTGTATGATTTTAAGTTAATTTTGAAAGTTACAGTTCACAAACTACAAGTTCTAAAATAAAATTTCAATGTGAAACAATTTTAGAAGTTGGTATGTTTGTATTGGAAGTTTAATACCCATCACAGAAAACAAAATTGCCACACAAAAGTATATATTTATATAAAGTAGACCTCAAAGGCTATTTACCCAAGGTTATTTTGACACTTTATTATTTCATTGTCAATCTCTGCTAAATATTGGAGTAAAATTGCGTTTTTTCTCTATTTTGGCATGTACACATATAACACGGTTTTTGGAATATGTATTTCGTAAAGCTGTTGTGAGCTATTCCAGTACAGAAAATGGTTAAGAACAAGCCAAGGTCCAGGAAGTCAGAAATCAGGAAAACAATTTCTACAAGCCGAATCAAGAAACCAGATATTAGGATATTCGAGGTACATGAGCAGAGTCAATATTAGGAGAATGGAGAGTAGTCAGTTAGAAGAAGTTAAACTACCAAATAGAACAACCAGATGTAAAGCACTATTGGGAACTAAGAAAAGAACTACAACAAGGCAAAGTCCTAGGTGTGGACCAGCCTTTTATAGGTTGGCTTTTTAAATTGGTAGCCACGCCCCCAAAATGGTCGAGTCCGGACGTTTTGGCGGGCCATGACGTCATAACGTCAGCACACACGCATCTGTCCTGTCATAAAAGAGGGCGGAGCTACAGCAGCCAGTGTTGGAACCGCTGGAGTGGAGACTGGAAGCAAGTATATGGCCAGAAATGTCAGGGAGCATGACACATACACTATTTTGTGAAGTTACAGTGCTGTAAAAGAGACCTGTCAATTTCAGATTTTGAAGTGTGAATTTTAATATATGGTTTTGATGGGTCCATATTCTATTTTGAAATATTTTAGCAGACTGCTTATTCCAACTACCCCAAAAAAGGCATACTATTTCTTAAAGAACACACCCAAGGGTATTTCAAAAGGCATATT
>OW240912.1:150013818-150213563 GCA_933207985.1 Pelobates cultripes
AACATAGAAATCCCTTTCGATACATAAGAAACTGACACCACCTCAGTGGTCTATTTGTGTGCGTGACAAGAGAGACAGTGTTATAGTCATGTGGAGCCCCTGGTAGGAGGTGTGGTAGTCGTGGTATGAATGAGCGGCCCGGTGGTATTGCGTGAAATATGAATGTAACTGCTTAGTAGGGATTGCAGGTCTTTGCGGGAGCGGTTACTCATGTGTGAGAACCTTGTCACTCGTTGATGATGCGTTAAACTTTATCGTTGGTTAACCTGGCTATCCTGGTTGCTGAGTCTGTGAGGATACCGAAAAGGTTAGGTCGGTGGAAGGCCCTATTGTTTCCTTGCCAGGTAGGGGAGTATCCTGATGAGGAGCATAAAGCCACAGTGTCGGTGATGTTTTGAGGGGTTCTGTTGGGAACCTCGATGTAGAGGAAATCATTGTGGTAGCGTATTGCTATTGGGCTGTAATTCACCTATTTGGAGGTGCTCGCATAGTGTTTCCGTGAAAGTGTCTAAAATTCGGGGGTTACTCTTGGCCCCAAATGTCCGACGACTGGCGAGACAGAACTACGTGAATGCCACGGAGACGGGTATATAGGTAGAAACTTCCCGGCTTCGAGAATGCATTAGTCCACTGTGGCAACTTGGAGTAGGAACTGATGGCCCAGTGATGTAGAGGACCCGAAATTCGTGTTACGCGACGTCTCGATTTCACTGCCAAGGCAAGCATCAGATATACAATAAGTGCCTGTGACTAGACCTAAAAATGCGGACAGAGGGTCACACGGGGAAATTGAGATGGCCCACTGAGGCCATGGTCGTATATGATAGCCCAAGTGAGGGGTCGGAATCGTGTTTCTGGTGAATTGTCCGTGGAGGATGGTATGTAACGTAGGTATTGGTGGCCTGTATAGAGGTATTTCTGAAGGACCTGAGGTATTTAGTTGAACAACGTCTCCGGTTTACTATAGGGGTACATATATCGGAGATTCGTTAAGAGCCTGTGACAGGACTCCTAGGTGTGAAGAGAGAGAGGCTTATGGGGAACTGAGAGAGACAAGAGAAGCGACAGTAGTATGTAATTGCCCAAGTGAGGGGTTGGAACTGAGTCATTGTGGATTGCCCACGGAGGGCCGTATATAGCTTAGTTAGTGCCGGCCAAGTGAGGGTCGCGTATAAAGGCTTTCTGGACATTTAAACAATGATTCTACATGAATGTCAGAGATTCCTTAAGCCTGCAACTGGACATAGAAATGCAGTTATAGAGGGTCGTGCGAGAAATTTAGTGGGTCCAAGGAGGCCCCGGATGTATGAATAGCCCGGATGAGAGGTCGGAATAGTGTCAGAGAATTGCCCACCACGGGCCGTATGCTATGTAGGTAGTGATGGCCTATTGAGGTCTGCGTATAGGGGCATTTCTGAAGTAGCTGAAGTATGTGTTCGTATGTGTTCGATCCATGTCTTACGTTTAATGTCGGGAAAGCAAATCGGATATACAAGTATTGTCTGCGACTGTACACATAATCGTAGTGTGGAGATGGTCGTACGAAGACTTGCATGGGCCCAATGATGCCGCTGTCGTATGTAAATGCCCAAGTGAGGGGCCGTAATTGTGTCATAATGATTGTCCTCAAAGGGCCGTATGTAATGTAGGTAGTGATGGCCTAACGAAGCTGCGCATAGTGGTATTACTGAATACTAAGTGCCAGAATGTAGAGATTATGCCATGTGTAATTGGCAATTGGAGGATTTGTAATTTGGGTGTATTGGATAGCCTGCAGAGGTTGTTTGGAACATATGGAGGGAGGCTGTGAGTAATGGTTGTATTATGGGGTGGTAGTTAATTCTTATAGGCTGGAACTGACATGGGAACTGACCAGCCGTGTAACGTACCGTAATAGATGTATCTATTGTTCGTGGCTACAGTTGGTTAAGAAACCGAGATTGTGGGAGCCGTAAAGATTGGCCTGGGAACGGCGGGTGGGCAGTATAAGATCCCTGGTATATGTGCTGGTCTCTCAGGGGTAGTGGGGGGTAGACAAAATAGAATTGTATGATGCAATGGCGGACCGTCTATAAGCTGTGGCCAGGCTACTTCATTAATTGAATGACTTGCGATTGGAATGTGAAATAGGTGACCTGGTCGCCCATAACATATATCAATGTGACAGCTGAAGTGGCATAATAGGGGGGAATGGATAAATGTATGTAAACAGAGGATATGGTCCCTCTGTAATGCCCTGGGTGCCGTCCGCTGGGTAGAAGTGGCCGTGTGACTGGATGTTGTATCCTGAACATGGTATGCTAAAGCCGTGTATAATCCGGGGAAGCCGTACGGCTTCCATATGCCATGCCAAATTGGAGGGGAAAAGAGTAGGATGTAGCGGTAAGCACCTTGATGGCCATGTGCAGAGTAAGTCGTGATGACCTCGGGAGGGCTGTGACTTAAGTAAACAGTACAAGGCCAAGCCCATAGTAATACTTGGATCACAAGGTGGCCGCATACAGGTAGTTCGTGACTTATTGGATGTATTTTAGATAGAGTGCGGATTCAGTGTTTACTCTACAGATGTGTGGATCTAGCTGCATACGCACACCCAAGTAAGCAGAATAGTAATTGAACTTAATGCACTAAGGAGGGGCTGAGGTATGTCTTAGTAGGATACTGTCTGGGTGTCATGTGGATAGTTTAGGTGTGAATACGGAACGATCAATTATTAGGTGAGTTATTACGGTATGCGAGAGATTGCAGAGTAACCATTTGAGTGACTCCATCAGCACCTAGTGTACTAACCGGCGGGCACAAAAGAATGCACGTGTTAATTTAGGACTGTATATTGTGCAAAAACTGTATATTGTGTAACAAAGCCAAGGCTCCAAAACCCAGACATGCAGATGGTGGCCGAACGTGAGTGTGAACCTAGCGGCCTTATTGTGTATATTTGGAAAGCGTTATAACCTAGTAAAGTCGCAATAGTCAAGCAATGCACATTTGTAGGAGGATATTTAGTGTGTTGTTTAGGAAAAGAACCCTCTAATTGGGAAGTGGATTAACATATACCTATATGAAACCACAGAATATGCTAATGCGGTAACAAAGCTAATTAAGGAACTTGCTGTGTGGGTACAACGTCACTGTAATTTGACTGAACACGACTAAGTAAATAGCAACCTTTATTGTAAACTAAGGGACACAATCATGCAATGTACAATGAATGACGGGGCTGTCATGCCTGGCTGGCTGTCAGTGGGCAGTATGCAAAGAACACTGAATGTGAATATGTAACGTGTGGCTGAATTGGCTAAGGTGGTCAAATCGTGGACCGAATGTAAAGAAGTTATTGACCAAGTGGAATGTATTCGGTGGTTTAAATAAGTTAGGTCAGTACCTAGAGAATGAACCAGTAACAAGAGAGGATGTACATAGTAATTTAGGACTGTATACAATACTTGCCCACGCGCAACCCGAGGTTAATAAAGCCGAGTTTTAAATCATGGAATGCAAATGGAAACAGAACGGCCATCTTAAGCATGTTTGGGAAGCATTAGTACAGTAATGTCGTATGACAACAAGCAACGACAATGTGTTGGAGGAGAGATAGCACTTTGTCTAAGAAAGGACCGTGCCTAATTGTGGTGTAGATAGACCTAAACAGTTATGAAACCACCGAATATGCTACATTCTGCTTCATTTTACTAATTTATTTTACATTTACAATTGACAAGATTGTCATGCCTGGCTGTCTGTGAGGGGAACTAGGGGGTGTGAATATGTAACGTGTGGCTAACTGGCAGAAAGGCGGTTGAATCGTGGACCGACTATAAGGTAAGTGACCGTTCGACTGTCAAATGCATAATGTGTGTAATGCCCAGCATGGTCAAACTCACAATTTGCAGGGCGAACGAACGGACCCAGGAAGCAAGAAGCTGAGAACCGGGAGCTGCGGGAAGGTTGGAGATCAGCTTGACCAGAGTACTGGCGGTGACTAGGAAGGTTACGAGTAAGTTGGCCATCTATCCATAGGGAGTTAAGAGGCTGGGGGCTCAGTGGGAGTTGAGCCAGATGCCGTGACTCAAAAGGTAGCGCGGGAGAGCCACGCTGATCTAAGGGTACTCACGTTACCGTTGGAACTCACGGCCCGAATGTAATGCCATAAAGCGGCGGCGGAATGCAGCAGTTTGATTGCGGTTGGCTGTTGGGATCGCCTGCGGGGAACAGTGCCCTCCGTGAGGCTGGAAGTTGCCCATGGCTGCGGGTGAAGGGTGGTAGTCTCCCAGGATTAGGTCAGTGTGGTACTTTGTTCCTGGTGGGAGCAACACTGAGGCAGACTGGAACCGGAAGTGGACCGGAACCGTTAGTGGTCGCAAAGTAGTCTGGATCGGTGTCGGCCCTGAGTGGAGGTAAGTCTGGGTATAAATAGGCCGGTAAACCCCTCCCACAATTACAGGCTCCGCCTTAACATATATATATATATATATATATATATATATATATATATATATATAACCAGGGTTTAGGAGATAGTCAGCACTCAAGGTCTTAGAAAAGTTCCCAACAGTAAACGTTTCAGTTCACGCAGGAACTTTCATCAGGACAAAACTGAAACGTTAACCATTGGGAATCTTCAATAAAGAACTTCCATTTTTGAGTGCTGACTATCTCCTAAACCCTGGTTGTATATATACATATAAATTCCACAAATATACTTATATAATATTTTTACATAATTAAGTCATTTTATTAATTACAATCTGAGGGACTTGCCCAACAACCCAGGCAGAAAGTCCAGAGAATTTGTCTCTCAAGTCCTATAGTTAACCCTGTAACTTTCCAAGAAACCATAAAACCTGTACATGGGGGGGGGGGTACTGTTTTAGTCGGAAGACTTCACTGAACACAAATATTAGTGCTTAAAAATAGTAAAACATATCACGATGATATCGTCAGTAAAAATGCAGGGATTTTTTGCATTTTTTCACACACCAACTGTACTTTCACTGACAATATAATTGTTGTAATATGTTTTTGTATTTTGAAATACTAATATTTGTGTTCAGCGAAGTCTCCCGAGTATAACAGTACCCACCATGTACAGGATTATTGGAGTTTTCAAAAGTTACAAAGTCAAATATAAGGCTTTAATTTCCTTTTTTTCACATTGAAATTTGCCAGATTGGTTATGTTGCCTTTGAGATCGTAAGGTAGCCCAGAATTGAGAATTAGCCCCATGATGGCATGCAATTTGCAAGAGTAAGCAACATAAGGTATTGCAAATGGGGCATGTCTAGTATTTTTAGTAGCCTCTTAGTCACAAACACTGGCCAAAATTAGCATTTCATTTTGATTTTTGCATTTTCCACACACAACAAAAATGAATGCTAACTTTGGCCAGTGTTTGTGACTAAGTGGCTACTAAAAAAAGACTGGATATACCCCGTTTGTAATACCTTGTATTGGGTTGTCTACTTTTGCAAATGGTATGCCATCATAGGGGTAATTTTCATTCCTGGCCTACCATTTGGTCTCAAAGCAACATAACCAGTCTGGCAAATTTCAATTTGCATAAACTGAAAAATGTAATGTGCTATATTTGACCCTGTAACTTTCCAATACACCATAAAACCTGTATATTGGGGTTACTGTTTTACTCGTGAAACATAGCTGAATACAAATATGTGTACTTTATTGCAGTAACAGCTAACAGTATTTATCGAATTCTGCATGTTATGTTTAATAATTTACTATGCAGTTTGTCAATAGCAGGTTTGCTACATAGTTCAATATATTGACTGGTTCACATTATTATTTGTAACTCAATACGAGTTCAATAGACCATTGCTTAATATATGCAAAATTCTCCTTAACATAAATTGCAGTATTTTTACTTGCACACTCATTAGCAAGAATCAGTATATACTTTAAAGGAGATTTGTAGAACTGCGCTACATGTATGACAGAAAGTCATTGCTATTTTTAAAGACACATAGATACGTATTATGCTTAACTCTTGGTTTACTGATTCTCAGCTGTAATGAAAATAGGCATGTGAAGGAACAGATACAAGAAAAAAAACTGGGTCTGTTACATTAGTATTTCACTAACCAGTTCTTTGCCTCTACGATTTATAAATAGACATATAAATATACAATTCCCCCCTCTTTGAAAACACTCCGCACCAAAACTGCAACCAAAAATAAAAAATATAAAACAGGTAAAATAGAAAGCTCGAATGGAGACTAAAATGAGTAAAAGTCAGTGAAGCAAAACAAATAATCACAGACCAAAATCTTTAGCATTATTAAATGCCCAATTCCAATACTATATGATAAGTAAGTAAAATAAAGAATTAAAGCAAATGTGAATATAAAAGAAAGTATGTCATATTTTAAGAGAAATATAAAACACATAACACGAATATGTAAATTCAAGTGTATGTATTTAGAAATGTGGACCTACGGGATCTGCCAATAATCATGACTAAGATCCAGAGTGTTTAGCAAGTGAGCTCCAACCAACCTGTCCAGCAAGTCATCAACATTTTGCATTGGATACGCAGTAGGAGTGACTTCATTGAGACTGCAGTAGTTGCAGACGGCAGTGTCCTGAGCAAGATACTGAGCAAGTAAATATGTATTATATTATTCATGGCAACCCAATTCAGCTGGAATTCGGCATATAGCTTTAATTTCTACCCTTCGGATGGATTCAGGCGAATTCCCCGTGTAAAATCTAGGTGGCCGCCATTTCGGCACTTTACACGTGGCCGCGGCCATTTTACGTGCGAACAGCGGTGTTTGCCCGTCAACGCGTGGAACTAAAATCGGATACGCAAACAGGCGAACACCGCTGAGACCTCCATACATCCAGAACTTCGCACGGGAAAGACCGAATCACCGGCCGTTCGGTAGTTACATGCAACTTCGTATGGGGATTTCAACGACCACGAAGATGCGAACGGATGGCAGGGCTTTCGTCTCTTTTATTCGCCTAAACGGAGACCGACCGCAGGGCCAAAACTTATGGAACTATTTTCGGCTAGATGATCCGTGCGGTCGGTCAAAACTTTAGTGCTCCATAACTCCCGAACCATTCATCCGAATGGACTGATTTTTTGACATGTTGTCCCCACAAATGAGAACTATCCAGCGGTGCCCAATTTAAAGGTGTACCCCCTGGTTTTGGGGTACATCCAGAACTGGGGTAAAATAGTGCACGTTTTAATGAAGTTAACTGTTTATCAGAGGGGAGGGAGGTAGGGGCTGTAACCTATACCTGATTGGTGATTTAATGCCTCCCCCTGGGTGTGTATTTCTTGTCTGTAACCCTAATAAAAAGCAGGCTGGAGATTCCAGACCTGAGATCTACTTGTATCCTGATTCTGGACTCTGACTGTTATTTGGGAATTCGTATGCTTTACCAAGGGGATTATCTTGGGAAGCTGTTATATTTCTTATGGACTTCATTGCTTAGAACTACCTTAGACGCTGGCATTGCAGGAGGAATTATCAAAGTGGTTCAGCTATACTTGATTTCCTTTACAACTGGTGGCAAGCGGAGGGATTCGAACCCCAAATGGACATTTCAAAACAAGCAAAGGAATGAATGGCTCAGCAGTACCAGCTACTTAAAAGAACCACGCTAAAGGACTTACTGGAAGCTCGAGGCAGAGTGGCAAGTAACAAAACAAAAGCCACGTTAATTGCGGAGTTAATGCAGAGCGATAATACCAGTAATATAGAGATGGATCAAGAGGAAGAAACCGTGATGCAAAAGGACATCCGATGGACACTCAGTTTATTGGGACCCAATCCATCCTCAGAGGCGATACTGCAGGTCGTAGCACAAGCCAGACAAGCGCAAAAAGAGCGAGATGACCGGGACAGAGCGTCACAGGGGGATTTGCTACACCCCCCGAGAAGTATTGGGGAAATACCAAAGAAGGTAAATTATGCAGCGTTTAAATCATTTGTTGACAATGAAATGGAAATTGACAGTTACTTGCAAGACTTTGAACGCCAGTGTGCACTGGAGGGATTAGACTCCACCAAATGGGCTGCAGTCGTCAGCAGTAAATTGTCAGGTAGAGCAGCCGAGGCGCTGCGAGCAGTACCTGAGGGGGACATACATAATTATGAGAAAATAAAAGACATTTTGTTGGCCAGATATGCGGTAACTCCGGAGGCATACCGGAAAAAGTTTAGAGACCTGAGAAAGACTGGGAGAGATTCCCATACGGAATGGGCTTTTCGCCTGCAGCGGGCAGCCCGCAATTGGATGAAGGGCTGCCAGGCAACCACCCTAGAAGAAGCTTTGCAACTAGTGATACTGGAGCAATTTTTTAATCATACTGCAGAGGACATAAAAGACTGGGTAAAAGATAGGAAACCAAAAACCGTGGAGGAGGCCGCTAGGCTAGCGGACGAGTACCAGGATAACAGGAGGAAGGAGCCAGGGGCGAGCAGACCACCATTTAAGCCTCAGTACACAGCTCCAACAAACCCGGCTCCACCTAGACCTGCCATAGGTAACCCCCCACCGAACCCAGCAAACACACCTCGACCTCCTGCAGTGTGTCACTACTGCAAGCAACCAGGACATTACAAGTATCAGTGCCCTCGCTTAAACCGGGGAAGCTGGGAACGGCCAGCCCCACAACAACCCAGGGCAGCTGCTCACTGTGTGCAACAGGAACACACAGGCCCTGCCCTTAACCACGAAGAACAGTGGAGTGTATTACATGAGGTCAATCCAGTACAAGCTGGGGGGGACAACCGGGACCACCACCGCCAATGGATTACCGTCGATGGCGTGGGGGCCCGGGCGCTGAGAGACTCTGGGGCTACTTTGACTGTGGTACAGCCCCACACGGTCAGAGCACAAGCTCGCACCGGACGCACAGTCGCTGTAAGGGTGGCTGGGGGCGCTATTCACAAACTGCCCACCGCTAATATGCTTGTTGATTGGGGTTCCGGGTCTAAACAACTGGAGGTGGGGATTATGCAAGAACTGCCCGCCGAGGTTTTGTTGGGAAATGATGTGGGATGCCTAACCTCTCAACTAGCCCGAGACCCCCCTGCCGAGGCCTACCCGGTTACCACCCGAGCTCAAGCCAGACTGGAAGCTCCGCTGCACTCTGAGGAAAACCAGGTAAGATTCGAAATACCTCCCTTACCCGATCCCCCCGTACCCTTCTGGGATACCCCCCAGGGGTTTGAACAGGAACAGCGTACTGACCCCACATTAGAAGGCTATAGGAAGGCCGCGGCCGCTACCCCCGAGAACAACCCGCACGAAAAATTTGAGTGGTATAAGGGGTTGCTATATAGGGTAACCGAGGGGGTGGGACAGGGGGCTACCCAGGTCATAAAAAGACAGTTAGTTGTGCCCCGTAAATTTCGGGCTGAGTTGTTAAAACTCAGTCATGACATTCCCCTAGCAGGACATTTAGGGGTCAAAAAGACCAGAGACAGGTTAACTCAAACCTTCTTCTGGCCCAGAGCCACCCAGGACCTAAAATACTATTGTAGGACATGTGATGTATGCCAAAGGGTAGGGAAAAGGGGAGACCTTCGGAAGGCTAAGCTTCACCCCCTACCCATCATCGAACAGCCCTTCCACCGAGTAGCGGTGGATTTAATAGGACCCCTCAGTCGCCCCAGCCCGTCGGGCAAAAAGTTTATCCTAACGGTGGTTGACTACGCCACTAGATACCCGGAGGCAGTCGCCCTCACCAATATAGAGGCCGAGACCGTGGCAGAGGCCCTTATTCAGATATTCACCCGAGTAGGTTTCCCGCAGGAGATACTCTCCGATCGGGGGACGCAGTTCACAGCTACCCTGACGCAACAACTGTGGCAGAGCTGTGGAGTGCAGCCCCTGTTCAGCGCCCCGTATCATCCCCAGACTAACGGGCTCTGTGAACGTTTCAATGGCACTCTAAAACAGATGCTAAAAACTTTTACAGAGTCCCACAAGAATTGGGAAAAATTCCTTCCCCACCTTCTGTTTGCCTACCGTGAGGTGCCCCAGGCCTCCACTGGGTTTTCCCCCTTCGAACTCCTGTACGGGAGAAAAGTTCGGGGCCCACTGGAGCTCGTACGGGAACACTGGGAGGGCAATACAGATGAGGGGGGAGTCCCTATCGTCCAGTATGTCCTGGAGTTCCGGGACCGTCTGCGGGCCCTCACCGAATCAGTTCGGGAGAACCTGCAGGCGGCCCAGGAGGACCAGAAAAAGTGGTACGATAGGAGGGCCCAGGATAGAGTGCTGGACTTAGGGCAGAAGGTACTGGCTCTGAGGCCAGTTAAAAAGGACAAGCTGCAAGCAGCCTGGCAGGGACCCTTTAAGGTAGTGGAACAGGTTAGCGAGACTACCTACATCGTGAGCAAATGCTCAGATGAAAGGCTGACCAAAGCCTTCCATGTGAACATGCTCAAACCATATTTTGAAAGAACAGAGGAGGTGGGCGCCGTGTGCGCCCCCGCCACAGAGGATAGTGAAGGGCTACCCCTTCCTGACTTACTGGATACCACCCCCTGTACTATTGACCAAGTAAGCTTGGGTCAAAATTTAGACCTCCTGGAGAAAGGTGAGGCGACTCAACTGCTGCAGGGATACCGAGAGATGTTTTCCGCTACCCCCGGCTATACCTCCGCTGCGGTACACCGTGTGGAAACCCAGGGAGAGACGCCCCTACGGCAACAGCCATATCGGATCCCGGAAGCAGTACGTGAGAGTATGCTCACCGAGTTAAGGGATATGTTACGGCTAGGGGTAATAGAACCCTCCCAAAGTCCTTGGGCCTCCCCGGTGGTACTAGTACCGAAGCGCGACGGCACTACGCGCTTCTGTGTAGATTACCGGAGGCTTAACGACCGTACCATAACCGATGCCTACCCCATGCCTAGAATAGATGAGCTCTTAGACCGTATGGCGGGGGGGAACTACTTGACTACCCTGGACCTGTGCAAGGGTTATTGGCAGATCCCCCTGGAGCCTGCGGCCATCCCCAAGTCGGCGTTCGTCACCCCTTTTGGGCTATACCAATTCAAGGTTATGCCCTTTGGGATGAAGAACGCCCCGGCTACGTTTCAGCGGATGGCGGATAGGCTCCTGGAGGGGTTTCAGGACTTCGCATGTGCGTATCTAGATGATATTGCCATCTATAGCCGCACATGGGGAGACCATCTGGGTCATGTGTCCAGGGTACTCGAACGAATTCACCTCGCAGGGCTCACACTGAAACCCGACAAATGTCACGTAGGCCTAGCCGAGGTCCAGTATCTAGGCCACCGGGTCGGCTCCGGTAGACAACGCCCAGAGCCCGCTAAGGTAGAGGCCATAGCTAACTGGCCCCAACCCCGGACCAAAACCCAGGTACTGGCTTTCTTAGGGACGGCCGGGTATTATAGAAAGTTCGTCCCAGAATATAGCGCCCTGGCCAAGCCCCTCACGGACCTTACCAAAAAGGCCCTTCCCAAACAGGTCTCCTGGACCCCAGAGTGCACGGACGCTTTCCAGAAGCTCAAAGCGGCATTGAGTGAGGCCCCTGTGTTGGCAGCACCCGATTACACTAAACTATTTCTTGTCCACACAGATGCCTCCATGTTTGGGCTGGGAGCCGTGCTAAGCCAGGTGGGGGCGGATGGCATGGAACACCCGGTGGCATACCTCAGCCGTAAACTTTTGCCCCGAGAAGTCAGCTATGCCACCGTAGAAAAAGAGTGCTTGGCCCTCGTGTGGGCCCTCAAGAAACTTCAGCCCTATCTGTATGGGCGAGCGTTTACCCTTATGACCGACCACAACCCCCTGGTATGGCTCAACCGGGTAGCTGGTGACAACCCCAGGCTACTCCGGTGGAGCTTAGCTCTCCAACCATACAATTTTACCATGCAGTACCGTCCGGGTAAACAAAATGGGAATGCGGATGGACTGTCCCGCCAGACCGAACTGGACACCTAAAAACGTACTTTCATCGGGCATCCCCAAGCCAACCCGACAGGGTCTAGGCGGGTATGCCGACCTATGGACTTATAGGGGAGCAGTGTGAAGAAATGACTCCGTTCATCAGGATTTCTACCTTTGTTGTACAGTTAATTCACCCAATTCAGCTGGAATTCGGCATATAGCTTTAATTTCTACCCTTCGGATGGATTCAGGCGAATTCCCCGTGTAAAATCTAGGTGGCCGCCATTTCGGCACTTTACACGTGGCCGCGGCCATTTTACGTGCGAACAGCGGTGTTTGCCCGTCAACGCGTGGAACTAAAATCGGATACGCAAACAGGCGAACACCGCTGAGACCTCCATACATCCAGAACTTCGCACGGGAAAGACCGAATCACCGGCCGTTCGGTAGTTACATGCAACTTCGTATGGGGATTTCAACGACCACGAAGATGCGAACGGATGGCAGGGCTTTCGTCTCTTTTATTCGCCTAAACGGAGACCGACCGCAGGGCCAAAACTTATGGAACTATTTTCGGCTAGATGATCCGTGCGGTCGGTCAAAACTTTAGTGCTCTATAACTCCCGAACCATTCATCCGAATGGACTGATTTTTTGACATGTTGTCCCCACAAATGAGAACTATCCAGCGGTGCCCAATTTAAAGGTGTACCCCCTGTTTTTGGGGTACATCCAGAACTGGGGTAAAATAGTGCACGTTTTAATGAAGTTAACTGTTTATCAGAGGGGAGGGAGGTAGGGGCTGTAACCTATACCTGATTGGTGATTTAATGCCTCCCCCTGGGTGTGTATTTCTTGTCTGTAACCCTAATAAAAAGCAGGCTGGAGATTCCAGACCTGAGATCTACTTGTATCCTGATTCTGGACTCTGACTGTTATTTGGGAATTCGTATGCTTTACCAAGGGGATTATCTTGGGAAGCTGTTATATTTCTTATGGACTTCATTGCTTAGAACTACCTTAGACGCTGGCATTGCAGGAGGAATTATCAAAGTGGTTCAGCTATACTGGATTTCCTTACAGTTGTTACAGTATACTATGCCATCCTGCACAATGTGGGCTTAAACACCTGTAGGGCGGTATAGTGTGCCGTAACAGTCAGCAACTCCCTCCCATCCAGGTATAATTAACTTGCCCGGTAAACCCAATCAGAGTGACTGCCAACAGAACCTACGCAATTCAGCCCTTCTGGGCCACGTGATCAAAATTACATTGTGATCATATGACCAGATCGACAGTGAGCTGCATTGCCTGCAGGGGGACTGCCTAGGCTGCCAACATTAAAAATTAAGCAATAATAATAATTATTATTATTATTATGCTACAATAACTGTTACTGTGGTACTCCCTTTCCTTTCCAGTAGATTTTCACCCAGTCTCCATTCCTTCAAAATATCATTGCAATCTCACTTCTTCATTAAAGCATATCAATTAGACTGTTAATAGCTATCCCTCCCCGCACCCTGATTCCTATCCTGCAATTGTCATTAAAAAAATACAGTTGTGCTCAAAAGTTTGCATACCCTTGGTAATAATGTACCATGTTTAAAAAAAACATGAGTGAGCAGGCAAAACACATTTCTTTTATTTCTTATGGGGTTCCTATTCAACTTAAAACAGAATGGCACAATCATAAAACAAAACATGTCAAAGAAAAAATGAAATGACCCCTGTTCCAAAGTCTGCATACCTTTAGTTCTTAATTCTGTGTATTGCCCCCTTCAGCATCAATACCAACATGCAGCCTTTTGTAATAGTGGTCTATGAGGCCCCTAATTCTTGCAGGTGGTATAGCTGCCCATTCATCTTGGCAAAATGCCTCCAGGTCATGCAAAGTCTTTGGTCATCTTGCATGAACCACACATTTGAGATCTCCCCAGAGCAACTCGATGATATTAAGTTTAAGAAAACTGTGAAGGCCATTGCATAACCTTCACCTTTTTCTGCTGCCACCACTGGAGGGTCAACTTGGCCTTGTGCTTAGTGTTATTGTCATGCTGGAAAGTCCAAAAGCGTCCTATGTTCAGCCTTCATGCAGAAGAATGCAAATTGTCTGCCAGTATTTTCTGATAACATGCTGAATTCATCTTGCCATCAATTTTCACAAGATGCTCTGTGCCTTTAAAGGTCAACCCCCTCCCCCCCAAAACATTAGTGAGCCACCACCATGATTCACAGTGGGGATGTCTACATACTATAGGCATAGTTGACTCCTCTCCAAACATAGAGCTCTATTTTGGTCTTGTCACTCCAAATTACAATGTACCAGAAACTGTGAGCAGTAATCTAACCAGGCTTTTTTGTGGCATTGGCAGATTAAAGGCTTTTTTCTCACAACTCAACCATGCCGCTAATTTCTTTCAAGTATCATCATATTGTGCTCCTTGAAACAACCACACCGTCTTTTTCCAGAACTGCTTGTGTTTCTCCTGAGGTTACCTGTGGGTTTTTCTTTGTATCCCAAACAATTGCTCTGGCAGTTGTGGCTGAAATTTTTCTTGCTCTAGCTGACCTAAGCTTGGGATCAAGAGATCCCTGAATTTAATTTTCCACTTCTTAATAAGTGATTGAACAGTACCGACTGTCATTTTCAAAGCTTTGGATATCTTTTTACATCCTTTTCCATCTTTATCAAGTTTTATTACCTTGTTACACATGTCTTTTGACAGTTCTTTTTGGCTCCCATGGCTCAGTATCTAGCCTGCTCAGTGCATCCACATAAGAGCTAACAAACTCATTGACTATTTATGTTCAGATGCTAATTGCAATTTAAAAAGCCACAGGTGTTGGAAATAAACCTTTAATTGCCATTTTAACCTGTGTGTCACATTGTGTCTGTAACAAGGCCAAACATTCAAGGGTATGTAAACTTTTGATCGGGGCCATTTGGGTGATTTCTATTATTATTATTATTTAAAAAGGAGTCAAACAACTTTGTGATAATAAATGGCTTCATATGATATCTATCCTTCACAAAGACTCCATTGTGAGTCAAAATGTTGCACTGTTTCACTTGTTCTAATAAAGGTGCCTGAAGACATTGCAGTGCCTGGACCCCTTTTTCTAATGCTAGTATTTATTATCTTCTGGGCTTGTGCTGGCCCTTGGTTCACCTAAGCACCCTGTCAATAAAATCTATTTTTTTGCAGGATCAGTCATATTTTCAAAATCAATTCCAAAAGTTCACAATTTTGAGCACAGCTGTCTTTTAACAGATGACTTATAGCCCAAGTCCTAGGTTTTGTTTTGGTGTTGTTTTGATCTGAGCTTGTACAATTGCCTTCGTCCTTAAGGCAGTCCAAATACAACTTTAATATGTTGATGTGACCCAGGGAGACAGACTTTGCTGCAGCTATTTGAGCAGATAGCATGATCTATTAACCCTTTCTCAACACTTGTCACATAAATTGTTATTTTAACCTGCTGACTAACAGTCTAGGTGCCTGACAATTGAGCTTATTCTGGAGATTTGGTACTAGGGCTTAGATATTCTGACCAGCCTGAAACGTTGACCATTTCAGTCAGACCAGACATTATGCTTGGTTTGTGCTGCACATTATACTCACCTACTCTACCAGGAGATTTGAATTTCTCTTGAAGTACATAAGGGAGCATAGCAGCTTTCTCCCTAGGAGCTCTCTCCTTCCAATATTACTGAAGCAAATCTAGAGGACCTCACACGTATTTTCATACTTTTCAATACTCCTTAGGAATTTCACAAGAAAACCTCAGAGGAATTTCTTTGCAGGCAATCAGTAGTGATACATACATTTCCTAATAGGCCTACATGTCTATAACAACCTTAATAATACTTTCCAGGGTTTCATTAAAGTGCTTGCAGAGGTCGTTTGTGGGTGGTTGTAAAGAAATCTACTTCTGGTAGGACTTGAACCCCTGGCAATTTCAGATGGTTGTTTTTATATATATATATATATATATATATGCATGATTATATCTAATCACTTTTTGAAGGGCACCTGTGATTATTACAGGTGGTATCTTTCTGACTTGAGACAGTCAGGTAAAAGACCTCCAAATCTGTCTGATCTGGGCTCTTTCATGGATACAGAATCCTTTAGATATTGTTTATGATCTTGTTTCGCTGTTATTGTGACCCAAGTTAACTGACTACATTTTGCTGTCCTGCCCTTGTACCTGACCCAGCCCTTTTGCTTTGTACCCGATGTGTTCCAGTCCTGGTTTGTCTTACTACCTGACCCGTAACCCGTATCCCAGTCTCCTTCTTGTCTGACTTCATGTTCCATGTACCAGTTCCTGGCTTGTTCCGGACATTGCTTTTCTTGTGCATTTGACCCCTGCCAGTATCTGGCATCATGTGTTTTATTTTTTTGTTCTTCTCCTGGTCTGTAGTATTTTAATAGTTCTGTCCTGTTACTGCTTAGTTTCTGTATTACATTAAGCTCGGCCACTCTAAAGGTTCTGTAATACGCTTCTATCTATCCATCTGTCTTTACCTTTGTTAGATCACTGCCTCACATCATACGGAGGATTCTCTAGTCAAGTCAGACAGTGGTATAGAACAGATCCCTTTTACGCCCAAAATTAGCTGGAGTAGTTCTAGGACAAATTGTGTGCTCCCATCTCTAGAGATCTCCCTCAGGAATCCCACTTGAGTAAAAATATTGATTAGTGCTGTAACAATTTTTTTGCTGACATAGATGACATGACACCGACTCAGAGTACCAAGTAGCATAATCTACTACATTGAGTAAATACTTGTAATTTAACTGAATAAGCACTTTGTCTAAAAGTACTATATTTGCTAGATTGTAAGCTCATGGGAAGGTTAATATATTCCTTATATCAGTATGTGTTCATTTTTTGTCTATAGTCCCTCTATTGTAAAGCGCTGCTTAATATGTTGGTACATTATAAGTACTTAAAGCGGCACTGTCATGCCGAAACCCGTTTTTTTTTTTAACCCCCCTCCCGCCTCCACTACATCCAATTGACCCACTAGTCACCCCCAAATGCCCCTAAGCCCCCCACATTACCTATTTTTTAATCCTTATTTTCTGCCCCGATCTTGATTCAGGGCGCCGCCATCTTTGTGTGGGTAGGTGAAGTCCCTGTGGGACACGTCATCAGCCCACACTAGGCAGACACTGAGATTCCCGCACATGCCCAGTGAAACACCTGGACATGCGAACGGGAATTTCAGCTATTCATTCATTCATCAGACAGACGAATGAGTGAATAGAAATATCAGCCGAACAAACAAACACAATGTATCAGTGTATCTGAGTATCAGTGTATGTTTGTTCGTGCAGTTTATTACAAGGAGGGAGCTACCGGCGTGCAGCTCCCTCCTTGTAATATGTAACTATAGAAGCGGCAGGGAGCAGTGCTCCCCACCACTTCATAAGCCCCCCAGTACCCCCTCTCACTCTATGGGGGTCAATATGACCCCCATAATAGCACAAGAGAGATTTAAATCTCCCAAATGCCCCTACTCACTATACCGCGAGTAGGGGCATGTCTACTAAACAGTGAGCAGCCTGTGGCTGCTCACTGTTGAAAAAAAAAGACATAAATTACAATAAGGGGGGGCGGACCTATTGTCCTCCCCCCCTCCCCCACCCTGAGCGGCGGGTGGGGGCCATAAAGATAATGGGGGGGGGACCTACTGTCCTCCCCCCGGCCCCCACCCCTGAGCGGTGGGTGGGGGCCCCAATAAAACAATAAGGGGGGGGGACCTACTGTCCTCCCCCCCTGGCCCCCACCCCTGAGCGGTGGGTGGGGGCCCTAATAAAACAATAAGGGGGGGGGACCTCCTGTCCTCCCCCCCGGCCCCCACCCCTGAGCGGTGGGTGGGTGGGGGCCCTAAATAAAGATATGGGGGGGGAACTTCTGTCCCCCCCCTGGCCCCCACCCCTGCGCGGTGGGTGGGGGCCCTTGTAAAATACAAGGGGACCCACTGTCCTCCTCACTCTCGCCCCACCTCCGCGCTGCGGGTGGGGCCCTAACAAGGGGACCCACTGTCCTCTCCGCCCCCACCCCGAGCTGCGGGTGGGGGCCCTAATAAACAATATAAACCTCCCTCTCCGCCCCTGCACCCCCTGAGCGTGGGTGGGGCCCTAATGAACAACAAGGGGGGACCTATCCCCAGCCCCACCCCCGCCGGGTAAGTGGGGGGCCCTAGTAAAACAACAAGGGGACCCACTGTCCTCTTCCCGGCCCCACCCCAGGTGGGTGGGGCCCCAGTAAAATAACAAGGGGGACCCACCTCTCCCCGCCCCCACCCCTGAGCCGTGTGGGTGGGGGCCCTAGTAAACAATAAGTGGGGGACCCACTGTCCCCGCCCCCACCTCCTGAGCTGCGGGGTGGGGCCCCATTAAACACAAGGGGGACCTACTAACCTCCCCGCCCCCACCTGAGCGCCAGGTGGGGGGGGGCCCCAAATGAAACCCCCCCCCCCCCTCCAATCAAGGTGACTAGGGGTCCCAAGCCCCTAGTCACCACCCCCCCCACCCAAAAAAACCTATCCCCTACCTACCCCCCTCACCCTACAAATAGTGAGGGGGGGAATAAAATAACTAACCTGTAAAAAAAAAAAAATTAAACTTACCATTTGACGTCTTCTTTTTTCTAAAATCTTTCTTCAGCCCCCAAAAAGGCCAAATAAAAATCCATTACACCCGTCGCATTTAAAAAAAAAAAAAAAACGAGCGCAAAAAAAAATTAATCCAAGTTCGCCCTTCGAGGGCACGCCGCAGACTGAGCTCCGCAGGGCGGGTCAAGGCTTATAAAGCCTTGCCCCGCCCTGCAATTAGGCTTAGAACACTCTGATTGGTGGGTTTAAGCCAATCAGAGTGCTCTGAGTCATTTTACACAGCGTGGGAAAGTTCTTTTGAATTTTACCACGCTGTGTAAAATGACTCATAACACTCTGATTGGGTGGCTTTCAATTGATTTATTAGGGCCCCCACCCACCGCTCAGGGGTGGGGGCCGGGGGGGGGACAGGTCCCCCTTGTGTGTTACTGGGGCCCCCACCCGCGGCTCGGGGGTGGGGAACCGGGGGACCAGTAGGTCGTCCCCGATGACACTACTAGGGCCCCCACCCATGGGGGTGTGGAGGACAGTGGAGTCCCCCCTATTGTTTGTGGGGCCCCCACCCACGGCTCAGGGGTGGGGCGGGGGAGGGTTGTTGGGTTCCCCCCCTTATTGTTTTACTGGGGCCCCCCACCCACCCGGCTCAGGGGGTGAGGGCGGGGACAGGTCCCCTTATTATTTACTAGGACCCCCACCCACCGCTCAGGGGTGGGGGCGGGGGAGGGACAGTAGGTCCCCCCCCTATTGTTTTGCTAGGGGCCCCCCACCCACCCGGCTGGGGGGTGCAGGGGCCAGGGAAGGACAGTGATTCCCATATTGTTTTACTGGGGCCCCCACCACGCGCAGGGGTGGGGGCCAGGGGTGGGGGAGGACAGTAGGTCCCCCCCCTTATTGTTTTATTAGGGCCCCCACCCACCGCTCAGGGGTGGGGGCCAGGGGCCAGGTTCCCCCCCATCTTTATTTAGGGCCCCCACGGGCATGGGGGGAGTGGGTATTAGTTTTTTTTTGTATATAAGCTGCTCACTGCTTACTACACATGCCCCTACTCGCGGTATAGCGAGTAGGGGCATTTAATTTACTAATACTAAGTAATCTTTACTTAGTATTAGTAAATTTGGCTGAAAGACCAATTTAGGTCTTTCAGCCTTTTAGTAGATAGCTCCCTGATACCGTGGGAATTAGGGAGTTATCTACTAAGCGGCTGCAAGATGCAGCCACAGCAATGAATAGGATCAGAGTTTCATTCATTAGAATGAAATTCCGATCCGAATAAAGTGCCGAATTGCGTTCTAAAAGAAACAAACATACTGTTGTCATTCAGTTAGAACGCAATTCGGCAGTTTTGTGTAAAGTGACAGGAAGCATTGTGGGAACACAGAGGGAAGGTAAGGATCATGGGAAAATTGCTCTGACCAGCGGAAATGAAGCACACTTTGCTCCTCCGCTGGTCAGAGCTGGTCAAGCGGAGGAATCCTCCATAAGGCAAAGAGTCCCTACTTTGTCTTATGATTTTAAAGAAAACTAAAGAAGACAGGAAGAAAAGAATAACAGATCCTGAGAGAGGGGGAGAAGAGGAAGAGATTGAGGAAAGGTAAGTTCGGCATGACAGTGCCGCTTTAAAGGTGGGCAGGTACCTAATTATTGTTTTTAAAACTATAGGGATTCCTTTAACTTGACAATAAGACATGGAAAATACCAGATTTATGTACAACTAATACCTCCAGCAAGCAGCACTGTGCCCCTCTCCTGGAAAAAGACTTACTTTGACTTTTCAGTTCTTCAACTCTTTTGAATCTTTTCTTAAACTGCAAAGCAATCCCAGCTCCCATACGACAGTCAGCACTGATACAGTGGGCAAGGGAGTCTGTAGAAGGACAGCTGAAAAGATCCCCTTTGACATCATTGATCTGTACAAGAGACAGAAAAAAGGTTCAATTCACAGGACCAGGTCTTAAACATTTCATGTTACATAGTAACATCATTATAAAATGTAAATAAGGGATATGCATTGCAAGGGTGATGAACCACATAAAAACCACAATTTAGTTATAGAAATTGTCTAACACCGTTATTGATGTAATAAAGCCCTCAAGGGTTTTTTGTGGCTAATAAGATGATTCACTGATGGTATTGCATGATGGATAAGTATCTGCCTGTACTTTGAGGAAACCATTCATTCCTGACGAAATCCTCAACTATATTTGCTTGAATGCAGTCACAAACATTGCCTGTAGATCTTCGTACTTGTACCACTCTCCTGCCACTTAGCAAAAACACATTGAATTCTGCTGCCGTCAAACATTACTTTGATTCATCAGTCCAGCACACCTGTCGTCATTTTTCCCTGTTTATTTGTTTTTGTGCATAGCTGAATCGCTTGGCCTCAGCTATGCATATCTCCTCATACATCAGCAGTATGGCTTTTTGGAAGCAAGCCTTCCATGAAGACCACTTCTGAACAGACTTCTCTGGACAGCACACAGGTATACCAGGACTCCACAGTTTTTTTTGGCCAATTCTGAGCTGATGCACTGCTGGACATATTCCAATATCAAAGGGACATAAACAAATGTGTCTCATCTGGCGCAAGAAGTTTCTTTGACTGACCACTGCGTCTACTGTTCTCAAAGTTTCCCATTTCTATGTGCTTGTTTTGAGTTGATGGTGTTTAAACTTAAAACAGACAGTATAGTCACCAGAACCACTACAGTTTGGGCTGATTAGGGGCAAGGGGAAAAGGGAGAACTTACAAACACTGTTTGGTGTGTGGGGGAGGCAATATTATGGCCACCTTCTTCCAATTGTCTTCAAAACTTCTCCGCCCTTCTATATTTCCCCTTGTTCCCCAACCGTCACCCATGAGTGAGGCTGGGAGGCGAGGACTGTTGTGCCCCACTCCCATTAAAGGATCACTCTGGATCCCTAAAGTATTTTAGCTTGATAGACTGTACAGAGTGCTTCCTCATATTACAAGAAGTACAGATTTTGACAGAAATTGACACTTTTATTGGCTTTCAATCAGACAGCAGGTTCTGTTACTTACTGGTTTGTTTAAAGGGACACTATAGGCACCCAGACCACTTCAGCTCATTGAAATGGTCTGGGTGCAGTGTTCCTTTTGCACTTAGTGCTGCAATGTAAAACACTGCAGTTCCAGAGAAACTGCAATGTTTACATTGCAGCTCTAAGACTGCCTCCAGCGGCAGTCACCCAGATAGCCCCTGGAGGCACTTCCTGGATTGAAAAGGACCTTTGGTCCGGTATCTGACGCTGGATGTCCTCACGCTCTGCATCAGCTTCAGATGTTTCCCTATAAGAAATCACAGATTCAATGCTTTCCTATAGGGAAGTCTAACGGGCCAGCAGTCCTCGCCGCTCATGCGCATTAGTGCCGCTCGTCACAGGACGTTGGAGGAACGGAGCGTCAACCCAGCGCCGAGAGGCATCATCGATTTTTTTTCTACTGGGAAGGGGGAACGATAGTGCCACTATAGTATCCCTTTAAATCAATGAAGCTAAACTCAAGAGGCATACAATTGCCCAGAGAATATGCCTTGCAAAGACTGAGCTGCATCAGAAGATCTGTGATAAAACAACCACATAAAGTATGGGGTGGGGAGGAAAAGGGTCTTGCAGTCAAGAACAGAGGGATAACAATAACAGAATGCCAGCGGACAAAAGTGGGGCAGGGCTGGTAAAGAGTGCTGTGCGTGTGGTTTTGTATGTGTTTGGAGACTGCTTGAGGGATTGCATGTATGTAAAGTAGGCTGTAGAAAGTGCATGTAGGGGCAGTAATGTATGTTTGTGTAAATGCTGTAATACATGTGATGTAGTGTAAAGAAGTTGTTGATCCAAGGAGAAATGATTGCAATTACTAAGTCAGGAGGGATTCTCTTTTTTTTTTTCCACAATTAGAAATAAATAGCTACAAGTAGTGGGTTAGTTGCCTTTTTTTGGATCTAGAGCATAAAAGAATGGGCTTCCAGGTTGAACTTTATGGACTTTCGTCTTATTTTTTTTTTTTTCAACATACACAACTATGTTTGGGTATAGTGGGTGTACAGGGAGTGTTAAGTATACATGTTTATAGGGGGTATAGAGAGTGAGGAGTGTGTGCATGGAGGTGAGGATGGGGGCTTAATAATAAAGATAAAAATAAAATTAAAAAAAACATTATATTCCCTATCGCCCTCTTATTACCTACTGGGGGTGGGCATGCTGATCCTTGTTGGTGTCATTGAAGAGGTCTGGGTGCAGTGACCCAGGCCAGTGGTGGAACCAACGTCGGTGCAGCTGCTGCGGTTGCACCGGGGCCTGACGGCTCAGATAGCTCATTTGGTGGCCCATGCAATTTGAGCCACCAGATGTGTAATATTGCTTCACTGATTAACAGGGGATCGATCGGACACCACTGCCCTTTAAGAGCCTAACTGGGCACCTGTGATAGTCTGCTACCTGGGAGGAAGTGATATCCTATCACTTCCTCCCAGCTACTTACCAATCACAGTGAGGGAGGAGGCGTTGGATGAAAAGGCACAGGCAGCATCGGGGGGAAAGAGACAGGAGCTGCCACAGACAGATCCTGCTCCCCTCAACCAGCAGCATCGTCAGGACTCCAAGCAAACCACCCTCCTGGAAAAGAAAGGGAGGTGAACAGGAGGTTTAGTGAAAAAAATAAATAAAAAAAATATACATTTATGTGTCACGATATTTGTATGTATCTGAGTGTTTGTGTATATATGTCAGTATCTGTGTGTCAGGGTGTATGCATGTGTCAGTGAGTGGTTGGTTGATTTTCTGTATGTCAGTGTGTATATATGTGTATGTATATGTATGTCAGGCTGTGCATGTATGCGTCAGTGTGTGCATTTGTGTGTTTGCGTACATGTCAGGTTGTGTGTGTGTGTGTGTCAATGTGTTATATCTGTGTATGTATGAATGAAAATGCGTACATTTCTAACCCTCTTTTGCACCATGTGTGGGTGAGGGTAGCTCTAGAGGGGGCATTATAGTGCTAAGAAAAAAAAAAATAAACTTTGTTTTCCTAGCACTAGTTTCCTTATAAACTGTAGTTGTTCTGATGACTATAGTGTCCCTTTAAAGCCCAAGTACTTCCTGATTAGTTTACACTTCACTGCAAAATAACCAATACTTTGCAAGGAACACAGGAAGTTAAAAAGTGTTTGTTTGCTTTTTAAATGTGATCAGTATAAAATATATAACTGAATTATATCTTTAAAGGGCTAATAAAATGTAAACAGATTATTAAAAGCACGGATTAAATATAAAACCCAAAAACCGTTTTAATCATGATGGTAGAAAGCCTGATTAGCAACCTGTTTATAATCACCAAATCATACGGAGGACTGAGATAAACAACAGGGCCTAAAATAACACTTACTTTGTTTGACTGAGAGGCTGTAACATGATGAATCTTCCCGAGACCCTCTAGTTTAGCCATGGGCTGTAACGAGTAAACAAAAAAATACATCAAAGCCTCGTTTTGAGACTTTAAATTAAAAAATATAATAATTCACAATCACTCCTTTGTGAACACACGGAAGTATAACGTTCCAGCTAATGGAACGCACTGTAAAACCACAGGAGACCCTCACAGAAACGCACATAACAAAGGATAGTAGACTGAAAAAGAAACCTTGTAAGCCTTTGTTTGTATCCGAGTGAGTGCCATTGCTGTGCTGACCCTCTCTGTCTAAATCCCAACTCAAGGAAATACAAAACCGAAACTAAACTCAGGTCACGCCTACCGCTATGGAGTCATTATATAAACAATGCACATGGTATGTTGCATAGCGGTGTACTATCTATTAAACCACCTCATCACAGCGATTGCCAGTTTCATTCTATCGTAAATAGAGAAATTCTATTAAAATAAAAAAAAAAAGGGAAGTGCAGATTACAGATAGCATTTTCAGCTAAGATTACAAAAAAAGATTTATTAAAATCTGAAAATTTGCTAATTTAGGTGAAGATTTAGGATGAAATTGCATAGCTGGAAACATTAAGGTTTATTCACTGTGTTCAGAACTGCAAGAAGTGACAGTTGCTCCCTCCTTCACCCCAATAAATGTTATTTCAACATTTACTAGAATTGACCAAAAATTGGTTTCACCTTGTTCGAACGAATCAGATTCCTTTTAATCTATGCACAAACAAATGGATGCATACTGGATTTGTTTGTACCCGCTGAAAATAATTTATAGTGTTTACTGGGGTGAATAATTGAGCAGGTGTAAGAAAAAACTTCCACTTTATCAGCCCATGATTCCTCGAATGCATGCATGCATGCATGCGCACGTGAGCTTCCAATGAAGAAATCTTGTACCCAAGCATATATGTTCTGATTTCCTGCAGCGGTGCTGTGCGAGCACATGTGTCGTAAAAATGGCACTGCAAATGTTAACTAAATAAAATTAAAATAATAATAAATAAAAAGATAGCACAAGCAAACCACAAACTAAGGACCACTATAGGCACCCAGACCACTTCAGCTCAATGAAGTGGTCTGGGTGCCAGGTCCCTCTAGTTTTAACCCTGCAGCTGAAAACACAGAAGTTTCATAGAAACAGCTATGTTTACACTGAGGGTTAATCTAGCCTCTAGTGGCTGTCTCACTGACAACCACTAGAGGCCGCTTCCACAGTTCTCACTGTGAAAATCACAGTGAGAAGACGCTGAAGTCCATAGGAAAGCATTGAGCAATGCTTTCCTATGGGCGGTTTGAATGTGCGCGCAGCTCTTGCCGCGAATGCGCATTCGGCACTGACATCGCCAGGAGGAGGAGAGTTACCCAGAGCTGAGGGAGCCCGGCGCTGGAGAAAGGTAAGTGGGACCTAAGGACTACAAAGTGCCAGGAAAAAGAGTTTGTTTTCTTGGCACTACAGTGCTCCTTTAATCCTTGTGCTCTCAAGGTTTTTTTTACAGGGACACTCGAAGCACCAAAACTTTAGCTTAAAGGCCCACTCTAGGCACCCAGACCACAGCTCAATGCATGCGTCGGCAGAGGGAGGAGAGTTCCCCAGCGCTGGAGAAAGGTAAGTGATAGACCCTATAGTTCCAAGAAAACAAGTTTGTTTTCCTGGCACTATAGTGGTCCTTTAATGAAGCTGTTTTGATGTATAGATCATGTCACTGCAGTGTCACCTCTCAATTATTTGCTGATTAGGAGTTAAATCACTTTGTTAATGCATCTATAGGAACACCTCACCTGCCTGTGGCATACACAGGCATACACAGCTAACTTCTTATTAAGAGGTATATACTTTTTAAACTTCCTCTATTTTGCAGTGTGTTTAATCTAGAATTTCTTATCTCCTGCTGTTAATTGCCTGTTAGGGCTCAGGAAGCCTTGTGTGTAATTAAAATTCAAATAGAGCAAGAGAAAAAAAACTGATTGAAACCATTTTTTTCATGTGTTAGTCACAGCCAAGGGAGGTGTAGTAGGGCTGTATAAACAGAAACAAAAGTGATTTAAGTCCTAAATGGCAGCAAAATGTACAGTGAGACTGCAGGTTGCATGATTTACACAACAAAACGACTTGATTAGGCTGAAGTTGTTTTGGTGCTTAGAGTATTCCAAAGTTAGAAACATAGAATGTGACGGCAGATAAGAACCATTCGGCCCATCTAGTCTGCCCAATATTTTCATATACTTTTAATTAGTCCCTGGCCTTATCTTAAGTCTAGGATAACCTTATGCCTATCCCACGCATGCTTAAACTCCCTCACTGTGTTAACCTCTACCACTTCAGCTGGAAGGCTATTCCATGCATCCACTACCCTATCAGTAAAGTAATACTTCCTGATATTTTTAAACATTTGCCCCTCTAATTCAAGACTATGTCCTCTTGTTATGGTAGTTTTTCTTCTTTTAAATATAGTCTCCTCCTTTAATGTGTTTATTCCCTTTATGTATTTAAATGCTTCTATCATATCCCCCCCTGTCTCGTCTTTCCTCCAAGCTATACATATTAAGATCCTTTAACCTTTCCTGGTAAGTTTTATCCATGAACCAGCTTGGTAGCTCTTCTCTGAACTGTTTCTAGAGTATCAATATCCTTCTGAAGATACAGTTTCCAGTACTGCATACAATACTCCAAGTGAGGGCTCACAAGTGTTCTGTACAATGGCATGAGCACTTCCCTCTTTCTACTGCTAATACCTCTCCCTATACAACCAAGCATTCTGCTAGCATTTCCAGCTGCTCTATTCCATTGTCTTCATACCTTTAAGTCATCTGAAATAATTACTCCTAAATCCCTTTCCTCAGATGTTGAGGTTAGTAGTGTATCAAATATCCTATACCAGTGATGGCGAACCTTTTTGAGCCCGAGTGCCCAAACCGTAATACATGCCAATTTTTTCCCCCTCAAAGTGCCAAAACGGCATTTAAACCTGAATACTGAGGTTTAAGTTTCGAAAAAACAACTCATACAGTTGTCCGAACTAATTAACATCTCTGTGTGTGTATTTAGCAGTCTGTCTGTGTACTTAGCAGTCTGTCTGTGTACTTAGCAGTCTGTCTGTATTTAGCAGACTGCTGAATACACACACAGACTGCTGAGTACACAGTCTGCTGAATACACACACACAGACTGCTAAGTACACACACACACAGTACACACACACACACAGACTGCTGAGTGTACACACACACACAGACTGCTGAGTGTACACACACACACAGACTGCTGAGTGTACACACACACAGAGACTGCTGAGTACACACACACACATACTGCTGTACACACACACACTGCACACACACAGACAGACTGCTGAGTGTACACACACAGACAGACTGCTGAGTGTACACACACAGACAGACTGCTGAGTGTACACACACTGCATTGAGGGGTACATTGTATGTGTTGTGTGTGTGTGGGTGGGGTGATGTGATGTGTGGGTGTCTTTGTGTGGGGTGATATGTGTAGGGCAGGGGTGCTGTGTGTATGTCGTCCCCCCTCTCCCCCGTCCCACACTCAGTTTTCTCCCCCTATACCTCCCTCAGTTCCCCCCCATCTCTCCCTCAGTTTCCGTCCCATCTCTCCCACTCAGTTTCCCCTCTCCCATCTCTCTCCCACTCAGTTTAGCCCCCCCATCTCTCTCCCACTCAGTTTAGCCCCCCCATCTCTCTCCCACTCAGTTCCCCCCATCTCTCTCCCACTCAGTTTCCCCCATGGCTCTCCTCAGTTTCCCCATGTCTCCTCCCCCCATGGCTCTCCCTCAGTTCCCCCACTTGGCTCCAGTTCCTCCCCTCCTCCCATGGCTCTCCCACTCAGGTCCCCCCTCCTTCCTCCTTGAGCTCCTACCTTGTAGCGTGGCCGAGCGCACCGCGGTACAGGAACTTATGTTTCCTGTACCCGGCGGACAGGAAGTGCTCTCTCTGTGAGCACTTCATTTCCGTCCGCCCGGGTACAGGAAACATAAGTTCCTGTACCGCGGTGCGCTCGGCCACGCTACACCGAGTGCCTGGCAGGAGGGAGCGCTGTGCTCTATGCGCTCACCTCCTGCCGGTCACTCCGGCTTTGCGCCTGCCGGGCCAGTGCACCCTAAGGCGGCCACTTGTGCCACCTTATGGATGCGCCGGCGGAGCGCACCCTCCCTCCTTCCGGTGACCTATGGCCGCGTGCCCACAGAGGGGGCTCGGCGTGCCACCTGTGGCACGCGTGCCATAGGTTCGCCATCACTGTCCTATACTCTGCCCTTTATGTTTACGTCCAAAGTGCATTATCTTGCACTTATCCACATTAAATGTCAGTGGCCACAGATCTGACCATTTTTCTAGTTTACCTAAATCATTTGCCATTTGGCTTATCCCTCCTGGAACATCAACCCTGTTACATATCTTAGTATCATCAGCAAAAAGACATACCTTACCTGAAGACCTTCTGCAATATCACTAATAAAAATATTAAAGAGAATGGGCCCAAGTACAGATCCCTCAGGTACCCCACTAGTTACTAGACCTTGCTTCGAATATACTCAGTTGACAACAACCCTGTCATTTAGCCTTTGCCTAACCCATTCAACAATATTGGAATCCAAACTTAAAGATTGCAGTTTATTGATGAGCCTTCTATGTGGAACAGTGTCAAAAGCCTTATTAAAATCTAGGTAGGCAATGTCTACTGCACCACGCTGATCTATTATTTTAGTTACCCAATTAAAAAAATCAATAAGATTAGTTTGGCATGATCTCCCCGAAGTAAACCAAAGTTGTCTCTGGTCCTAAAATCCATGTGATTTTAGATGTTCAACAATCCTATCCTTTAACATGGTTTCCTCACTTTCCCCACTACTGAAGAAAGGCTTGCTGACCTATAGTTGCCCGACTGCTTCCTACTACCTTTCTAGTGAATGGGTACAACATTTGCTAATTTCCAATCTTCTGGGACTACTCCGCTTAACAATGATTTGTTAAATAACTCCGTTAATGGTTTTGCTAGTACACAGTTCTTTTAATAAGTTTGGGTGTATCGTATCAGGCCCCATCGACTTATTTGTCTTTACTTTTGACAGTGGAACCAGAACCTCTTCATCTGTAAACTCACATGTAACAAATGACTCATTTGTCCCTTTTCCTAACTGAGGCCCCTTTCCTTTATTTTCATCTGTAAATACTGAACAAAAATATTAATTGAGGCAATCAGCTAGACATTTATCCTCTTCTTCATACCTTCCTTCTTTTGTTTTTTTGCTTTTTTTTTAATTCTTTATTTTTTGTTATTCACCATGAAGTGTTTTCACAAGTTTGCAATATAAAAGTAGACATTCTGGTTATGTCATCAAACAAGGTCATCATCAGAAGGGTAATAGCATGGTGAATGCTTTTTAAATGATTAAAGGAAAAGATATAACAGTAGCAGGGTCCTCTTCAACCTATTGTTCCTGCAAGTTTTCTTGTAATTGTCCTATTTATAGTTACATCCCCCCTCTCATAATATTGCAAAGCGCTATGGAATCTGTTGGCGCTATGTAAATGGCAATAATAATAATAAATAGTCAGATATGATATACAAAACAAGTAAATCCCTGTGAGGTCATGAGAGGAGTACACAAATGTACCATTAGTGAGGGTACCATGGCCAAATAGGTGGGAACCCACTGTTCAAAGTTGTGCTGTTGTCAGTTAAAGCTTATAGAGGGTGGCAAGTGTTAAGGGAGGAGCGTTATATATCCCCGTGTTAGAGCTGACTCTGATAGGCTCATAGGCCTGCATAAAAGTAGGGCCTGTAAGCTTTTAAGGGCTGGCTTGTTGGCAAGGTGGTCTGGGCTAACTAACTGGTTAAACACAAAATACAAATAACCTGAACTCAGCTATAAGAGAATAGCCATATGTGTGCTAAGATAAGGAATGCGATGAAAAGAAAAGAAAAAAGTGGTTCTCGGTGGTGGGGTGGTAAACCTGGAGGACGTGTATGGGATGTAGGACTGCAGGTCATGTCCCTTCAAGTCGCCCCTCTTGCGGCTTTTTGGCGCTGGAACATGCGGGGGACGAATTCTGCTACAGTGCATCTGTGATAAGCCCCTTCCATCCGTTCTTGGTGGTGTAGTCAGGCCTAGCTGTTGTAGTCTAGAGTCCCTAGAAGTGCCCTGGTGCGTGAAGATGAGTATTCTTGGAAGCCCCCATTTGTATTGGACATTCTGTTGCCGGAGGATTTGCAGGAGTGGTTGTAGGGCTCTGCGCCATTCGATGGTGCTTCGGGTTAGGTCTGGGAAGAACGAGTGTGTGGAGCCTACAAACAGATGGTGGGTTTGTCCCCTTAGTGCTGCGAGGAGGCCCTGTCCTGGAGGGATTGGAAGTTGATGATCAGGTCGGTGTGGGCCGCTGGTGGTGCTGTGCCCGGCTTCGGTAACCGGAACATGCCGTCTAGTTTTATTGCCTTGGCCTGCTTTGGTTGTAACAGCGTGTTGAGCAGGTGGCGGATGAAATGTGGCAAGTCGGGTAAGCTAACCGTGTCCGGTACACCGCGGATCTTCAAATTGTACCACCGTCTCTGATCTTCGGTTGTGTCTATTCTGTCAGTAATGGCCTTTTGTTGTGTCTGGAGTGTAGCAACTTGATTCTCCAATAAGGTGATTCTGGAGTCCTGGGTGGTTGAGAGAGCCTCCAGCTGGATTAGACGTGAGGTGGCGCCTTCAATGGCATCTTTGATGAAGGCCATATCAGCCGCGATATTCGTCTGCAGCTCAGCCAGCATTCCTTTCAATTGGTCTGCCGTGACTGGTTCTCCTGTGGGGGGTGTCTTGGCGTTATACACCTTCAGTAGTTGGGCCGGAGCTCCCTCACCCGGGTCGGAAGACATGCCGTCTGAAAAGTAGGAGGATTTCTCCCTCCGCCATTTTGTCCCATGGTGATTTCTTGCTGCAATTCTCTGATATTGCGGCTCATCAGGTTCTTGTCCGCTCTTGTTTTTTCATTTTTTCGGCCCATTTCCTCTTTCCCCAGCAGTTGAGCCAGGTTTTCAGCTAGTTGGGCACCCGTTTTCCACCGTAAATCCGCCTTTCTCAGGTTATGTAGCACAGATCTCTCAGGAGCACGTCTGTCCTGTTGCACTGCTAACTCCGCACCCCCTTTTGTTTTTAATCTAACTAATCCTTGTTTTACTTTTCTGTTCTCATTTATATATCTAAAAAATGTTTTATCCACTTTTTTTACTGACTGTGCTGTCTTCTTCACTCTGGGAAGATCTGTCTGTCTTCCTCACTCTGGGGTTTTTTTTTTAATAATTACTAAATGCTAACTTTTAGTTTTTTTACTATTTTGGCCACATCTGTGGAGTACCACAGTGGTTTCTTAAATTTTTTGCTTTTACTGACTAGCCTAATGCAATTTTTTGTTGCCTTCACCAGTGCAACTTTTAAATAATCCCATTTTTCCTGGACTCCATTTAAACTGTTCCAGTCTGATAAGGACTCTGTAACGCATATTCTAATTCTAGAAAAGTATGTGGTGTGACACAGTCACTGTTCTTATATTAAACCACACTGACTGATAATCACGGGATCCTAAACTTTCACCTACAGTAATATCTGATACCAAATCTCCATTTGTTAAATCTAGTATGGCCTCCTTACGAGTTGGTTCCTCAACAAGTTGTTTTAGAGACAATCGCAGTAGGGAGTTTAGAATATGTGTGCTCCTGGCACAAGCAGCTATTTTGGTTTTCCAATTCACATCAAGAACATTAAAGTCACCCATAATGATAACTTTCTTGCATTCTCTGTCTTTTCTATATAAAGAGTACCCTGGTATTGCTATGTCCCAGTCATTTTTCTCATTATACCATGTGTCGGTTACAGCCACTAAATCTACATTCTAAGTTGTCATTATTGCCACAAGTTCATGGATTTTATTCCCTAAACTGCGAGCATTTGTAGACATTACTCTAAGCTTATCTTTTTTTTTTAACAAACTCATTACAGTTACTTTCTGTCCTTGTTTTGGGGGGCAATTGGATTGATGTTTTATCACCCTTTTGTCTCCCCTCCTAGTTTAAATACTTCCTAGCAAAACCTCTGAACTGCTCGCTTAGAACATTTGTTCCCTTTTGAGAAAGAAGCAAACCATCTTTTTTGTACCATTCATTTCTATGCCAAATAGAGCTACCATGAGAAACAAAGCCAAATCCTTGCTCCCGACACTATTCACCAAGCTACAAGTTAAAGTTCCCTTATACGCATCCGCCTGTCGATCTGAGTGTTATGCACAGGCAGAACTTCAGAGAATGACAGTGTGGAAGCAACCTGCAGTATATCATTGGCAAGAACACAAAACACTTCCTTTGCCTCAGAAACCTCATTACAAGCCAAATCATTTGTACAAGTACATCTAATTCCGCTTCCTGCTTTGATTGCTTAACAATAGTTACTTTGTTTATGCAACCATAGCTACATCTCCCATATCCGTGACTAACACAGAACTTACATTGTTTCGTTCCATATTCAGGGGCGTTCTGAGGGGTTGGCGAAACCAGCGCCTACCAGGGGTGCAGGGTGAGATCGGGTGCAAAAAGCAATTGTCAGTGTGAGCAGTGATTTTTGCGCCCCGCTCAGCCTGCGCTCCCTAGGCAGTGTGCGACTCCATAAAGGAACTGCATGCACAGTACAGGGGGGAGCGCGTCCCCCTTACGTGACTACCCTCGAAGGCAAAGGGGGAGAAATGGATGGAAGGGGAGGCTGGCAAAGGGGGTAGATATTGAGGAGGCTTGGCAAGAGAGGGAGGTATGGATGGAAGGGGAGGTTGGCAAAGGGGGGATATATTGGAGGAGGTTGGCAAGAGAGGAAGGTATGGATGGAAGGGGAGGCTGGCAAGGGGAGACAGTGAAGAATGGCGAGGTTGTCAAAGGTGGAAGATATGGAGGGAAGGGTGGAGGCTGGCATGGGGGGAGATATTAGAAGGTTGGCAAGAGAGGGAGGTATGAATGGAACGGGAGGTTGGCAAGGGGGAGATATGGATTGAAGGGGGAGGCTGGCAAGGGGAGATATGGATGGAATGGAGAGGGTTGGCAAGGGGGAGATATGAATGGAAGGGAGGAGGATGGCAAGGGTGGAGATATGAATGGAAGGAGGGACTGGTAAGGGGGGATATGAATGGAAGGGGGAGGGTGGCAAAAGGGGAAGTTATGAATGGAAGGGGGGGCATGAATGGAAGGGGGATGCTGGCAAAATGAGAAGATATGAATGGAAGGGGGATGCTGGCAAGGGAGAGGAGATATGAATGGAAGGGGGGAGATAAGAATGGAAGGGGTAGGCTGGCAAAGGGCAGGATAAGAATGGAAGGGGTAGGCTGGCAAAGGGGGGTATGAATGGAAGGGGGAGGCTGGCAAGGGAGGGGAGATAAGAATGAAATGGGGGAGGTTGGAAGGGGGGAGATATGAATGGAAAGGAGGAGGCTGGCAAGGGGGGTGATATGGATGGAAGGGGGGAGGCTGGCAAAGGGTGGAAGATATGGATGGAAGGGAGATAGTTGGCAAAGGGAAAGACATATGGATGGAAGGGAAAAGGTTGGCAAGGGGAAAGAGATATGGATGGAAGGGAGATACATGGAAGGGGGAAGAGACATGGATGAAGGGAGGGTAGAAGTGACATTGATGGGAGGGGGTAGAAGATTGCAGAGGAACTAGGGAGGGAGAGAGCGGAGAATGTGGCCTAGGGATGTGCATGGGCAAAAACTTCGGTTTGGTACGGAATTTCGGGTAAGTAAAAAAATTTGGCACTTTGGTTTGGCACTTCTGAAATTTGAGAAGTTTGGCAAATCAGAACTGCGGCAATTCGGGACATCTGTAGGGCTCCCTAATCCTACCCCTACCCTACCCCTGTCATCATTCACGTAATTTTCATTCCCTCTCTTGTTTTGCCACTTTTCAGAAATCCGAAGCACTTCGGCACTTCTGAAATTTGGTACTTCAGCATTTCAGAAGCATCCAAATGTCCGAATTGCCTGAAATTCGTCCAAATTAACATTCGGAATAAAACAAATTGCACATGTCTAATGTTGCTATATCTAAAGTGTGACATAGTACACATCAGCCCCAATACATACCATAAAAACCAAAGGAAAAAAAGTTACCTGCGCTCTCTCTCCCAAATCCATATGCATATTTAAACAAACTGAGGTTTTTTAGTTTCTCAAATGGCCATGAGAGATTTTAGCCCACCTGCAACGTCAAGGCAAACCCCTCAGGTGGGTCCTACACTCAGGGCTGGCGCTCCTTATAAGGCGAACTAGGCAGTCGTCTAGGGCGCCATATAGGAGGGGGCGCACTGCGCCCCCATCGCCGGCCCTTTAAATTCTGCAGCTGCCTGAGTGCTCTATAGAGAGCCTCAGGCGGCTGCAGCACTGCCTCTCTCCTCACCTCCCCTTCCTTGTAGCGTGGCCGAGCTCCTCTCCGGTCAGCGACAGTCCGGCCGGGTACAGGAAACAGAAACTCCTGTACCGGCGACCGGAGAGGAGCTCTGCCACGCTACAGGGGAGGTGAGGAGCACACATGTAGGGAGGGGGTAAGAAGAACTGGGAGAGGGGGTGGAGTAAGAAGAAAATGGGGGGATGGGGGAAGTAAGAAGAAGGGGACAGGGGAGCAGAAGAAGAGGGGGAGGAGAAGAAGAAGAAGAAGAAGACGGGAGTAAGAAGGGGGGTGTGGTAAGAAGAAGAGGAGGGAGGGAAGAAAACAGGAGGAAGAAGAAAACGGGGAGGAAGAAGAAAACGGAGGAGTAAGAAGAAGAGGGAGTAAGAAGAAGAGGGGAGGGGGGAGTAAGAAGAAGAGGGGGAAGCAAGAAGGGGAAGAAGAGTAAGAAGAGGGGGGCGGGGAGTAAGAAGAAGAGGGCGGGGAGTAAGAAGAAGAGGTAGGGGGAGTAAGAAGAAGAGGGGAGAAGAAGAAGAGGGCTGGGGAGTAAGAAGAAGAGGGGAGGGGGGTGTAAGAAGAAGAGGGGTAGGGGGAGTAAGAAAAGGGGGAGGGGAGTAAGAAGAAGAGGGTGGGGGAGTAAGAAGAACGGGGAGGAGTAAGAATGGGTGGAGTAAGAAGAAGAGGGGGGAGTAAGAAAAGATGGGAGAGGGCAAGGGGGAGAAGAAGAAGAGGGGGGAGTAAGAAGAAGAGGGTAGGGGGAGTAAGAAGAAGAGAGGGAGGGGGAGGAAGAAGAGGGGAGGGGGAGTAAAAAAGAGGGTGGGGAGCAAAAAAGGGGAGGGGAGTAAGAAGAAGAGGGGAGTAAGAAGAAGAGGGGTGGGGGGAGTAAGAAGAACGGGGGAGGAGTAAGAAGAACGGGGGGAGGAGTAAGAAGAATGGGTGGAGTAAGAAGAAGACAGGGAGGAGGGTGGGGGAGTAAGAAGAACACAGGGAGGGGGTGAGGAGAACACGGGGGGAGTGAGAAGAACACAGGGAGATGGGGTGAGGAGAAGGAGAGGTGAGGAAGACACAGGGAGGGGGGAGGTGAGAAGAACACAGGGGAGTGAGATGAGAAGAACACGGGAGAAGGGGAGGAGAGGAGAACACAGGGAGGGTGGGTGGGTGGGTGTGAGAAGTGACCGCTACTAAGGGGCAGGGGAGAGCTCTTATAGACAGAAGGGAGAGCTCTATAGGGCAGGGAGGTCTTTCACACTACGCGCGCCCACACACACACACACACACACAATGCATCCCTATACATACACAGAAACACAACATGCTTCCCTTACACACAGAGAAACACACAATGCATCCATTACACACACACACACACAATGCAACCCTTACACACAAAAACAATGCATCCTTTGCACACATACACAGAAACACACAATGCATCCCTTACACACACATGCAAACACACACACTGCTTCTCTTACATACACACATAAATACAATGCATTTCTTACACACACTCAATGCACACGCTTACAGACACACACCTTGCATTCCTTATGCAAACAAACACAGATTCACACAATGCATCCCTTGCACACAATACATCCCTACACAAACACACACTGCTTCCACTACACACAAACACACTGCATCACCTACACAAACTGGTATCCCTATCAGGGGTGTACCTAGAGCATGTGGCACCGGGGCGGGTCCTGGGTTTGGCACCCTACCCCCCTCACCTTCCCCTCCAAAAAACAAAAACAAAAAACACCTACTACATTTTTACAATGTGTTCTTTAAAAAAATCAAAACAAATTTGTAAACTTTTTAAAACCCCTGCCCCCTACTACAAAATTCCTGCACCCCCCTCACACACAGTTACAGACAGACAGTCACATACAGTTACAAGCAGACAGTCACATGCAGACAGTCACACATATAGTCACAGGCAGTCATACACACTGCTACAGGTAGAGAGTTACACACACACAATCAGCTACAAGCAGTAACACACAGTCACGCACACTGTTACAGGTAGACAGTCATATATACAGTCACACACACGGTTTACAGGCAGACAGTCATACACATAGTTACAGCCACACACACACCGTTACAGGCAGCTAGTCACTTGCACACTGTTACACATACAGTCAGTTACATGCAGTCACACACACACACACAGTCACAGGCAGACTGTCACACACACACAGTTACAGGCAGACAGTTACACACAGTTACAGGAAGACAGTTACACACACACACACACACACACGTTACAGGCAGAGAGTTACACACACACACAAACACACACACATACATACACACAGTTACTGACAGTTACACACACACACACAATTACAGGCAGACAGTTACACACCAATACACACAGTTACAGGCAGACAGTTACACACACACACAGTTACAGACAGTCACATGCACACACAGTTACAGGCAGACAGTTATACACACACACACAGTTACAGGGAGACAGTTACACACACACACTCACTCACTTACAGACAGTGTGGGCTGGAGGAGGAGTGGATTCCAAGAAGTCCTTCCCTGGAGCCTGTTAGGTGGAGGAGCAGGGATTTCTTCTTGCTGCATCTCCATGTGTAGCAGTGTTAAGCCCCGTCCCTGCTCTCAGGTTGGCTCACCCCCTAAATGTCCATATCTCCATATCTTCCTTCCGTACGGCCAGTTCAGTTGCTGGTCTCTCCGTGTGAGCTGTGCACCACCCCAGCTGCCATGGGACGCAGCTCACACATCCCCCTTTAGCTCTCAGACCAGGGTTATGGCACCCAGGGCGGACTGCACCCTCCACCCCCCCTTAGTTTGCCACTGATCCCTATATACTACATTTCATAAGCACACACACTAGATCCTCTACAATAACACATAACACATCCCATACACACTCAACTCCCTGTGAGCGAACTCATGTGTGGAACATATAGGTGGACTTATGGGTGGGCCTTATAGGCATACTCACTGTCAGGCCCTGGGGCCCAGACCTTGAGCTGTGTAAGGGGCCCCCCAAAAATGGAGCTGCTTCCCATTCTCCCAGAACATTGCATTTTGTGACTACAGAGATCCTGTTCTACACCAGACCAGTCGAGCTAGACTGCAGCCAGAGCCCATCACCATCCTCATCTGGTTGTAAGTAGGCAATCTAGTATATTATCAGTTACACTAATCTCTAATTTACCTTACATTAAAGTGACACTTTAGGCCCCAGAACCACTGCAGCTTAATGGCAGATCATATGGGTGGGGCATTGTGATGTCACATGGGGGGCAGATCATATGGGTGGGATCATATTGATGTCACATTTGGGGGGGGGGGCGCCAATTTTTTCTTTTGCCTAGGGCGGCCAAAATCTTTGCACCGGCCCTGCCTACACTAACCTTTCACTTTGCCTCCTTGAGCTTCTTGCAAAGACATCTCCAATAAGACAGAGAGGGGTATTTTTTTTTATATACACCCCTATATACGTATTAACCCTTAATAGGGAACACATGGGATGGGCGGCAGCATTGTAACATAGCTGTGTGATACAAAAACAAAAAAATAGGTCCTGTGCTCCAACTCCCATCACTCCTGGGCGGCAGCAATGACCATAGTACACATCAGCCCCAATACATACAGTAATCCCTATGCATATTTAAACAAATGGAGGTTATTTAGTTTCTCTAATGGCCATGAGAGATTTCAGCCCACATGCCATGTCAAGGCAAACCCCTCAGGTGGGTGCTGTGGCATGTCCTGTGAGTGCAATTTCTGTGCTAGTGTAAGTGCTGGGGAAAGTCCTGTGAGTGCAATCTATTTGCTGGTGTAAGTCCTGTGAATTGGTATAAAACTTTTTACGGGGCTGGTTTTTATCCCCAGTCCGGTGTTCTATCAAATTTCCCTACCCCGTTAGAAAACCCTACCCTCGTCACTTCCGGTGACGAAGCCGCACCGGAAGTGACGTTGGGACGGGGGTGTGCGCAGCCGCGCAGGCGCACACCACCTAGGTAGGGACTTTGAACAGCGAGGAGTCGCATAAAGGCGCAGTGTGCACGCGCGCCAAACTACTCCCGTCGGAGGTACAGCGCGCGTGCGCACTTGGGGACAGGGAGAGCTTCACAGACACCGCGCATGCGCACTATAGGGGTAGGGAAATCTGATGGCGATTAAGCCCTGTGAAATCTCCCTACCCCTATACTGCGCATGCGCGGACTGGACTCTGATCGTCTGAGTAAAGCTTCTCCCTGCTCCCAACACACTCAGCCATCCAAGGGGAGGGGGTACTATATTAGGGGGGGTTTCAGTGCATTATATTGGATAGTGGGGGGTTTTCTACATTATTGTATGGGGGGTCTGCGCTGTATGGGGGGTCTGCGCAGTATATTGGGGGTATGCTGTATGGGTGTCTGCGCTGTATGGGGGGTCTGCGCTATATGGGGGGTCTGCGCTATATGGGGGGTCTGCGCTGTATGGGGGGGTTTGCGCTGTATGGGGGGTCTGCGCTGTATGGGGGGGTCTGCGCTGTATGGGGGGTCTGCGCTGTATGGGGGGTTGCGCTGTATGGGGGTCTGCGCTTTATGGGGGGGCAGTGTGTTAGATGGAGGGGCTGTTCGTTACATGTGGGGGGCTGTGCATTAGATGGGGAGCTGTACAGTACGTGTGGCCTGTGTGTGTTAGATGTGTACAACCCTAGTTTCACTGACAAATATTTATTTCCTAGATATCATATGCCATGGCATGCTTTTTGCTATGAAGCCGCAGCCATCTAGTCACTCGCCAGAGAAGGATGAGAAACTGCACCCCAGCGAGAGGGACAGCCCCACATCTGCAACCAAATCCATCGGTCACCGAATTCAGTAATCTCCGTCTCTTTGTGCATTGTGTATGTACGGTACTCCCAATTCTTATATTTAATCCGGTGTGTCTCCCACAATCTTTGTGTCTGTCTGCATGCACTGTGTCTGTTATGCCAGTTACTCTAACTAGTTTATTTCTTTTTGTGTGTGTCACAGCTCTGACAAGCATGTTCTTCTATGGGACACGAAGTACATGAAGAGGAATGAAGAAGCCCATGTCTGATGCTCGTCTCCAGGGTGGAGTATTGAATTTATAACTAATGAAGTGGCATCTGACACATGACGAGCTGCTCCTGTTTGCACAGCAACTTCAACATTGTGTACTGTGATCACAGCATAGTTCAGAGGTAGGTAACCTTGGGCAGTCCAGATGCTGTGAATAACATCGACCATAATGCTGGCAAACCATTATGGGAGGTGTAGTCCAAAACATCTGGAATACCGAATGCGTATGAATGCAAAGTATGGTGTGTATGAATGGTCAGTAACAAGGGTTGAAGCCTTGACGTGGCGTTACTGCTCACATGTGTATTCATGTGCCAATTCAACCAATGTGAGTCACTGTAATACTGATAAGGTAACCAAAAGTACTGTGATTGTGGAGAATTAGACGCCTGTATCACCCAAACACTGCTTACCCTGTGACTGTATCACAATAACAATAGGATCAAGTTTTATAGTTTGGTGGGGATATCGGTTTTAATGCATTAGACACTAGGTGCAATTTTTTTTAATTTTTTTTAGATCTGGTGTCCTAGTTCGGGATGGAGCAAATCGCTCTATTTAACAAGAGGATCTTTGTGTATCATCTCCGACTGAGAGCTCTTCCAAAATCCAACTGGTTCTTAAAACGTAAGCCTCTGTTGCATTATACCAAATTCTTACACCTCGAATGACCCCTAAAGCACTTAATCTTTTGAGGACATTTTATTTAATTTAATTTTGCATATTGTGTTAAAACCTCAGGCATTCACTGTTCCACGTGTAGTCCAGGTGAAGGTATTTTTTACTTGACTTAAAATGTCCTTTGTATGCAGCTTTCACAAGGTCCTCTTCAGCTCCTGGCATTTTAGTTGACAGGAGCCAATGGACGCAATCTACTCACGTGCATGCATAAGTGTACCTTCGGTAGCGCTGCCTTTTGTCAAGAGTAGGCAAAATACTTAATATAAAATTGTTTCCTATTTTGTCTTATTTTGTGGGGGTCACGAAAATGCTGTAAGTCTACATTTAAAGTGCTCTATCATTCGTTATATTCTATGCCTCCAATCCTCTACATGTAAATTGTATTTTAAAATTATAAAATATAGAGATTGTAATTTGCTTTACGGTTACGATTTGGTGAGTTTGAACTATGTTTGAGTTTTACAGGATTCACTGCATAAGAGACTATTGGATACTGAAGGAGTGTTCCGTAAAGGAAGATCACAGCTTCATCCAAGCCTTAGTCACAAGGATTCTTAAGAGTAAAGAGCGACTAACAATATCCGATGTTGGCCACGTGCAAAAATTATGTATCTAATAAATGGCCAACATACTTTTTCACTTTTTGTAATTTGAAATTAGTGCTAGACTTCTTTATTCTGCCACTTTTAAAAAGATTAAAAAAGTACTTTGGAAATCTACATTAATTTGTGTGTGCCGTTAAATAAGTAGCTGTAATTAACATCGACCTGTTAATTATTGTGGGACAATGGAGAGCAATACAAAATTAAGACTCTACCAAAACAGACCATAAAAGTTAAGAAATATGGCTTTGTAACAGCCTATGCTAATTTATGGTGCACAAAAGGTACTCTTGTCACTGTGCTTATGCATAGCTTTGCTTATAACTGAAGATTTAGAAAATCTAGCAATGACAAGATTAAGAAGCTGTTTTTTAAAGGAAAACTTAGAGGCACCAAGAGCACTTCATCTTGTTTGGGTGATGTTCCCAAGTCCACTTAACCCTGCAATGTGAACTATTGCATATTCTGTGAAACTGCCAAAATTTTATAGCAAGATTAACTCCTCCTCTATTGCCTGTCTGTCTATCAGACAGCCACTAGAGGCACTTCAGGGTTCTTAAAATATAACTGTGAAATAACACTGGACATCCTTATGCTTTGCATAGGACAACCAGGCTATTTTAAAACACTACAGAAACGTATTTATTAAATGCTTTCTGATGGGGAAGCCTAAATGATGTTAGCGGAGCCAGAACCAGCAATCAGGTAACTGACAATAAGGGTGCAGAGTAAAGTATAGTGTAAGCAATACAGTTTGATATTTACAGCACTATAGTTTTCCATTAAAGCAAAGAGTCTTTACCCTGTTATAAATTTATATAGTATCCACCCCAAAAAAAATCTAAAGCGTCAAAAAGGAACTCAAATCTGTGTTCAACAAGAGAAACTGAGGTTTGTTTCTTTTTGACTCAGAAATCCACCATCTCATTTGACCATTTCCTCACCCACGCTATAGAATTGCACTGATGTCACAGAATGGGACACAGCAAGTGTTTTTTTTTTTTTAAAGAAACAATCTACACGTCAAGGTTTCTGCAATCTACTTTATTTCTTATATATTAAAAACAAAAACAAAAAAAAGTAAAAAGGTTAACAGAAAAACCTGCCCTTCAAAGACAGACTGTGGTAACCACAGAACATAACCATTCTTAATCACAGGACAACGAAGGTTACGTCATATCTGCAGCATGTGTTATGAAGCAGCCAAGTGTAGAGGAAGTTTTCTGTTTCAGCAGGTTGAGGTTCATCATGGTGGCCTCTCTGGCACTGGAACCAAACATGGTACCCTTCATCTCCCTCAAGATGGTGTTCAGAGTAGTCCCCCCCAAAAAATAAAAAAATAAAATGTATGGTTAGAGTGAATAACTAAGCACGTGAAAGCGAGGCAAGTACACAAATAGTATTGTCAAAGTAAGAGGGAATACATATTAAAAAGGAGGAGGAGATTAACAATGAAGTCTATGAAATCATGAAAATTAGCAACTTTAGGTTCAATAACTGTACCTTCTTCATGAGTAGCAAACATGGTCCCCTTCATCTTCTTCGTATCCAACAGGAAACAGTGCTCAGAGTAGTCCACCCCAAAAAACAAAACAAAAAAACAAAAGGATGGTTAGAGTGAATAACTGTAAGCACGATAAAGCGAGGCAAGTACACAAATAGTATTGTCAAAGTAAGAGGGAATACATATTAAAAAGGAAAAGGAGGAGGAGATTAACAATGAAATCTATGAAATCATGAAAATTAGCAACTTTAGGTTCAATAACTGTACCTTCTTCATGAGTAGCAAACATGGTCCCCTTCATCTTCCTCGTATCCAACAGCTCTGAGTTGCCAAACAATGAAAAAAAAAAGGAAGTTAAAAACAATTGGTAGAGTGAATAACAGTAGCCACAAGACTCAGTAGCAAGTACAAAAGTATACAGTATACTAACCTTATCGCATATGTTTAGATCTATTGATTATGGGGCTACATCCTTTAAGGGACTCATACAGCATCTACAAATATAATTACATAAAAGAATTACGTTATATTATGGTGCATCGTGTTAAAATGTAAGCAAATATGTATTTTCATAGTGAATTAATAATAAAAAAACGTTTCCGGCACAATGATTTAATCTGTGTGGATTTTGAGTCTGAACACAATGTTCCAAGAAAAAAACTTTCATGCATTGTGTGAGAGCTGACCTTTATACTGGAGTAAGGCACAAGCTATTTCCATTCGTGCATCCCTTATATATTCCGGAGAGGTCTTCACTTCACTGATTGTTCGTGTCCGTAGGAACTCCTTGGCAAACTGTAAAATAATTCACATTTGTAATTGCAGATCGCATTTGTTATGAGTGGCTTTTACTATGTTAGAAAACTTTTTACCATCAAGATTAAAACTCCACAGCTAGTGGAATCCTGCTGGTTGTTGTGGTACATTATCCATGTTTTCCATTGATCTGGCTGTTCATCCGGCTTGTACATCCGCAAGAAGATACTATGACAAAAGTAACAGATTGAAAAATAAAATAAATGGAATCACTTGTTTATTAAAGCTTATGTGAAGTTAAAATGGTTTTCGGAGGCACGCTTACTGCAAGTTGTGTTGCACTTTTGAAACATAGCAGTTTTCATTTGCCATTGGATCCATTAGCACAACGACCTTCTTGGACATGATGACAACCTAAAAAATATATTGTTGATTCCATTAATATTTGAAATATACTAGGTGGACCAAACAGTAAATATACAGTGTGATCAATAAACGACACAACAGAAGAAATTGTCATTTAAATATCATTGATCATCAGTAAACAGATTATATAACTGATTGTTTGTCATTGACCCTGATGAAGTCCATATGACTGGACGAAACGCCTATGAATGTATAATGAGTTGTTTTAATTTTTTTTAACAATTCCAGTTCCAGCCTGATTTTTCTATGGTGGATTATTCAACAGAGTTGGTGATAAGCCTGTATTTTTTAAATGATTGTAAGTTTTAAAATAAATGTTCTCTTTACCATTAGGATCTACTCTATGTATCTTTTTTGCCCTCGCTTCACATCAATTTTATTGGGATATCGGAATGAGAATGCCAGAGATCACCTTCACTTATGAGTTTTAAGCCTTCGAACAATATGTGTTTGTGACAGCAATACTATACGCAATATTTGTTAACCATTACATACAGTATGGCACTAATATATAATTCTACTGTATACCACCTACAGTCTGCCAACACTATATAGAGCAAATGAGCATTGTTGTGTCATAGGATTGTAGTTAAATATATTTACATAGAATAGACATAGAATATAATAGTGCATGGCAACATAAGTAAATAAAGGGAAATTATTTGAATAATAAATACCAATAAAATCCAGTGAGCTCCAACGTTTACAGGGCATAACCAAAGATCTTCGACTGGAAACTTCATCTGAAGGAAAAGGTAGAAAACCAAATCGGTAATCAATTATAAATCGCTATATTTAATATATAAAAATATAATTCTAACAAGTCACTAACCTTTCCAAGATTTTCAATTGCACCATAAAATAATACAGATGACAGTACCGGATCAAACTGTCGAACAGGTTCCTGTTTCAATAGATGGAAAATTATAATGCCAAATAATAAAGCAACCAACATAACCCATAAATAAACATAATTAACACTTGCCTGATGCTTCAGAATCAGATGATGAATGTATGCATCAATCACCTGCATAAAAATCAAAATCAAATATTAAAAATATTTTTTTTAGATTTTAGCTTTAGACTAATAACACTTTATTTTCTTACCTCATCAACCAGCCAGTTATTGCCATGCAGTGTACGGAACGAAGAAACATACAGCTTGTATGGCCCAACAACTGCTTCCACAGATCCATCATCTTCAGCTTCCCACAGGCTTTTAACTATTAAAAAAAAGAGAAAAAAAGAAAAAAGAAAAACAATTTACACATATATATATACACACACACATAACACGAAAATTTAACTCCAGGTATGTAACTGTACATTCTTGAGCCAAAGCTAATACAGGTTGAGTATGCCTTATCTTAACATTAATAATTTGTTTTATGTTTAAAGCAGTATCCCAATATAACATCCAATCTGCTAGAAAAATCCAATATGCTAAGCTTGCTAAATTCAATTCACTTATGTTAAGAGGCAATTCTGACAAGGGGATAACTCAACCTGTATCGGTTCTTTGGTAGAATATAAAACATGTATGGCTAATAATGAGAACTGCATATAACACGATGCCAAACAGTGGCAACTGTACCAAAAAAAATAAATTAAAAAGTGCCAGAATGGCAACAGAGTGAAAGACCAGACCAACAGGGCATGGCCAAAAAAATGACCAACAGGGTCAAACTCCCCCTCCAAAAAAAAAAAAAAAACCCACCGTAACTGCTACCTCTGTCTTCTATGCTTTGCATGACAATCAAAGATGCAGATGACTTGTGAAAAGAAATTCATGATTAATGTTAATCACTTACATTTAACATTCATTTAAAATAAAACTACTACATAAATGAAGAGTAGGATGAAGAAAAACAACAAGGCTCGCTATATGCACAATAGAAAAATAATAAATTATAGTCGGGTAGTAAATTTGGTCGTACCTCCTTTTCCGGTGCAGCAAAACAGATGACAGAGGTCCTTGGTGGTATGGAGGGCACGCAGGTGATGATTTCTTTAGGCAATTCGACATCACCTTTCTGGCTGTGGGCTTTGTTTTCCTCACTTCTCCTGTATGGCTTGATGTGGTCGATGCTGATCTTTTTCTTTAGAGTAACTCCGCACGAATTCTCCAATTTCACCACCTTGCCACACAAATCCTTGATAATATAAGGACCAGAGAAGCCCGGCTCTATCCTTCCTCCTTTCCTACCACGCTTCCTCATATTATAAAGAAGGACCTCATCGCCAACACTGTACACCACATTCTTGTTTTTCTTCAACACCTTCTTCTCACACGTCGTCTTCTGCTTCTCCTGCGATTTTTCTATGTTTTCCTTTGTCGTTTCGTTTATTTTCTCCATTGATGCCTTCTTCTCATTTAGAAATGTTACATAACTCTTCTCCTCCGGAAAGATGATGTTCGAAAGCTGTGGAATTTTTTAAAATATATTTATATGTTTACACACACACACACCAAAATGTCAGATACATAGTAACTTAAATAATGTAAATTTTTAAAAGCTAAATAAAAAAACAAAAAAACAAAAACAAAAAACAAAAAGACCTTTAGTTGTACAGTCATACTGCTATTAGTGGAAAATAGAACTGATAATTTTCAAGATTAAAATGTTTATGAATTACGAAATACATTTTGATCAGTCACCTGTGCACACTATCTTGAAATATGGTTATGGCAGCAAACTTGATCAGCTAATAGTTAAGTTACAAATAACTGTCCAATGTTAAAATAATCAGATGTGCAACTTATGTAGAATGAAGCAAGCAGAATGAGGCGAGATCTGTATATAATAAACAATTATTACATATACTATACGCACATAGTTAACTGTAGTGGAGACAGAAAAAACAGCAACAACTCACTGGCAGTTCAACAGGAACTTCGGATGGGAAAACTGCCTCCCTCCCATACATCAAAAGAAAAGGTGAATATTTGGTAGTGGTTTGGACCTTCGACCTTATGGAAAACAATATTGCGTCCAAATAAACGTCCAAGTTATTTTGATTTTCATTCACCAATTTAGTGAGAGCTCTACAATGAATAAAATAGAAAAGCAATATAAAACATATGTAGCGGATGGTATTAAGGCTGTCCTAAAAGACTGTTAAAAATTAAATTTGTGTGTTTATTCTTCTGTATAGTTAAAATGGTTTTGGGCAGAAAAGCCATGCTTCCTGTGGTCACAAAGGACTACGATCTATCTTTTGAACCACTGGACCAATTTGTATGATTTTGACGTATGTTTGTATTTGGAATATGCGGATTATGAAAATGTAAGTGAATGTGATGCATACTTTTCAAGTTATGAATAATGTGGAAAAATTGTATTTCTCTGCTTGTGCTAAATTACATTACCCATTGTGTAAGGTAATTGAATCACAAGCAGAGGGGAGGAATTTGTGTGGGAGTGTCTGAGTGTATTGTATGTGTTTATTGGTTGTGTTCCAAAACCCTGTTGGTGGTACTAATGTGTAAGAATGTGTACATAAGCACAATAAACCCACAGCTCTGTCTGTTCACTGCTTGACCCTCAACACGGAGCTTTGTCTCGTTCTTGGTGGGGGGGGATTTATTGTATGCTGTTCCAGTTCGACTGCTAGGAGTGTAAAACTATTCATATGGTTTTTCCTATTCGGCTGTTTACAGCATTCGTATGGTTTCCTGTTCGGAGGATTGGTGTTCTGCAGTAGCTGTGCCTGCATCTCTGGAAAGGGGGACGATCGCCTAAACGTTTTTTACCCCTTATGTACTGTAACAGACCATTTTGCACATAACTGTTTTGGGGTAAACTGCAGCATGTATAATGGGATTATGTGTCACACTGAGGGGAGGAGAGGTGTGTGAGGAAACTGTGACATTATTGGTTACTGTCCTAATTATGATGAATCCCTCCCTTGCATGGGAGAATGCTTTATAAGGAGGTTGTGTGGATTAAAGGTCAGTTCTGCTTCTGATGCGGTGTGTCGTCCAGTCATTGGGATCTGTATGGGGATAAAAACACTTTTCGTGTTTTAAGAGACGCTGGACGTCCTCACGCAATGCATGAGGACTTCCAGCGTCGCTGAAATCCCCATAGGAAAGCATTGGATAATGCTTTCCTATGGGGAGTTGGAATGCGCGCCCGTTGGCTGACGTCGGCGGGGGAGGAGAGTGAGCAGAGCCAAAACCAGCGCTGAAGGACATCGGCGCTGGATACATGTAAGTCACTGAAGGGGTTTTAGAACACCTGGGGATGGGGTGTGGGAGAGAGGGACATAAGTAGTCTGCAGTGCCAGGAAAATGGATTTGTTTTCCTGGCACTGGAGATTCCCTTTAAGTAAACCTGTGAAGAAAAGTTCTACTAAAAGCAGAAATAAAATCAAAACTTGAATTAAACTTGCCTTTTGATGTTATGATTAGTCTTTTCATCAAGGCCGTTGGTCTGTGGGTGATATGCTGCTGTCACGCTTCTTTCGATTCCAAGAAGACTGCACATCTGGTCGTTGAGCTTGAACGAAAAAAAAAAAGAAAAGAAGAAAGTAGGAACATATAATTTTTTATAAGCCAACATGTTACAAAATAAATATTATTGACAACAATGTTATATTGAATGTACACATACTTGATTGACGAATTCTCTTCCCTGGTCTGAAAGTATACGCTTGGGACAACCATGTCGATAGACCATGGAGCAAATATGGCGTCCCACCTCAGCAGCACATTTTGATTTCAGAGGAAAAGCCTCCACCCACTTTGAAAAGTAATCTGTAGCCGTCAATATGTACTTAAAGCCATCCACTGTCTCTGTGAAGGGACCTGTTAAGTCAATCCCAACAAGCTCCCAGACAGCAGATACCTAATGTGATAAAAAAAAAAATATATAATACATTACATTTTTAAATATAACAATGTAATAACATGTTATGAAATACTATAGTAGATATTTACCTTAATACATTGTAACAGCTGTGGAGCAGACAATGGCTTTCCAGACTTTTGGCAATTATCGCATTCCTGGACCTGTAGGAAACGAGTTGTTAACCTGTGTACAAGCTTTTATTAATATAGCAAAACACAAAGATAATTAATGTGTACCCATTTGTCAATATCAGAGGCCATTCCATGCCAGAAGAATCTCGAGGAGATGGCCGACCGCGTTCTGTTGATGCCTGTATGTCCTCCAATGGGCGATGCATGAAACTCTACGAAGATCCTCCTTGCCTCTTCTTCGGTTTTAATAACTCTTCTTCTTCCAACGAAGACCTCTCCTTCTGTAATAAAATTGAAAGATTAGAGGGTTTGTTTAATTACAAATAACTAATATTGACGGTATTTTTGATACTCACCCTTTAAAGTAAATTTGGCAGTGGTCTGCCTGAAAGTCTGCCTCTGTGTCTTAGAATACCCGGGTGGGTATTCGCCAAAACAGAGGAATTGGATGATGTCGTTGTACTTGGTCTCCATTTCTATTAAAATAGAACACAAATTATAATTTTACAAATGTCTCTAAATCACTAAAAAACTACACTAAATTCCATACACGTAATATATGTAGCCACAAACTGAAACTAGCCTTTTCACAGTGAAAGGAAAGCTTCCCCAACATGCGTTGTAAAATACCACAACATAGTGTAAAGTCCACTAACAATGGACACTACAGTGTAACAGAGTAAATCGGCTGCACAGCCTATGAGGATAAAATGTTAAAGTCTTACAAAAGGTAACAACAGTATGGGCATTACTCACCATCTGGTAGTCTGATAAGACCGGACACTGCTAGACAAGTGAGTGGATCAAATGTCGTGCCTGTAAGGGAACAATAAGGAACAAATTATGCAATAGAATTGTATCGCCACGATCTTGGAATTACTCACCGTTGAAAAGTCTAAGACCACACAATAGGCTTGGTGAGGGACTGAATGAAAGGCGAATCCTGTAAGGAGACAATATAAGGACAAAATTATGAACTCTTATTACAGTCACAACACCACACCTAGTGAGTGACTGGATGTCAAAAACAGGATAAGAGGGCTCCCTTTTCCATCACTCTAAGCAATCTAGTCAATTTCAGGGAGGATGGTAAGACACCTCTGGTCGTTGGCAAACATATATACAGGTGATCGTACTAAAGTTAAATCCTGCAGAAAGGCATAAGCGCATACAATGGGTCTATAGTTCAGCTCAGCAGGGGTTAACGGGGGGGGTATGTAGTTCAGCTCAGCAGGGGTTAACGGGAGGGGTATGTAGTTCAGCTCAGCAGGGGTTAACGGGGGGTATGTAGTTCAGCTCAGCAGGGGTTAAGGGGGTATGTAGTTCAGCTCAGCAGGGGTTAGCGAGGGGGTATGTAGTTCAGCTCAGCAGGGGTTAATGTAGTTCCAGCTCAGCAGGGGGTTAGCTCAGCAGGGGGTATGTGTTCAGCTCAGCGGGAGGTTAGGGGTATGTAGTTCAGCTCAGCAGGGGCTTCAGCTCAGGGGGTTATGTATGTAGTTCAGCTCAGCAGGGGGTTAACGGGGGTATGTAGTTCAGCTCAGCAGGGGTTAACGGGGGTATAGTTCAGCTCAGCAGGGGTTAACAGGGGTATGTAGTTCAGCTCAGCAGGGGTTAACGGGGGGTATGTAGTTCAGCTCAGCAGGGGTTAACGGGGTATGTAGTTAAGACCAGCTGAGGGTAATTATTTTTTTTGTGGGGGGGTGGAAATAGTTCAGAGCAGTAGAGGGTAAGTATCAGTACAGAATTTGAGGTTTGCCAAAAAAAAAAAATTTTCTTACCTTAATGGTGTCCTTGAAATCCTTGTACAACTACACCCACAGGATGGTGAAAGGGTGTTAAGTTAGTAGAATAAATGAATAGAATAGGATATCAAACTTGCAGTCAGCACAGGAAAAAGAATCAACCAGTGCATATGAGACAAGCTCCAGCAACGGTCAGGTGATTTTTGAAAATAATCAAGTGAGATAGCCCCTCCTAACCAACAGTCCGCGCATGCGCAGTATAGGGGTAGGGAGATTTCACAGGGCTTAATCGCCATCAGATTTCCCTACCCCTATAGTGCGCATGCGCGGTGTCTGTGAAGCTCTCCCTGTCCCCAAGTGCGCACGCGCGCTGTACCTCCGACGGGAGTAGTTTGGCGCGCATGCGCACTGCGCCTTTATGCGACTCCTCGCTGTTCAAAGTCCCTACCTAGGTGGTGTGCGCCTGCGCGGCTGCGCACACCCCCGTCCCAACGTCACTTCCGGTGCGGCTTCGTCACCGGAAGTGACGAGGGTAGGGTTTTCTAACGGGGTAGGGAAATTTGATAGAACACCGGCACTCATATGGTGTGATGTCCCAGTGTACGATTTATCAATGTTTTGCTTGCAATAATGGCCTGTGTTGTGCTTGTCATAAGGGGTGATGTGCCTCTACTATGCTACAATATGGTGACAAGCATTACTCTGGCACATCACCATAATCGTACAACTTTAAATATGTGTGTGTAAATATATATTTATTATTTGAGGTTGTTAACACAGATTATCATTGGCATTATTGCTATTTCATGTGTACGAGTTCTCCTTGCAGTGATTTCATATAGTGCGGAGGGCTTTGGGTGACAAGCAGGATTCTGTTCCTAAGAAACCTCAGGAACTTTCAATTTATTTTTATTCATTTTTTTTTTATGGGACAGAGAGGCTTAGGAAACAAAATAGAATGATATATATTTCTTTAGTTTCCCTTTACATGCGGAGAATTTATATAGGAGTCCAAGGATTAATCTGACTGTCACTTTGGGGTGAAGAAATAGTTTTTTCCTAGTTTGTTGCAAAATTGGAAGTGCTTCAAACTGGTTTTTTTTTGGATAAACAGCAAAAAACAATGCTAAGAAAATTAGCATTGAGAAAGGGCTGCTGCCCGAAACATTTGCTGCTTTAACTTTGTCCTCAAATAAATTGTGGTAGTGCCTGGGTATGCAAACCTATGCTGGATGCACAGGACTCTTGTTTGTTTTTTGGTTGTGTATACACTGTTGGGACTTCAGTGTGGACTATCTGCAGCACAGGTCTAATTTTCTTTGTTTATACTTTGAATTTTGTAGGCATTTTTTGCCTCTACCTCACCCTATATATAGTGAAAACCAAATGTGAGGAAGGCTGAACTTGATGGACGCAAGTCTCTTTTTAGCTATGTAACTATGTAAGTAATGCTATGAGTACTATGAGCCATGCTATGTGGAACAGCACCCTTAAAAATGTAAAATGAATTCTATCAAGGTTCTATATTTCTTCAGAATGTGATACAGCATTTTTAGCCTAAATCTCATTTGAGTAGTATGCTCAAACGTAGTCAGTAGAAAATGATTGAAATTGATCTAAAGAAAGAAAAAAAATTAAAGGGACACTATAGTCATCAGAAAAACTACAGCTTATTGAATTTGTTCTGGTGAGTATAATCATTACCTCCAGGCTTTTTGCTGTAAACACTGTCTTTTCAGAGAAAATGCAATGTTTAAATTACAGCCTAGTGATAACTTCACTGGCCACTCCTCAGATGGCTGCCTAAAATGCATCCAAACATTCAGTGTCTCCTCCCTCTGCATGCAGACACTGAACTTTCCTCATTTAATTCAATTCATCTCTATGAGGATTGGCAAGGGCTGTGTTTCAATCATGCTGGCTCTGCCCCTGATATGCCTCTTTCTCAGTCTCAGCCAATCCTATGGGGAAGCATTGTGATTGGATCAGGCTACCCCTTCTGATGATGTCAGCAGACTGCTTGTTTTTCTGAGTCTAACAGCATGCAGAGTTACAGCTTCAAGCTTGAATACAGTAAAATGTTTTACTATAGTTATGGAGGCATGAGGGGTCCAGAGGGGCTAGATGGTGGTTTTAACAATATAGGGTCAGGAATACGTTTGTGTTCCTGACCTTATAGTGATCCTTTAACATTTTAACTTTTTCATGATGGGTGGAGGGGTGGCGTCAATACAGGTCCTCGCCAAGGGCGCTGGAGACCCTAGGTACAACTCTGTCCTTATTGCACGGTATTTTACATGAACACTCCAGGCACCATAGCAACTTCATTGACATTAAGTTGTTATGGTGCCAGGAGGTCCCTGGTGATGGCTTACCTTAATGGTTAAACTAGTTTCGAATGGTTTTACCCCAAAGTCTGTGTTCCAGCGCCAAATCTCCCTGCCTCTCAAAATCGTGAAACCTGAAGGCTCATGCAGCGGCACCGTTAATTGGCTGAAAGCGATCAGTATGTTTCTTTTTAAGTCAGTTTTATGAATAAGGAGTCATTGATATCTTGAGAGTGTCAGCTGGTTTTCCCAATTTTGAGGAAACGAAAGGATAAAGAGGCAGGGAGTATCATCCCTGTAACACAGACTTTGCTAAGGTTGTACTGGTGCCTAAACTGTTCCTTTAATTTACAAGTTCTTATCCTGCTCTGCTAATTGCCTGCTATAGCTCTCAGCAGCTTGTGTGTAATTAAAGGTCACTTACCTCTTAAAGAGATTTCTTGTTTTGTACTTCATGGGTTACTTCAACCACCCTGACCACTGCAATGATTTGAGGTGGTCCCGGTAGTAGGGGTACAGTGTTTCTGCTTTAAACACTGCAGATATTGAGTTATTGGCAGTTGTGTAATAGGTGCTAATTGCACCTCCAGCACACATGACTTAGGCAACCCAGAACTCTATTCTATGCCTAATATCAATTTTTTTTTTTTTAAATAACTTTTTAAAATAACTTCTGTCGTTAGTGAGCAATGCACACTGGTGACAGATGTGCTTAGATTCTAACTTGCAGGCAGAGCTTGCAAGGGGAAGTTCATTCTCCCCACCCTTCATTTAATAAGCCCTTTCCGCTTCCCCACATTTAGTTTTTGTTTTTAAATCTGCATGGAGACAATTAATTTTCTTCATAGAGATGCATTGATTTTTTTAATGTTTATTTTTGTAAACATATTTTCAAATGCCAAAGTTGGATTTTTAACATATCTGAGAAGCACACCTGCTCCTCATGTCTAGTTAAAGCCAAACACTCTCCTGAATGGTGTGCATCCCTCATTATTCACATCTTTGAGACTTTATTATTGGAGGGTTTATTCTTTGCTTCTCACGCACAATGCTTTCCAAGTTTCTTCTTTAGCTCCACACCTTTGCTATCTACACCTGACTTACAAGACTAAAGCTCTGATTCCCTGACATACTCTTTCCTTCCTCCTATAGTCTGGCCTTTCCTTTCATATTCTCCATCTTTTCTCCACTGTCATGGACATATTTATTGACAAAACTCTGAGTACCTCCGCCTCGATGCTCCTAGTGCTTGCCGAGGACTCCAAGCCCTCCAACCAACACCATCAGCACTGCAGACCCCACATCCAGCGATGCAGCTGTGCCAGGTCTCGCCGTCCTTCACCTACCCTGGACCCAAGGCCAGGTTCCAGCTTCCAGTGGGCAGACCTCTCTTCCTCCAGAGAGCGTAGCAGGAACAAGAACAGCTCTTACAAGAGCTTACCCTGGGGAGTATAGTGTGATTATAGCAATCCCCAGAGTGTAGTTATCCCATCCCCCAAGCATGAGCCAAGGCTTCAAGAAAGGGTCAAGCAGGTCTGTTTAATGAGCACCAAAGGACTTTCTTTTATACAAGATTTTCCACAAGGTTACCACCCACGTGGTCTTGTAGAACAGCAATCAAACACATTACAATACAGTCAGACACTCCCAGCCAAGGCACACAAACCCTCCTCTCTGCTTGTGATATAATTACTGAACACAATGGGTTAACTTAATTATCACAGGCAGGAAAATATACACTTTTACACAATATTCATGACTTTAAAAATATACATCACGTTCACATAAAAAACCCGACATGTTCAGAACAAGCATAACTAGGGGACAAACATATTTTAAAAAATCACCCGAATCGGTTTAACAGGTTCGGGAGATAGGTATAAGTCACCTTTGACCGCAAGCATGGCTTTCCTATCCAAAAGAGTTCCATAGATTTTGCCTTGCGGCCGGTTTATTCATCCCAGTTCACATGTCCTTCGAATGCACGAACGGGCGCCGTTCGTGCAAATAGTAATGTCAATGCGGCGTTCGAATAGTCGAACGCCGTTCTGCTCCATTCGAATGATAAGAGTTCAAAAAGAAGGTAAACATCAGCGATTTTTGTGCCATTGAGTAGCCGATTTTAGATCCATGAACTCGACGGCAAATCACAGCTGACCGCGTTCGAATGAATCAAAATGGCCGCCGCCACCTGTTCGGTTGTCGAATAGCGGCCACTTTGACTACTTCAGCTGAATCCGAAGTGCCAAAGTAAAGATTGTAGAATTGTGCCAGTTCCATTTAAAGGGCCAGAACAGTCTTTTAAACACCAATAAGTCCAAATAGTGTTTTTAACTGGTAAAGTCTCCCAGGGACCATAGTCACATGGCAGGAGGCTGGCAATTAGTCCTCTCCAGGCACAAGTGGCGAAGGACACTTCGTCACAAAGTACATTACAGAATCTATCAATAGTGCAGTCCATCTTCTTCAGGCCTATTCTTCTAAACTTTATTATTAACAAGGCAGAGTACCACAGAGGATGAGCTACACCAGCTACAATCCACAATTCAAAAACATTCTACAGTGAATTCTTTACAGGACAAACTGGATGGCCTGGAAAACAGAAGCAGATGAAACAACCTCAGATTTGTTAGCGGACATCATTCCTACTCTTCAGTCCTGGATTCTGGACACTTTAAAGATTGCGACTGTCACAAACGCACCCTACTCCAAGAGTGTGCGTGACGTAGTTGTGGTTGTGAAAGGGTTAAAGTTGACTATTTGTCTGCACTAGACCGGAAATAATGACAAAATCCCCCTTTAACACCACCCACACGTAAACATAATAATATAACTATTACTATTTTAACGCTGCCACCACCAAGACAATTTATAAATGGGGTGCCTTGGTCCCCCAGGTAAATCAACAATAAAACCCACCAAATATTACTTAGTACAATATTCAAGGAATTACAAAAATACTAACTAGTCTCTTCAGGTAACGTGATTCTTAACCAGACAAAGGCAGAACTTAATAAATGAATGTTTATTATGAGCAAAAATTAATCACAGTGCATATAACAATATATGATAAACAATTATTTACACCAACAACAGATAAAAACAAAAAGGATAAAATACAGAAGTCCTAATTACTCACTTAGGTTTTCAAAGTTCAACTTCTGTCCAGGGGGTCTCTGGCAAGGAAAGATGGTGACTCACTCAAAATTAGATCTTGGCCCCAAGCAAGTACACAAGCACCCTTCAAGATCACAGGAGATATACCCTGTAAATTACCACGCCTCACCCAGGGGTGGAGCCAAGGCGTACCTATAGAGATACTAAGTGACCACCTCCTTTGTTCCAGAAAACAACAAGCCACATATAAACTTTTGGTTTTATCTCCTCTACTGTAGTTGCCACAGAAATAATAGTTGCCTCTATGAATTTGTTATTATGTTCCCATTCCATAGACATGTTGCATGACCCACCCATGATCCAATAGGACAGACAGCACAATTCCTGCCACACGGTTTAAGTTGTGCAACTCATATTTAGGCTTAAGAGAGTGAGCTTATCCCATTCCAAATATAATAAAAATGAGCAAGATGATAAAGAGAGCGCATATACAAAATAGAAACCAATGTGGTAGTAAATGGTACCCAAGGTACCCTATAGATAACAGCTGCTAAACAAAAAGAATATTCCCAAATCCTGTATCAAAATACTAAAAATGTTGTCAGCGCTTAGAAGATAATCCCCTTAAATAATAACAAGGGTGCATATATATAAAAATAATGTAGCGATAAAAATCTAAACTCTACATTAAAGAGCTATAGTAAGAGACTAAAAATACAGATAAAATGTTTGAAAATATGTCTCTGAAAAGTCCAAAAGTCATGTAAGATCCTATGGGGGAGAGTCCAAAATCTGTAATGGTAAATGGAAACCCAGAAGGGTACTTGGAGATTCCTAAGGCAAAAAAAGAAGAAAGAGATATAGTGTAACTCTATAACATTTATTGCCCCAGTATAACAAAAAAATCCCCCCCTAAATAGGAACTCTCACAATATAAAAGAAATTGTACTTATTCCTAAGGACCATGTGGGAGAATCTTTGCGGCTGCTGATTCTTGTAGTCCCCACAGATTGTCCGGTTCCCCAAAGCAGACAGCATCCACCTCGTGCACTCAGGTGAGCTGTCCGAAGATGTTCCTGTGGGGAACTGCTGTAGATAAAAACGGCTTCTTCCTCGAGCTTAATCCACAGGGGATATGCAGCAAAGTCCCCCTAGCACCTCATCAACGCGTTTCGTCCTACTACTGAGGACTTTTTCAAGATAGCCTATCTTGAAAAAGTCCTCAGTAGTAGGACGAAACGCGTTGATGAGGTGCTAGGGGGACTTTGCTGCATATCCCCTGTGGATTAAGCTCGAGGAAGAAGCCATTTTTATCTACAGCAGTTCCCCACAGAAACATCTTCGGACAACTCACCTAAGTGCACGAGGTGGATGCTGTCTGCTTTGGGGAACCGGACAATCTGTCGGGACTACAAGAATCAGCAGCCGCAAAGATTCTCCCACATGGTCCTTAGGAATAAGTACCATTTCTTTTATATTGTGAGAGTTCCTATTTAGTGGGGGGTTTTGTTGTTATACTGGGGCAATAAATGTTATAGAGTTACACTATATCTCTTTCTTCTTTTTTTGCCTTAGGAATCTCCAAGTACCCTTCTGGGTTTCCATTTAGCATTACAGATTTTGGACTCTCCCCCATAGGATCTTACATGACTTTTGGACTTTTCAGAGACATATTTTCAAAGATTTTTATCTGTATTTTTAGTCTCTTACTATAGCTCTTTGATGTAGAGTTTAGATTTTTATCGCTACATTATTTTTATATATATGCACCCTTGTTATTATTTAAGGGGATTATCTTCTAAGCGCTGACAACATTTTTAGTATAATAAAAATGAGGCTTAATTATTAAACTGTGGGTAAGTATTACTGTTTCTCTTGGATAAAATACTGGAACACAAGGATCTTCATGAAACTAATCCCATTACCATATCAAATGATTGAACTAGACTTTACAAGGTACATGCCAAATGGATGAATAGACATTCAGACTTGTTCCAAGTGTAGAACCTCACACCTTGCAGATCCTTGATTACGTCACATCCATATAGTTACATAGCTGAAAAGAGACTTGCGACCATCAAGTTCAGCCTTCCTCACAAATGTTGTTGCTGTTGATCCAAAAGAAGGCAAAAAGCTGGTCTGAAGCGCTTCCAATTTTGCCACAAACTAGGAAAAAATTCCTTCTTGACCCCAAAATAGCAGTCAGATGTCTCCTTGGATCAAGCAGCTATCACCCCACTAATTAGAAATTATATCCCTGTATGTTATGTTTTTGTAAGTATTTATCCAATTTCAGTTTAAACATCTGTATGGACTCTGACAAAACCACCTCTTCAGGCAGAGAATTCCATATCCTTATTGTTCTTACTGTAAAAAACCTTTTCTTTGCCTTAGATGAAATCTCCTTTCTTCCAGCCTAAATGTGTGACCTCGTGTCCTATGTATAGCCCTGTTTATGAATAGATTTCCAGATAAAGGTTTGTACTGGCCCTGAATATATTTGTATAATGTTATCATATCCCCTCTCAGGCACCGTTTTTCCAAACTAAAAGATTAAATTTTTTTAACCATTCTTCATAACTAAAATGCTCCATTCCTTTTATCAATTTTGTAGCTCGTCTCTGGACCCTCTCCAGTGCCATGATATCCTTCTTTAGAACAGGCGCCCAAAATTGCAAAGCATATTCAAGGTGTGGTCTTACCAGCGATTTATAAAGAGGCAAAATTATATTTTCATCCCGAGAATTTATGCCCCTTTTTATACATGACAAAATCTTACTGGCCTTAGCAACTGCAGATTGACATTGCATATTGCTGCCTAATTTGTTGTCTATAACAATTCCCAAATCTTTCTCGTGTGTGGTTATCCCTAATTCACTACCATTTAGTGTGTAATTTGCTTGTGCATTCTTAACCCCGAAGTGCATAACTTCTGCCATTTTAGTGCCCAGTCTCCCAATCTATCCAAATCTCTCTGCAGCAAAGCAATATCCTGCTCACATTTTTTTACTTTACAAAGTTTTGTGTCATCTGCAAACACTGATACATGGCTTTCAATGCCTATTTCAAGATCATTTATAAATATGTTAAATAGAAGTGGTCCCAAAACAGAACCCTGAGGGCCACCACTTACCACTTTTATCCAGCCTGAAAATTTACCATTAATGACAACTCGTTGTACTCACTTCTTCATAGAATGCAATTAGTTTAGTTTGACATGACCTATGTTTCATAAAACCATGCTGATTATTGCTAATAAAGTTCTTCCCAATGAATTCCTGAATATTATCCCTTAATAGCCCTTCAAATATTTTCCCAGTTACAGAAGTTAAGCTCACAGGTCTATAATTTCCAGGCAAGGATTTTGAACCCTTTTTAAATATAGGAACAACATCTGCCTTCCTCCAATCCTCCGGTACAACACCTGAAACAAAAGAATCTTGAAAAATGAAATACAGAAGTTCACTTATTTCCCCACTTATCTCCTTTAGTACTCGTGGGTGAATACCGTCAGGCCCCGGAGCTTTATTTACATTAATTTTCTTTAATAGCTGTAGCACCTTGTCTTGAGTTATCCAATCACAAGTTATTTGCAAGTTTTTTGCAGCAATCATTTGCATATCTCTTGCCATAGGATCCTCATTAATATATACTGAAGAAAAATAGTTATTTAAAATTTCTGCTTTTTCCTGGTCTTCATTAGCTAATAAACCCTACTCTGTTTCAAGTGTACCTACACTTTAATTTTTTTATTTTTTTAGAATTGATGTACTTGAAAAAAAAATTGGGGTTGGTTTTGCATTCTTTAGCTATCAATTTCTAATTTTCTAGTTTAGCCACTTTAATTACCTTTTTGCAAGCGTTATTGGCTTCCTTATATCTTAAATAGGATGCCTTTGATTTGTCTGATTTAAATGCCCTTTTCTTATTTTTAATCTCTTGTTTTACTTCTCTACTAAGCCACATTGGTTTTAATTTGTTTCATTTATGTTTATTACCCATTGGTACATACTGATATATGTACCTTTCTAATATTTGTTTAAATAGTTTCCATTTATCCTCAGTGTTTTTATCACTAAGGAGTTTATGCCAGTCGATATGTTGTACAGCTGCCCTAATCTTATTGAAATTGGCTTTTTTAAAATTATATGTTTTAGTATACCCCACTTGCTTTTGCTTTTTTGAGTTTATTTCAAAATTTACCATATTGTGATCACTATTTCCCAAATGCTCCCCTACTTGAATGTTGGTTAAAAGATCAACATTGTTTGTTATGACAAGATCCAGACAAGCATCCTTTCTAGTTGGTGCCTGTACCAGTTGTGACATAAAGGTATAATTTAACACATTCAAAAACCTGATGCCCCTTGCTGAAGTACTAGTCCCACTTTCCCAATTTATGTCTGGATAATTAAAATCTCCAATAATTAACGTGTTACCTCGATTTGCAGCTTTCTCAATTTTCTCTAACAGCTGTTCTTCCTCAATAATATTTACATTAGGTGGTTTATAACATATCCCAACCAATAATTAATTTCCCTTTGTTTGCCCCAAGCAGATATCTACCCATAAAGCCTCCACCCTTTCCTCGTCACACTCTACATGCCTAAGATTTGACTTTAACTCATGGTTGACATATAAGCATACCCCACCACCCTTCTTGTTTTTCCTATCCTTCCTAAATAACGTGTACCCATTTAAATTAACTGCCCAGTCATGTGTCTCATCCCACCATGTTTCTGTTATGCCTATTATATCATATTGTTTAGTGTATGCTTTTGCCTCTAGTTCCCCCATTTTGTTATTTAGGCTCCTTGCATTAGTAAGCACACATTTAATATTATCATGAGTCTTTTGTACTTTTTGTGAATTATCAATATTACATACATCCTCTATTCTGAGCTTTCCCCTCCCCCCATCTCCACCCCCTTTGTTCTGAGCTTTAGCCCATCTCATCTCCATTTTCTAGATTGCTTTGACCCTCCCCCCCCTAACACTAGTTTAAAATCTCCTCCAACCTTTTAGTAATATCCTTTTCACATTGCTATGCCATTCACACTACCCCTTCTGTCATCTGACCTCTGTGGGGGTCCCAGCTTCAAAAGATGTAACCCCTTTTGACCTCAACAATACCATCTCTGTAATTTGTGCCATTTACTATACAAATTACATTAAATGATAATATTCCATAGGGTAATAATAAATTATGCACCCTTGCCGTGACAGCGACCACCTCTGACATTTCTCCGGTCATCAAACAAGCTCACAGGTTTGGCCTGTGTTTGCACAGGACACCCAATGGCACAAAGCATTTACACCTATCTGCTCAGTACTCTAAAAGAGCTTTGCCCTTCTTTATTCTGCCACTCTTCGTTTACAAATTGCCAATCACAACCATCTCCTCTGTTGTTAGGTAAGAGATCCTCCAGAATGACCTGCCGGACCAGGACAAAGCATCTCCAGGCACGTCAGCCCACCTCTCGCCTAATCAAGAGGAGCAGTAACATCGCCATTTAGATGTTCTTATGGATCCAATAGTTTGGGATATATATATATATAGTAAAGTTTATTTTTTATATAGAATTAAACTTTACAAAAATATGTAAAGCTTTAGGGGCATCTGAGGGAAAAAAAAACAAGGTGCAAAAGACTACTAAGAACAGACAACAGCTTGCCTTTTGGTGGGTCCCCGCTCAGATCTCAAGCTGGTTTTAGCTCAGCTTGTGCCATTACAAAAATAGCCATGCCATTTGCTATCAGTCTGATTCAACCCAAAAAGGCAGAACAGATCCAAAATGCAGACTGGCTCTCTTTGCAAGAGAGATTCAGCAACCCCAGATGATCGTTTCATCCTTGTTAGGCATCATTAGTGAGATATAGCAGATATCCCTCTAGGCACCGTTAGCAACCTGAAATAAAGGGTTAAACATTAGAAACTTTTAAAGTGGGTAAAAGAGGATTTTCTATTGCAAACAAACAATAAAACCAGCACATAAAACCTGCTCCAGTACCTGCAAAGTTTACTGTAGTCCGTGTAACGAAAAGGCGCCATGGACCAGTTGATTGAGAGTTCTCTTTTCATTTCACATATATTACACATTTTGCACATATTGCATGCACACATTCATAATACAGATCTACATCACTTTTTTTTGTTTTTCATATACCACAGTTAGGTTTTTATTTGAAAGTGAGATTGGCAGTTTGTAAGGTAGTGATTGCATGTTTGATTGTTTGAAAGGGAGAGTAAATGTTAAAATGTCTAAAAATAATATTGGAGGATAAAAGTTGGAGATAGCTGGAAGAAGTGAGGAGTGGAGAGGGAGAAGACCGGAGTGTAGTGGAGAGTGTATGTGAGAAGGAATGGAAGCCGCAGAAGTATGGAAGAAAGGAGACTTGGGAGTGGGACTGGGTATCTCTCTCATACATTGGAAGGCCAGGGAGGGTGGTGCTGGTCTGTTGCTACACTGTTACCAGGGAGGGCAGTGCTGGCCTGTCACTACACAGTCATCAGACAGGGCCTTAGTTCAACATTGCAGAGTACAATGCAAGGGTGCAAGCCATTACAAAGAGTGTACCTTCATCAGTAGTCTGAATAAAGGGAGGAGGAAGATGTTGTCAATGCCACAGACGTGACATCAAGTACTGTAAAAGTCAGTAAAAATGTCATACAGAGCCAGATTAACAGGTTAATTCAAGCATCATGACTTTTTCAGGAATTTGGTGCCTGGAGTTTGTACGTGCAGCACTTCACTTTGAAACTATGCACATACAGAGTTTAACACCTCAGCTGGTAGAGGCTTATCTCCACCTCCGGCAGCATCATTGAAGTGTCATCAGCCAGCCTGGAACTAGAGTTCTGGGCTGGCTTTAGTCAATTCTTTTGTTGCACAGAATGTCAGTCATTTGCTTAGCAGCTCTTGGCCAATGAATGGTGATGGCTGTAGCTTCCGGCTTCTACAAAGGGGCATCACCATTCACCAGGAAGCATCAGAGCCTGCAGTGGTCCAAGGTAATGGGGTAAATCTTTCCTTAACATTTTTGCAATTGCTGGGGAACTCAGGATAGGGGACTCCTGGCATCATAACCACTATAGTGGGCTGTAGTGGTTAGGATGCTTGTAACCCTTTATAATAATCTGGAGACTGGGATAAGAAGGAAGGGAATACCAGACAATAGGATAGGCCCCTAAATTCATATTCTGCTTAGGTTCCTATGACACTTTAAAGTAGAATCAGCACATTCTAGAATCCCCTACATTTAACAATTTCCAGACCCATTGTGAATGATATGTTCTTCCCTCCCGTAAAAATAGCCCTGTATTTTTATTTTCACATTTATGGATTTGATGAACAAGGCACTAATAATTTAAACATGATATTCAGATATATTATTTTATTTACAAAGTACCAATACATTATGCAGGACTGTACAATGGACAAACGTATAGATTACCACTTAAAACCAACAGACAGAGGAACAACATTTGAGAAAGTCTAGCTCAAATGGGCTTACAATCTACAAGGAAATGGGGGTACATTTATAAAAAGTGCAATATGCTGAGGTGGTCCAGCCACATTTCATTTTTGTACACAGTGGGAAGATAAAGTGCCAATTTAACAATTTATATTAATTGTGTTTGTTATTTATATAAACTATACCGGTATGACTAGACAAGGCATTTGATCATTCTGATCAGTTGGTTTGGATGAAGCAGGGGTAGACATCTGCAGGAATGGAAGTTAGTTATTTGCCAATGTGTATATGTTTATATATTAATATTTGTAGTATTAGGAAGAGGGATACATATTGCCATGTCTTCAAAAATCAGTACATTCTGTTTATTGAAGAACACAACTATCAGTGTGCTCAAGAGGCTACTAGGTTCTTATGTTGATCAAGTACTTCCTACTTCTTTCCTTCAAAAAAACCAAACAAGAGTCCTGCGCATCCAGTATAGGTGTGCACACCCAGGTGCTACCACAATTTGAGGACAAAGTTAAAGCAGCAAATGTTTCGAGCAACAGCCCTTTCTCAATGCTAGCAATTTATATTAATTGTGTTTGTTATTTATATAAACTATATGACTAGAGAAGGCATTTGCTAGCATTGAGAAAGGGCTGCTGCTCGAAACATTTGCGGCTTTAACTTTGTCCTCAAATAAATTGTGGTAGCACCTGAGTGTGCACTCCTCTACTGGATGCACAGGACTCTTGTTTGTTTTTTGGTTGTATATACACTGTTGGGACTTCAGTGTGGAGTATCTGCAGCACAGGTCCAATTTTTCTTTGTTTATACTTTGAATTTTGTAGCCATTTTTTGCCTCTATCTCACCCTATATATACACACTTTTTTCCTTCAGCTGGAGGTTAACCAATTGATGACTTCCAACTATAGAAACTGAGTATTGACAGATCATGAAATAAGTGTTTTTACTTAACCAATTTCAGGCCTTTCAACAGTCCTGATTTAGGAGGGGCAGAACCACTTTCAGGATTCTGTCTCACCATCCTGATATTGTTCCCTGGTGTCCCTTATCTGGGAACACCAATTGTTCCAGCCAGAATAGCGGAGGTGCATAATCTGCCTCTGGCTATGGCCTGCCAGGAGGCTGTCACTCAACTTGGTGTGCACTTACACCAGGCTGACACTTTTTTTGTGGGTAAACCCACCCCTTTTGCAAGTTGTGTCACTGACACACCTGCTCACTCACCCCTCTCCCAAAATCATACCTGCCAATGTTAAGAAGTATGCAATTTAATTTTATTTGTATTATTAGAAAATCTTTATATACTAGTAAGTGAAACATTATGAATTGAAGACCATATTCCTAAATTTAGGCCCAAATAGTCAAGTTAGAAATAATTGAAATGGAGATTTGTTTTTTTTTTTTTTTGCTCTTTGTGCTTATGCCTACAGACTGTAATTTACCAGACAACACAGATTACTATTAAAATTAACTTTTTACATAAGTGATAATAAGTAGTAATGATTTTACCCAATAATTCTCGAGATAGCAAAACATCCAAATATATGCATTACTATCACATAACTGATACAAATTCATAAAACGTGAGGTCATGTATATTGGTCTCCATTTATATTTATTTGCAATATTCAATCATTATACATTGTATACCACTTCTGACTGAATGTAGCACAAATATTCACCAGTAGTTTTTTTAAATTTGTTAATTGCTAGCAGTCATCAACAAACATTCAGTTACTCCATACCGCTATGCTAAGAGTCTGCAATAGTGCTGTGCAATGCAAGAAAAGCAGGTAAAAAAAAATTCTTCTGTCCAGCAGAAAAATAGTTTTTCATACAAGAACCTGGCAATTTTACTGCAGAGACATCTCTTTGGAGTTTCACATATTTGTGCAGTCTCTAAACCTGACTGATAATTTGAGCCTCCTCTGGATCATACCACTGAAGAGGAGCCCCTTCTGCTGTTCTCCTAAGTACATGCCGATGAGATACCTGATGGAAAAAAAATTAGACAATGTTTTAGAAGTACAGGATAAGAGTGAATAATATATACATAACATTTGCTGGAGAAAATATACATAATACATAACATTTAAACACATACTACTAAACCAGAGATAAATACATCTATAGAGGTAGTTTTTTTTTTTTTTTTGCTTCCTTTCTTAATTCTGCTGTGCTGTTATTTATATTCAATAAATGTTTGAAAATAATCACACAGAAAATTAGGGGGGTGGAGGGGTGAAACATTGAGAAAGCACATGTAAAAAGTGAAATGTAGAAAATGGTAAAAGAAATATACAGGATATGCTCAGTATAAAGTACATAAACACCCTCCCCTTTGGCCGATCGGCTCCCCCAGCATACTCCGCGTCCTCCACCTAACTCCCATATGCCCGAATGTCTGGAGAAGATGAGAACTCTAGCCAAAAAAAATAATTTCCCACAGGCCTCCTGCCTCCTAGTAGTGTTGGCTCCAAACACATCCATCTGTCTCATCTCCTCAAATCTAGCCACCCACCAACGCAGAGGTGGTGACATTTGTTGTTTATAAAACCTTGGAATCAAAGCTTTCGCCTAGTCCAGAAGGAGAGGCATTATCGACCCTCCACTTTTCACCACTTTGTATATTTTGAACCAAAAATCCTGGATCCCTGAACAGTCCCACCAGATGTGGATGGATGGGGAGTTTTCTCTGCGCCCCCTCCTGTACAATACCAGTGTGTCCGGATCTTATAGGATAGTCCTTGAGTCTTAGCATCTTTTGAGCTTCTAAGCTATATTTTGTCCCATTCTGCCTCCATGAATGACTGTCCCAGGGCCTCCTTCCACCATAAAAGGGGTGGTAATGTGTACCTATACTAAATCAGTATTCCATACAGTAGGGATATCATACTGGCAGGGGCGATTCCCCACAGCACATTTGTTCAAACTCAGTGAGTTCCCTCTTTAAGTACATCTTTTGTTGGATAGAAGCCAACTACTGTGACAGTTGATGGTGCGTGTGTTTTTCCCTCTTGAGTAATCATGTTGCACCCTACGGTAATAGAAGTAAATAAGAAAATAGCTGTTTGATTAAAAATAGGCTCAATTAGAGGCTTGTTATTTCTCAATTATGACCTAAAATAAAAATACTAACTGATACATGCAGATATATACAACCTTTAAGGTGTGACTGATGAAGGAGGGGGAAGAACAAAACCTAGAATTATACACAAGCCTCATAGAAAAAACATGAACATGTCTGTACAGGATGGTTTGACATCACACATTACAAAATACAAGCAGAGTAAACAGGAGTAAGATACTGAATATGAAGGATATGGAACAAGTTGGGACCTAATGTACATGACTTCATTGAACTATATGAAAACCATTTTAAAGTGTATAGTCAAGCAACAAAAAAGGATGTGATTTCACATCAAAAAAGAGAAGTGGACTCCTGTCAAAGGGAATGCAAACTTGCTTCAAAAGCAGACTGACATTTTGAAAATGAACATAGTAAATATTGAGCAGGAGTAGTAGGAGAAATATCATATTCTCCAAAGAGACAATTTGAAGGGGTTCTCTAAGCACTATGACTATAGATCATTGTAGTAGTTACTGTACAAAGGTAGGTGCATAACCCTTGATTAAGTTAAACTGCTTTTGAACAGTTTGACAAAACCCAGTCTGGTCTCTACACTGCTGCTCGGCTAATGTGGAAGCGCATTATCAAATGCATTAGCCCATCCAACTAAAACTATATTGTTAGGAATACAAACATACATTTCTAATGATATAGTGCTGGACAGCATAGTAAAGTATTGGAAGGCTAGGGCGCATGAGTGGAAAATTTTTACGCTGCACCAATCAAATGGTTTCTCTGAGACCATCTGATTAAAATAGCCAAGTCTTGTGACAGTGACAAGTAGTGTGACAGCCACTAGCGGCAATTTAACCCTGCAATGCAAAAATGCCATTCCTGCAGGACAGCAATGTTTCCAGTAGTAGGGTTAAAACGACTGGGTGTCCCTTTAGGGGTTGGTAGTCCAGGATATCAAACAGATTAAACAAATAAACTTACCAATAATCTACAGAATATTTGCCAACATATTGTTTACAGATCATAAATATATTTGATATCACTATTACTTTTAAAAGCTGAGGAGTATATCTACATTTCATTCAAGCAGAATAGCCACAGAACAAAAATTTTAAATTGCATTTTAGTAAGAATTGGGTGCTAGATTTGCATCAGGTTCAGTTGACTGATTCTGTGTCCAGCCAAATAACCAGTCCCAGTAAAATGTGAAAAAAGAATGAGACAACAACAAAGAACTGAATAAGTTTGGAAACTAGAGAAGACCTGAAGGCAATTATAATTTAGTAATAATCTCTAATGAGGTAGGATATATACCTGGTTTCGGAATTGATGTTTTTGAGACAAACTGGAGTGGAAGCATGATTCTCACCCACTAAAAGTTCTAAGTTGAACCAAGCAAAACACTCGTGTGTCCTTGCCAAAATGTTCATGCAGATCTGCTTATCCACACATCTAAGTCAATCTGAAGAGCATATATTGGGATCTTATAGTGTCTGTTTTCACCCTTGTTTCATATATTATTGTAATTTTCTAAACAGCAAGATCACAATTAAAACAGACATCCCACTCAAGATTGATGAACACGGCATGACATCACATTAGGTCAGAGGTACATGTGGTTAAATGGACAGAGTCCAATAAGTCAGGGGTATGAGTCAAATTTCAGAGTGTAGAGCCCCACAATTTCAAACGTCATCAGCTGCCACTGAATATATCATTCAGTTCCAACCCAAAATACACAAATAAAAAAAAAAATCAAGCATGGGTGATCCCAAAAATATTATCCAACAAATGTTTGTTTCTTTAAAATGATTACACATGGGTGAACTCATTTCATATGACATTAATTGTAGGGTACAAAAAAAATAGGGCTTCTTCTTTGCACTGTAATCGCATTTTATTGCTTAGACCTTCCATAGTCTACCTTTCATTTCAGCATGGGAACAAGACTTGAAGGAGGAATTAGGGGGGCAGACTGGTGCAATCTACTTTGAATAAAGTATAACATTTTAAATAAAAAAAAATCTGCTACAAAATGCTAGTGTGATGGTCCATACATCCCCCTCAAGATTCTACCAGGAATGCCTTCTGATTGTTTTCAGGGCTGCAGGGAAGAAGGTACTTACCTAAAAATCTGTTAGTCCTGCCCCAAAGCTTTGTTTGATAAATTGTCTAGGTGTCACAATGTGACCCTTCCTCCAAACCTTTGAAAGCCTTGCTAATAGGGAGCACAGGAAGCCAATCTCACCCATACAGCACACAGATTGCAAAAAAAGGGAGGGATCCACACTCATCACCTGTAGACCTCGGTGCACTGTACCTAGGGCTGACAAACCCGTAATCCATATAGTAACAGCAAAGTAGTCCAGGCACTCAAGGTCTTCATACATCAGAAGATCTATTGGAAAACATGACAGATACATCAGCAGATTTATTGGAAAAACAAGACAGATGCAGCTGTATCTCATGTTTTTCCAATAAATCTGCTGATGTATGAAGACCTTAAGTGCCTGGACTACTTTCTGTTACCATGCAGCACACAAGCATATCTTTGGCTTTGCGACTCTGCCTGGCCAAGACTTGGTCAGGCAAAGGTGGCTCTGACCTCACACATCCAAGTCGAGGCTAGGCTTTGGTATGTAATCTAAATGTAAAAACTGTTGGCCACCATTCATGAAACCACCGATCCTTCCTAAAAACATAGTGCCCCTGGATGAAGGCATAAGTTCCTCAAGCCCTTGCCTTCAACCTCTTTGTAGTGGTCTTGGTTAGAGGGGCATGGTCAAGAATAGTTGCTGTCACGGATGGGAATTGCTGCACTTTCCCTTCCTTAACTGTCTACTCTTCTTCTTTTCTTAATATCCTGGGCTGCTAGCCTGCTTGAGGAGTTCTAAATTTTTCTCTTTCCTGTGATATGATAAAACACTAGAGGTTATTGGTTCTTTTACCTGCGTTTTTGTTGGGATCTGTTCTTCTAGCTTCTACTGTCAGTATATTTATACTGGCAGAAATTTTGTGTTAAGACAGAAATTAAAAGTGTATACTGTAAGTCACCATCAGAACAGAGGTGACTCCATGTTGTATTACAAGGCTAAGACAGACACAAGTTTCTTTGTAACTCTATTCATTCAGGTCTGAGGTAAAGAATGCGACTAATTAGAGACATTAGAGATAAAACCTGAGATAAGGCATGATGTCTAACAGCAAAAGGGGTGTTGAATGCTACAACCCAGAGACAAACATTATATATATATATATTTATACACACACACACACACACATATATATCCACATATAACTTACTATTATATTAATCATATATAATTAGTACTAAATTAATATAGAATATTCATGGATATGATATCAATGAAGAAATGTCATGTTATTTACTAATGTTAGTGGAATATGTGTAATCTTAACTACAGTTTCACACAAGAAAACCAGACACTAAATGACAGATAACACTAAGTAATTAATTTTACATTCTAAAATACAAGGCATTGTAAGAAAAGGTGAAACTAAGGCTACAGGTGCCAATTCTAAAATTATGACTGAAAATGCAGACGCTCTGTCTGGGTAAGAGTGAACCAAACGCTTTGAAGATGACAGCTTCTGTGATGTATAGTAGCCACAAGAGAGAACAAAAATGACGTAAAACGTATCACGAAATTCAGTTAACCCATTATACAAAAAGGTAAATGGACCCCCTGACAATATTTTTTTGGTGATGTAATTGCACCATCTACTGACCAAAATCTAGATGATAGTCTGTAGGGAAGACACACCCACAGTTTCCTATTGGTCCTATCAACTAGTGACGTATAGGGTAACTAGTGCTTTAAAAATTAAGGACAAAGGAGAGAGAGGACTCTTGGACTGGACTCAAGACTCCCACTCTCAAATACTCTCAAACACTCAGACTCATACTCTCTAAACACTCTCACTCTGAGAATGGACTCACACCTAACAGCTAAAATCTGGAGCCAAAGCTGGACATACCTAATTCTTAGTATCTTTCCAACTAACACAACTTCAAAACTCTTCTATTTTCATACAATTCTCTATTCATCATACTTGCATTCAAAATTCCTGGGACATATCTACACATCTGATAGAAAATCTACAACATAACTGGTATTTATGCTGGTTTTATTTAATTTAAATTTTAAATTTTACTAAAAGGCAGAATATACTTGGATAAAAGCTGGTGATTCCAAACATTAAGGAGTCATGATTCGTTAAGAATATATAGAATTCGGAATTCCATTCCTGCAGGTGGACCAATGAACTCTATATTACTTTTAACTTTAAAAATAAAATACCAGGTAATTATCTAGATATATTAGCTTACGTAATCTAGAAATAGTGAATCTTAATTAGGAAAGTTAAAATTCTGCAGATGTAAAATCTGGTTAGAATTATTCTTATTTGATGGACATAGGAATGGTGAATGATTTTGTATGAGAATTATTGTAGTTGTAAAATTGCAATATAATAGGACATCTTACCTATGTAGATTGTAGCAAGCAGTGAAAGAGTTAATTCAGTGTGATCTGACTGTCAGCCAAAGTTTTACTGCTTTACGCTGTGCTGCTGTGAAATGCTGTGTTCTGTTAAGTTAAATTCGAAATGTATTGTCCTATCGTAAATCTTGTTGGAAACTGCATGCATAACTGTTGCTTTTAGCGGTCTATGTTGTATTTAACCACTGTTATACCTAAATATTCACTGATTGTCACGCATGTTACATATTATTTTCATTATTATTGGCACAATAAATTATATTTTTATAATTAATTTGTGATTAATGTGTGAAATAAAATCTTCTAATGAAAACTTACTCTAGGATCTAGGAGAATTAAAATAGTGGGCAATAATCAGCTTTAAATAATTAATCAATCGGGGAAACAGTGCCAAGATATCAAATTTTGATATAATAAAAATTATTGAATACATTTTTGATAATTTTTATGAAAATATTATTTTTAATATTTATCACCCCATAAATATTCTCACACTTCTAGATAACCTGGCTCTATTGTTTATATTTCTATCTTGTATTACTACCCCCCCTGCCATTATTACAAAAAAAAAATATATATATATTTTTAACATCATTTACTCACTAATGGAAAGTAATACAAGAGGAAAAAATGTCTGCATTTAGGAACTTAGAGCACACAAGTGTATATATCCACAGCTGTATACATACACGGTTTTAATAAAATGTACTTAGATAGAAATCTGTATGTGGACATAATTTAAAGATATACAATAACTTACTTGTACTTTCTGTGTCTGTGAACGAGAGAGCTGGCTCATGGATGAGTGATTGCGTAGTCTTATGGCCCCCTGTCTATCTAGTGACCTTGGCCTTAAAGCATTGGCTCCCTTCATACTGGCCCTGATTTGCCAGCAACGCAGTTCCTCAGTAATGTCAGGCCTTGGTGGTTCCTCCAAAGTAAAGTGCTCCCTACCAGAAGGTATGTGGACAACTTTAAGCAACTCTCCAGGAGAGGCAACAGGGCAGTAGGCTAATTTATAGGAAGGTGGTGCATTGGGTAACTCAAAAAGTGTTTCAGAGGAGGCAGAGTACACAGGGTTAGACGAGGTGTACATAGGGTTCGAGAGGGAGAGAGAGTATAAAGAATTAGATTGTGTGTTAAAGCTAGTTGCCCGACGACATAAGCTGCGTCCTCTTGGTTCACATAATTCTTGGGTGCCTTGGACTCTGTAATAATAAAAATTATTCATGTAAGGTTAATTTGTTTCAGGTTTTTAATTTAAATGTTAGATATATGTAAAAAAGTTCTTACCTAATAGACTGGGAGACACCTTTCCTGATGTTGTTTTCAGGGCTGCTTTGTATAGTTAATGTAATTTTGTTCATATTTTGAGAGCCATTTAGATTGTCACATGTTACTTCTTGGGGACTCGGTAAAGGGGTAACAGCAGGACTACTATATGGTAAAATAAAAATATATGTAAGCTTTGTGTGGCTAATAAGTGTAGTTAACCCACCCCAGCCCCTGAAGCCTACTATTGCGGTCTAAAATTGATCTGATAATGTGAAGTTCAGTATTGCATAATGCAAGCACAAAGCAGAGGGCCAGGCTTTACATGCCTGCAGCGCTCAGGTTGATGTCATAAACTAGGGGGGTGGGCACCCAAAGACTACCTTTCACCAAATCCACTACAATGGTGCTAATAATATTTCTTTAAAGAAAAATGTCAAGTACCATAACTGCTACATTGCGCTGTAGTCATTAGTGTGATAAGAGTGTCCTGGCTCCTCCCCATTTTAAGTTGGCAAAACTGCACCGCTGGGCTTTGCTCAGATAGAGAGCATCTGGATTTCCACGGGAAGTAGTGGAAGTGGAGAGCAGTGCCCAGAAGACATCTGGTAAGCAGTGATACCATCATAAAATCGGATGGAGGGATGCTAGAGCACAGTTAGCACCATAACCATGATAAAGTGCTCTAGTTATGCTGCCTGGAATGTTCTTTAGATGTCGTGTAAAAGGTGGTACATAATGCATGCCTCATATCAAGAAACCTATGAAGGACACTCTTAAGCACTATTACCACAAAAACTTAGTATAGCAGCTAAAGTGCAAGCAGGATATAGGTGTAGGTTTTGTTAAACCACTCAAGCGCTTTTACAAAAAAAAAAAAAAAAAAAGGGGACTCTCTTACCCTTCTTCATCCAACATAGTAATGATGAATTTCACTTCCTCATTACCCTTAAACAAATGTTTGAACAGCATGAGCACACATTGTGTGCCAACACTATATATACCATGAGTGGCTGTGAGTGCTAGGTTACATAGTTACATAGCTGAAAAGAGACTTGCGTCCATCAAGTTCAGCCTTCCTCACATATGTTTTTGCTGTTGATCCAAAAGAAGGCAAAAAACCTAGTCTGTAGCGCTTCCAATTTTGCAACAAACTAGAAAAAAAAAATTCCTTCTTGACCCCTAAATAGCAGTCAGATGTCTCCTTGGATCAAGCAGCTATTACCCCACTAATTAGAAATTATAGCCCTGTGTGTTATGTTTTTGTAAGTATTTATCCAATTTCAGTTTAAACATCTGTATGGACTCTGATAAAACCACCCAGAGAATTCCATATCCTTATTACTCTTACTGAAAAAAAAACAACAAAAAACAAACATTTCTTTGCCTTAGATGAAATCTCCTTTCTTCCAGCCTAAATACGTGACCTGGTGTCCTATGTATAGCCCTGTTTAGGAATAGATTTCCAGATAAAGGTTTGTACTGGCCCTGAATATATTTGTATAATGTTATCATATCCCCTCTGAGGCGCAGTGTTTCCAAACTAGAGAGATTTAAATTGTTTAACCTTTCTTCGTAACTAAAATGCTCCATTCCTTTTATCAATTTTGTAGCTAGTCTCTGCACTTTTTCTAGTGCCATGATATCCTTATTTAAAACAGGTGCCCAAAACTGCACAGCATATTGAAGGTGTGGTCTTACCAGCGATTTATAAAAAGGCAAAATTATATTTTCATCCCGAGAATTTATGCCCCTATTTATACATGACAAAACCTTAAGGCCTTAGCAACTGCAGATTGAGATTGCATATTGCTGCCTAATTTGTTGTCTATAACAATTCCCAAATCCTTCTCGTGTCTGGTTATCCCTAATTCACTACCATTTAGGGTGTACGTTGCTTGTGCATTCTTGCATTTCTCTACGTTAAATTTAACCTGCCATTTTAGTGCCCAATCCCCCAATCTATCCAAATCCCTCTGCAGCAAAGCAATATCCTGCTCACATTTAGTACTTTACAAAGTTTTGTGTCATCTGCAAACACTGATACATGGCGTTCAATGCCTATTTCAAGATCATTTATAAATATGTTAAATAGAAGTGGTCCCAAAACAGAACCCTTACCACTTTTGTCCAGCCTGAAAATATACCATTAATGACAACTCGTTGTACTCTATCCTTAAGCCAATGTTCTACCCAAGAACAAGAATAATCATCTAGACCAATTCTTTTTTTAGTTTGAAGACTAACCTATTGTGAGCAACCGTATCAAATGCCTTGGCAAAATCCAAGTAGATCACATCCACTGCAACACCCTGATCTATACTTCTACTTACTTCTTCGTAGAAAGCAATTAGGTTAGTTTGACATGACCTTAGTTTCATAAAACAATGCTGATTATTGCTAATAAAGTTCTTCCCAATGAATTCCTGAATATTATCCTTTAATAGCCCTTCAAATATTTTCCCTGTCACAGAAGTTATAGTAGGGTACACTTGAAAAGGTTTAACAAAAGTGTAAGAACATTGAAGTGATTATGCTTAGAGTGCTCCTTTACTTCACGTTTTGAGTCCTGCAGCAAATTTTGCACAAAATTTGTGCCTTCTACAGTATGCATCAAAATCCCCACGTATTGCCATTTACAAGCCCTAGGCAAATTAGGTTAACCCTCATCACAATGGAAAACTAATCAGTAGTTCAAATATAGTGCAAAATGGCATACATTTTTACATCAATTGCCTTTTTTCTACTTACAGATAACTTCTATTTTCTGCTTTCCCCATTCTAAACCCAAGAAAGCTTTACACATTACCTAACTTTTTACGATGCCAGGTGTTTGTATATGTGTAAAATAGTCCAGTGTTTTTACATATAACTTAAATCAATAGCAATTTATTAATATACAGCTTTCTGCAAAACGTTATATTTACATTGTGTGTTGTGCAGCACACATAAAGGAAGGCTAGATTCCACATTTTTAAATCTCAGATATTGACGGAGACCATTCTAGGTAAATCAAGATGCCTGTTTGTTCTACTTATTAAAGCCTTCTTCTATATCCCTTCCTTTCTGTTCACCATGTTCTTGCAGAACTTCCCCTTTTTTCTATATTTCAGTAGATGGCATTATATTGTCTTTATGTTTTTTTTTCTTTCTGGGTCTACACAATCTGGTGGCTATTTGTGTGAATATTCAATTCTCTCTTTAATTTTTACCTCCCCATTGATATCCAGACTCTATGACATTTATTTTGTCTTTCTCATGCACTCCTGCCCCCATACTATATAAAATGGTGAATATCCACATTATTTGGTTTTGTAGAATGTATTTATGTTTTTTGACTGTTTAACAAATTACAAAATTTCTGTATACATCACCTGCTGTGGCTTCTAGAATTATTTAAACTCCTGTTTGGCTTTTCATATGGCAGATCAAGACTAGATTCTCTCCAGGGACTATTCTGGAGTGGGTTTTTCTCAGTTTCACTTGCAATCCAGGCAGGGCAAAGTCCCTCCAGTGTCTGTGGTGGAAGGGGTCGGGTGACAGAAGAAAGTACAGAGAAAGACACTCGATGGGTTTCATCTGCTGAAAACAAGCAAATGTCAGACATTTGGACCCACTGGAAGACTGCAAATGTGTAGATTTAAAAAGACAGTTTTTCCCCACTCACCTTCTTCCAAAGTTGTGACATCCGACAAGGAGCTGGATTCAGAGACACTGCTATCTAAATATGAAGATCAGAAAGAAAAAAAAATCAGAATAAATTATTTAAATTATTTATGGTTTTCCCTTATATTCACACTTGTCCTCTGAATGTCATTACATCTCTCAGCAGTCTTTATCGTTCCCTTTGATTCTGAGCAGCATGCACGCAATAGTTCAATTTTTATTTTTTTAAAAGAAATAGCCTGTTAGAACTGCAGTAATAACTGTTCTGTCTTATATAAATACGAACAAGCAAATTATTACTTGCACGATATTGTATATAAAAAAACCAAATGATTAGGTCTGGTTAATAGAGATCAGCTAAATTTTAATGGAGCTATGAAACAACAGCTAATTTGATTAATAAACTAATATTTAAATATTTAATTAGATAATCAGAATAATCATATTTTACTTTACCATAAGTACATAACTAAGCTGCCTATGTGTCTTACTCTGACAGTCTTTCACTTTATTTAGATTCCAACTTTCCCCACTATTTGTTTAAATGGTCTAAAATTCTCTAAAACTGGTCTAAAACTCTCCTTTCGGACACTTATTTTTGCCATCACCACTATTTCTGACATTCCCAAAATACCTCCCTTAAAGGAAAACTAGTCACCAGAACCACCATAGCGTAATGTAGTGGTTCAGGTCTCTATAGCATGTCCTAGCAGCCATAGCACTGTAATCACTGCTTTTTCAGAGAAAAGACAGTGTTTATATTGCTGCCTAGTAACATCTCTAGTGGCAGTCACTCAGACGGCCACTAGAGGTGGTTCCTGGGTCAGTGCTGCACAGTGTGCAGCATCTATATTCAGCGTCTCCATGCTCCACAGAGAGGTGGCAGGGGGATAAATATGTATTTATTCAATTAAAACCTGTCCATAAATTCCATATCACCAATTTTTCAATCTCTCACCTTCTAATCGAATGCTGCGTTCTTGGTTTAGCCGGTCTTCTAAAGATGAAAGCTTCCGTTCTGCCTCTTTTAATGCTACCTTTCTCTGATGCCGAACGTGTTTAGACAGAGACTCTTCCATGTACAAACGACGTGCTGCCTCAGTAATCTGTCTCTGCAGAGCAAGATCGGTTTGCAAGGAGCTGAGTGGATCCTGGGGATAGAAGGAGTAATTCTTTTGAACAATTACAGAAATTTGAAATAAATTGAAGAGCAACACTTATTGGCTCACACATATACCAAGCAAGTGGTCATAAATATATTTTATTGGTGTTACGGCCTAGAATATTGGTACATCGGCAACTACAGTATAGAACTGAAATTAACAAAAGTACAGTACGTTTATAAGAAACTAAGAAACAAAAGTATTCAGGTTTAATAAGTGTATATTTTTTAATATAATAGTTAGAAACTGGAAATGCATCCCACTCAAATTATTACGTGAGCTGAATCACAAACTTGGTGAGCTCCTATATACATGTACTAGAAACCCAGAATCCCCTAGAAATAAAAGAAACTCGTACTCTTTTCCAGAGAAACTCCACTCCAGTATTATTATTCATAATGATACAAGTAGGAGCAAAGAATGCTATTGTAGAATGTCACACACCCCAGGGATAAACAAAGTTTACTTACTGTTCTCAGGAGAAGGATAATACTAACATCTGGGTCAACCCAGACCTAAAAGTACTCTTTCATTACTCATTGCAGAACACTTAAGAGTTCCTGTCGAGTGATTTTAAGTATACTATCATCAAAATATACACATATTTAGGTTTAAATACAATCTAATGTAGCTCAATGTGTTCAGCATCCCCTTCCCAATGATGTCAATCTGCATTTTTTACAGGCATGACTGTTACAGCATCATTCCGGCCGATACAAACTTGTATGTTTTGGGCACTCAGGTATAATGCAAGTCTATTTAAAGGACTCATACCTATATAAACTTCTCACATGCTCAGACACATTCCTCTGTTGTGATTTCCCTGTGATCACAATAATGTTTCCCTTTTCTGTTTGCATTTCAGTTTTTTGGCTCGTTCTTGATACTTTGCTAGCTTTAAGGCTGGCATAGCATCATAAGAGGTGTAGTGCTACAGTTGAGAATCTTCAGCTACCCTTGCCACAGTATTCTAAAATAATTGAAAAGTGGTCAATATTTACTTTTTTTTTTTCATAAAAAGTAGCCAATTTGTATACAATATAGTACATTTATTTGGATGTTTAATGGCGGACTGAGTCTCACGATTCCACTGATTGTACCTGTTTTACATGGAACTAACATAAAAACACTACTACCAAGTACTCCAGAGAGGACATGTTGTGTAGTTTAGTAGTTGTCTGAAGGGTGTTTGCTGTAGCAGACTCACTTTATGGAGCTAGAATTATCTTTCTGTTTCTCAAAGTAGCAACATGATAGTGCTGTAGATAGCAGAACAAATTATAGTTTATTTTGTAAACCATTAACTTTGGTTAATGTACAAATATATTGCAAAATCTAAGTTAAAACATACAAACTAGAATAAAGCTACCTCATTTGAGGATGTGGTGGCCTAAGTGTTGCTTTTAGTTTACCAAAACCAACACACATTTTATTTCTTTTTTCCTTTCCTTTTTCTTTCTGTCTTACATGCACAATTGTCTTAAAGAGGCACATCAAACATATGCATACCTCTCAACATTAAATTGTAAGGATGTAGGATGGGGAGCATTCCATGACGAGGTGACAATGAAGGACAAATCCACCATTAAAGTAAGCAGGCTTCCTAAAAAGCAGTCATGTCTGCCTGGCATGCATGGCTGACAAACCCCACTCAGGGTTACACATGCACAGAGCACTTTTGAAGCACTCTGCCATAAGCTAAATTACCTTAGGTGACTCTGTGTAGTGCAAGGAAGTCTAATAATGTGCGCACACTTTGTTTTTTGTGTATAACGATGAAATAAAAGTAGGAAATATGCTAAAACCAGGACTGTTGTGAGGTATGCATATGCTACGTGCAATATGTAAGTTATGCTAGTTATATTAAAAGCCTTTTATGTTCTCTTATTTCCTTTAACATAGCATAGCACTCCTTATATTACAGGGCAGCCATTGTTAAGTCCTCTGGTCAGAAGCACCACTTATCTCACCATAAATATATTAATCAGTAACTCGTGCACATTCACAAGTTATGACATCAAGAGTGGCAGTTCTTATAAATGCGGTCTGGGTCTGAGGTAAGAAAGGTGTTTTTATCCAATGTAATTGAGCTTATGGCAGAGTGCTTCAAAAGTGCTCTGTGCATGTGTAACCCTAAGGGGGGTTTGTCAGCCATGCATGCCAGGCAGACATGACCTCTTTTTAGGAAGCAGTACCTTAGTGTTCTAGAAATAATTATTAACTTATCTATATTCATTACATAATAATGCACCACAAGGCTATATTAAGTGTAATTTTTTTCCTTTAAATACAAAAGTTCTATTTTGCTATTTGGAGTTTAGTGCTCCTTCAATTTAAACTCAGCAATGCTGAACATCAAAATTTCCTCTGGGTCTTTCATTCTACAGTCTGATGCAGGCTACTTATTCTAGACCAGTGTTTCCGAATTGGTGTTCCACGGAACCCTAGGGTTCCACGAGAACAAAATTGGGGTTCTGCAGCAATTCACCACATCCAAGATGGCTGCCGCTACCTGCTGTACCCGGAAGGTCGGAAACAGCAGAGATCGCGGTAGTGCGATATCAAGCCAGTCCTGCCTTCAGAGAGCCTGCCCAGCCATCAGCCACTTCCTATCAAACATGGTAGAGGAGTGATAGAGAGTAGACCTGAAAGTTGAAGCTCTGTTATTGTCATTGAAATTGTTTGTTAGGGACATAGAAAGCTCTGTTAGGTAGGGACATTGAAAGGCTCTGTCAGGGGCATTGAAATTCTCTATTAGAGACATTAAAAGGCTGTGTCAGGGGCATTTAAATGCTCTGTGAGGGGCATCAAAAGACTCTGTGAGGGGCAAAAAACTGTTAACTGGAAAAAAGATAGATAGAGATATATATATATATATATCTATCTATCTATCAGTCCTATACACACAAAAAAAACCCATTGCTTTTGCTACAAAAATCTAAACTGTTAGCAAAACAGTGCAGTTAGGTAGTGAAATCTGTATTAAAGTGTTCGTTTTACTCCAAGACTGAGGCATTTACATTAAAGGACAACTCTAGGCACCCAGACCACTTTAGCTTAATGAAGTGGTCTGGGTGCCAGGTCCTTCTAGGGTTAACCCATTTTTTAATAAACATAGCAGTTTCAGAGAAACTGCTATGTTTATGAATGGGTTAAGCCTTCCCCTATTTCCTCTAGTGGCTGTCTCATTGACAGCCACTAGAGGCGCTTGCGTGCTCCTCACTGTGATTTTCACAGTGAGAGCACGCCAGCGTCCATAGGAAAGCATTGAGAATGCTTTCTTGTGCGACCGGCAGAATGCGCGCGCAGAACTTGCCGCTCGTGCGCATTCAGCCGACGGGGAGGAGAAGAGGAGGAGAGAAGGAGGAGAGCTCCCCGCCCAGTGCTGGAAAAAGGTAAGTTTTTACCCCTTTCCCCCTTCCACAGCCAGGCGGGAGGGGGACCCTGAGGGTGGGGGCACCCTCAGGGCACTATAGTGCCAGGAAAACGAGTATGCTTTCCTGGAACTATAGTGGTCCTTTAAATTCTTTCTAACAGCTTTGTAAAACACAGCATTGTTTGCAGTGAGTTACTGCGATATGTTTCAGTGTTCAAATCTTTTTGCTCCAAGTTGACACAAAAATCCTGCTTAAGTTCAGATCTTTCTAAGAGCTTTATCAAAATCAGCATCCTTTTCAGTCAGGTAGTGTACTTTTTTTTTTTTTTCAGATCTGTATTTTTTCGAAGTTTTTTTTTTTAAATCAATAAACGACCATGAATTTGGGAAGCCAGTTAAAGCAGGGAACTCTTTAGATAAAAACTATTACTACTTCTACCTGTTCGGCACTTATAGAAACTGAGAAAGCAGATACAACTAAAATCCAGAAAACATGACCGAAATAGTAGAATCTACTGTTCATCAAATCAGACACAAATGACAAGTCAAAGAAAAAAAAGAAAATATGAGGATAGCTACTTGTCATTTGGATTCACAAGTGCCAGAAATTAAGTTTGTACTGAAGCACAATGCTTACTTTGCAATAAAAATTTGCCAAACAGAGTACAAAGATAAAGACATTGACTTTTTTTAAGCAAAAGCTAAAGGAGTATCAGAAGAGTAAACAATTTATGAGCAAAAAAAAAATTCAAAATGCTAATGCAAAAGCCACAAAGGCTTCTTACAGAGTGTTACCGCATTGCACTTGCCGGAGAAGCACACACAATTGGGGAATCACTAATAAAACCATGTGCAAAAGAAATAGTGTCATCTATTTTAAGTGAGAAGTTGAGTAAGAAAATGGAAGCTGTGCCACTGTCAAACAACACAGTTTTGCTCTGTATTCATGATCTTTCTGATGACATCCATACTGAACGAATTTCTCGACTGCATCAATGTGAAGGGTACTCACTACAATTAGACTAGTCCACAGATTTTACAGGATTTTCAATTTTGTTGGTTTTTGTTAGATATAATTTTGACAGACAGGCTCAAGAAGACTTGCTTCTGTGTGAAACTTTGAAAACTCATACCACTGGTGAGAACATCTTTAACTGTTTCCAGAAGTTCATGAACACACACACACACACACACACAATATAAATTGGGACAAATGTGTAGATGTGTGTAGTGATGGTGCCAAAGCAATGGTTGGGAAAGTGGCAGGCGCTGTGACACGAATAAGAAATGTAGCAAAAAACAGCACCAGTTCTCTCTGTGTTCTTCACAGACATGTACTGGTAGCTAAAAATATTTCAATCTCACTTAAAATAGTTCGAGACAAATCGGTCCAGATTATTAATTTTATAAAAAGGCGACCATTACAGTCACGACTATTTAAAATTATATGTGAAGATATGGGTAGACACCACTGTGCACTGCTTTTGCATTCAGAAGTCCATTGGCGATCATGAGGTAAAGTCCTTGTTAGAATGTTTGAATTGCGTCAAGAGTTGTTTGCATATTTCCAGGATCATAAATTTGGATTATCTGATCGAGTAACAAACATTTTGTGGTTATCCAAAGTAGCATATCTTGCAGACATATTCACAAAATTAGATGTATGTTTATCACTTCAAGGAAAAAAAACACTAATATTTTTAATGCAAGAGCTAAAATATTTTCACTGTCTCGTAAACTGCAGTTTTGGACCTCATCTGTTGAGTAAAATAATTTGAACTCTTTGCCAACACTTAAAGGAGCACTATAGTGCCAGGAAAACAAACCTATTTTCTTGGCACCATAGGGTTATTAGGTCCTCCTCCCTCCTATATGTATTAGCTGATGTGTACTGTAGTTGTTGCTGCCGCCCAGGAGTGATGGGAGTGAGCGCATGACTTTTCTTTTTGTATTTGTATTCGCCAGAACGTACTTATGTGAAACTGGGTTCTCACTTAGATCTGCAACAAAAACAAAGTTTGACGCAACTGCAGACATGTGAATATAACTGTCAACAATTGAATCAGATATAAAAAGAAAATGCCAACAAAAGAGAACATTATTCTCTGCTCACTGAAAGGTTTGCGCTGTGCTGTGCTACTCTACGGCACATACCATGTCAAAGGGTTCCACAGGAAAAATTAATTGGGAAACCGTGTTCTAGACGATTAACTAAAAAAAAGAGAACATCACTTGCCTCCTTCCTGTAATGAATTGCTTGCTCATCCAGTTTAAACAGAGCTCCAACCCTTCGCCGGACTTTGGGGGGTGTTTCATCAGCTTTTAGTGGGTAATCCTTAGGGAAGACACCTGTAAGCTCCTTGGATAGAGAAGATAAATAGAAAATAAGTGTCTTTATGTAAGAAAGACAGAGCATGATTTGCAGGTACACAGGTTGGGGGGGAAAAAAACCCAAAGAGTAACAGATGGAAATGTTGACATATTTACACATAATATATGAACACAAAGATGGTAAAGAATAAGGAATACTGAGTGAGATAAAGCAAAAGAAGGGAGGAAAATGAAGAATGATTGATATAGAAAGAGTCATGTCTAGACTGTAAGCTCATTTGAGCAGGGCCCTCATCTACCTACTGTTTCTGTGTCATTTATTGTAAATTTCCACCCCTTCCATAATATTGTAAAGTGCTGTGGAATCAGTTGGCGCTATATAAATATATAATATAATATAATAATAATAATAATAATAATAAAAAAAATGTCTTGGAACAGGATCTAGTATTTGTAAGCACTACATTTAATTGGTGTTTTAGACTGGATAAGATGAACTTACTGCCTCCCGCAAACATAGAAGGCGCAGCTCTTCCAGACAGCTCTGCATCTTCTGCTCCAGAGAGCGCTGCTGGATACGCACTGCCTGAGTCAATTCCCTGCATCCAGGAGAAAGGGAGTCCTGACCTAAAGAAAGAAATAATGTATTTTATAAAGGTAATTGGTTGTGTAGAAGCGGACATTTAAAGGGCTACTATAATCCTTCAACCGGTATAATATGCCCTACTGGGCAATGTGGAGAAAGTCCCCCTCTCAATCTGTAGTAAAGCCTGAAATAAAAAGATTTTACTCACCTTGAACACAGTGCCGAAACAAAGCTCCCAGCGCTGCTTCTCCGCACCCCCCTCCTGACAACACTTGGTACACGCATGGACCAATCACAGGCTTCTCACAGAAGCCGATGAGGAAGGGAGCCGGAGTGAGGGAGGAGGAAGGGTTTAAAAAATAAAAATAAAATTAATAATCAAGGCTGCATGGAGAGAGGGAGTGCAACATGGAAGGGAAAGTGGGACAGGAGAGATAGCTTGGTAAGATCTTCATGTCTGCTGCCAGTGTGCTGGGCGTCTTGACAACAGACATAATTTATGCACTAAATTGACATTAAGCAGCTCGGACCAGAGTTCTGGGTTGTCAATGTCACATATGCTGGGATTGCAACTAGTCCCAGCACACAATTACCAATATGTCTGTATGTGCAGTGTTTCAAGTAGAAACACTGCGCATACTGACTCCTACCACCATGAAAACGTCAAATCACTGAAGTAGTAATGGTGGTTGGACGGAGTAACCCTTAGAAAACAGTTTCCTTTAACCATCTTTGCTATTTGTGAAGGGATCCAGACAGTGTGTTGGAAACTATACACTAGTTGCACAGTGTGAAAGGAGCACATTTACAATTGCTGCACTTAAAGGGATCCTATAGTGCCAGGTAAACAAACCCATTTTCCTGGCACTATAGGCTCTTGGAGTGCCCCCCTAAAACCCATTCAGCCACTTACCTGAATCCACTGCCGATGTCCCTCTGCGCTGGGTCAGGCTCTGCCCACGCTCCTCCTGACGTCAACGGGGGGGGAGACCTAAAGTGCATGCGCGGCAATGGCAATGGCTTTCCTATGCGGATTCCAGTGATGCTGGAGATCCATGAGGACATCCAGCGTCAGATAACGGACCACAGAGGACAGACTTACAGCTGCAATGTAAACATTGCAGTTCTCTGGAACTGCAATGTTTTATATTGCACCACTAAGTGCAAACGGGTCACAGCACCCAGACTACTTCAATTAGCTGAAGTAGTTTAAAGCCAGTCTTTATAAATGTTATGTGATGTTAGAGACCACAGAATGTTTTATTTAAAAATAGAGGTTACTGGGTGAGAATGGATTTTCATCAGACTCCTCAGATTTGCATTGAGAGATGTCTTTATAATGCATTCTGAAACATATTCTCGGGTTAAAAACAAGGGATTAAAACCTCTGATGCTCCATATAAAAGGTAATCGCTGATAAAATATTATAGAAGCATTCAAAAACTTAGTAGGAGTGCAATGCTAATCAAAACGAGACTATAACCCTTTAAGAATCACTTTCTCATTATGTAAAATGTACAACCGCAGTAAGTTATAAGAGGTCAAACATTTACGTGAAACGTGCACTTATTTCAGAGATGCTAATGGACATGCCTTTCAAATAACTAAACGTGTACAGACAACAGCACTATTTGAAAAACAATCACTCAAAAGACCTGAAGTCTATTAAAACCTGAAAACACTAAAAAAAAAAAAAAAATAGCATAGAATGACTGCCATCTACTGAGCAAGTACTACCTTACAACCTCTATGAATTTTAGATATATCAAAATGGCACCCACAAATTATTTATTGTTAGATAAAATGAATACAGATAAACATGCACATACAATATATGTTGTTATTGTTTTTTTTATAGCCAGCTAGCATATAATCAAGAGTCATATGTAGAAAGGGTATACACGTAGGTATTTAATGTTACATTACAAATTCATACAGGGATGAAGGGTAACATTCATGGCAAATTTTTGAGAGTGACCATTTCCCGCATTACAAATGGCATGTTTTATAAAAGACTAGGGCATACTGCAGAAGAACATCACTGATTCACAGATAGACTGACATAGCAGGACTTACATCAAGTGGCATAGCTTGTGCAGACATCTGCATAGGGCCATGAAATCTCAAGACATTGATGTTAGCAAAAAGTCAATAGGCAGGCAGTAACAATCTCAATGCTCCCCTTCCTTCAATTACACCTATCATTCGTCTGTGGCATGAAAAGTTAGCAAACCCACACCGCATTAGAACAGATAGGTAAATATAAGAGATCGGAAGCCAAGATGGGCCAATAGGAGGTGTGTATGCACAAAATGTATTGTTTCAGGAAAGATAAAGAAGTAGAACATAACTACTTGATTTTAAAATCTGGCACTTGCACGATTATACAAAAAAGGAGAAGGAAACTGCAGTATCAGAAGTAAAAATAATTTCTTGCAACACTGCCAGTTCCCTATCATTACTACCCATCTAGAGTATCTTGTTTTTTTTCTTTTTTTTTTTTCTTATTCCACAAACCTTTGCCCACTGGCGTACATACCAGGGTCGCGGCTGCGACCGGGCCCGGCCCACCAGGGGGCCCAGCCGCCCCTGCGACCCGGTATGTACGCACAGGGCCAGCCTCTTCCCCTGAGGGGCCCAGGAGCCGACCACCCCAGGGCCCCCCGAGGCTGGCCCTGCTGATACCGGGCAGGCGGGTGGCCGGTCGGGCAGGCAGGCGGGCGCGCGAGGGAGCACTCAGTGCTTCCTCTTCAGCTCCCTCGCGCGCCGCATAGGGATACCGGAGCCGGAAGATGACGTCATCTTCCGGCTCCGGCATCAGTGCGGCGCGCGAGGGAGCTGAAGAGGAAGTACTGAGTGCTCCCTCGCGCGCCCGCCTGACCGGCCACCCGCCCAGGAGCCCAGCAGCACCACTGGACCCCAGGGAATCCCCCCCAGCACTCCAAAAGGTAAGGAGGCTGGGGGGATTAAAAAAAAAAAAAAAATGTGTGAGTGTGAGTGTTAGTGTGAGGGTTAGAGTGAGTGTTAGTGTGAGTGTCAGTGTGTGTGAGTGTTAGTGTGTGTCTGCTAGTGAGTGTCAGTGAGTGTGTTACTGTGTGTGTGTCTTAGTGAGTCTGTTTGATGTCTGTTAGTGAGTGTATGTTTTGTAATTGAGTGTGTATGTATGTCTGTCGCTGACTGTGTCTCTGTCAGTAAATGTGTGTGTCTGTTAGCTAGTGTGTATGCGTCTGTAAGTGTGTGTGTCTTCAGCACTTAACTTTCTCCAGCGCCGGACTCCCTTGGCGCTGAGGATCCCTCAGCCTCTCAGCTCCGAATGTGACCGCGCACGCATTCAAACCGCCCATAGGAAAGCATTACTCAATGCTTTCCTATGGACGTTCAGTGTGCTCCTCTAGCGGCTGTCAGTGAGACAGCCACTAGAGGCTGGATTAACCCTCAGTGAAACATAGCAGTTTCTCTGAAACTGCTATGTTTTCAGCTGCAGGGTTAAAACTAGAGGGACCTGACACCCAGACAACTTCATTGAGCTGATGTGATCTGTGTCTGTAGTGGTCCTTTAAAGGACCACTATAGTGCCAGGAAAACATACTCGTTTTCCTGGCACTATAGTGCCCTGAGGGTGCCCCCACCCTCAGGGACCCCTCCCGCCCGGCTCTGGAAGGGGGAAAGGGGTTAAAACTTACCTTTTTCCAGCGCTGGGCGGAGAGCTCTCCTCCTCTGATCCTCCTCTTCTCCTCCCCGTCGGCTGTATGCGCATGCGCGGCAAGAGCTGCGCGCGCATTCAGCCGGTCACATAGGAAAGCATTCATAATGCTTTCCTATGGACGCTGGCGTGCTCTCACTGTGAAAATCACAGTGAGAAGCACGCAAGCACCTCTAGCGGCTGTCAATGAGACAGCCACTAGAGGAAATAGGGGAAGGCTTAACCCATTCAGAAACACAGCAATTTCTCTGAAACTGCTATGTTTATGAAAAAATGGGTTAACCCTAGCTGGACCTGGCACCCAGACCACTTCATTAAGCTGAAGTGGTCTTGGTGCCTAGAGTGGTCCTTTAAGTGTGCACTGGCGTACATACCGCGGTCGCAGGGGTCGCAGCCCTGTAACCTCTGCAACCAGGTGCCCACCGTCATGTGTTGCGGCCCGGCACGCGCGGGGGGGGAGGAGAGGGGGGCCACGGATCATTTTCGCACCGGGGCCCCATGGGTCATGTGTACGCCACTGCCTTTGCCCAGGTGTTTTTGGGACATGCAGTTTAGCCCCTACTTACAGTTTCACTCATCAGATTTGATGTAACTTTTCAATAAGTCGTTAGTTGTTTTCCTTGGCTGTTATCAATTTGTTCACAGGTCTGTTTTGGGGCTATGCACCTGAATTTCCAACTGTACATGTGGGCAAACAAGGCACGGACCATTTTGGAGATTGGAAAATTGGGATGTGCATTCTCTTTAGTTTTGTACATGGCATTCACACAACATGGTGAATGGATCTTGTATCCACCGAGTCTTGGCTGCAGTGCTTTTTACAAAATGGTCACAGCTTAATAATGCAGAAGATGAAGATTGGGTGGCCACTGGGTGCTGAAATGAGCATTGTTTTTATATAAAATAAGATCATACCCACTACAAGGATGTGTGATTATAATGCTTGGAGTGTCCCTTTAATATGTATCCAAATTACACATTTTTCAAGTGTGCTTACAATTCTTTTTAAAATTAAATAAATTTTGTACTAAGAACCAGAATTGATTGCATTTGTAGTGAGTGTTCATCCAGTTCAGGGCCAGATTAAGAGCACAGTGGGCCTGGTGTTGACAATTATAAGGGGCCTAAGTACAGAATCTTATAGACCAAAAACACTAAAACAGTCATACCTCTTAAGCGTTATCCATCTGGTGGAAATGTTGCCAGAGGGAAACCCATAGGAAGCAGTATAAGAAATTTCAAATGCTCTTAAAATAGGCTAATCTCTCAAATTAATGCTTTCATATTTCAAGTAAATCCATACCCCCTAACAGCAGTGTCCAGTGAAACAGGAAGTCAATGGGCGGTGTAAAAGGGTGGCCCCACTGACGCGGATGATGTAACCAGAACTCCCGAAAGGGACGCGTGTCTTCCCAAAGAATTGGAAGGCTAGCCTGGCATAAATGCATGCTGGTCAACAGAATCCTGAGCTTGGCATAAATGCATCGAATGACTTTTTCTAAGGACTGTCCCCTTGTCCTACTCACATGTCCACTTGTCTCCTTACCTTCTTACTAGCAGGCAGAAGCTTCTAGTATATAGTCTGGGACAGTGAAAAGGTGGATGGAGTGAGTGTAGAAGAAAGAACATGCCATAGTGTTAGAGAGACCAAAGTTAGCATTACCACACAAGTTTTGTTCCATATATCCCTCTTAAGTTTCCATACTTAAGCAAGAGTATGTGAAGAGTAGTTAGGGTTGCCACCTTTCTTGGAAAAAAATACAGGCCTTACTAATTTGCATAACTAATTATGCATGTGTGACATCACATGATGTAAATCACAAGGAGTAACATAAGAGAAAATTCTGTAAAATCACAAAAAAACTACTACTGTAAAGATGGATTGCTCCCAGTGTCTCTCTGTCTTCCAGTGTCACCATGTCGCCCAGTGTCCCCTAGTGTCTGTGTCCCCATGTCACACATGTGGACACTGAGACACATGTGGACACTGGGAGAAATGGGGACACTAAGGACACAGACACCAGGGACACTGGCTGGGAGACATAGGGACACTGAGACACTTGGGGACATTGTGCCCCTAGTGTCTCAGTGTCCTCATGTCTCCCAGTGTCCCCAAGTGTCTCCTAGAGTCCCCTAGTCTCAGTGTCCACATGTGTGTCTGTGTCCCCATGTGTGTCTGTGTCCCCAAGTGTCTCAGCATCCCCAGAGGTCTCCCTGTGTCACCATATCTCACAGTGTCCCCTAGTTTCTCAGTATCCCCATGTCTACCTGCAGCCTTTACCCCATCCCTCACTTCCCTGAGCTGTAGGCTGTCTCTGCAGGCTGGGAGCTGCTGTCTGGACTCTCTGTGCTATGTAGCTGCTCTCCGCAGATCAGGGAGTAAAGAGATGCAGGTATATGCTGTAACTTCCTATCCCTGCCTCACTCCACAGACACATCGACCCCTACTGGCCGGTGCTGGTATTGTAGAGTAACCTCTGTTTATACTAAGAAAAATACCGGGAATTTGTATTGCCGGTATTACTGCAATATCAGCACCGGTCAGGCTGCCTTAGATAAATACCGGCCAGGTGGCAACCCTAAGAGCATAGGCGTGCGCAGCCTATTGCATTAGGGTGTGCACCCTAAAGCACAAGCCGCATATAAATATGTATGTATATACATACACATATATACACACATACACACACTGCTGTGTGTGTGTGTGTGTGTGTGCTGTGTGAGGGTGCTGTTAGTGTGATGTGTGTGTGACGATGCTGGTAGTGTAATATGTGGGTGAGGGTGTTTGTGTGTGCGTGCTTGTGAGCATGCTGTTAATGTACTGTGTGTGAGGGTGCTGTTTGTGTGTGCGCTTGTGAGGGTGCTGTTTGTGTGTGAGGGTACTGGTAGTGTGCTGTGTGTGTGTGTTTGTTAGTGTGCTGTGTGTGTTTGTTAGTGTGCTGTGTGTGTGTGAGGGTGCTGTTTGTGTGCTGTGTGTGTGGGTGCTGTGTATGTGTGTGGGTGCTGTGTATGTGTGTGGGTGCTGTGGATGTCTGTGGGTGCTGTGGATGTCTGTGGGTGCTGTGGATGTCTGTGGGTGCTGTGGATGTCTGTGGGTGCTGTGTATGTCTGTGGGTGCTGTGTATGTCTGTGGGTGCTGTGTATGTCTGTGGGTACGGTGTATGTGTGTGGGTGCTGTGTATGTCTGTGGGTGCTGTGTATGTCTGTGGGTGCTGTGTATGTCTGTGGGTGCTGTGTATGTCTGTGGGTGCTGTATATGTCTGTGGGTGCTGTATGTGTGTGGGTGGGTGATTGTGGGGGTGGAGGTGGGGGTAAATTACTTGCTATCCCCCTTCCCTTCTTACCTTTTTTAGGGAGGGGGGATCGTGCTGCTGCTTCCTTCCCTGGTGGTCCAGTGGAGGAGGGGATCCTTGCTGCTGTGATCCCTGGTGGTCCAGTGGAGAGTGAACTCTAACCCCTGTGGGGCTAGAGTTCACTCTCGCGAGATTTGAGCGTTGCCATGGCAACGCTCATATCTCGCAAGAGGAACCCGGCGGAGCTGCCGGCAAGATAGCGCTGGCTCTGCATGAGCCGACAGGGGAGATCCTGAGATCTCCCCTGCCGGTCTCAATACATAGGCGTGCCGCGGGATTAGGGTGTGCCCAGGCACACCCGGCACACCCCGTGCGCACGCCTATGCCTAAGAGTAGTGGGTGAATTTTTTTTTATATCAATGGGCCTATTCTATGGACATGGGCCTGGAGCTGCAGCTCTATCAGCCCCTGTGTTAATCTGGCCATGATTGTTGTAAAGAATTTTTTTGTGCAAGTTGTGTTTAAATAACAATAAAGTGCAGGTGCATCAAATTTATGTTACAGTAAAATATTGGAATTGCAGAGAAATTGAATTCAAATCAGTCTAAATTTTGGACTACTGATTTAAGTTCACAAAACATTTCTGTTTAGCAAGTAAACCTATTTTTTTCCTTTGCAAGTTTTTACTAATGATGATCAATCAGTATTCTCAAAACATAAATACTTTGGTTTTATGTATAAATTAAGGATTTTTCATTGCTTTCTCTGTATGAGATGTTGAATCCACCAGGGAAATAATGACATGTTCCAGGGTACACATATACTGTATAGAAAAGTATATAAATATATACACACACATTATTTTATAAAAAAAACTATATAATTCAATAATTTCTCTAGGAGTAGGTTTAATGTTTCCACAAATTTAGTCCTTATTTGTCTGAAAGCACAGGCAATATGCCTTATAGAAATAAAACAGAGAGTAATATTTATTTTAAGAGGATGGATTGTATATTGATGGTTTACACAGGTCTACTGTAGCATTAATATTAATGCAGTTTTGTCATTAAAAGTATTGAGAGGTGCTTTTCTCTGAAAATCAAGCATACAAGGGTACTTTCAAAATCAACTAATCTTGATACTAATAAAATATTAGCATGTACTCTGACGTTGCAAACAGGAAAAGTCAACTCGGTCCTTTAACATATTCAATCAGTCTACAGAATATGTTCACTGTTAAACTTAAGCACATGCTATCTTGGGAGACGGAGCTGGGCACCCAATATGAGTTAGAGGATTGGTTTAGTTTTTGTAAATCATTAAAAGGGACCATCTTTTTGCTCTGACCATTTTGAAAATCATTTTAAAATGTTGTATCGATGGTACTTAGCTCCGTCCAGACTTCACAATATGAACAACATGTATTCTGACCGGTGCTGGAGAGATTGTGGCGGTTTGGGAAATATGGCTCACATATGGTGGTATCAGGCCCGTTGCGACAAGGCAAGCAAACCAAGCAATTGCTTGAGGCCCCCAAGACAATGACCAGGGACGTATTAGCCGCGAGGCAAAAAAGGCATTTGCCTTGGGCGGCACTTTCCAGGGGGCGGCAAAAAAAAGCCACCCCAAATGCCCAGGGCAAATGTCTTGTTAGCCTAGCTCCTGGCATCACTCTGCGGCCCGCGAGGGAGTTGAGCAGTGCACTCAGGGGAAAGTGCTCCCTCGCCAGCACCGCCCACTGACCGACCGCCCAGCAGCCCCACTAGACCCCAGGGAGAGGGAGAAACCCCCCCGGTCCCCCAGTATTCCCAAAGGTAAGGAGGCTGGGGGGGGTTAAATAAAAAAAAAACGTGAGTGTGTTAATGTGAGGGAGTGTGTGTGTCTGTTAGTGTGTGTGTGTGTCTGTTAGTGTGTGTTTTAAGTATGTTGGATTTAGTTATTGTGCACATTATATGCAACAGCAGTATTTGCACTGTAAACATTTTTTATTTATGCACAGTATATGCAACAGCAGTATTTGCACTGCAAACATTTTTTATTTATATAAAGTGTGGGTGAACGTAAACTGTATGGCTATGCGGTGGTTCCTGTAGGCTTTGCGTTCGTGCGGAGGGTGGAGGGGCTGGATGGGCCTCCATGTTCATTTTGCTTGAGGCCTCCAAACGGCCCTGGGTGATATTGCCCAAGAATAACCAAATACTGTAAAATGATTTATGACCTAATGTTTAAGGTAGATAGATACATTGGTACTTTCACATGTGAGTTTGCTTTATTCAAGAAATTCCCTGAGTCGGTCATCAGAATTAACAAAATAATAATAGGCCACATTTTGATAGCTGCCACCTCTTGTTTGCACTGGGTACTAGAAATCTAAAGATATGCCATCCCTCAGAGAAGTACTGAACCTAATCCTAGAAAATAAAGCACTCGAACTATCACATAGCAGTAACTCGCACCTCTTTGCACAATTAAAATACGATTGGGATATGTGGGAAGACGAAATTAAAAAAAAAAAAAAGCCTATAGTCTGTAACAATTTGTCCTATTGTAGCAATGTGTCACTCGAATTGTATGCCTTATATATATATTACTAAATTAATCATTCCATTGGATGGATCCCCCCTTCCTTCATCCAAGTTTCCCTCCCCTCCCCTTATTACAATGTTTTTATAAAATTGTTGTAATCTTACAAAAAAATGTTTTCAATAAAAACTATTTGAAAAGAATATGTTCATTTTACTAACTGAATGTGTTGCTTTGATGCTATAAAAAGTTGTCAAGTCACATTTATTGCAAAGAAAACGAGATGTAACGACAACATAAAACCGTAAATCATTGTGAACATTACTCAAGTATGATTGCAAGTTACAGCCCGCTCCATGAAATACATATTTTTTTTTTTACAGTCTATGACTGCAATATACTTTCTAAAATATTTAAGACATTTTGATTAAAAAAAAAAAGGGGCAGCAACGTTAACATAATTAACTTTTTTTTTTTGTCTCCTCCAAGGTATGGTAGAATAGCATATGCCCTAGGCGCCACTTGAAGGGAGTGAAGCCGCACTCCCTCGTTTCCAGCCTGCACTCTGATGTCTTCACAGACTGACAGAATGGAAAGCCAACAACTGCTCTAGGTGCCCACCAGGGAGCCCACCGGGGAATGTATCTTGCTTAGGTGGTAAGCTCTTGTCCTCCGCCACACACAACACTCAGCCACTATACACACCCTCACACACACACAAACACTCACAGAGCCCAGGACTCCAGGAAGGAACCCAATTCTGGCACCCTACCTACGGCCATGGGCAACCCTAATATGGCTCTGGTGCCACTGAGCAGTGGACCAGGTATGTAATTAGTTTCAGTTTTTAGCCCTGATACCGGTAAGTTGCAGGGTTGCTTTGGTGAGGGAGATCAGAGCTGGCAGCATGAGGTTTGCACCTCTGGCAGGTACAGACTACAGTAATGGCTTCTTTGGGATCTGGTGCTCTCTAGTGAGTCAGACCGCAGCCGCCGAATGTTTCCAGTGTGCACTCTAAATCGCTGAGTGCCGAACTGTGAAGGAGTGATTACGGAGGTCTGCATCTGCCAGTGGTGCTCCCTTACTGGACCATGAGGGACTCTTGGACAACCCCGCAAAGCTAACTCCTGCTGGATGACAAGGGAGTATGACCCCTCCATTGAACCACCAGGGATCATGGCCCCCCTTCCTTACAGAAAGCAGGAGGGGGCAACATGCACTACCACACACACATTATATACAGCCAACACATACCATGCACACATTACATACAGCTTGAATTTTTTTAGCTGATTTTATGGCAAAGTTATGTCAAAGATGCGTGTAAGATGTTTTGACAGGGGCCTTGAGGGGCACAATTTCAGTGCTTGCCATAGGCGCTATCTTCAGTAGATATGCCTCTGGTCTCCTCACTGTTAGCTCTGTTCCTATGTGGTCTTTCTACTAACTGAGAGAAAGAATACTTTATAGGGACACAATATTTGGGAATTGATCACATTTTTAATGCAATACACAGCCAATGCATTAAATAATATGATTACATAAATATATACCATCAAAGTTACAGCTTAAAGACCTGTGAAAGACAAGCAAAGAGGCTCCACCAAACAGGAGCTTGTCATTTTGTTTTTTTTTCTGTCCCATAAACCCCTGTTCAGCAGCTGTATGTGAGAAACAGATTAGCCCAAAGTCCCAATTACTATCATTACATTGACTGTGTAGCGATTCTTAATAAGCAGCTATCCGCCTTTTCACAACACATTTCACAGTTTTGTGAACTAAGTTGTATGCATCAATCTCCTGAGTCAATGACTGCACGCTCACCATGGCTTAGACTCTTTCTACAGCCAGAGAAAGGAAGAGAGAAATGTCTGTCCACTTTGTGTGTGCCACATGCACAATTTAGATGTATCATGTATGGCGAAAAAGAATGAAAACTCCTTCATTGATGTCACTGATGTTTACTGCCCATGCACCTTAGCACACTGCAATATTGTAGTCCAAATCACTCAACTCTGACTGCCCTCTTAAAGGTTTGCAATGACATCCAAATTGGCATGGAACAAGAAGGCTTAACTTGAGCTATTTTTCTTGATTTTGCCAAGGCCTTTGACACAGTAAACCATGGTATTCTTTTGCAAAAACTTAAAAACACAGGCATTGGTGATCGTCCGCTAACCTGGTTTTGATCGTATGTTTGAGACCGAATGCAATATGTAGCCATTTCTGATAGCGCTGCCCTACCTCTTCCAGTCACGTGTAGTGTTCCCCAAGGCTCCATACTCGGCGCCCTACTATTCACATTATTTATAAATGATCTGCAAATCCTCAACTATACCCATGTATGCAGACGACACTGTAAATTACGCTCATAAACTCAAGCTACCGCAGCTTGAGGCTGTGCTCCAAAAACAATTCACAGAGGTAGAAAAGTGGATAGCGGATAAACTCTACCTAAACACTGACAAAACCATAACAATGATCTTTGGACCTGTACTTAAATTACGTAAACTACAAAATCAACAATTGTGTATCAGAACAAATTCAAATAGCATACTGACAGCAGTCTGCTCTTTTAAATATCTAGGTATGTTGCTAGACCCCAATCTATCATTTGGCCTTCACATTGAAAGAAACAAATCCTGCCTAAGCCCTACAATAAGGAAACAGATAGTGCTACAAATGCTAATGCCGGTCATTGATTATGGGAGTGTAGTGTATGCACCCGCACCGCAAACCCACCTTAATACGTTATATAATTCATTCTGCCACTTTGTACAAGAATGTTATTACTTTACCCACCACTGTGACATGTTAAAAGAGCTAAACTGGCTGTCGCTGAAATCCTGACCCATTCCCTATCTTTCGAGCCTTGTGCATAAGAGCATTTCTGGGAAGTTCCCACCATACCTGAGTAGAATGCTCCACCTCCTATAACCTCCGATCCAGTACTAGCATGATATTTAGCATACTGCAATACAAAAATAAAGTGGCTCGATCCTCCTTTTCCTACAGAGCACCGCAATTATGGAATAACCTCAGGGACACAGTCAAATCTTCATTCAATCCAAAATCTTTTAAGAGATCTATGGCAATATAGCTCAGAGAATGCACCTGTCATGGTTAAAAATATTATATATATATATATATATATATATATATATATATATATATATTAATATTATAGTATTTTTGTAATATTGTAGGCTATTGTAACAATGCAATGTTTTGTGGACCCAGGACATACTTGAAAACGAGAGAAATCTCAATCTATCCATCCTGGTAAAATATTTTATAAAATAAAATAATATTATTATTATTATTATTATTATTATTATTATTATTATTAATAATACAAAGAATAAGACATTCCCATCGAAAGCAGCTTAAATGTGCTTGATACTATGGAAAGTTTTGAGAGTTGAAGTGCATATGTAATGACTTGTCACTTTACAGAGAATAAAACAAACAATGTATAGTGCTATCAACAATACATTTTTGTCTGCTTATTATTTCAGTAAAATTACAAACATGGAGGTCAGGAGCAACGGCATGAACAGCCGCACTGCCTCCAGTAGACATGTAGGCATCCCACAGCTCCTAGTGTGCACCCACAATGAGAGATTTACAATCTCCAACTCCTATTCAAACAGGAGAAAGTGCAGTGTGAAAGGTCACACATGCTGACTCCAGTGCAAGAACTGCATAGCTCAGCTGATAATCTGAGATCAGGATGATGTGTTTTTTCAGGCTGCTGCTGAATAGGCCTTGAGGCAAAATATTCAGAGATGTTAATGGGTTGGGGGAGGGAGAAGTAGTTGTGATCATTGGGAAAATAAAAGCACAAAAATTGTGCTGCAGTGTTGGGAAAATAATCCAGTTAGAGAGGTGGCTAAAAGAGTAATGATGAACAGTGAGGAGGTAAGGAAAATAAAAAGCTCATGGAAGGCAATGATACAATCCAAGTGATCATAAAGATGTTGGAGGCTTACAGAACACAGAAATACTTCAGCTTTAAAAAAAGGGAGGATCTCCTAAAAGTTTGTCATTCCAAAATGATATTAGACCCCTCACCCCCGAAAATATATTACAAGATACAAATTTCATCTCTTATTCTAGAACTGTAATTGGATAAATACTTGCAAAAGCATAACATACAGGGATATAATTTCTAATTAGTGGGGTAATAGCTGCTTGATCCAAGGAGACATCTAATTGCTATTTTGGGGTCAAGGAGGATTTTTTTCCTAGTTTGTTGCACAATTGGAAGCGCTTCAGACTAAGTTTTTTGCCTTCTTTTGGATCAACAGCAAAAACACAAAAACATATGTGAGGAAGGCTGAACTTGATGTACGCAAGTATCTTTTCAGCTATGTAACTAGCATCACTGGACTAATACAGCTATAATCACACAAAAACATAGATTGTGATTGAAATAATTAGTTCATTTAATATATCAATTATGATATAAGTGTGCTTTTTTGTTCTGTGGGGTAACCTTATTCATGCCCCAAACAGTCTTGAATTCCATCAGCAGTGCTCCACTTTATCATCCTTCCTGGAATGCAGTCAGCTACTTTATTATAAATTTGTATTTTCTCAGCTGATTTACTTGCACCACTCTAATTATGCATGCACTGTGTTTTCTCTCATGTCACTGCCAAAGACCCTTGCCTGAGCTTGTGATTAATTTGTGAAGTGTTTTCTACAAAAATGGTTTAGATTGTATGTTTGTGACAAGCTATAAAATAGATTATTCTATCAAGACTCCCGCTGTTACCTTATTTCAAAATTCCTGTGTTTTATTACTGATCTGATACCACATAACATTTATAAGATTACACTAAACAAATCTTTCTTTTTTGGCCTTCTGATTATATTTACAGGCTCTTAGAGCAGGAAGCCCTAAGAAAAGGTTAGGTTTATTTAAAAAGCCTTTAATTGTATCAATTGACTGTCCTTCCACTTACTTGGTTGGATAATATAATGATCTGAACAGTCGTTTGCTTCCTCTTTCTTTCCCATAGTCCCCAGAGTCAAATATTTCTGATTAGCCCTAAAGAGAAACAAAAAATGTAATTCATTGATGGATACAATTATTGCACTTTTAAAGTGATAACCTTTGCCCCTCACATGTCTAGCTCCCCACTTGTACCGGTAACTCAGTATAGCCAGTCTGAGACAGATCCTGTATGACTCTCCCCATCTCATAAAGCACACATATCATGTGGTTATCAGAAATGTTGAAATGTTGTGAGGTTTTTAAGTTTTGTGTAACATTAGGTACCATCAGTTTGGTAATATTTGTCCTACCAAGTAACAAAAGAAAAAGGTGTGTGTCAATATAATTATAACACATATTACAAAAATTAAAGAAGTTCCTAAGTTCCCTTACACCACTAATTGGTCAATCTTTTAAAATCCACTACATAAGGACATGTATACAGTGAAAAGATGTACTGTCACCGTGACTGAAGTTTTACACATTTTGTAAATAGAGTGTAAAACAGAGAGTTTTATCAGGATGTATACATACAGATCTATCTGTGCGGTGCACAGTGCAATATATCTGCAGTTATTTATTAAATACATCAAAACAAATATTTAAACATTAGCAGCAGTTAAAGAAAACAAAAACATTTGAATGTAAGAAATAGATATTTACAGGCATTTCAGATCTGAAGTTTTTTGAAGGTTGCTCAAAGTACACGAAAAGGATTCAATACTGTATGGTGAGCAGATTTTCCTTAAAAATGACAAAATAAAAAATATGTATACTACAATTTTGAGTTTGAAATCTATTATTTTTTTATTTTTTTATTTTTTTTTTTTAAATAGGATGGTTAGGAATACAAGGCATAGTGTAAAACCTGTGTGATGAATTGTGTGGTTTACTAAGAATACTAAAATATATAAATATGCCCTACACACTATGTGCGGTGCCGAGTCTCAAAATAAATGCAGTACCATTACTTATTTGCTAAAATGCCAACTTTTACATCATTACTTAAGTATAAGTGATTTAATCAAGCTAATTTTATAAGACCTAACAAACTGGTAATGAGCTTTTATATGAAAATTAGCATCTTTCTATTGGCCATTTCAAGAATTCATGTAGGGTTCTGTGGTCAGTTTTTATTTCAAGTTGCCAACAATGCAAAAAAAGCATCAACAGGGACTAAAATGATGAACAAATTACACAAAAAAAAGACTTGAAATATAAAAATCTAATCCCTGATGTATAGCTCACAGTTTAGCTTCATCGCCTTACTGTCTTGAGAAACCCAGTTTCTCCCCTGTCATACAAAGATTACAGACTTTCGATAGACCTAGCAAATATTATTCACTTAGACTGGAATGCACCTCACCTTTTGTGTAATTATAACTCATTTCCTTTCTTGCTGCTTGATTTTTTGTTCAATCTTATTTAGAAAGGTAAGCACACTTAATAGATTAAATCTAAATATAATTATATATATATATATATATATACACACACACACACACACATATATACACACACATACACACACACACATATATACATATACACACACAAACAAATACATTAACAGAGTGCTCACTCAATGGTCCTATTTCCCAATTCACCAAAACATACAATCAGGAGCACTACCATTAAGAGCAAATAAACTTTATTTTCCAGATCAAATGTACAAGATCTGTCTAAACAGTACTAAATGCAATGGCAATGATATCAAAATAACAATCTGTGCAGCCAGCAAACAATATATACATAAAAATCACATGTATTTATGCAGGCAAAAACAGAAACAACAATAATATATATAGTATTAGGCTCACAATGATACATTAAAGAAATCGTAACCAACATCAAAATACATACCGCAAAAAAATAAAAGACAAAAGCAGTGGCGAGAAGAGAGAAATAATCAAGAAAATTGCCCCAACATTTCAGTGAAATAGCCTTTATAAAGGTCTACAGCTAAAAACTTTGTTGCCGTCTAGACTAGGAGAACATTAACTATAAAATGAATATCACAGGGCATCTTTCTTGCCAACAGTGAAGAGTCTAACTTTCTCTCTAGCACAATGAAAGATGCATGACTTTTCTACTGAATGTGTATATATAGTGCCTGTCCATGCTTCCATCTGATCTCTACCTGTATGGATGAAATGTGGTTAGCGAGCCAGATGCAGGAGCTATGCAGGTAAATATGCAGGGAGCACAGTGAGGAATGAGAAGAAGCCAGTTACCTGTCTATACCTGAGAAGAGGGAGGGAGGAGGAGGAAGTGGGTAGGACAATCCTTGCTAATTCACATTTTCATAGGCAAACTCATGTACAATGGAACACATTGATAAGTGAATCACTGCCTTGCTAAACAGTATATGTTTATAGCCAAGGTGCTCAATCTTCTTGAGTCTCAATGACTTCCCACTGGACAATAGATAGTGCTTTAAATGAGAATGTTAAATATCCACAGGGGGTCATTTACTAATGTATGAATGCAGCGTAACTGACAAGGGAATTGCATACTGTAGTTTAAAATACTCAGGAAAAACCAACTGCACTGCAATATTCTAGAAAAAAATATAAATCTATTTCAAAGGAAAAAAATATATTTCTATTATTCCCACAATTGCAGCTTTAGAAAAATCAAGGATATGTAGTTTACTGACTTTGTACGGTAAAATGCTAGCATATTGTCAGTTTGCAATAGATTCTGGCAACTGACATAGGCTGGCACAATTTACAATTTAAAAGGTTACTCCAAGCACCATGACCACTTCAGTGATTTGAAGTAGTCACGGTGCCTAGCATTTCGTGTTGGCTAATGTCAATTCTTTTCAAAAATGTTTTTTGCACAGTGGGCCATTCATTGTAGCTGATGCTGCAGCTCTGAAGAAGGAGGAAGCATGTCACTGGAGCCACAAGAAGCTTCAGAGTACTCGGTGGGTACGAAGGTAAGAGGACAAACTAAAAGGTTTGCCACATTACTGGTGAACCAAGACAAGGTATCCTGGGATTATAACCACTACAGCAGGCTGTAGCGGTTCTGATGCTTGAAGTAACCCTTAACATGGGATGGGCAAAGTTGTAGCGTATGTTTGGATTCAATTAAAGGAATACATTGACACATTGAGCCTAACAGCTGTTGTTGGGGGTTGCTTCTTTTAGCAAGATGTGAAAAGGACAATTTTCGCCCTCTGTAATTGCTCAGCTGAACACATATCTCCACATCCAGCAAGCACACTTATCTGTATTTTTTCAGATGGGTGGCAATGTAATACCTTACTGAACTGAAATCAGTGTCTGTAAACAATGTGTCTTTTGGCTGTAATCATAAAATACTAAGCTTTAGTAAAGGTGTTTTTATTTTAATAAGGCTGCATGGGACTGGTATGGATAAAATAAATAGTTTTGACAGAGTTGTAAATATTATGTATAATTAAACATTTATAGATTCACTATTATATTATTACTATATTATTCACAAGAATGATCTAAAAGGCAGCATTTAGGACCAAAAAATTAAAAATCACAATTAATATATAATGCTTAGAAAGTTATTAGAAATCCACTTCCCTCCAAAGTGACAATTTCTATTAAAATTTACTTTTGACTGCTGACTGCTCCTGTGGCAGATCATCAGCACAATTCATTACATTCAAGGAGTAGGTTGATAAGTGTTGGATGTCTCATCAATTAATAGCTCATGCTTTAGTGAATGGATAATAGCCATTCATCTGAATATTAAACAGAGAAAAAACAAACAAACATTTTTTGTAAAAAAAAAAAAAAAAATCCTTTTTATTAAGCATTAGTATGACATTTCACAATGAATCGTGTCTCAACACAGTTGTGGAACTAATGTAGAGAGTGCCCTGGTGCAATACATTTTTTGGGGCCCCCTTCTAACACAAGGATGGCCAAAAGGTAGATCCTTAACTGTTGTACATCTCCCACAATGATATGACAGCTGGAAATGTACTATTTGTCCAACCTTGCGGGGTTGTATTTGTGAGCAGTGTTTGTGTGTTTGAATGTAAGCATGTTTTTGTATGGACTATGTGTGTGTTTAAATGTAAGCTTGTTTTTGTATAGAGTATGTGTGTGCATGTAGCAGTGTATTTGTATCTACTATTGCTTTTGGAATGCAGTGGTGTTTTTGTATGTAGTGTTGGCGTTCTAATGGGTATTGACAGGTAATACAGAGGGTATTGTAATGTAATGGGAATATGGGTAGGGGGTTTAAGAGTATGGATATGGGGTATGCATGTTGAAAGTTATGAATTGGGGGTACATAGGGTTAAGTATTTATTTATTTTCTGCATGTTTTCTTGATGGGATATGAAAAAAAACAAAAAACTGCTTGTAGAAGCTGCAAATGCGCTGTTTGCAGCCCTCCCCTATACAATCTCAGTCTTTGCCAGGGAATAATACTCCAATCAGAGGCTTAGCGTGCCTGCCATGTAAGCTAGCTCTGTGGAGCTAATGAAATCAGAAGACGAAAACCTTTCTTTCTTTTTGAGTGACTGATAGTGTCAGAGTGACAGCTAGTGAGGTGTTTCTGCCCCGGGTATAAAAGTGACAATTTCTATTGAAATTTCAACTTTTATAAAATGTCACAAATATGACATGCATTATGCGTATGGAGCATTCATTTAAATAGGCTTACTAGAATTTTTAAAGTTGAAGCTTGGAACAGTTGGAGTATCACCAGGGCCATATCGTGGTGGAGGTGGGGGCGCTGGGGAAACAGATACACATACAATGACACACACATATACATTGACACACACACACACACACCTTTCTTTGTTTTATTCTCTCCACTATATACCATATAACACATTGTACAATACAAGCATTTATTATGCTTTTTTTCATACAAAGTTTATACAGGAAACAAAAAACAGTATACATAGTTACATAGCTGAAAAGAGACTTGCGTCCATCCAGTTCAGCCTTCCTCACAAATGTTGTTGCTGTTGATCCAAAAGAAGGCAAAAAACCTGGTCTGAAGCGCTTCCAATTTTGCCACAAACTAGGAAAAAAATCTGCAAAACTCTTGTCATAAATTGTATGCTTTGTATAAACGCTAACAATGGGCTGAATGGAATGCTTCAAGTTTATATTCAAGCTAGTTTGAAAAAAAAAATGCAATCTTATTAACTTTCATTGAACAGCCACTTCTCAGTTCTCTATAAATGAGGCTTGTACCATAACTGAGATCAGAACTCACAGTAACCCATCTTTCATGGTTAGCAACCTTGGTGCTGCAAATATGTATGAAATACAATTGCCAGCATGCACAGCCAGCCTGTTTCTACACAGGCACTCCTTGCTCTAGCTACCCATCAGACAGTATTGCAGTTGCCGCGCTCACCTTAGGACTTCCCCCAGAAGTTGCCTAGTGACCTGGATTTCCCTCTAGTGGCTGTCTGGTAGACAGCCACTAGAGGTGAAGTTAAAGGGAAACTATAGTGCCAGGAAAACAAACTTTTTTTCCTGGCACTATAGCTTCCCCCTCTGTCAAACTCCCTCCCCCCACCTCCCGTACGTGGCGCAGAAGGGGTTAATAACCCCTACTGTCACTGACCTGAGACCAGCGCCGATGTCCCTGCTGATGGTGTGGGAGACCTAATGTGCATGCGTGTTAATGGCTGCGCTTGCCTTAGGATTTCCCCATATGAAAGCATTAATCAATGCTTTCCTATGGGGATTCGGGTGATGCTGGAAGTCCTCATGCACAGCGTGAGGATGTCCAGCATTATTTAGGTGACCAAAAGTCGCCTTCAAGCCCGGAAGTCCCTCTAGTGAGTGTCTGGTAGACAGCCAGAAGAGCAGGAGTTAACCCTAGCAGTTAATTATTGCACTTTATAAAAACTGCAATAATTACATGTTCAAAGTTAAGGTTGATGGGAGTTTGCACCCAGACCACTTCAATGAGGTGAAGTGGTCTGGGTGCCTACAGTGTCCCTTTAACCCTGACAGGTAATAATTGCAGTTTATTAAATATTGCAATAATTTCGACTGCAGGGTTAAGGGACCTGGGACACTGCACCCAGACCACTTCAATAAGCTTTAAAGAAACAATATAAAGGTCAGGAACACAAACATGCATTCCTGACCCTACAGTGTTAAAACCACCATTTTGGTGGCTTGTCCCACCCTTCAAAAAGGTAAGAAAACTTACCTTATGTCATGCCCTCGTCCCCGATCCGCCTCCTTGAATGATGATCTCAACCAATCCAGTGCTTTTCCGACTTGGCCAATCAGCATCTCCTCATAGTGATGCACTGAATCAATGTATCACTATGGGGAAAGTTCAGGTCTCCATGCAGAGGGTGGAGACACTAAACGTCAATGCTGCACACTGTGCAGCACTGCCACAGGAAGCACCTCTAGTGGTCATCTAAGGAGTGTAACTGGAGGTGTCCCTAGGGAGCATTCAGAGAAAAGGCAGAGATTACAGCAAAAAGGCTGCAGAAACAGGCTATACTCACCAGAACAACTACATTAAACTGTAGTTGTTCTGGTGACTATAGTGCCCCTTTAATTAGGAGTGACAGTGCTTATTTAAATAATTGATAAAAAAAAAAAAAAAAAATATATATATATATATATATATACACACACACACACACACACACACACACACACACACACACATATATACACACACACACACATAAAACTCAGTATATATGGTTTGTTAATCTGAAGCAGATTTTAAACCTGTTGCACAAAAACATTACCAAAAGGGTTGCAGTACAACCCTCCTGACTCACAGTACAAAGTCCTGCACATCCATCAATATCCATTTTACATTACCTATTTGTCTTTTATATTCATTGGAATCAAGCACTTTTTTGTAATCAGCAAAACAATGTGCTTCATTCCAAAGAATAGTCAAAAAGATTTTAAATAACATACAAAACTAAATGTACACCACTGCTTGAGACATTTTTTAACACATAAATATTGTGACTAGAATTAGATACTCCTGCAGTTTATGGATTGTAAGAGTGATCAGATTAGTCAGAAGATGGGTTTATTGTTGAAAAATGTTCAGTTCAGCAACACTTTTCCCTTAAAAAGGTTTACGGCAAGGGTCTAAAATATTTGTCAGTCACCAGTAAATAAAGGGAGGGTGGAATTTTAGTGTGGGACAAATCCCTACCTCCTTATCAGCAGATGGCTGCTATTTATTTAGACAGGCAGTTACCTGGGTGATTGAAAGATCTCTTTTTCCCCACCCCTTCCTAAACATTCCACAACCTATAGCTTCCATATATTTAAGCATGTTTCAAAACCTTTACATAATAAAAGAAAACCCTTTACTGCTTCATTTGGATCCACTTAAAGGACCACTATAGGCACCCAGACCACTTCAGCTTAATGAAGTGGTCTGGGTGCCAGGTCCAGCTAGGTTTAACCCTTTTTGTCTATAAACATAGCAGTTTCAGAGAAATTGCTATGTTTATAATAGGGTTAACCCAGCCTCTAGTGGCGGTCTCATTGAAAATCACAGTGAGAAGACGCCAGCGTCCATAGGAAAGCATTGTGAATTGTGCATTGCTGACAAGCAAAACATTTATTTCTGTCACAATTCTAGCTCATTATCCTTGTATACTGCAAACACATTCTGTAGAAGCATGGCACAATTTTAAGTAACAAGGTAATGGACAGTTCACGGGGAAATGAGTGGGAGAGGGGTGGAACAAGCACATTTTTGTTGATCTTTGGATTTGATAAGTGGAATCACACCCACTAAGGGGTGTCAGCACTGGATAAGCTTGTCTGTCAGGGGAAAGTTTGTGGGAACAGGGGCAAGATTAGGGAGGGGTAACACAATCCTACATATTATGCATTACAGGGCTGGTCTTGTTCCTGAGATTCAAAACAAGACTACTATTTTAAGATTGTCAGGGTTATTACTTAAAAGTGTGAAGTGTCAAGAATTCAAAGTGAATTTCAAATTTCAGGCCAAATTAGAAAATACCCCAGTTTAGCTAGGTTTAGCTACAACTTAACCTTTTTTATAGGATGATCAGTTTAAACATATATTAAAGATATAGTAAATAGCATAATTTAGATCAGATTAGGCAAAGCCAGGGGGGCACTGCAAATGAAGAGAAGATCGAGAAACTGCTTCTCTCTTCCTCTTCTCTATATGATTTATCTGTTTACTGTTAAATACAAGGACTACTTGTTACGAATATATACAAGTGAGCAACTCCATAAACAAGGAACTAAAATGGAGTTGCTCATTTGCTGGTTTTATTTTTCACATCCCACAAACACATGTTAAATATAGGAATAAGTAAACATATTAAAAATCCTGGATAGTGACATTTGCCCTTGGAAATTCACTTTGAATTCCGTCAGTTCACTATAACCCGGTGTGTGGTTCCAGTTCAATCATCCAATACCCTCACTCTTTTGGCAATTCATATTTACAAATCCCAAAAAGCTGACAATGGAAATGCAAATTTGGACACAAATAACTGAGCTGAGAGAATAGCCGATGTGTTGTTTTTTTAAATATTGCCAGTTTCACCAGTATTTTGCACGGAACTTGTTAATCTATTGTTAAAATTACATAACCAGGTAACTGTCTATTGAACCCTATAGTTTAATAAATATATACCAATAACCGCAGTAAATGTACATGTGGTATGACCAGGGGTTGTTTAGTTTGCTAGTATAACCGCTTTTAAAATAAAATAAAAACTAGATCTACAACACTTTAACAAGTTATGTTCCCTATTGCAATAATTCACTGAAAAGAGACTCAGGCAGTATGCCTTCTTAACTCTTATTACAGCAACACCATGCCCCATCCCCGGCATTTAGAAACCAGAAGAAAGTGTCCAAGAAAAGATTCAGATTTTTGAGATTGTACAAACTGCCTGAAACAGATTACAAAAGTGAACTAGGCTTGTTTTCTCTGTAAATTGCACCCCAAAATAAAATAGAAAACAAACGTGAGTTTAAGAGTAACATTACATACCTTGTATGTACTGTTGTACTGTTTATATCCTGTTGTCCGGTTTAAATCCTTTGAATGCCTGGTTATGCTGTTAAAATGTGTGACTGCCCTGGAGCTTTAGGGACATCTGTCCTAGCAAGACCCCCTGTGTGTGGAGGGTGGGGATAATTCAACAACAGGATTCCTTCACCTCATTGATTAACCCTTTTATACTTTGGTTTCTAGTCTATACTTTTAGAACCATAGAACAAAAAAATACCACACTTACAAAATTATTCTCTAAACTTAGTTCATAAAATGATTGCATAATTCAGGCCAAAATAGCCTAAAAAACAAACAAACCAAAAATAGCTTGGAGACTTGGTTTCCTAATTAATTTTTTGACCTAAAAATTGTAATCCATTTGTCTTTTCTATGCATACCTAATTTAATGAAAATACTGGAAAAAGCTCACAACTACACACAAAAACTTTGTATATTATTATTTGAATTGTCTACTGCACACTTGAGCTATTTCTAATGATTACATTATATACACATTTGTTTAGTTATCTAACCAGGAAATATACATTTAGCTTGTTGCTAGTTTACAAGATGTGGGGTCAGGAGGCTCTTATTACCCAATTTAACCCCTTAAGGACCAAACTTCTGGAATAAGAGGGAATCATGACATGTCACACATATCATGTGTCCTTAAGGGGTTAAAGGAACACTCCAAACTCCACAGATACTACAGCACTCTGTGCCCTGTGATCATGCCATAATAAGTAGTGAAACCATTTAAGTAAGGTTTGACAGCTTTCCTGGATACAGCTGGGTGCCTGTGGTTGCAGCCCCTGCAGCTGGTCTTCTCCGTTAGAAGACTCTAGTTACCTCTACAGAGTTAAGCAGAACCACACACACTGACTGAAAGCATCAGCTGAGCACTCTCAGCCAATAAGCGCCATCCTGCACTTGCCAGGAGTAACTCTCCAGAGAATACTGGATGCATAGTGAAAGCCTGGGGACCCAGGTAAGTTGTCAAACCATACTACAACAGTTTGACTACAGCCAACGACCATAACCACTATAACAGTTGAATAAGTGTGTGTGATGTTTAGGCAGACTCACTGTCTCAGAGTTTTCCCAGGTGGCATTATGCCCCTCCCCCTTTTCCAGTGCATGCTGGAATGACGATGTACTGGTAATCAGGAAGCAGCAGCCATCTTGTTGGTTAACTGAATACAGCCACCTTGGGAAGACACTGAGACACTGGGGTCATATTGCGGAAACGCAACTCGATTCTCTTTGTCCCCTGTTCCAGCCACCCAACCACGAGGCTTCCCACTTCTGGTGACAGAGGGTCTTCTTCCCAGGATCCCCTTTATTCCCTCTTCCTGCCACCCAAATGTAGGGTCTGCCACTTCCAGTGACAAGGGGACTTCTTCCCAGGACCCTCTGTACCTGGGAGTCACAACGCAGGAAAGCTTCCCGTCTCCTTGACTCCCATTTACAGAAAGTCCGCCAAACCAGCTATTGTCCCCAGAGGATGCCAACACCAACCCCAAGGGCCCCCATAACAGTACCTGCCTCGAACAGTCTCCGTTCGCGGGGTCCCTGTGTGAAACCCAGCAAGGGAAGCGTCTCCTTTCGGGTTTCGAATGCTCCCCCTGGTGGTGTTCGTTTATATGACCACCCAGGGAAGCACTCATTAATTACTTCCCTTGCGGTTTCACACTTATGTTGCCAGTTGTTAACGTTCTAATTGATTGGCATGAACATTCCAATGGGTACAGGGGAGGTCCTCATTCGGGAACCAAACGAGATGAGACACAATCTGCGAATGCTCCCCCTGGTTGGCGTTCGTCTATACGAAATGGCGGCCATCAAGGGGCGGCACGCGCCGATGGCTTCTCTTGCGGTTTGACACCTTGTTGCAAGTGTGAACATTCTAATCGACATTCTAAGTGATTCATTGGGGTGGTCCCCGTACAGGAGGCGAATGGATTCCCTTCGTGGAAGCACTCCCGAACAGGCACACGAATATATAAGCAGCACACATAATAAAGAAGGGCAAAACCCACGAACAGCGGCTGTCACGCCACAAGTACATTCACTAATTAAGCACCAGCGCACACTTTGGGACTGGCCCAAACTGGCCATCAGTCATACCGGGCAAATGCCCGGTGGGCTGCGATGGACATGCGCTGAGGCCGGCAGGGGAGATCAGTGTATCTCCCCTGCCGGCCCATGCAGAGCCAGTGCTATGCAAGCGCCAGCCCTGCTGTGTGCCTTCATGGGCCTAATTTATCTCCCCACTGGCCGAAAGGTATTGAAATAAGGCCACCTGCGGGGAGGGAGAGGGGACCCGGGGGGAGCTCTAACCTACAGCTCAGCTGGGTTCCTCTCGCGAGGTCTAAGTGTTGCCGCAGTTAGCATGTCAATGCTCTGATTTCGTGAGAGTGAATTCTACCCCAGGAACTAGAGGATGGAGATCACTCCCCACTGGACCACCAGGGCTGGCAGCAAGGGCCCCCTCCCAGGCAAAGGTAAGAAGGGAGGGGGGACATAAACTAATAATAATTTAAAAAAACACATATATATTTGTTTTATTTTTACCCCACATTTCCCAAACACCACACTGCACCCCAAGCACCACACACTACTCCTCACACACATGCATCCCAAACACCACACTGCAACCCAAACACCCACACAATGTACCCCAAACACCACACCAGGGTTAGGTGTGGCTAGGGCTGCATAAACAGAAACAAAGTGATTTAACTCCTAAATGACAGTGAATTGAGCAGTGAAATTGCAGGGGAATGATCTATACACTAAAACTGCTTTATTTAGCTAAAGTAATTTAGGTGACTATAGTGTTCCTTTAAGAGAAAGAAACAAACTGTTCCTGTACTTGATGCTTTGAGAGACCTTTTCCATACAGAATGGAAAAAGTCAGAGACAAAAGTATCTATTCAAGGCAAGCTAAGTTATATCCCTTTGGGGAAGAAGACTCCTTTAATTGGGATTCAGCCGCAAAGGTTGGCACTTCCATTGTGAGATTAGGCACAAAAACTGCCCTCCTATTGACAATACTATTGACCCGATGGACAGTAGAGTTGTCAAAAAAGTATGTAGCTGCAGGTGCAGCCTGTCACTTTTCAGGGAAATCTTCCCTTCAAAAAGGCCCTTGATGATGCCATTAAAAAGTCTTCATAGGGAAAAAAAAAAAGCTTTTTAGTCACAAGATAGGAGAGATTATAGTTATCCTCAAGCCTGGAATAACAGGAGTTCTTTTCGGGAGAGAGGTTCCTTTTGGGACTATAGATTTTACAGGCTTGGGAGAGAAGTTAACAGATCTACTAATTGGAAAGGGGTTCAGTCACCCAGAGGAGGAAGCCTTCTGGGCCCTTTAAGGGACAAGGTAAATCTTTCTGAAGGTTCCTTTGCCTAGACCCAGAAAGATTCTCATGTTCTGGAGGATCTGGGCAGATATAAACACAGACAAGTGGGTTATGTCTATTCTACAAAAAGGCTACAGACTTTGTTACTTTACATTAACTTTGTCAGTTCAAAAACACCAAAAAAAGAGTTCAAAGAGAATAACCTCATGCAGAGAGATCAACACTCTTTTAGCCACAAAGATCATTGTAAGAGTACCTGTTGTCACGATCTCTTACCTTTCTCCATCACACCCAGGTGGTGCAGGATCCGAGGCCGGCTCCTCTCACAACATGTTCAGCGTGTCCCACATCGGATGCTGGAGTCACGCCTCTTTTGATGATGCGGCACATACGCGCCCACATCATAACGTCATTGACACGGTCCCACATCATCAATACCGGCCCAGAATGTTTTGGGGGCCTGGTCTTAAAGCAGAAGACTCCCTTAAAAAAAGGGAACCTTTTGCTTTGTTCCTTGCCCTATTGTGGTTCCTTCTGTTGCCCTTTTGCAAGTTTGTACTCCTGGTGTTTATATAGATATTTCTGGGTTTTGACACGACTTGGATTTAGACTTCTCTGTTCTCTGGTTCCCTGACTCTGCTTGTATTTTGACTTTCTCCTTTCTGAAATCCTGACCCGGCTATTCTTGTATCATTCTCCTGATCTCTGGTGTCCTGACTTTTGGCTGTTCCTTGACCACTCTTTTCTACCTACGTTAAATCCGACCATTCTAAGGTTCGGTAATACGTGCTTGGGTTTTCTGTGGGTTTACATACTGCGTGTTGGGTTATCACCCGACCTTGATACCTGTCCACAAAAGATTTTGAGGAATATATTGACCAATTTTTTTGATCCCTAAGCCATCAGGAGATGGAAGGCCTCCTTCATCTCCGAATGTTTTGTATGGAATCCCTCTCTTTCCATTATTGCTGTTGTGCATCAATGAGACTGTTTTTCTTCCATAGACCTAAAGGAGGCATGCGTTCAAATTCCAATCTCACCAGCTCGTCAAAGGTTCTTGCAATTCCAGAAGACCATTTCCAATTGAGGGTAATGCCTTTTGGCTTAAGCACAGCTCCTCGTACATTCACAAAAGTTTTGGTGGCGTTGGTGGCAGATCTTCGTCTGAAGTTACTATAGATTTACCACTATTTGGATAACCTTCTCCTAGACTCAATGTCTTTAACCTCTTGATCACATGGTCCAGGAGGGCCGGATCAGCCACGTGGGAACTACCTGGGCTGTCAGGCAAGACCCCATCACGATCGCCAGCAACAAGGTAAGTCCCCAGGACGACAAGGACGACCTGAAGGGGTTAATTATTGAATTCAGGTGTTTTAATTTGATCCATGGCCAAACATACCTAGCCATGTAGTGTGCATTTACAAACACTTGTGAAAAAAAAGGATCATTCTAAAGAGCTCAGTTAATTCAAGCGTGGTACTGTGATAAGATGCCACCTTTGTAATAAGTAATTTCATGAAATTTTATCCTTCAACATGTAAAGTTACAACGAGGGGGCACAGAGTGCTGAGGCGCATGAAGCATAAAAGTCGCCAACACTCTTTTGATTCCGTAGCTAAAGAGTTTCAAACTTCCATAAGCATAAAATCAGCACAAAAACTGTGCAGCAGAAGCCTCATGGAATGGGTTTCCATGGCCAAACTGCTGGATGCAAGCCTCACGTCACCAAGTGCGCCATCACTGGACTCTGGAGCACTGAAAAAGTCCTCTGTATCGTGACAAAGCAGGTTTCTCGGTTTGGCAGTCTGATGAGTGAGTCTGGGTTTGATGGATGCCAGGAGAACGTTACCTGCCTGACTGCATTGTGCCAACTGTAAAGTTTGGTGGAGGAGGGATAATGGTATGGGGTTGGAAAATCTTACATGGACACTGTAGGCACCTAGACCACTTCAGCTAATCGAACTGGTCTGGGTGCACTGTCCCTATTGTACTTAGTGCATAGAAACTGCAATGTTTACATAGCATCTCTGAGTCTGCCCTCAGTGGCTGTCTAACAGACATTTTCTAACAGAGATTGCGAGCCAGGTCTTTACGTCCAACATCAATGCCTGACCTCACAAATATTATACTCCAAAAATAAGTATTTGTTAGAGGAAGTAGAATTGGAGGGATGAGGCAGGGTATATTTTGATTTGAATCAAATCAAAATAAGGCACAATTTAAATCACTAGACAGTAGGACTTTAAATCACGATGTAAAGACTCATTCTTGTGGTGATGTAATGGTAATGTTTTCTTGGCACACTTCAGGCACCAAATACCAAACAAGCATTCTTTTAGTTTTACTGCCTGTCTGAGTATCATAGTTTACCATGCACATCACTTTATGGCAACAGTCTCTGCATATTCTAAATAGCTACATCCAAAAGGACAACACATCAGGTCACAACATATACATTTCGCAGATTGGTTCTATAAGAAAGACAATAGGTTGAGCACTCCAATGCATGTAGTGGAATGAGAGATTAATAATTCATTATGTGATGTGCAGTCAACAAATGTAATGGGTTATGCTATAATGTCAACATGGGCCAGAATCTCTAAAGCATGTTTCTTGAAGTCCATGCCCATTATTAGAAATACGTGCCTAATAAAGTGATCATTGAGAGAATGTTATTTCTACGTGTTGATTTCATTTTTTTCCAGTAGATGTCAGTGTTGCACTAACGGAAAACCTAAAGAGTAAGCCGTTTTAATGTTTGTAAGAGGTAAAGATTTGGATATTAAATTACTATTTCTTCTGTTTTACATTTTTGTACTAGAATTCTATGTTGTATGCTTTCAGATAGAATATTGCACCCCTAGTATTTGTGTCAGCATGCCTATAACTTTTCCTTGTCAACTCTATGGACCATTAATTCCCAGTGCTTGCCCCTCCCCAAATAGCATCTAATTAATTTTATAATCTCTTTTACAGTCTTAGTCTCTTGCACACATGCCTTGTAACAACACACTCTCTTCTCTCCCACGCACCCCAATTAATTTTTTTTATATATTGACTAATTACATAATTATGGTCATCATTTGCTCTCTGCAGACACCAGTCTTATAATCTCCCTCATTGATTACTCACCATCTTTCATTCTCAACTATTCCTGCTTCACTAACAGAGTGCTACACTACCTAACACCTCCTTCCCCAGTCTTTGTAAAGTTGCTTATCCAATGTTCTCATTCTTAATACCTCCTCCCCCCCTCCTCTAAAACCGAAAGTTCTAAACATACATTCAAGTTCCATTTCTACCTTCTTTCTCTGGCCTTTAATTTTTTTTTTTTTAGCAGCTGATGTGTTTCCTAATCCAAAGAAAGCCTCATACCACACTTTCTACATTACAAATCCATGCTATTGTCCTGTACTTCTGCCCTCTCCCTTGCAAAGCAAGAGTAATTTACCTTTCTTATCTCAACCTACTCTAGTGATCCCAAATTCCTCTTTCCCCCACCTTCTTTGCCCCACTGCAACCCTAACATTAACTAACCTCACAGCTAACATGTCACTTTACAGAGACGATCAATCAAATTAGGAATGCAATCTCCCATCTTTTTGCCTTCCTTCCAATACTCTGCTTCCATTCTGTACCTTCTTCCACTTTTAACTTCTTTCTCTCTGTCTCCATGGGAAAGCATTGGATTGACATAGATCATCAATTCTGAAGAGCTCAGTCAAAGAGGCGGGTGGAGCCAAATGCCATGTTGGCCAATCAGGATCTCCTTATAGAGATGCTTTGAATCAGTGCATCTCTACAGGGAAAGTTTAGCATCACCATGCAGAGCGTGGAGATTCTGATGTGCAGTACTCACCCAAGAAGCACCTCTAGTTGCCATCTGAATGACTGCTACTGGAGGTGTCCCTAGGGAGCAATGTAAACAGTGCTTTTTCTCTGACAAGGCAGTGCTTACATCAGAAAGCCTGCAGGGACAGACTATAGACACCAGGCTGTAGGCTGTAATTGTTTTGGTGACTATAATGTCCCTTTAATGCATATTTTCAACTTATCTTTGTCTTCTGATAACTTCCTTTCTTGCCTCAAACATGCAATTTTTAATACCATCCTAAAAAAGACATCCCTTGACCCTACCTCTCCTTCTAATTACCGTCCCATATCAGGACTAATATTCACTTCTAAGCTTCTTGATCAGGTTGTATTGACCAGTCTAACTCACTTTGTCAATACTAACTCTCTTCTTGACCATCTTTAATCTGCTTCCGCTCCCTCCATTCTACTGAAACCGTCCATACCAAATTACTAACGACAATCACTGCTAAATGTAATGGTCAATACTCTCCTCGACATCTTTGCTGTCTGATACTGTTGACCACTCTTCATTATTATTATCATTTTATTATTTATATAGTGCCAGAAAATTCCGTAGTGCTGTAAAATGGATCTTTAAACCCTCCATGAGGACTTACAGCTCTTGAGAAAGTCCTCGGGACAAAACGCGTTGAGCGGAGAGGCTTGCCAGTGTCACCCCAGAGATTCTACACTTATTCATCCGTTGTTGCCTGGTTCATCCTCTTATACATATTTGGAAGGAAAACATTTACCATCAGAAGGCATCGATACCGGATCTGTATTTAAAGGGGACTTAACCCAGGAGGGGTTTTGAAAAGCTCGTTTGCACAAATTGATATAAGTCTCTTTGTGCCATCATCTTTGTGTACATATTGTTATTTTATCATCCTACTGTGCCATTAAATACTTCACCATATATGCTTTTTACTTTTTATATTTTATGTCTTCCATTGAATAAGTATGGTAACTGTAGCGGAGATGCAATATTACCCAGGTTATCTCCGCTTATAATCCAAGTGAGACTCAGGAACAAGTAAATAGTACATCCAAAGGCAGGGTTTCCAGCAGGTAAAATACAGCAATATCCCAACAGCAATCCCAATAACTGGACGACACACAGTTTCAGGAGCATAACTGACAAGCCTTTAATCACAGTCTCCTTATAAAGCATGCTCCCATGCAAGGGAGGGACTTACAGTAATTATTACAGTAGCCAATCCTGTCCTGGTAACCTCCCACACATCTCCTCCCCTCAGCCAGCATCATAATCCCCTTATCCAGCACACCAATTCCCCCCGTTTCTGGATGTACCTCTAAACGTAGGGGTACCTCTTTAAATCCTACATCCCCGGATACCCCTGATCTGGGTGAACAACATATCCAAAAATCACCCAGATCAGACCAGGGGTTCGGGAAAAGTATGGAGGGAATAAAATGACCGACCGCACGAACTGAGATAGCCGAATTCGGTTCCATGTGAATGGGCCTTGCGGTCGGTCCTGGCATAAGGGAATAAAATACACGAAAGCCTCTAGCTATAGAGGCTAGGGAGGGTTCGCCTGAATCCCCTCGTTCGGTATTCTCTATCTACCGAACGAGGGGCCGTTCGGTAGTTTGGAACCGAACGGACCAGGGCTGTGGAGGTCTCAGCGGTGTTCGCCTACTCGAGTGTCCGATTTTAGTTCCAGACACTGCTGTTCGGGAGTTTTAAAATGGCCGCCGCCACGTGTTCGTTTGTCGAATGGCGGCCACCCCCGAGAACAAAGGACGGCTACTTACTGTTCAATTACCCGTTCGCAACAATGTTGCAACGGGTAATTGAGGACACACTTCACACAGGGGAGGTCTGGTTGTTCGGTAGTTTCATTCAAATAAACTAAGGGAATGAAACTACCAAACAATCAGAGAAATACAATTCTTTTTAATACACAGAAAATACAGCAGATACACGGATGCAGCTTTATACAGTATTTTTGTATGGTCGCCTGGTGCCATCCGCTACACTGCTCCCCCTTGCCCACAAGCCGGCATACACAGTCTGATCCAACACGGATCGGCTTGGGGATGTCCGGGGAGGCTCACGGATCATTTCTCTAGGTCAGTTTGTCGGACAACCCATCAGCATTTCCATTCTGTTTACCCGGGCGGTACTGGATATTAAAGTCAAAGGGCTGCAGCGCCAGACTCCAGCGCAGTAGCCGGGCATTGTCCCCAGCCACCCGGTTTAGCCATACTAACGGGTTGTGATCCGTGAGCAGGGAAAAAGCTTGTCCGTACAAATATGGCTGTAATTTCTTCAGGGCCCACACCACAGCCAGGCATTCTTTCTCGATGGCGGCGTAGCTTACTTCTTGAGGTAACAGTTTCCGGCTGATGTAAGCCACGGGATGTTCTCCGCCATCGGCCCCGACTTGGCTTAATACTGCTCCCAATCCAAACATAGAAGCGTCTGTGTGGACAAGAAAACGCTTAGTTGGATTGGGAGCGGCCAAGACAGGGGCATTTGTCAATGCATCTTTTAACAACTGAAATGCCTGTTCACACTCCGGGGTCCAGGTTACTTGGCGGGGTAGGTTCTTACGGGTCAAGTCGGTGAGAGGTTTGGCCAGGGCACTGTAATTCGGGACAAATTTCCGGTAGTATCCGGCCGTTCCTAAGAACGCTAACACCTGGGTCTTAGTCCTAGGGGTGGGCCATTGAGCTACAGCCTCTACTTTGGCTGGTTCCGGTTTTTGCTTGCCACATCCTACCCGATGACCTAGGTACTGTACTTCAGCCATCCCTATGCTGCATTTGGCTGGTTTCAGCGTTAAACCAGCGGCCCTAATCCTGTCTAGGACCGCTCCTATATGGGTCAGGTGTTCCTGCCAGGTATTGCTGAAGATGGCAATATCGTCGAGGTATGCGCAGGTATAATCCTGGAACCCATCTAGGAGGCGGTCCACCATCCGCTGAAAAGTAGCCGGGGCGTTTTTCATCCCAAACGGCATGACCTTAAATTGGCACAAGCCGAATGGGGTGACAAAGGCCGACTTAGGGATGGCGTCTTGTGCCAAGGGTATTTGCCAATACCCTTTACACAAGTCAATCGTGGTGAGATAGTGCCCCCTCGCCATCCGATCCAGGAGTTCGTCTATCCTGGGCATAGGATAGGCGTCCGATACGTCTTCTCATTTAATCTCCGGTAGTCTACACAAAACCGGGTCGTGCCGTCCCGCTTTGGTACTAGTACTACCGGAGATGCCCAGGGGCTGTCAGAGGGCTCAATCACCCCCAGCTGGAGCATCTCATCTATCTCCTTGCGCATGTTCGCCCGTACCACTTCTGGGATGCGGTACGGGGTCTGACGCATGGGAAGTTGCCCTGGGGTGTCTACTCGGTGAGTGGCCAAAGGAGTGTAACCAGGTACATTAGAGAAGATATCCTGCTTCTCCCTCAACAGCTGTTGTACCTCGCTCCGCTCCTGTGGACTCAACCGATCCCCCAGGGTGACCTCCCCTAAGTCCCCGGATAACTGACCCTCTCCCAGCAGATCCGGGAGAGGTAAACTGTCAAACTCCTCGGAGTTAGGCGCACATATAGCGGTCACTTCCTCCGAGCGCTCCTGGTAGGGCTTCATCATGTTCACATGGAGCATGCGCCGCCCCCCAGTACCAACGCACGAGCCGATTATATAAGTGGTGTCACACCGTTGTTCCACCACCTTATAAGGGCCCTGCCAGGCGGCCTGCAGCTTATCGTGTCGGACAGGTTTTAAGATTAACACCTTCTGCCCGACCTGAAAGCTACGGTCCCTGGTGCCCCGATCATACCATGTGCGCTGGCGTGTCTGAGCCGCCTGCAAATTTTCGCGTACCGTCTGAGTTAAGGCCTCAAGGCGGTCTCGGAATGCCAACACATAGGGTATGATGGGGGTACCGTCAGTGCTCCGTTCTCCCTCCCAATGCTCTCTGATCAAATCTAAAGGCCCTCGTACCCTGCGGCCAAACAATAGTTCAAATGGGGAGAACCCAGTGGATTCCTGCGGCACCTCCCAGTAAGCAAAGAGGAGGTGCGGCAGGAACTTCTCCCAGTCCTTGTGGGTCTCTGCGAAGGTTCGGAGCATTTGTTTCAATGTACCGTTGAAACGTTCGCAGAGCCCATTCATCTGGGGGTGGTAAGGGGAACTAATGACCGGCTTAATGTCACAAAACTTCCAGAGGCGCTGCGTGACTTCGGCGGTGAACTGGGTGCCCTGATCGGAGACAATCTCCCTGGGGAGTCCCACCTGGGAGAATATCTTCATCAGGGCTTCGGCTACTGTCTCAGCCTGTATATTCGTCAGGGCCATCGCCTCTGGATATCTAGTGGCATAATCTACTACTGTCAGGATAAATCTTTTACCTGACGGGCTTGCTTTGTTGAGGGGTCCTATTAGGTCAACTGCTACCCTGCTAAAGGGTTCCTCGATTATGGGGAGGGGATGTAACTTGGCCTTGCGCCGGTCCCCCCTTTTCCCCACTCTTTGACAGGTATCGCACGTGTTGCAATACCTGCGCACCTCCTGGCTAATTCCCGGCCAAAAGAAACTTTGGGTTAACCTGTATCGGGTCCTGCTGACCCCTAAATGTCCAGATAGCGGAATGTCGTGAGCTATCCGTAGTAACTCCGCCCGGTACCGCTGAGGTACCACTAACTGCCTCATCACAATCGGGTCTGACCCGGATACCTGCTTATCCGTCTCCCGATATAACAGCTGGTTGTCCCAAATAAACCTTTCGCCCTCCTCCCCAGGCGTGTCTGCTGTCACCTTGTCCCTATACACCTGCAAGGTGGGTTCAGTCACTACCTCAGCTGCAAATTCGTTAGGAGGGGCCCAGGGGACACAGTCAGGGGAAGGGGAAGGATCTCTTACCTGAACCTCCGGGAGTGTGTTGTAGTCCTGGGTGCGGGCCTGTTGTCGAGTGACCACAGGGTGAGCTTCTCCTGTGGTGGGTGTCTGGGGCTCAAAAGCAGATGTGAGCCTCCCCAGATCGCTCCCCAATAAAACCTCCGCCGGTAACTGCGGCATCAACCCCACCTCCACATGCCCTGCCCCCGCTCCCCAATGCAAATGTACCCTTGCTGTGGGTAGCCGTTATACTGCTCCCCCGGCTACCCTGACGGCCACAGTCTTACTAAGTTTAGCTTGGTCTGAGACCAGGTGACTTTTTACCAGGGTGATGGTGGCTCCTGAGTCACGTAGCCCCTGAACCGCTTTACCCTCCAGATACACGGTCTGCCTGTGATGCTGGCGGTTGTCTGTGTTAGCCTGGACGGGATCTGCCTCGTGCAGTACCTCCCACTGCTCTACTGTTGTGATGGGAACTGCTGAACCATACGGTGTGGCCACGATGTCCTGGTAGTGATGGGCTGGGCGGCTCTCGGTGGTGGTGGTGGACCGGGTCGGATCCAGGTGGAACGGTCCCGCAGCTGGGGGCATTCCCTTTTATAATGTCCCCACTTCTGGCAGTGGTGGCAAGGGCCCGACGTGGGCTGGCGGAAACGTGGCTGTGTAGCGGGGGGTGGTGGTGGTGGCAGTGACCTTGGTAGAGCTGGCGTGTAGTTATTTCCCCCAAAGGTTTTAAAAGGTACTTTTGGAGCTGCAGGTTTTTGCTGCCTGCGTGCATCCAGGTACTCGTCTGCCTTCCTGGCTGCTTCGGTAAGGGAGGTAGGGTTTCTGTCTCTTACCCACTCCTGTACCTCACTGGTTACTCCTTCATAAAATTGCTCCATCAGTACCATTTGCAATACATCCTCCATAGACCGTGCCTTGCTCGCTTGCACCCACCCCAAGACTGCTCTTTGTAGTCTGCATGCCCACTCAGCATGTGAGTCTTTCTCCACCTTCTTTAAATCCCTGAATCTCCGCCGGCATGCTTCTGGTGTTATAGCATACCTGGCCAATATAATTTCTTTCACTTTATTGTAATTCCTTATTTCTTCATTAGGTACAGTACGGTATGCCTCAGCTGCCCTCCCAGTTAACCTCCCTGCCAAAATAGGTACCCAGTCCTCTGCGCTGATTCTATGCAGTGCACACAGTCTCTCGAAATCTTGCAGGAAAGCGTCTATATCTTCCTCTGCCTCCACATATGTTTTAAAAGCCTGGTACGGTATTTTCGGCTTACCTTCATGTGGCATATTTACTGCAGAGCTGCGTTCTGGTGCCGCTGTTTGACTCCTCAGTATAAATTCCTGGACCTCCGTTATCGTTTTGGAAACAATCTCTGTTGGAGGGTGTTCCCCATAGAAAGACAGCCGAAATTGTACCTGCCTCTGGAACTCCCTTTGTTCCGGTGTTTCTCCCGAATTCCCTTGTTCGGGAACCGAATCGCCTTCCATTCGGTACTCCGCCATCAGTTCAGTGATAAGTGCCGCTTTAGTCTTATTGCTGGCTTGGATACCCCTTGCCTCCAGAAGGTCTTTTAGCGTGGAGCGTTTTAGTGTGGCAAAATCAATCTCCATCCGTACTCCATTTAGGCTTGTTCTTCTGTGAGTCTGGATCCCAGCGCTGCCAACCAATGTAGCGGAGATGCAATATTACCCAGGTTATCTCCGCTTATAATCCAAGTGAGACTCAGGAACAAGTAAATAGTACATCCAAAGGCAGGGTTTCCAGCAGGTAAAATACAGCAATATCCCAACAGCAATCCCAATAACTGGACGACACACAGTTTCAGGAGCATAACTGACAAGCCTTTAATCACAGTCTCCTTATAAAGCATGCTCCCATGCAAGGGAGGGACTTACAGTAATTATTACAGTAGCCAATTCTGTCCTGGTAACCTCCCACACATCTCCTCCCCTCAGCCAGCATCATAATCCCCTTATCCAGCACACCAATTCCCCCCATTTCTGGATGTACCCCTAAACGTAGGGGTACCTCTTTAAATCATACATCCCCTGGTAGCCCTGATCTGGGTGAACAGCATATCCAAAAATCACCCAGATCAGACCAGGGGTTCGGAAAAAGTATGGAGGGAATAAAATGACCGACCGCACGAACTGAGATAGCCGAATTCGGTTCCATGTGAATGGGCCCTGCGGTCGGTCCTGGCATAAGGGAATAAAATACACGAAAACCTCTAGCTATAGAGGCTAGGGAGGGTTCGCCTGAATCCCCTCGTTCGGTATTCTCTATGGAACCGAACGGACAAGGGCTGTGGAGGTCTCAGCGGTGTTCGCCTACTCGATTGTCCGATTTTAGTTCCAGACACTCGAAGGCAAAACACCGCTGTTCGGGAGTTTTAAAATGGTCGCCGCCACGTGTTCGTTTGTCGAATGGCGGCCACCCCCGAGAACAAAGGACGGCTACTTACTGTTCAATTACCCGTTCGCAACAATGTTGCAACGGGTAATTGAGGACACACTTCACACAGGGGAGGTCTGGTTGTTCGGTAGTTTCATTCGAATAAACTAAGGGAATGAAACTACCGAACAATCAGAGAAATACAATTCTTTTTAATACACAGAAAATACAACAGATACACGGATGCAGCTTTATACAGTATTTTTGTATGGTCGCCTGGTGCCATCCGCTACAGTAACTATATACACGTTTTGTTATTATAGCGCCCCCATCTGGTATATGTTTTGGGAACTATACCCTTTTTTGCATTTGTGTATCTTTTGGGATTGGGAGTGATCCCTTATTTGGAGTGGCTAGCCTGCACTATTTAAGCACTTTATCCCTACACCGCTTCCTTATACTTTATATCCTTTAAATCAACATTCAGCTGCAGTGATTATCTCTGAAAAGACCCGTTAGGTCAACCTACAGGTAGTGATAGACGCTGGGCTGAGCCTTCTGCCCAGAATTGATCATTGATCGGTAGGAACAGTGTGTAGGAACTGCAGAAAGAGAGAAATCTCCCTCTCATACTGCAATCACACAGTACTAGACATGTGCAATTCGTTACGGTCCGAATTTAAATTCGGACTAATTTCGGGCAATTTGGACATTCTGATGCTTCCGAATTGTCGAATTTTGAAGTGCTGAACCGAACTGCTGAATTTCGGAAGTCCTGAAGTGCTTTGGATTTCTGAAAAGTGGCAAAACAGTAGAGGGAGGGAAAATTAAGGGAATGATGACAGGAATCTAACCCTAACCCTACCCCTACTAGGGTTAGGAGTAGGGTTGGTGTTAGGAGTAGGGTTAGTTTAGGGGTTGGGTGTAAGTTTAGGGGAAGGGTTAAGGAATTGCCGAAGTTCCAAAGTCCCGAATTTCGGATTGCCGAACCGAAGTGCCAAATTCCCAAAGTTCAGAAGTGCCGAACAAAACCAAATTTTTTGCCCATGCACATCCCTACACAGTACAGAGCGTATTACAGAGCACCCTGAACTGTGTTAGCTGGGAAATCCCTCTGCTGATATGCTATACGTGTCTATACTTCAGTCAGAGTGCCCATGATAACTCCTGTCTACCGCCGAAAGCGACTTCAATGAAGACATGGGCATCAATACTTAATCATGGGCAATGGAACAAGGTTGCCTGATCTGATGAATCACTTTTGATTTTAGATCAGGTGGATGGCCAGGTGCATGTGAATCATTTACATGGGGAAGAGATGACAGCAGGATGCACCATGGGAAGAAGGAAGGCCAGTGGAGGCAGTGTTAAGCTGTGGGCAAAGTCCTGCTGGGAAACATTGGGACTTGACATTCATGTGCATGTTATTTTGATATGTATCACCTACCTAGAGATTGTTGAACACCATGTAAACCCCTTCATTGCAAGGGTGTTCCCTGGTGATATTAGCCTTTTTCAGCAGAATAATGCACCCTGCCACTCTGCAAAACTTGTTCAGGAATGACTTGAGAAAAATGACAGAGTTCCAGGTGTTACCATGGCCTCCAAATTCCCCAGATCTCAATCCAATTAAGCATCTATGGGGTGTGCTGGAACAACAAATCTGATACATGGAGGCCCCAGTTCGCAACTTGCAGGACTTAAAGGATCTGCTACTAATGTCTTGGTTGTTGGTACCACAGGACACGCTGAGAGGTCTTGTGGAGTCTATGCCTTCACACCCCAAAAGTACCTTAAAAATACATAAAACCCCATAAAGTTACATCCTGATAGTCCTGATCTGGGTGACCAACATATCCAAAAATCACCCAGATCAGTTCAGGGGTAGGCATGGCCCCATGCCCAAAACAGTTCCAGAGAATCAGGGCTTGTGGTCGGTGTAGTTCGGTAGTTTGAAAATAAACAAACTACCGAACAGAGTCAATAGTCTTGCCTTGGATCTTGTTCGCCACATCCAGACGAATGATTTCACCAAACAGTGCCCTTCTAAGTTGTATAGAACTGAACGCAGGCGATGATGAAAGTCCAGCGGTGTTCGGGAGTTTCTGTGTCCGATTTTAGTTCCATGAGATTCATGCCCAAATACCGCCGCCTGCGTTCATGCGAACAAGATGGCTGCCACCTCATGGTTTTACCATAGGAATTGGGGCCACCCAGATGAACAATTAGAACACTGCGGTGAGAAACGTTCCAAGTTGTTAATAGGTGTTAACAAGCTCCAGGGTGGTCTCTGGTTTGTGCGGTTGTTTGGTAACCGAACCACATAATCCCAATTGCAATAATGGAGACTTTTATATCACATTTATTAAGGTCTGTGGGCAGGAGGCTGGCAAGCAGGCTCCTCCAGGTTCCTCACTTGGACAAGGGAGTTTGTCACAATGAGAACATTCAGAATCTTCAAATTCCCTATAGGAAAGCATTGAGTCAATGCTTTGCTATGGGGATGGCCTAATGCATGTGGCGCATGCGCATTAGGTTTCCCTTGTGATGACATCAGAGGAGGCGAAGCTAGCACTGAGTGACTTTGTAGCTGGAATCGGGCAAGTGTTGAAATAATTATTTAACCCTTTCATTGTAAATACATCTTTGTTTTCCTAACACTATAGTGTTACTTTAACCCCTTAAGGACTGGACTGTTTTTGCGATGTTGTACATTTGCGACCAGGCATATTTTTACACTTTTGTGGTGTTTGTGTTTGGCTGTAATTTTCCACTTTCTCATTTACTGTTCCCATACAAATTATATATTGTTTTTTTCAGGACAAAAGGGGCTTTCTTTACATACCATTATTTATATAATCTCATGTATTTTAATTTAAAAAAAATAAAAAAATATGATGAAAAATTGAAAAAATACATGTTTTTTGACTTTTACTTGAAAAATCTTTTACTCATCTACAAAAGCTAATGAAAAAAACTGCTAAATAGATTCAAAATTTTGTCCTGAGTTTAAAAATACCCAGTGTTTACGTGCTTTTTTGCTTTTTTTTGCATGTTATAGGGCTATAGGTACAAGTAGGATATTGCGGTTTCAAAACATACATTTTAAAAATTTATCAATAGTGACATTGTAACACTATTATCTGTCATAAATCTCTGAATAACACCCCACATGTACATATTTTTTTTAAAGTAGACAACCCAGGGTATTCAATATGGGTATGTCCAGTCTTTTTTAGTAGCCACTTAGTCGAAAACACTGGCCAAAGTAAGCATTCATATTTGTTTGTGTGTGAAAAAAGTAAAAAAACTAAATTGAACGCTAATTTTGGCCAGTGTTTGTGACCAAGTGGTTACTAAAAAGACTGGACATACCCCATTTGCAATACCTTGGGTTGTCTTCTTTTGCAAATGGTATGCTATCATGGGGGTAATTCTCATTCCTGGGCTACCATACGCTCTCAAAGGCAACGTAACCAACCTGGCCATTTTCAATGTAAAAATATTTGACCCATGTATTTGACCTTGTAACTTTCACAAATGCTATAAAACCTGTACATGGGGGGTACTGTTTTACTCGGGAGACATCGCTGAACACATATATTAGTGTTTAAAAACTGGAAAACGTATCACAACAATTATATCATCAGTAAAAGTGCTGTTTGTGTGTGAAAATGCAAAAAAAGTCACTTTCACTGACAATATCATCGCTGTGATATGTTTTACTGTTTTGAATCACTAATATTTGTGTTCAGCGAAGTCTCCCGAGTAAAACAGTACCCCCCATGTATAGGTTTTAGGGTGTTGTAGAACGTTACAGGGTAAAATACAGTGCTAGCAAATTAAATTCTCTGGAATTTCGGCCTGGGTTGGCAGGCAGGTCCCTTAAATTGCAATCAATAAAATTACTGAATTATGTAAAATATTACATAAATACGCACGTAGAATTTAAATATATATGCATATTTATATATCTGAAGTCTACGTGTATATTTATATAATTATTTATGTAATTTTGTATATGGACATATGTATATTTCTTATTATTTTTATATACATAGATATATATACAAATTCATTCTAAGTGTATTTTGATATAAATATATATATATTAATTTTAAAATACAGTTAGAATAAAATTTCATATAGCTATATAATTTTTTTTAAATTTTTATTATTATTTAAAAAATTTTTTATTTAATTTAAATTACTTATTATTTATATTTTATAATAATATATATATACAATATATATAGTTATTATATATATTATATATATACGTGTGTAATTTAATTATAAGTGTATTTTTATATTAATATAAGTACATATTAATATAAAAATACACTTAGTATGACATTATATATATATGATATATAGACATATATTATATAGATATAATATGTCTATATATCATATATACACATATATAATTATTATTATTTTTTTTATTAACATTAACTTTATTTTTTTTCTGATTTTACACTAGCAGGGAGACTGCCTGTCAGCACAGGCAGTCCCCCTGCAGGCAGACACATGGACACCTATTGTGACCATGTGATCGCTGTGTTAAGCGATCACATGGCCACAGGGGTCCTAATCTGTGTGGGGAGACTGTCTGGGCTGCAGGCAGTCTCCCCACAACCGGAGCCACGCTGATCGCCGCCGGGGGAACGACGGCGATCAGGTAAGTAGCTCTGACCGTTAGGACGGTTCAGGACCGTCATCGGTCGGCAACGCAAAAATGCCGATGACGGTCCTGAACCGTCCTCGGTCCTTAAGGGGTTAATCCCTTAAGGACGGAGGCAATTGTACAGGTTGATCAAAACAAAATGTAAACAAAACCTGGAAATTGACTATGTCTGTTCAAGCATAATTTATCCACACTTAGACATAATTTTGTTCAAGAGAAACAAGGCTTTTACTTCACACCAAATATTTAGACTTGAAACATACCGTTTATACTCCAGTATAAGTCGACCCGAATATAAGCTAAGGCCCCTAATTTTACCACAAAAAACTGTATAAGCCTAGGGTGGGAAATGCAGCAGCTACTGGTAAATTTCTAAATAAAATTAGATCCCAATAAAATTACATTAATGAATATTTATTTACAGTGTGTATAATGAATGCAGAGTGTGTGTGTTTGTGTGTATATAATGAACGCAGTGTGTGTGTTTGTGTGTAGTGTGTGTATAATGAATGCAGAATTCGTGTGTGTATATAATGCAGTGTGTGTTTGTATGAATGCAGTGAGTGTGTATATAATGCAGAGTGTGTGTTTGTATGAGTGTGAGTGTATATAATGCAGAGTGAGTGTGTGTGTGTGTATCTAATGCAGAGAGTGTGTGTATATAATGCAGAGTGTGTGCATTATATACACACACACTCTGCATTATATACACTTTGTGTGTATATAATGCAGAGTGTCTGTTTGTGTGAATGCAGAGTGTGTGTGTGTTTGTGTAGTGTGTGTAAACTGGGTGGGGCATTTTTATTATTTTTTATTTTAATATTATTTTTTTATATTTTTTAATATTATTATTTTATTTTTTATTTTAATATTATAAAATGAAATTATTATTTTTTTTTGTCCCCCTCCATGCTTAATACCTGGCCAGGGAGGGGGTCTGTAACATTCCCTGGTGGTCAGGCGGTCCTGGTCTGTATTTTGGCAATGTAAGTTGCCATAATACAGACACTGACTCGAGTATAAGCCGAAAAACTCGGCTTATACTTGAGTATATACAGTAATGTAATATGAACAAAATCTAAAACATTTGAGAAATTAAGACATTTTTATTTTTGAAGTTCTGTACTTTAACTGTGAATGTCATAATAGTATTAGCTTTTACTGCAATAAAATGCACGTATTTGTGTTCAACAATGTCTCACAAGTACAACAGTATCCACCATGTACAAGTTTAATGGAGTTTTGGAAAGTTACATGCTCAAATACTTCCCCCCTTTTCAGTTTATACACATTGAAATTTGTCAGACTGGTGTGTTGGGCATATGTTGCCTTTGAGACCAGTCAGCTGGCATAACATACCCCCTCATGGCATTACATTTGTGTGATGGACCGCCAGGCACCCCGACTGGGTACCTCCGCCAATCAATGCTTTCTAGCTGTCGCCGAGTACCATAAGCACCGGACACCATAAGCACTGTAGCCCCTTAGCTGCCGCAGCTTGGCTGGGGTCTCGCCATCCCTTCCTTCCCTGGACCAAACTCCTGGATCCAGGTCCCAGTAAGAAGACCTCTCCTCCAAGAGAGTATAGCAGGTATAGCAGTGTAGCTCTAACAAGAACTAGTGATTATAGCAATCCAAAGGAGCAGGGATTATAGCTGGTATAGCCTTCCCCTACAATCACGAGACAAGGCTCTGTGTTGGGGGTAAACTGAAACTCGTTTATTGGCAGTCACAACTGGCCTTATATGCAGGTCCCCATGCAAGGGGCTCTCCCCCTTGGACCTGAGAGTAGACTACAGTAAAACATGCACACAATTACATTGGCTCTCAGGTCCAGGACACTCCCACATAAAACAAGATAATCCGTCCCCTGTTCCTGGGAGATAATGGAGTCAAGCACTGTATTAAACTCATTTATCTCCAGGCACAAAAAACACACTTTTCCCAAACACCCCAAAGGTACCTTAAAAATACATAAAACCGCCTAAATGTTACATCCCCTGATAGTCCTTATCTGGGTCACCAACATATCCAAATATCACCCAGATCGGTTCAGGGGTTCAGGATTTTCCCGGAAGCCATAATTTGACTGACAGCACGCATGGTCCTATGCCTAAAATAATTCCATAGAATCGCGGCTAATTGCCACTGGGGACCAAACCGGAACCGCAAAGTCTTCATGCCAAAAATAGTTCCATAAAATCGCAGCTACATGCCGCTGGGGACCGACCGGGAACCGCAAAGTCTTTATGCCGAAAATAGTTCCAGGGCATTTGCGGCTAAGTCCCCCTGAAGTGTAGTTGCGGTTTTGGTTCATGTGAACGGCTGACAGGGAGCTAGCGTTCGGTTCTATGCGAACCCAACGGTAGTGAGGCTGAGTGGGTTTTAATTAAAACAAAAATGTAAGTGTGTGTGAGCCTGTCAGATTGAGTGTGTGAGCGTGTCAGTGTATTTGTCTGAGAGAGCCTGTCAAGAGTGTGTGTGTGAGCCTGTCAGTGTGTGTGAGAGAGAATGTCAGGGTGTCTGTATGTGTATGTGTGTGCGTGAGCCTGTCAAGAGTGTGTGAGTGCCTGTCAGTTTGTGTGTGCGAGTCTGTCAGAGTGTGTGCGTACAAGCCTGTTGTCATGTTAGAGTGTGTGCGAGCCTGTCAAATTTGTTTGGAATCTAAGAGTCAACTAAAAAACTTAGGAGCCAGTCATTTTCAATGGGAAAATTCAATTCTTAAAGGGACACAATAGTCACCAGAACCACTACAGCTTGATGTAGTTGTTCTGGTGTCTAAAGCCTGTCCCTACGGGCGTTTCCGTGTAAACATCGACTTTTCTGTGAAAAGGTAGAGTTTACATTTCTGCTTAGTAACACCTCTAGTGACAGTCACTCAGACGGCCACTAGAGAGTCCTGGGTCACTGCTGCACCACGTGCAGCACCCAAGTTCAGTGTCTCCAAGCTCTGCATGGAGGCACTGAATGATCCTGATAGAGATTCATTAATTTAATGCATCTCTATGAGGAGATGCGGATTGGTACATTAGCTGCGCATGCACAAAATCCTCCCAATGCTTTCCTTACGAAAAAGCATTGGCTTAGCTGAGATCATAATGATTGATAACCTCTGCCATGGCAAAACTGGCACGGCGTTGGAAAATGAGAAAAAATGTAAGGAAAAACACCTTCCTCATGCGATTGGATGGGGCAAGTACCTAGACGCGCGCACACACACACGGACAGGCGCACACACACACTCATAGGCACACATACACACTCACAACAGGCTTGCACGCACACACTTTGAAAGGCTCGCACACACTCTTGACAGGTGTTTACACACACTCTCTTGACAGGCTCTCGTGCACACACACACACACACACATACACTCTTACAGGCTCACTCACACTGACAGGCTCACACACACTCTTACAGGCTCGCTCACGCTCACACACACACACTAACAGGCTCACACACACTGACAGGCTTACACGCACACTCTGACAGGCTCTCTCACAAATACACACACACTCTGACAGGCACACACACACACTCATTCTGACAGGCTCACACACACTTATATTTTTGTTTTAATTGAAACCCAATCAGCCTTCCTACCTTTGGGAGAGATGAATGAGTCTTTCCTGGGGTCCAGTGGAGCTGCTCTCTTCCTGTGTGCGAAGGAGCAGTACTCTGTAATGATGCCAGTGCCAGTGCCTGTAGCTCCTCTCTGCTCCCTCGCGCTCTGTAATGATGCCAGTGCCGGCCGCCTCCAAGCTGCCCCGGAGGGCCGCCCCCAATATTCTCAGCGATGGCCGCCGTCATAGCTCCCTCGGCAGCCACACTAACTAGAGAGCTGGCAAATCCCAAACGCCAGGGCGAAATTTCTAGTCGCTGTGGCGCCCTGGTGCCTGGGATTTGTCGAGCCCTGATATTTCTCCTCACAGTATTTAATTATTGATATATATATTCTTATTTAACCTTGCTCATATATAATATAGGTGTCGATACCATTACAACAACCTAGTACAGCTTCCATTGCTATCATTTCATCCAACCTCGCACAATATCTCGGTAGGTAAGCCCACAAATTTATATATGTGGGGTAGGTATATGTATGTATACACACACTGTTTACTTATGTCCTCGCTATTATTTTTTTACTATGTCTTTCTGTCGCAATGCCTACTTGCTCCAGACTTGAGGCCGTTTTTCCACAACTCAACAATCTTGTAAGTTATGCACCTCACCTCTTGATATCCTTCGGGGGACGTTTTTGTTAATTTTTCTGGCCACCTCCTTTATGGCCTGTCTTGCTTATCTATATACATCACAAACATATCGGTAAATCAAGTCTCACCAGGTAAGCTGTATACCAGCCTTTGATTATCTGGGGCTCTTTTAGCACACTTGGTCAACCTGGTCATTTATTATACTGCTTGATTTCCTTCAGTTGATTGGTAAAGATATCACTAGAGGTATTCGTGTTCTGAGATCGTGGTTCTTTATTTATCTACCTTAGCTGTAATTACTCTGCTGCATTTTCACAGTGATAGTATCCTTTTTCTGTTATTAACATGTTCTCTAGTGTCACTTTGTGATTTGGGTTAGATTGAACCACTGTACACTTTTTGGCATTCCACTTTTATTCTCTTATTTCTTGCTATGCGCTTCTAGAATTCGAGCTTTCATTTATTCTGCCATTGTTACGCTTTTATGTCTTTCAAGTCATGCAATTGACTTACTTTACGACACTATCTCCCTCCTTATAACAACCAACTTCTCTACAGAACATTACCTTTAGTTGGTCTGGCTGGTACCCTAGGTGGCCATAGGTAGTTGTTGGCTTCTTGTACCATTAAATAGCTGTACCGCGAGGCCTACTCCCATCCTCAACCAGGGAGATATTTCACCCCTTGGGCCAAATCATAGTTATTCATCTCTGCCCTTGTGGCAAAGCAGTTAGGGCCTCACCTGTCATAGCCAACAAATCTATTTAATCTTCACGGACAGGCCAATAACGTGCCACAATGTTCGGTGGCAAACCTACCCATCATGCCAAATCACAGTTAGAGCCTCTGATTGCAACTTGACAATCCGTTATGTTACCAAGTCACCAATTTAGCTTGTTTCTCTACTTGGCATAATATAGGTCAGCAAGTTACTGGGGGTGTTAAACAGTTGCTCCCACTAACAATTTTTCTGTTTCAGGTATGCATGTAAATGCTGCTATTACTAAAGGAATGGCAGAGGGCAGTGGTGTATCCTGGTTTTGTGCTGCCCTAGGCACAATTTTGGCACATGTACCGAGACTAGTACAGAGCACAACCAATATATTTGTATTACAGTTAGCATAACTTTATGTTACAGTATAATTTTACTAATTTTATATTTAGCGACATCTTCAAGTCTGTAATGCTTTCATCCTACCTGACTGGAAAATTGGTGGTATGTAGTACTGCTGTATTAATCTAAACACTTAATCAATTGAGGACTCTGTTAATTATGCGGTTAGGAGTTTAGTTTGTTTTAATATTTTTTTCCCTCTTTTTCATATCTACCCCATTTGTTGGTTTTCACACATGCCTTTTGACCCTGACTACAAGTGTGAAAGCAATATGCTTGGAGTTGTGGGAGTGGTTTGTTGCCGTCCATTTCTACCCCATTCTCCCAGCTTCCTCCTGAAGTTCTGCCTACGTTTTGGAAACCCATCCACCCCTCCCTTTTTAAATTCCGTTAATAAGTGGGCCCTCTTTTTCAGGCCTTTCCCATTTGTCGGTTTCGGCACACCACAACTGACTTGCTACTACTGGTATAACATAAGCCTTATTGTATGCCTCGGGCTTTAAGATCATGAAATATATAGATTAGATTTTTTTATATTAAATACGTTTTGTTTTAATTGTTTGATTTCTCACTTGGGGGTCAGCCCAGGCAGTACATTAGTCTGCTATTCCAGCCATGTGATCATCGTGATCACATGGCCCAGACTTGCAGCAGGGAGACTGCTTGGACTGTCAGGCATCCCCTCTCCCCCGAATAGGATCGCGTCGGCAGGTAAATTAGATGCCAGCGGGCCGCCAAAGCGCTGGGATTTCTATCATACAATGTTTCCTATGAGGAGTCAGGTAACACTGAACGTCTTAATATGCATAGCGTGAGGACGTCCAGCATCAGCTAGGCAACCAAAAGATGCCAAATGACCAAGAGGTCCCATAGCGGCTGTCTAGTAGACAGCCACTAGAGGTGGAGTTACCCCATTAAAGCTAAACTATTGCAATTAATTACCTTTGCAAGATTAAGGGACCTGGGACACTGCACCCAGACCACTTTAATGAGCTGAAGTGGCCTGAGTGCCTACAGTGTCCCTTCATGTAAGCAGCCTCTTTATGAAATAAGACGTACTGATTTTTACAAATAATAATAATAATCTCACACAGTGATAGTCTATTCTACAGCCACCTCTCATTACAACATGCTGGTAAAAATAATAATACTCTGCAACGTTAACGTTTATATTAATATGAACATGATTACCTTCATTACGACTCTTATTAATACGGATTCTCATGCTGTCTGTCTCACGTTTTCATTACACTATAGTGTCAATAGATAGCCGACATTTCCAAATGAGAAGCAGACAAGCACGATGTTATCCTCTACCCCCATCACTACAATGTTTACTGCATTACAGCACTCACCCTCCGCTTTTTATTATAATTATTATTTTTTTTCTAATTATAAGCGGGGCGGTGACGTTCCCGCTTTGGGTGGTGACAGCGGGATGGGCGCGGTCTCCGAGGTTATAGAGAGCTGGGGACTCACCGTTGCGTCATCATTCTTCACCAGAGAGCGGAAGGGGCGGGGCCTGTGTACTTGTGTCCTGTCCTGTTCTGTCCTGTCTGTCTGTCTGTCTGAACAAGGCCTGGACTGGGACAAAGCTCGCAAGGTGACTGCAGTACGATACTGTACCTTTAAATCTTGGGATAAAATGACGAATGCACGTCATATTTTTTAATTTTGTGGGGGGTCATTTTTTTATTTTTTTTTGTGGTGACAGGGAAGTTATGTAATTTGTGTGACATTGTGACCCTTTGCGTGCTCAGGTCTGCCAAAAGCATTGTTTTCTTAATAGTTGGGCAACTTCTCTGGCACTCAAAGGTCTAAGGGACTTTCTGACCAGATGTAGAATAATGTGTAACCACTAAGCAGACAAAAAACAACTTTTTACAGCTCACCCACCAGCAGGGTAGTATTGACTTTACAAGGATAGAGTTTTTACCCATAGTGTGTGCCTGTTTCTATGGTGATTGCCCTAATATTGGTACTTTACACCACTATTGAGATAAGGACAATTTGATAAATCTCCCCTAATAGGTTTCAGGGCTCTTGGTGGCTTATGAGTTTGTTGAAATCTTGCTGCCGGAGGAACATCGGTTTATTTAACAAGACCAACTTTCTTGGAGTGTAGGCGGTGAACTGTAAAAAAAAGGGACATTTTGTGTATGTCTCTAGAGGTTATTGTCCCCCCCCCCCCCCCCCCCCCCATTTTAAATAGTAAAAACATTTTTGAATGATTTTACGTCTTACCTGGCATCGCTGAACGCAGCTCCCATCTTCCACTACTAATGCCGGAGAGACAAAGTTCTTGAGCAGAATGTTAAGTCATGAGCTAATACTGTTACTCTCATCTAGTGTGCTGGGGCTTGCAGGACTTCGCTCAAGAGAGCTAACTGGAGGTCCTGCTTAGGATTCTTTGGCTCTTCGTCATCAGTAGTGGACGCGGGGAGTGGCGCCTTGCAGGCCCCAAGGTAAGAAATCAAATCATACTATAACGGACCGACTACTAGGATTGGGTGGATAGGCAGTTGTGGTGCTTGTAGTGTTCCTTCAATAAGTTGGTTTATGTGACAACGACCTCTTAAGTGATGAGGAATTTCCCAAAAAGTTTTTGTTAAAAAAGAAGCTAGGATTTTCAACTTTTCTTTCATTTTTTTTTAACATTGCATTGATATATAGAATCTGCATTTAACAAAAAAATTTAATATGCTACATATACCTCATCACAGCATGCACCTGTTATGGTTGAATATATTTATTACCTGTTATGTATTAAATTCATATATGTGTGTGTATGTATGTATCTATGTATGTGTGTATATATATATATATATATATTAGTATTTTTGTAATATTATATGATATTGTAACAATGCAATGTTTTGTGGTCCCAGGACATACTTGAAAACAAGAGAAATCTCAATGTATTTATCCTGGTAAAATATTTTATAAATTAAATATTACAAATTCCAGGAGAATAGGATATTCACTCTGGAAGGGGAGAGTGAAAAGTCAGCACTGCAAGTTGCAGAATATCAACATGACGTCAGCATGCTGGACACTGAGAGCATGTACAGGAAGAAGTTGGTGTCAAGGACGAAGGTACATATGTTGTTGTACTTTGCTATTTATTGTTATGCTCATTTAAAGCAGATATGTCAGTTTGCCAGAAATGACAGCTCCGTGTGTAGTTAAAGGGACATTCCAAGTACCATAACCACTACAGCCCACAGACGTTGTATGGTTATGGTGCCCTAGCCCTTTCTCATGATAAAACAGTTTTAGCACGGTTTAACAACTTACTTGGTCACCCGCACTGCATCAGCCTTGTCTCATCTTCTCCAGCAGAAAACTGGTTGTCAGTTTAGAGAAAAGAAGGAACGCAATCACTGGCTTTGAGCGTCAGCAGAGCGTTTTCAGACAGTGTATTGTGTCATTGCTCTAATGTGACATCCATCTTTTCTTGTGACAGACAATCAGAGGCAATGAGGGCGCCTGGCTGGAGCCAGGTAAGTTGTCAAAACAAAATAAAGTGTTTTGACATCTGCTTAGTGTACTTTTTTTGGAAATGTCCAGAACATTTGTGTATGCTGATCTACTGTTCTCTTTTGTAGGATTTTTATAGAGCAGAGGAGTGGGTTCAGAAAGGCTCCTAGGAAACCTGAAAAAGGAGAGTCTGAAATTCGAGGTGGCCCTGAGACTTTTAAAAGCAGCTTTACACCACCGTTGGCAGAACCTTTATCCCCAACACGTTCCTACATTCTGAAAAAGTTATACAAACCTTTCTTCTTCACTGTGGGGGTATGTATATTATATTTTATGCAGCATTCTATGGTATTGATCCTTAAAAATGATAATCTGCCCCCTCAGCGCTTTGGCCCACTTGTGCCAATGCACTCAAAACTTTTCCATGAGCATATCAGACTGTTGTTGCCACTTAACACCTAAAGGGACACTATAGGCACCCAGACCCCCTGTCTGTTTAACCCTGCAATGTAAAACATTGCAGGGTTAAGTTCACCTCTAGAGGCACTTCCTGTTCCCTAACAGTTTTTTTTTTTCTTCCCATGAAATGAAGTTGGATATCCTCAAATTCTCCATTTGAAAGCATTGATTCAATGCGTTGCATTTGTGCATTCGCTCAGACCAGCTTCAAGACGTTGCGGGAGGAGGAGACTTAACCTGTGCCGATGGAGCCTCGGTGCTTGAAATATTCTTAGTAAAAAGTTTTATTTTTTTAAACTCGATGGTGCAACCCAACAAGTTAGGGAAAGGACCTTATAGAGTTAGGAATACAAGCCTGTATTCCTAACACAATAGTGTTTTTCTTTAAGGATTTATGGTATTTCATGCTGTCCTCACAATCTGATTCCTAAAGGAATTTTTACCAATATACTGCTTATGCCAGTAAACAGTGTGTCCTGTTAAATCCTCCATTAACCCCTTAAGGAGAGTGGGCATTCTATGCCGTCCTTAAAGGGACACTCCAGTGCCAGGAAAACAATCAGTTTTCCTGGCACTGCAGGTCCCCTCTCCCTCCCACCCCCCATCCCATGTTGCTGAAGGGGTGAAAACCCCTTCAGTGACTTACCTGAGACCACCGCCGATGTCCCTCGGCAGTGGTTTAGTGTCCGCACACGCTCCTCCCCGCCGATGTCAGCCGGCGGGGAAGACCGACTGCGCATTCACATTAGACATCCCCATAGGAAGCATTGAAAATGCTTTCAGTGCTTTTCTATGGAGATTTTAGCGACGCTGGAGGTCCTGTGCTATGAACCAGGAAGTGCCCTCTAGTGGCTGTCTAGTAGACAGCCACTAGAGGAGGAGTTAACCCTGCAAGGTAATTATTGAAGTTTATAAAAACAGTAAGGTTAGTGGCAGTTGGCACCCAGACCACTCCAATGGGCAGAAGGGGTCTGGGTGCCTGGAGTATCCCTTTAAGGGGACGATTCTAAATGTTGGCAGAATAGAACGTCCCTGTTGTCCTTAGTACTTACTGGGTCCCTGTATTGATATTGTTTTACTGTTCTGAAACGCTAATATTTGTTTCCAGTATAACAGAACCCACCCTCCCCTCTCCCTCCATGTACAAGTTTTCTGATGTTTTGAAAAGTTACAGTGTCAAATATAAGGCTTCCCCTTTTCAGTGTTTTTACATTAAAATTTTCCAGATTAGTATTACTGCCTTTGAGACCGTATGTTAGCTCAGGAATATGAATTACACCCATGATGGCATACCATTTGCAAAAGTAGACATACCAAGGTATTGCAAATGGGTATATCCAGTCTTTTTTAGTAGCCACTGAGTCACAAACACTGGCCAAAGTTATTGTTTTTTGATTAAATATGGTCTCAAAGGCAACATAGATCCCACAAACCAATCTGGAAAACTGAAATGGGCAAGCCCTATATTGACCCTGTAATTTTCCTTAACACCATAAAACCTGAAAAGTGGGGGGTACTGTTGTATTCGGGAGACTTTGCTAAACACAAATAGGAGTGTTTTAAAAACATTAAAATTCATCATGAGAATATCATCAGTGAATGTGCAGTTTTTGTGTGAAAAATGCAAAAAAAGAATGCAGTGTGGTGGGCATACTAAAAGTATAATGGGTAAGGAGGCAGAGAGTTCAATAAAGGCTGGCACTGGGTATGGAAGGATAGACGGGACATGCAATTAATGTAGTATTCCTATAAGTTCCACTGGCAGTGTCGCTTGCAAATGACCGATATACTTTTTGCATACAACTAACTTTAATTTATATAATCGTATGTATTCTAAGACACAGAATGAATGAATAGCTAAGTAAGACTGTGTAGAAAGTTTCTACATTACTGTCTTCTTGACTTTTTTCACCAGGCTTCATGAATTGTTATCCTCCTCCTTTCAGTGCAGTTCTCGCAGCATATTTCCCCTTCTATCTGGTCTGGTTTCTGTTGGTTTGATTTAAAAACAAACTGTAAGCACAGTTTCTCACCTTGGAACACCATGCTTATGTAATTGCACATCCTCATTCTCTGTCCAGAATATCTGTACGTTAAGAAAAATTCAGATGCTTTGAATCACAGTTAAAGGAACACTATAGGATCAGGAACACAAACATGTATAAATATTTATACACAGTTAATGAGAAAATGAAACTTCCTCATTATCACAGGCCTATTGCCTCCTTCATCATAGCCACTACAATTCCTTGTGATGGTTATGGTACTAGTGTCCCTTTAAATTTATAACATAGCAAGGACTTAACAGAGCAGTTGGATCTTGGCCAAACATTCTTTATATCTTATTGTTATGGTACTTTTGAGCCATACCATGGTTTACATTTTAGGAATGCCACCACTCCACCTATTTTTCCAATTCTGTCACATTGAGAAGCATGGTTGCAATGTGTAAATCAGTCTCTGTTTTATATTTGTGCAGGTAGTGCTGATGGTTTCTTTGTGTTACATTGTATTCCAGTATGATCACAACATGCTAGTAAAAGGTACACTATAGGTACCCATACCACTCAATCACATTGAGCTGGTCTGGGTGCATTGTCCCTGTCCCTTTAGCCATGCAATGCAAAACATTGCCGTTTCAGAGGCTGTTCCTGTATTTACAGAGTTTAACTCCATTAAACGATGCTGGACTTCCTCACGCTTTGCATGAGGACGTCCAGCATCTTTGAAATCCCCATAGTAAAGCATTGAATAAATGGAGAAGGCCTGATGTGCTCTGTGCTTGCCGTGCATGCACATTAGCTTCTCCCCACTGCCGATGTTCGAGGAGGCAGAGATGGAGTCACTACAGTGGGACCTCAGCACTAGAAAGATGTAAGTGTTTGAAGGGTTTTTTAACCCTTTCAACACCTGCGGGATGGACAATAACTTTGACTGAGGGACACTATAGCAAATACTATAGAAATACACTAGTTACATGCATCTGCAAGCAAGGTGTTTTTTTTTTTTTTTTTTCTTTCTTACCATTCGGATTTAGACATTATTGTGAATCTCATCATCAACCAAATTTAAATGAACATTAAAAATATATTTATTTCTAACCATAGTGTGCTCCTATGCTGAGAATTATGCATCCTTCCTCCTTTAAAAATAAAATATAAAAAACACTTTGAATGTAAGTTTTATGGGGTGTGATAAGCAAAATTAAAATATAAAAATTACATTTGCATTGGCAAGAAAAAGGTTATTATAAAGTGTGTGTGTGTGTAAATAAATGTAGAATGTATATGTGGCTGCACCTTACATTACAAATGTAACAGAATTACTAGTAAACACTGAGGACCCCTTAAAGGAACACTATAGTGACCAGAACAACTTCAGTTTTTTGAATTTGTTCTGGTGAGTAGAATCATTACCTTCAGGCTTTTTGCTGTAAACACTGTCTTTTCAGAGACAATGCAGTGTTTACATTACAACCCAGTGATAACTTCACTGGCCACTCCTCAGATGGCTGTTAGAGATCCTTCCTAGGCCATGGCTGCCTAAAATGCATCCAAACTTTCAGTGTTTCCTCCCTCTGCATGCAGACACTGAACTTTCCTCATAGAGATTCATTGATTCAATTCATCTCTATGTGGAGATGCTGATTGGCCAGGGCTGTGTTTGAATCATGCTGGCTCTGCTCCGATCTCCGCCTTGTCAGTCTCAGCCAATCCTATAGGGAAGCATTGTGATTGGATCAGACCTCCACTTCTAATGATGTCAGCAGACTGCTTGTTTTTCTGAGGCAAACAGCATGCAGATCTACAGCTTCAGGCTTGAATACATTAAGATTGTGCTATATTTATGGAGGCACGAGGGGCCCAGGGGGCTAGATGGTGGTTTTAACCCTATAGGGTCAGGAAAACATGTATTCCTGACCCTATAGTGATCCTTTAACATCACATGACATAATATTTAAATCTTATCCTCCTATAATTGCTTTACTTTTCAATAAAAAGTAAATAATTTCCATTTGATCTGCACAGATCCATGCATATGTACACTCAAACACTGTATTATGTTAAATCCAGTTTTCAGGTTGTTCTTTTGGCGTTGCTGCTATTTGGCAATATGAGTCTCTAAAATATCGAATGAGGAATTATCTGGATGATATACGAGCAGATTGGTTAGAGAAGCTACGACCACAAAAGCAAGGTGAATTCCGTAAGCAGGTATGTTTGTACAAATCAAATTATCTTTTTCTTGATATAACTGGATTTTAGATTTTTATCCTGACAGGGTTTAAATTATGTACATAATATTGAAGAAATTTTTGGGTTACCATGTTGTCCCCATTATGATCCACTTGTTGATTATTCTTAACACTCCTCTCACTTCTCTTACTCTCTACTCTTTTAGTTTTCCACCACTCAATTTACTCAGGTCCAGTAGTGTGCTAAGTAAGGGGGTTGAAGGAGGGCTGCCCTTGTGACTAGAGGTAGGAGGTGCACAGAGCATAACAGCCAGTGCTTCTCTGGTAAGCAAGTAATTGGCCACAGAGCAGTCACTGATGAAGCTGCAATGAGTGTCCAGCTTACTCTGTACTGATGCTGGACCGGAATGTCACATTACCCCAGCCCTGGCATCCATACAGAGATACAGGGAGCTATCAGTAGATCGATCCCTGGAGCAAACTACTGGACTTCAGAGATGAAGTTCCAATCCAGCTCGGTTTCATGGTAAGAAAATAAAGGTTTGGTTAAAATATATATATATATATATATATATATATATACCGTATTTTTCGCTCCATAAGACGCACTTTTTTCCCCCTCAAAAGTGAGGGGAAATGTCTGTGCGTCTTATGGAGCGAATGTGAAGATTTACTTACCTGTCTTGGAGCGTGGGCCGGCTTCACAGCGCGCTCCGCGGTCCAGGAACTTCTATTTCAGGTTCCGGTTTCCGGCGGGACTGAAAGGAAGTGCACACTTCCTTTCAGTCCCGCCGGAAACCGGAACCTGAAATAGAAGTTCCTGGACCGCGGAGCGCGCTGTGAAGCCGGCCCACGCTCCAAGACAGGTAAGTAATTATGGGACAAGGGGAGGGGGAGACACTATGGGACAAGGGGAGGGGAGGAGACACTATGGGACAAGGGGAGGGGGACACTATGGGAGAAAGGGAGGGGAGACACTATGGGAGAAAGGGAGGGGAGACACTATGGGAGAAGGGGAGGGGGGACACTATGGGAGAAAGGGAGGGGAGACACTATGGGACAAGGGGAGGGGGGGACACTATGGGACAAGGGGAGGGGGGACACTATGGGACAAGGGGATGGGGATACTATGGGACAAGAGGAGGGGGGACACTATGGGACAAGGGGAGGGGGAGACACTATGGTACAAGGGGAGGGGGAGACACTATGGGACAAGGGCAGGGGGGACACTATGGGAGGGAAAGTGCACTATGGAACAATGGGAGGGGGGGACACTATGGGATCAGAACACTAATGGACAAGGGGAGGAGGGGTTAAAGAACACTATGGGACAGGGTAGGAGGGGTTAACAATCACTATGGGACAGGGTAGGAGGGGTTAACAATCACTATGGGACAGGGTAGGAGGGGTTAACAATCACTATGGGACAGAGGAAAGGGGGGTTAAAGATCATTATGGGACAGGGGAGAAAAAAAAATATTCTGAACAAACCGTCCCATGGTAAGAAACACTATGGAACAGTTTGTTCAGAATATTTTTTTTTTCTGGGTTTCCTCCTCTAAAAACTAGGTGCGTCTTATGGTGAGGTGCGTCTTATGGAGCGAAAAATACGGTATATATATATTAATTTTTTTCATGAATAGTTTTTTTAGTGAATACAGAGGCAAGACTGTGTACTCGTAACTCAAGTACATAATCGCATATTGTCAATAAGTATAATACAGTAAATACAATACATTGGATATCTAACAATTGCGTTTTGCTACACAGTGTAATTTTTAACAGGCGGCATGTTGGATAAATATCCTGGGTATTGCGTGGCAACCCCCTTGTGGGTCTGGTTGCCCCTATTGAGTCCCCTCTGGAAGTCATTCCGCATTATGAATTATTCCCTGTATTGCCACAAATAAACAGGAAAAGTTGTGGGGTGGAGGGGTTGTGAGAGGTGAGAAGAACTTATCAGTTCATTACAATGTCCCGGTTTATGGGCACCTCTGTGTGTGCTGTCTGTGGTGTTGGGCCTTACTATTGGTCGGGTGGTCGTCCAAGGTAACTCTATGTTGGTTCCCCCTTTTTTTTGTCGTTTAACGTGCCTATAACAGTGCCGCTACCCTGGGCAACCTAGGTAGTCTTTTGTCTCAGCGGTTCATCATCTAGCATATTCCCTGCCTATTCGTTTGGGTTTGTAGCTTGCAGCTCTGGCCAACTGTTCCATATGCGGGTGTGTGTTCCACTTTTACCCGCCATTCTGTGGGACATTTCCTTGTATTTGTAAGTTTTACTAAGACTGGCTGTTACCGTATGTATTGGCGGAGCTTTTCCATTGTTTGGCTATGCAACTTTTTGCTGCCGGTAGCGTGTGGATTATCATAGTCCTGTCATAGATCCCCACTTGTGCAGGGAGCATATGTAGCAAGTATGTCTGTGGGCGTAAATTAATCTCGTGGCCTGTTAGTTTTTTAATTAGGCCTTTGGTTTGTTCCCAAAATAATTCTAGCCTGGGGAAAAACCAGAAGGTATGGCCCAAGTTTCCCACCGATGTCCCACATCTCCAACAGGTTGGGGGAACCCCCGGGTATATGTGTGCCATCCTTTGCAGGGCCATATACCACTTAAACCAGACCTTGTAGGCGGATTCTAAATGGTCCAGGCAGTGCATGGATTTTGTCGTGTGGGAGAACGCTAATTTCCATTGTAAATCTGTAAACTGGAGATTAAGTTATTTTTCCCATTGTTCCCTGTAACCAAGTCTAACAGGTCTCATTAGGTCAATTATGGCTCTGTAGCATAACGCAAATATTTTCAGCTCTTTGGCTACCCCTTGACAAAACCTCTCATTCATTTGGGGGTGTGTAAGTATCTTTTTTCGTAATGCTATTTTGGACGATAAGTTTTATCCGTAAGTATGTAAATATTTCCCTTGGGGTTGGATTATAATTGCTACTTGGTTGTAGTGAGCAGTACCAGTGTTGATGGTTGTTTGAGCTGTGGAACCCACAGCAGGTCTAAGAGAGAGTGGGGTTTTACTACCAAGTTCTCAAGCTCTTACCATAGTGGTGGATCCTTTGCCTTAAAACTTGATAATGTCTGAAACAGGACAGTGGCTATATAGTATTTTCGGATGATTGGTATTACAAACCGTCCTTTGTGTACTTTAATACCCATGGTATGTTCTGCTACCCTTGGGTTTTTTTTTTTTCTTCCATATGTGTGCATTTAGGAGCTTCTGGAATTGAGCCGGTATTTCTATCGGAAGGGTTTGCAAGAGCAACAGTATTTGGGCAGCACCATAATTTTTTACCGCATTTATACGGCCTAGCCATGACATACTCTTGCCTTCCCAAGCTGCCATCAAGTTTTGTAGTTTAGTGATCAGTTTTAGATGATTGTGTTGGATGGTGGCGTGTTTGGAGGTAGTAATTTGTATGCCTAGATATTGTACCGTCTGTTCCCTCCAATCAAACTTATATTTCTGTGCAAACTGTTGTTTGGTCTTTTTAGTCATATTTATCGCCAGAGCCTGCATTTTGGTTAAATTTATTTTATAGTATGAGATGGTGCCATAGACGCCTAAAACGTCTGTCAGTGCTGGCAGGGCGGACTGCACAGGTTTGTCAGTAGGAGCAGCACGTCGTCTGCAAAAAGCGCTATTTTTTTTTTTGTTCCCCTAGTGGGGTACTAAGGCCTGTAATGTGTTTGTTGGTTTTTGCCTGTTGCACTAGGGGTTCAAGGGCTAAAATAAAGATCAGCGGGGATAGGGGACAACCTTGGCGGGTACCGTTTGTGAGGGAAAAACTCTTGGACAGGAATACTGTATTCATTATTTTGCTGAAGGGCTGTGTAAAGGGTTTGAATTGTGTTCAGAAACTTTGTCGGTAGGCCAAATTTCCGTAGAACCAGTGGCGTACTAAGGGGGAGGGGCGGGGGGGGCGGTCCGCCCCGGGTGGCAGCCGGGTGGGGGGTGCCATGGTTGGCTGCAGCCCCGAAAGCGCCTGTAGTGAGCCTCAGGCGGCTGCAGCTTTGCCCGGCATCCATGAGGGCGGACCGCACCGCCTGGGCGCAGCCTGAGGAGAGGCTGACAGGAGGGAGCGCTCCTGTCAGCTCCCTCACTGCAGCATGGTCCGACGGGTACAGAGAGCAGCTGTCTCCTGTACCCGGCCGGACTAACAGGAAGTGCACACTGAGTGGGCACTTCCTGTTAGTCCGGCCGGGTAGAGGAAACAAAAGCTCCCTGTACCCGCCGGCTATACTGGGATCGGCCACGCTACAGGGAGGTAGGGGGGGGGTGAGAGAGGGGTGAGAAAGAAATGGCGGGGTGAGAGAGGGGTGAGGTTGTACCAAGGGGGTGAGAGGGTGAGAAAGAAATAAGGGGGGTGAGAGGAGGGGTGAGAAAAGAAATAAGGGGGGCAGAGAGGGGTGAGAAAAGAAATAAGGGGTGAGAGAGGGGTGAGAAAATAAATAAGTAAGTGGGAGAGGGCAGAAAGAAATAAGGGGGTGAGAGAGGGTGAGAAAAAAGAAATAAGGGGGGGGTGAGAAAAGAAATATAAGTGAGAAAAGAAATAAGGTAAGTAGAGAGAAATAAGGTGGGTGAGAAAGAGAAAAGGGGGGGGTGAGAGAAAATAGGAGGGGCTGGAGAGAAAGAGAAATATGGGGTGAGGAAAGAAAGGAGGGGGGGTGGAGAGGAAATAAGGGGGGTGAGAGAGGGGGTGAGAGAGAAATAAGGGGGGGTGAGAAAGAGAAATAAGGGGGGTGAGAAAGAGAAAAGGGTGGGTGGGTGAGAAAGAGAAATTGGGAGGAGGAGAAGGAAATTGGAGCGGGAGGAGAGATTGACATTCATCACATACACACAATGCACCCCTTGCACACAGAAAAACACACAGGCACACATACACAAGCAATGCAACCGTTACACACAATGCATCCCTTACACACACAGAAACACACAATGCATTCATTACACACACTCAATGCACCCCTTACACACATTCAATGCATCCCATACATACACAGAAACACACCTTGCAGCCCTTACACATACAAACACAATTTCACACAATACATTCATTACACACATATCAGGACATTTTTGTGACCACAGTTACAAACCGCTTCCAGAGAGCTTGTTCTGCACCAGACCAGTGAGCCAGACTGCAGCTAGAGCCCATCATCATCCTCATCTGGTTGTAAGTAGGCAATCTAGTATATTATTCGTGGCACTAAGCTCTAATTTACCTCACATTAAAGAAACACTATAGTCCCCAGAACCACTTCAGCTTAATGTAGTGGTTCTGGTGTCTATAGCCTGTCCCTGCAGGCCTTTTAATGTAAACACGGCGCACTGCAGCACTGGCGTTAGTTAACATGGCAAATCATATGGCTGGGGCATTGTGATGTCACATGGGGGGCGGCAAACTTTACTTTTGCCTTGGGCGGCAAAAATCCTTGTACCGGCCCTGGCTGGAGGGGGCTGTGTGAGCTGTGGCCGCACAGTGTCCCATGGTAGTTAGGGTGCCGTGCGGCCAGTACAGCTCACTCAAGCAAACAGCTGATAAACTGGCCGCACGGAGGAAATGTGTATGTGTGACTGTCTGCCTGTACTGTGTGTGACTGTCTGTCTGTAACTGAGTGTGTGACTGTCTGCCTGTAAATGTGTGTGTGGGGCTGCAGGGATTTTGTAGAAGGGGGCGGGGGTTTTGTATTGGGACAGGAGTCTTTATAAGGGGGGATAAGCAGGGGATTTGTGGAAGGGGGTTGCGGGGGTTTTGTAGACGGGGCAGTACAGGATTTGTAGAAGGGGCAGGACAGAGGTTTTGTAGGAGGGGCAGGGCAGGACAAGGGTTTTGTAGGAGGGGCTGACAGTGGTTTTGCAAAGTTTACAAATTGTAAAAATAAAGAAAATAAAACCTTTAACATTTTTTACAGGTTTTGGGAGGGGTGCCAAGCACAGGATCCGCCCCGGGTGCCAAATGCTCTAGGTACGCCCCTGCGTAGAACAGAAGTCATACATCCACAGTGTAGGTGATCAAAGGCCTTCTCCGAGAGTAAGAGCCCTGATGTTCATTTCCTTTTCTTTAGTTCTATGAGATCTAGAAACCTCTTCGTATTATATCCCGCTTGTCACCCAGGTACAAACCTGGCCTCTTCTGGGGAGACCAGTGAATTTAGCAAACGTTTTAGCCTGTTGTCCAGAATTTTGGCGAACAGTTTAAGGTCCGCATTCAGCAGGGATATGGGACGATTACTTTCGCATTTTAAAGGGGTTTCCCTGGTTCGGCAATGGTAATGATATTGGCTTGCAGCGTTTTGTTGCATTATGTCATTAAAGAGTTGCATTTTGTGAGGAGTCAAGATATGTTTAAAGGTTGTATAATAAGACTTTGGGAAGCCGTCAGGTTTTCTGTTGGTCAGGCAGTAATTTCCCAGCTCTATTCTCCTGTGAGTAGACCTATAACCCTGAACTGGATATAACGTTCGAAATGTCGTTCTCACTGGGGTGTGATCTGACCATGTGATAGGATCTATGTATATCCTGTAAATTTTGGATATTTGCTCTATACGTCAAGCATAAGTCAATTCTGTTATAGGTAGAGTGCACTTTAGAGAAGTAAGTATAGTCCTTAGTCGTTGGGTAATGGGTCTGCCACGTATCAAGTAAGTCGTACTTCTGTAGTAGTTTACACAATTGGGTATTAGCCCTGGGTTTGCGGCTGCTTATGGGGCGTGTGTTGTTAATGTCCACAGATGGGTCTAGCACACAGATGAAGTCCCCACAAATGTATATTTGTCCAGCTTTAATTTTGTAAATGCGGAAGAGGGCCTTTAGGAGAAGGTCTAACTGGTTTTAATTGGGAGCATACAGGCTTGCTATGGTAATTGGGGTATCATTAGGCAATCCTACCAACATTGGTATTCTGACATTCCCTGTCTCTATATTCTCTGTTGCTTTGTAACGTCCAATCTCTGGTTTTGTTAGGGGCGTAAGTGTGAAAGGCTTGGGGGTACATTTTTGATGAGAGGTTAGGAGGACTGTGTGAGCAGAAATGCGTTTCTTGAATGCAAGCTGTGGCAGGTTTACTATAATGGAGCTGGCGTATCAGCTGACTGCATTTATAAGGCAGGTTTAACCTGTTCGTGTTTAAGGTAAATAAGGTGAATGAGGTCGCCATCATTTGATAGTTTGGGAGTGCATTGCTAAGTATACCACATAGTTTAATAAACCCAAACATGATGTGTGGAACCAGGTTACCCTTTCTATGTCTTTCTGAGCTTTTTTTACCCACTGGTGTGGAAGGTAGGGACGACAGCATGGTTTTGCATTACAAACACCCAAAGAAAAACAAAACATAACGAAAGTATATACAAACAAGCTGTTCAGAATTTGGCTAACATCAGTACTAAGTATACGGAGGACTCAATATAAGTGGTCACCGTTGAATAGCTAAACATTTGTAGTGGGGTGGGGAGGGGGTGGTGTGAAGGGTTGGTCTTGAAACCAGTTTTACATGGTCTTGCTCGGCCCATAAGGAAAGGGAAGTACTGCATGTAATGCGGCTATCTTACTTAAGTAGCTGTCTTCTGGTCTTGGCTACTGGTAGAATCGGGTCTGGTCCTCTGGTGTGGACTAGAGGCGAAAATACTCAACTTTTTGTAGTTGTTGTTTAATTATGTGGTTTTTTTATTTTATTTATTTATTTTTTGAATTTTACTACTGCTACTAGTATTTCCACCTGTTTCCTAAATATATAGTACAGGAGATGTTGACATGGTATGTGTGGTTGTACTCCCATTCCAACCTCTCCGTCAATGTGTGCCTAACACAACCGTGGTTATGCTGGGGGTATAGAATCCTGGTGCATAGTATCCCATAACCAGTTAATCATGACTTCTCAGTAAATCAACATGGATTTTGCTAAACCTGGCCTATAGTGTCATACAACAGGTTAGGAGAGTATACTTGCAAACCCAGTTGCGTAAGCAGGCTTCCCTCATGTCCACAGTCCATTTAGGCCGGAACTTCGTGTTGCTTTATTTAGACTTGGTCCATTCTGGTCGAACTCGGCGGGGCGGTGGGTGAGTCGTTGGCGTGGGCACTTCTTTGGTCAGGCTCCAGTTCTGTAGTGCTTTATACCCCTCTTCCGGAGTTTCCCTTTTCACCACGGATCCGTTGCTCCACACCGGCAGTTTGGGAGGGAATCCACAACAGTAGGCAATCTTGTGATTTTGCAGGACCCTTGTCACGTTAATGAATTTGCGTTGCTTGGTTAAGGTAGCTGCGAACAGATCCGGAAACAGTGCGATTTGTTTGTATTTCTTCGGCAGGTCGTGTGCTTCGTGGTGGGCTAGTAGCAGTGCCTCTTTTATGTGGTTTTAGTGAAGCTTTACCACCACATCGCATGGTATCTCCAATGCCAGCGTTTTTGGCTTAGGCACTCTATGCGCCCTGTCCATCAGGAAGTCGGTGTCAAGGGGCAATGGTAGAAGTGCCCGAAAGAGTTGCCTGATGAAGATCTACAGAGTCCTGTAATACAGTTTTGGGCACACCCTGTACGCGCATGTTACTGCGGCGGGAGCGGTCCTCCATGTCCACCATTTTACCCATCATGAACTGGTACTCTGCCTCCATCTTTACCGTTTTCTCCACCATCTAAATATTTACTTCACTCAGTTTGTTTCCAATGCATCTGTCCGAGCTCCCATCTCCTGCACTTCTTTGTCGAGGTCCTCTGCAGTTATAATATAGTATGTATTTAAAGAAGAGCGCAGATTTTGTAGCATCTCAGCCAGCCTACGTTCCGTTACCAGCTGGTCTTAACTATGCACGCCAACAGAGTCCGTGTCGGATCCGACATCTGATAGTTGTGCCGGCGGTCTCGGCCCACCGCCATCTTGGCTCCGTTTCAGCCTGTCTTTTCTGCTCTGTTTGAAAAAATCCGTAGATTTGGGGGTTTTGGATGGCGCCATTGTTGAGTCCGGTTTCGGTTGTTGCTCGGGGACCACCCTGGTAAATATGTTGTAGGTTTTATCGCTGTTTGATGCCGTTTCTGGGCCTAGGTGTCGCAGAGCTCTCACTCCATACAACCTGTTGACAGAGCCGGAAGTCCTGCCCCTCGGGTGAAAATTATTTTAATCAAAATAATAAAAGTTGTGTGTATGAGTCTGTGTAAGAATGTGTGTTTGTATGAGTCTGTGTGAATAAGTGTATGTAATTGTGTATGAATATAAATGTCCGTATGTGCATGTCATTTCCCTAAAAGGTGATCGAAATAGGTGCAGAGTGAGACACACAAACAACCTTTACAACATAGGGGGTGGTGCCAAAATACAGTTGTGCCCCAGTTACCATGTAACCAACTCTGCCCAGATCCATGGAGCCTGTCACAGTTTTTTTTCTTTCCATTGGTGACCATTTTTACACCGATTTTTAAAACATAACACTTTGATAAATCTCCCCTATTGTTTTATTTCCCATCGTATCGGTATTCTATTTCTGTGCTGAATACCAGGTGCAAAGGACAGATCTTATAAAAATGATTGACAGGGAGCCAAGATGAAGGCACGCAGTTGTAGTATAAAGAAGAGTGTTTCTATTTCATTTTATTTTTCACACCTCATAATTACATATTTAATAAATATTGGAGATATGTGAACATAATATTGAAAAAAAACTGGGGTGTTACAATTCCCCTTTAAGTTTTGTATAATAATGTTTTCATTTTCTAAATAACACAAGTTATCAATAGTGCTGTCTGTAGCGGGACCTGGGTAACTGGGATGGTTATTCTCTTTGATTAGAGTAGGTCAGACCACTCGTTCTGTTGCGGTCTGTGGTTTGCACACCTCGTTAGCGAGGTGTGAACATTCTAAGTAAACGTTCTAACTGAGGTGCCGGGGTGCCCCCTGTCGGTCAAAAGGTGTAGTGCAGGATTTTATAGGCAAAATTATAGAAAAGGGGATAGTAAAGAGGGGGGAACTCACATCCTAGAAGGCACATCCATACGCAAAAGAAACCAAGCAATTCACAGTTTAGGCAATCCCGCCACACAATCAATTTTGTATTTCTACAAAAAGTAGTGGAAAAACATATTTAGATAATAGATTCCTGGTGGGTGTTTCTCCCTGTGTTATAAAAACATTAACTGCTATATACATTTCAGTATGAACTTTTGTCTAACAGTTGTTCAGTTGCTGTTTGTTGACCTTCAAAAACTTGCCTTTCAAAAACTTTGTTTCAATGCTAACCACATTAAAGATGAACCCGTAAGAATAGGTTTATTATGAGTCTCTTTTTCTGGGCATCTTAAAAATGGCTGCCATTGTGTTGCAGGCCTCTTCTGTCAGAGACAGAGTTAACATCGGCTGTACATATGTCTCTGTAGGTGAATGAATGGTGGAACAGTCTCACTGATGGACAAAGAACTGTATCTGGTAAGGGCAAAAATTAAAACATAGAATGTGACGACACATAAGATCCAGTCTGCCCAATTTTCTAAATACTTTCATTAGTCCCTGGTCTTATCTTATAGCTATTAGTCCCTGGCCTTATCTTATAAGCCTTATGCCTATCCCACGCATGCTTAAACTCCTTTAATGTGTTAACCTCTACCACTTCAGCTGGAAGGCTGTTCCATGCATCCACTACTCTTTCAGTAAAGTAATACTTCCTGATATTATTTTTAAATCTCCGCCCCTCTAATTTAAGACTATGTCCTCTTGTTGTGGTAGTTTTTCTTCTTTGAAATATAGTCTCCTCCTTTACTGTGTTGATTCCCTTTATGTATTTAAATGTTTCTATCATATCCCCCCTCGTCTCGTCTTTCCTCGAAGCTATACGTGTTAAGATCCTTTAACCTTTCCTTGTAATTGCATACTCTAGTTAATGTAATAACTGAAACAAAATATTTTGAACAATATTTCTGTGATAACATGATAATGTCTTCTTATAGGTATTATTGCAGCCAATATGCTGGTGTTCTGCCTATGGAGAGTTCCCTCTCTGCAGGGCACAATGATTCGATATTTCACATCTAACCCTGCCTCTAGTGAGTATAGCATATAGTATGATTTATATTAATTCAGTTTCACGTAAATTACTTTAGCTAAATAAAGCAGTTTTAGTGTATAGATCCTTCACCTGCAATTTCACTGCTCAATTCCTGTCATTTAGGAGTTAAATCACTTTTTCTGTTTATGCAGCCCTAGCCACACCTCCCCTGGGTATGATTGACAGAGCCTGCATGAAAAAAAAAAACTGGTTTCACTTTCAAACAGATGTAATTTACCTTAGATAATTGTATCTCAATCTCTAAATTGAACTTTAATCACATACAGGAGGCTCTTGCAGGGTCTAGCAAGCTATTAACATAGCAGGGGATAAGAAAATCTTAATTAAACAGAACTTGCAATAAATAAAGCCTAAATGGGGCTCTCTTTACATGAAGTGTTTATGGAAGGCTGTGCAAGTCACATGCAGGGAGGTGTGACTAGGGTTCATAAACAAAGGGATTTAACTCCTAAATAGCAGAGGATTGAGCAGTGAGGCTGCAGGGGCATATTCTATACACCAAAACTGCTTCATTACGCTAAAGTTGTTCAGGTGACTATAGTGTCCCTTTAATCACCAAATAGCCCTGAATTTGTAAAATACAAATTGCTGGAAATGCAAAGTGAATTTAAAATTTAACAACAGAATAGCCAAAAAGCAAATAAAATTGACTAGAATATTTTTAGTTTGTGTCTTTTGGCCTAAATCTTGAATTTCATTTTGATTTCCCCCAATTTTCACTTTATTAAATAACACTCATTATGCATTTAATTTAATACACTTTCCAAATAATTCAAAACTGTTAGAAAAACTTTACGAATGACTTCTCTACAAAATTCCTCATAGACTTTAATGGTGACTTCTGTAGATAAATAATTTTAAAAGTATTTCTAACCAAGTATAATCATTTGGAAAGCATATTGTGTAGGTATGAATGTCACATTTAAGAATTTTCAATTTGGTTCATTGTTTGAACTGGTTTCTATTGACAAATCATTGAGAGTTTCCATATGCTGTGAGTTTGTGTATGACTTTTATATACCATATAACGTATAACATAAAAGGGAAACATCTTGGGTCAACCTATATTCCAGTTTACCAGTTAAAGCAAAATTTATGTGGAATGCATATGTTGGGTTTTATTGACATGTTGCTTTTCACTACTTTATGCCTATATACCTACATTGTAAATGATGCTAACATAGTGTACTTATAATCTTAATTTTAGTAATGATAGGAGGCAAATATTTGCATTTCTCTCTTTACTGAAAACTTCCAGCAGAACATAAACAACCAATCATAAAAGAGGATGTTACACAAAAGGCCCTTTAAGACCACGCCCTTCCTCTTTCTCTGTAGCGACAATAAACAGGTAACAAATAGTTGAACCATGAACTACAAACGTATACAAAGTTCCAAATAATCGATGCTGAATTTCATAGATCCAGAAGGGGAAAAGTCGAAGAAGCTTGAAACTGTATCCTGGACTCCAGAAGAAAACCAATTACACTGAAAGAAAAATAAAAAAGTAAAAGGCATCTGAAATGGTCGATTGTCCACATATATGTAACAATTGCAGTATGCTTATTCTCATAACATAAATTTGAGTACACATTATCTGGTTATTATAGAACCCCCCCTGCCACCCATAAATTATCATAGTACAGCACAGAAACCCTGGTACATTCCATACAGAAAAAAGGGGAGGGAAGAGAAATACGGGAGGGAAATATTTGCCTCATGTCAATACTAAAATTAAGATTATAGGTACACCACGTTGGCATAATCTACAATTTTACCACATGACAGGATGCTTCATATTTGCATTTTTAACACTGATGGTTAAGAAGAGCTGAAGAAGCACGAGAAACTTGGCGAAAGTAGAATACTCTAAAAGTACTCTCACGTGTCTAATCCACGCAATGTATGACATCCGTAATAAAAGGGTACGTTAGGCCCATAACTGTCTAAGCGAAAGAGCCGGATATCTGGCCAACCTCTAAGGAAACGCAGCACCACTTCTACGTCCCTGAGACGCGAATATTTAGGAGCTGGAGGTCAAAATAACTTAGCTCCCCACAACGGATGCCATACCAGAGGATCTTGACCTACTGGGACGGCTTGAATGGAAACGTGTGCCGCAGAAATGGCTGAACGCACTTCATAGAGGGAACGATGATGGGGATAGGTGCAGTAAAATGGACGGAATCCCTCTCTAGGCACCAAGTCGGCCATGGTTGAAGAAACGCGTCCACAGCCGTGCAGTTCGGATCAAGGAGCCAGCTGTAGTAGTTCAATAGCTGGTGATTGGTCTGGGAGGCAAACAAGTCCAGGTGAAGTGGTTTCCTGAGGTGTTTCAACTCCCGAAATACAGAAGTGCTGAGTTTCCCATCGCCTCTGTCTCGCCAGTAGTGGGAGAACCAGTCTGCCGTCAGGTTGGTAATCCCCAGGAGATATTCCGCTTTCAGCGTGATGTTGTGCGAGAGGCAGAATCTGTAGATGACTTTGATGGCCTGTGTGAGGGCTTGGGATCTGGCTGCGCTTAGGCGATTTTATATATTGCACAGCAGAGACATTGTTCAGGCGGAGTAGGATGCAGCAGTTTGACATGTCTTTGGCCAGACCGCGAATTGCGAAAGAACCCGCGACCAATTCTAGGCAGTTGTTGTGGAGGTTGACCTCATCGTCCTGCCAAGTTCCCCCCTGTAGAGGAATCCATGCAGTGAGCCCCCCAGAGGCTGGCGTCCGATTCCACTATGAAATCCAGAGGGGAGCCAAAGATTGCTTTGCCATTCCAGGCTTTCATGTGTGGAGCTCTGTCCTCATGTCTGCTGAAAGTGGTATCCAGTGGAAGTAGGACTGTCCAGAACGTAGGCCATTCGCTTTCATGCGTTGCATTGCCCTGTAGTGTAGTAGTTCCAGAAATATCGCCTGAATTGAGGACGACAGAAGATCCACTATACGTGCGAGTATCCGAAGGGGAATTGTGTCCATACGAAGAACCAGTCTGATCCCTTTTCGGATGGACATAGTCTTTGAGGCCGGAAGGCGCAGTACACAGTTGTTCACAGAGTCGATCTCGACAGCGAGGAACTGGACCGTCTGCGAGGGGGAGAGTGCTGACTTCTGTCTGTTTACTATGCAACCCAAGGATTCCAGAAAGTGAACGACAAATTTTGTTTGCAAACGTAGCCTGGACGCGGATTCGCAGGTTAGCAAATCGTCAAGGCACATGAGTCACTGGACGCCTTCGGATCGAATGTAAGCCAAAAAACGGTTTCAGTAGCTTCGTGAAACACCACAGAGCTGAACTGAGACTGAAGGGCAGACGTGTGAGCTGGCATGCTTGTCCTCTCCACAGGAAACCGAGAAAGCGCCGTCATACCCTAGCGACCGGCGCCGACAGATAAGTGTCCTTCGGATCCAGTTGGGTGAACCATTAATTTTTGAGGAAGAGGTCCTGAAGGACATGCATCCCTTCCATTTGGAAATGTCTGCAAACTACGTATTAGTTGAGGTTCTGGAGATTTATAACCAGTCGGTAGTCCCCTGATTTCTACTAGACTATAAATATGTTGCTGAAGAAACCGTCCCTGTCCGGTGCCTTTTACACCGAAGAAAAGAACCTGTAGAGAAACGTCCATGCCCTCTGCTTCTAGTTCCTTTGGCTCTGTCTAAGCCTCTGTAGTATGAGGACCTCTGTGTAGTGGTCAGCTTGAAGTTGGATGAAGGAGGATAGGATCTGGAGCTTGTAGACCAGCAGAGGCTGGTGACTCTGCTCCGTTGCTGTCCAGCCTTCCCCAAAACACTCCTGTTCAGTGGGGCGCGGAAAACCTGTTTGAGCGATGATTGTGCCTTACATAAGGTCGCAAACAGGTTGACGTGCTTACTATTTGGCAATGACAGGTTCCCAGAAGAGAAGACCTTTTACCAGGGGCCTGAATTCTTTTGGTCCTAATTCCAGAATTTTCGTGTCAATTCTTAGCAGTGCTGATTTGCGTTGTTTGGCACAAAGTGCCGCATTGGCATTGCCTAGCAGGCAGATTGAATATTAGGCCCATTCTTGGAATGCGTTTTGGTCAAGCTGTGTACCCTGGGCGAGAGCCAGGTCAACAAAACAAAGCATTTTCGCTTTGAGATCCAGCAATTAGGCATTGTAAAGGGTCTTAAAGCAACGCAAGACAGTCAGTGGCTCCCGGACTGACCGACACCTAAAGACCACTACAGTGGTGTCAAACTCCGGTGTATTGGCCACTTTGTCAGGCAATAGTGGACTTGGGCATTAAACTCTGAGGCATGCCCTCTTTCTTCATGGGTTTACGGAGCCAGTATTGTACGAACCGAGCCAGATGATGTGGGAGGCTCCATGCACTGTGAATGTTTACATGGTGTGTTCAATAAAAACATGGCAACATTTCATTCTTTGTGTGTTATTAGTTTAAGCAGACTGTGATTGTCTATTGTTGTGACTTAGATGATGATCAGATCACATTCTATGACCAATTTGTGCAGAAATCCATATCATTCCAAAGGGTTCACATACTTTTTCTTGCAACTGTATATAATAAATAATTGAGAATACAATATAAAATAAGGATTGTCTTGGAAGCAATAAAGTTTTGTCTTTTTATATGTTTATTATATAAAAATATAAATATAGACATATAAAATCCATTATAGCAGAATTTATAAGATTAAACTAAATGCTTGCAAATATCATTAATAGGTTGACATACCGTTCTAAACATGTCATCATGTCAGCCTCTCTGTCATTTTAAGATGGAGCAGCGTCTGTCTCCAAGTCTCTCCTCTGTGTCTTAACATTTAAAAGTACACCTATTTATACCTTAGGTGTCTCCATTTTATGGTTACCGTAGTTCATATATGAAAAAGTAACACTTCTTTTACTTTATTCATTTTAAGACCTCCCTTAATTTGGCAAAAATACAAGGTCATAACAAAAGGGTGTACACGTGATGGAAATGTTCTTGACTTAGTTCAAGATGGCATCTTAAAGTCTGAACATCCTTATCTACTAAGGTTACCACAGTATATTACGTACTGAAAGAGTCGTAGCATAGCCTTGAAGCTTGTTTATGCATTATTGTTATTGTAATTCGTCTGGGACAAAATGGCGCAAACATATTATGCACTGAGGTTATTGCTTAAAGAAACAGTTATGAAAAACAATATGTTACATTTCTAACACCTTGTCAGTTTGCAATATCTCTTAAAGACAAAGTACACAGTTTAAGAAATACATTTCATCCTAAAACTTGTAATATTTGCATTTGCCCATAACAACCCTCTAGTGGTACAAAAGGGTGTTTCCCTTGAGTGATATGGGAAACAGAATAGTTTCATAAAATTGGGGTTCACCCATTAAGACCTGCTCGTCGGGTTTGGTACCTGAGACGGGCTCCCCTCTGACCAGATGCCCGGAGGTATGTAATTATATTGGGGTTCACCCCCGTTTTACTCGAGCTATACCTCCTTGGTCAGCAAGAGTAGTCAGCCCAAGCACATAGGTTTTAACATTGCAAGTAAGGTACCATATCGTTGTAAAGTCTGCTCCAGCAGAGCTTATACAGGTGATTACAGACAGTATAATAAATAGGGGGGGACCCCTCATGCCAGTGATAGATTTACACCTGAGATCTGGGGGCTCATTCCAGGTGGTGTGCCTTGTATAAGAGGGCACCCACATATGGCAACTGGTATATAGGCAAACAGGTATAATGTAAGGGCATATAGCACAGAGTGCAGCCCTGAAATTAGGTACACAACTGTGTGTGGTACAAAACAGCAAGCAGTTACAGCTCCCAGATAGTGGTCCTATGTGACAGTAACCCCATAGAGTATAACACATATGTATAATAAGCACTCCCTGAATGGCATAAACCTAGTCTGTTGCCTTCTTTCAAAAGGTATCTTATGGCAGCTAAACAGGACTTGTAGGTTCTTAGGTCGTATATGACAGCTGTAGGTAGGTTGTCTGAGGATAGTTGGAGGTCCACATCGCGGTAATACCGATCTGGAGGGAGAAAAAGAAAATGGCCTCATGAGATCCAAGATGGTTGGCAAAGCCCGCGATTTCACGGGCCCATCGGCGAGAAAGCAAACAACGCTGCCGCTCCCCACCATTGGCCCAAAAGGAAATATAAAGTCTAATAGAAGCACAATTGCGGCACTCGCGGCCTCGATGCGCGAGGGTCTAGTGATGCCGGACAGACCCTGGCTCCAGGGAAAGAAGGAGGAGAGTAGGCCCCAGGAATAGGAAAAAGTGAAAGTGGCCAAAAAGGTGATAAAATAAAGTCTGACAGTAGTGGGGGGTTGCTTATGTTCAGTAAAGAGAGATGTGCAAATATGAAACCTCCTGTCATGTGGTAATATTATAATCAGCTGCATTTATACCATGCATTATATGCATATGTATAATGCATAAAGCATAAGAAATTTGCTGCTGTTTTTTTAAAGTATTGCCACACTGTGGACTTTGCTTACATTGTATTGTGTACACTGTGCTGTTAGTCTGTGCAATATGGAATTTCATTCTGCACCTTGTATATAATTTAAAAAGTGTCTATATTCATTTTATGGTTCAATAATGTTTAATGCACATACGTTTGGTAATTTTTTTCCCCAGAGTCCCTCTGCCTACCTATGATTCTTTCCACTTTCAGTCACTTCTCACTTTTCCATATGGCAGCCAATATGTATGTATTGTGGAGCTTCTCCTCAAGCATTGTCTCCATGATGGGCTCAGAGCAGTTTCTGGCTGTATATATGTCTGCAGGTAAATATAACCCCTTTCAAAATGCCCCAGTTTAAGCTCTATGTATAATGCATTTTAAATGTGTAAAAAACAACAAAAAAGATTCCGGAACTGTCTGCTTATAAGCTAAAAGCTATATTTAAAGATCACTGTGTGCTGTAGTTGTTATGGTGTCAGTAGTTCCCTGATGCCCACCCTCATTGTAAGGAGGCAAACAGGTTTTTAGAATGGTTTGAATTCTTGTCTGGGGTCCACTCATCACTTTCCCTGCCTCCACTACTTCCTATGGAAATTGGAGCAGGGCTCAGCTGATGCTCTCAGCCAATCAGCTTGTCCTGCACTGCTAGACTTCACACAAAAGGGCTAATGGAAGCTCCTGCTGAAGATTTTCCCACTCTCTATGGGAAGTAATGGAGGCATGGATTCTCCTCTTGAAGTTTAGAGGGAGAGTGTAGTCCCAAAACAACTTTAGCTTAATGAAGCAGTTTTAGTGTATATCATGCCTCTGAAGTTGCATTGCTTAATTCTCTACCATGTTAAAGTTAAATAACTTTTGTGTATGCAGTCCTAACCACAACTATTTGGCTTTGACTCACACAGCTTGCGTAAAAAAAAGTTTCATTTTCAATCAATGTTAACGTACTTTAGACGTTTTCTTTTGTAAATAACTTTTTATTAAGTTTTTATTATTCGACAAAAAAAAGGAGAAAAAAATAATAGAACAGAGAGATTTGCCGGTCTCTCACATTGTGTGTAAAGTAACACAAAATGAGATACAAAGAGATCATTGTGGGGAGCGCAGGTCCCAGTTTTTAAGTACTGTATAAGGTAGACTTGCAGGTCCCAGAGTAAGAAACATAAAACTGTGAACATCGTTCTCCTGGTATACAGGTTGGTTCCCCATTGTAGTTTATATTACCAAGTGGGTCCTTTTGCTTGGCGTATGCGCTCAGTTTTTTGTTTTTTCTTTTTCATTATTCCCTCCCATCCTCTGTTTATAACTTTCTGTTCATTAGAAGTATTTCCCCCTCTCCCCACATAACTATGTCAATATATGTTGTTACAAACTGCCTTTTGTAACTCGTTTTTTGTGTGACAAATTGCCCTGCTTCCCTGGGTTATGGAGAAGCCTGTTGGCCAGTCTCCTACCGTTGGCTATGACTCTTTGATGTATTTGGCTTTAAAGCCCCTATTCTACCTTTAGACAGACTATTTATGTAGGTTGCTTCTTTTTCTCTTATGTTTTAGTCACCCTGTACCCATTATAGGTGCAGGGTGTGTGTAATGTAATTGTTTATAGTGTGTGTGTACTGTGAAATGTATTGCCTGCTCTTCTGTACTGCTGAGGTTTGCTACCAACTAGGTGGATTTGGCTATGGAGCTTGTCTAGTGCCCTCTGTTGGTAGCAACAGCAATATGCACTAGCTGAATAGCAAGACTAGTTAATTTGCATATTTGGGTAGATTTGCATATTGCTAATTCTGCAGGCACGTGAGATATTTTCTGTTAATTATTGTCTCCCCCATCCCTTTAAAAATATGCCACTGTGTTATAATAAGTCACTGTATGTTGCCTGCTATGATTTGACTGTTTGTAATTTTATTCAGTTTTCACAGCAATGTTAATGTAATGACCATATGGGCTAGTCCCAAGTAAAATAAAGTTTTATTCAGTTTTTCTTGACCCTCAACACGTAGTCTTGTCTTGTAATTGGAGGGGACAGCTATACTCACACTGGGGATTGCTATGCTCTGCAAACTCCCTTGAGCCTTAATCACTTAGCTCTTTTAAGAGCTGCTCCTGTTACGCTCTCCTTGGAGGAGAGGTCTTCCCCACACAGTCCTGGATGCTGGAGGTTCATACAGGGTGGAAGTAAGAGGTCTTTCCCACACGGTCCTGGAGGACAGAAGCTGGTCCAGGGTGGAAGGAAGACGGCGAGACTCCAGTCAAGCTGCGGAGGCTGCAGTGGTTGTGGTGTCCGGTGCGGTGCTAGTGGTTCTCTGCGCAAGCTAGGAAGCATCCATCAACGGAGGGTACTCGGTTGGAGTACGGGGAGCTCCGTTACATATGTTTAGTCGAGCACATCCAGTACCGGTGTGGAACACAATGATACTTGTAGGTAGCCATAGGGACGGATAGGTGTATCAAAAATGCGGCATATGTGGATGCCTAGGGTTAAATAGTGAGACTCGTATGTCCACATTGGAATATCAAAACACAAAGCCATATAGTGCAGTTGGTGGGGGTTATGTCCTATCTCTATAGTTCAGGTGAATGGCAGTCTGGGACTTTGTGTGGATTGTCTCATTAATAAACTGCAAAACTTGATTTGTCCTTCCATCTTTAATAGATCGGTTGGACCATGGAGATACACCAGAATTGTATTGTGCTTCATAAACTGCACCAAGTTCTGTGAGTACGCTTGGTTCCGCGCTAGTGGGGAGGGAGTTAGGTGCCCTTGTGTGTAGGGACATTTATTTTAAAAGTTTGATTTTCAATTTTGTCATCCTATAGTCTGAGTCTCGGCTGGTGTTCTTTGTTGTGGTGGTGGACCTTATGGTGTGTCGTGTGTCTAGGATGTGTGCAGATGTGATCTTCAGTGTCCTCCCCTGGTCACCAACTTAAGTATGTCTCATCGTTGAATCGGTCAGGTTTTATACGTGACTGGGCAGTACAGTTGGTCAAGGAGAGCGGGCGGTGTCGTTAGGGGGTTGTGTGTCCTTGTTCTCAGGAGGGTGTGTATCATGTTGTGCATGGAGTAAGGTTAGTAGGGTGGTGTGCAGGACTGACCTGCTATCATATTTCCCACCAAGTCCAGGGAGGGTCGTCAGGTCTAGTGTGTAGTTAGGCTAAATCTCCTTTTGAGATATATTGCGTGACACACTCCCAGAGTCCATGTGTTTAGTGTATGAGCTATTAGAAATCGGAGTTTAACATATCTGAGTTTAGAATGCATAGTTTAACAGACATGCTTGCATTAACAATTCAGATGATTATATATCACAATGAAAGATAGCAATGATAACATGAAAAGTCAAGAATAGTGCACTTGGGACAGGGGGTTAAAGAACACTATGGGACAGCGGAGGGGGAAAGAACACTATGGGACAGCGGAGGGGGAAAGAACACTATGGGACAGCAGAGGGGGGAAAGAACACTATGGGACAGCGGAGGGGGGAAAGAACATCATGGGACAGGGGAGGGGGGAGAAAAAATAACACTGGGACAGGGCATGCTTTCCTATGGATGCTGGCGTCTTCTCACTGTGAAAATCACAGTGAGAAGCGCGGAAGCGCCTCTAGCGGCTGTCAATGAGACAGCCACTAGAGGTTGGATTAACCCTAATGTAAACATAGCAGTTTTACAGCAGGCAGGGTTTAACCCTAGATGGACCTGGCACCCAGACCACTTCCTTTAATAACATACAGAAGTCTCCTGCAAAGTCTAGTAAGCTATTAACAGTGCAGGTGATAAGTATACATTCTAAATTAAACCGCATTTGCAATAAAGAAAGTGTAAACATTAGCACTCTATTTACAGGAAGTGTTTAGGAAGACTGTGCCTTTCCTAAATGGCAGATATTTGAGCAGTGAGACTGCAGGGGTATGATCTGTACACTAAAACTTCATTAAGCTAAAACTATTTGGTAACTACAGGCTATCTTACTGCTCTTTTTTGGTTTTCATGTTGACCTGAATTCAGAGCAGGAAATAGAGACAGAACTGGGTTATATAAAATACACACGCTGTTTTCACTAGAACAGAGGATGAAACAGGGAAGTATTTTATACACTGTTTTTTTGCCTAATGACATGTTTTTTACCAAAATAAAAAACTTAAATTTAATCTACTGATTTTTTTTTTACAACATTTAAATTTGTCATTCTGGATTTTTTCCTTGTATTTTTTTTTATAGGTGTGATATCTACATTCGCAAGCTATGTTAGCAAAGCAGCCACAGGACGCTTTGGTCCATCTTTAGGAGCCGTATGTATTTTAAATTCAATAATCTTATTCTTATACCAATAATTTGAGCATAGAATACAGTTTCATATTAATGGCTTCAATTTAATAAGCTTTCCGAATGATTCAGTACTGTTAGAAAAACTTCTTAATGATTTATTGAGTAAAGTCATTATTAATGTTAATGGGAATTTTTGTAGATTAATAATTTGTAACGTTCCTCTAATAGTATTGAATAATTTCTAAAGCTTATGAAATCAAGGACAATGTGTTGCATATGTGTATGTATCAAATATTATGTTGTGTGGAATACAGTGTTTTTAGTTTTGCTATCATAAGAACAGAGAAAGATAAAAATCATGATTGCCTTAACTCACATGCTAAGCATTTCCATCTAACTTTGGCAATTATAGGTCAATAATTATGCATTAGGACCATAAGTTTTCGGAATCTGCACATATATAATATATATAAAACAGTATTTGCAGCCTTGCACTCGTACTGGTGCTTCAGTAACACTAAATATAATGTTGAAAAATACCAGTATTCTAGGATTCCAAAGAAAAGATACTTCTTTAGTCAAGAAAATCTGAAAATATCGACATTACAGTTCCATGTTGTTCTGCTGAAAGCTCATGCTATAAACTGAAACGTCAATATTTTCAGATTTTCTTGAGTACAGAAGGGGGGCTCTAACCACCAACCGGATTGGCCGCAGCTTAGCAGAGCTCTCCAGCCTACAGTGAGTAATCCACAGCAATCTGGCTTTAAACCGCAACATGGGACACCCTAAGAGATCTACCTCGTCCAAAGGCCCGACCTGGAGGTAAGGGACATACTCCGAAATATGTCCTCAAAGCAGCCATTATGCTGGGGAAGCTGGAGGACTCATTTCAGACTAAGCTAGACGACATTGGAGCAGATATATGCCACATGGGTGACTGAGTGGACTCCCTGGAGGATGACCGAGATATCCTGTATACTCAACTCCATTCCATTCAAGACACAGTGGCAGTCCAAAATACTCCCCTATCAGCCATCCAATGCTCTCTAGATGGCATAGATAACAGAGGGAGAAATAACTTAAGGATCAGGGGGTTCTGAAATAACTTTTTAATCTTATCTTAAACAGACCACCTGAGTTCCCACTACTACTAGACCGAGCATGCAGGGCCCTGCGGCCTAAAGGGATAGCAGAGGGATAAACCTAGAGACGTAATCTGCAGGCTGCACTACTTCGATGTAAATAAATCTTCCTCAATGTGCCTTTATCTGCACGTACCCGTCTGTGCTCTGAATCAGCCACAAATCTCTTAATAGAGCGATGATAACGCTTAAGTTTTCGTGAAATATCTAATGTTTTTATACCTCGTCCACGGCATTGAACTATTTCACTCTTTTCGGCAGCAGAGAGATCCTTTTTCTTCCCCATATTGCATGAAAATGGTGCTCTGCTTAATAATGTGGAACACACTCCTTTAGTAGTTTTTCCTTAAATTGTACTCACCTGGCAATCTAATTATCACAGGAGTCAGAGATTGTTTTCAGTGATCAAAAGAGCCCTGAGACACAATGCCATCCATGTTAAACTGAAAAACAAAATATTTAGTTCTTTGGTAGGCTTTTTTCAAAATCCTATTAGGATAGCCCAGGGACTTAAATCTATGCCTAAGTTCCTTAGCTTCCTTTTCGTAGTCATCCTGGTTGGAACAATTTCTCTCAGCTCTCAAGTATTGGCCGTATGGTATATTGGCTGTTAGATGTTGAGGGTGGAAGCTCTGCCAATGAAGCAAACTGTTGCCGTGGGTTTCCTAAATAAAGATGTGGTGATCTTCCGATCTTCAAGTAAGTTTATTTTCAAATCCAAGAAGACCAATTGTCTCTCATCAATGACATGGGTAAGTTGGAGATTTATTTCATTTTGATTGAGTTTGTCCACCATTTCTTTAAATTGTGAGAGAGCCCAACCAGAAAATTAAAATATCATCTATATACCCATACTATTTGTATATAGAGGAAGTGAAATCAATATTAGAGGTAGTGAACACAGAAGTTTCCTCCCACCATCCCAGAAATAAATTGGCATAACTGGGTGCACAAGATGATCCCATGGCCGTGACTTTTAGCTGCAAGTAATATTTCCCATTGAAGGTGAAGTAGTTGTGTGTTAGCACACATTGGATCAGAGTCAATATGAAACCTTGTTCGTGTTCTTTAAATGTCTCTGATTTTTTTCAGAAAATAGGCGACCCCAGCTAGACCTTTATCATGAGGGATATTATCATAGAGTGCCACTATGTCTAGACTTGCTAGGGATGTATATGGAGGCACTATGAGGTTTTCCAGGGTTATTAGAGTCTGTTTCGTATCCCGCATATGGGTTGTAACAGTTTGTCCAGAAACTTACTTGCTCTTTCAGTCAAACTGTGATTGCCCGAAATGATTGGTCTCCCCGGAGGTTTGCACACATCCTTGTGCACCTTGGGGAGACAGTAAAAAGTGACTTCAGTTATGTTAGACTGAGAGACAATGTACCTATATTCGTTCTGTGTGATAACCTTATCTATTACTGCTATTTGTGCACGTGTTTGTAGTTGTTTAAGGTACCCAATAGTTGGGTCTTCCTTTAATGTTTGATAAGCAGTTTCATCAGATAGGTGTATCATACACATGTCGATGTATTGTTCTCTCTGCATGAAAACAATATTCCCGCCTTTGTCTGAGGACTTTATTATAATGTCAGTTTGTTGTTTTAACTCTTGTAGAGCTAATCTCTCCTCATAGTTCAAATTTGATGTTTGGGGTTGTTTGATGGTTTGACATTCTAATTTATTGGTACAGATCTGAACAAATAGGTCTATACAGGGGAAGTCTTTCAAATTGGGAGTGAACCAAGACAATGGTTTAAAGTTCATAAGGGATTCATTGGGTTTCTGTTCAGAGAATAAGTCTGTCAGGAGTTTATAGATTTCATTATCTTCAGGGGAAAGACCCAATTCTTTCAGATTTTTAAGGTTTCTTTTTTCATGAAATGCATGCAGGGCCAGTTTATGGCCAAAAAGGTTTACATCCTTTGCCCAATTAAACATGTTTATGGGTGGTGTTGGTACAAATTGTAAGCCTTTTGAAAGGAGTGACAGATGCCTAGATTTTAGAGCAAAGTTTGATAAATTATTTTGTTTATATAATGTGTGTGTGTGTGTGTGTATATCGTGGTGGGGGAAAAAAAAACAGTACTGCAAACTTTGAAAGAAACTGGTGACATAATTACCATATAAGTTGCTAAAATGGTACAAAATGAGAGTAGGAAATCAATGTGCTAAACTTGGCAAGATGAAAGCTGAAATAGGCAGGTGTCTGATTTGGTGTGTTACTTCACGAAATCCGTGAAAAGATGTGCTGAAGAGGTATAACTGAGCAAATTTTTTAAAATGTTATTACTGTATAATAATATACAATAGTACTCATGGTGCAAGTTAGGGACTTGTGATATATTCCCATTTAGAACTACACCAAAAAAGTACTCTCTACTTGATATAAATGAGATACAAGAAGGTTTCTCATTAACCCCTTAAGGACCGGCCTGTTTTTGCGATGTTGTACATTAAGGACCAGAGCGGTTTTAACACTTTTGTGGTGTTTGTGTTTAGCTGTAATTTTCCACTCTCTCATTTACTGTTCAATACAAATTATATATTGTTTTTTTCAGGACAAGAAAGGCTTTCTTTACATACCATTATTTGTATCATGTCATATAATTTACTTTTTTTTAAAATAATACAATATGGTGAAAAATTGAAAAAAAAACAACAATTTTTTGGACTCTTAATTGAAAAATCTTTTACTTATCTACAAAAGCTAATGAAAAAACTGCTAATTAGATTCAAAATTTTGTCCTGAGTTTAAAAACACCCAGTGTTAGCTTTTTTGCAAGTTATAGGGCTATAAGTACAAGTAGGAAATTGCTGTTTCAATATATATATTTTTTAACTTTATCAATAGTGACATTGTAACACTGTTATCTGTCATAAATCTATGAATCACACCCCACATGTACATATTTTTTTAAAGTAGACAACCCAGGGTATTCAATAAGGGGTATGTCCAGTCTTTTTTAGTAGCCACTTAGTCACAAACACTGGCCAAAGTTGGCCAGTGTTTGTGACTAAGTGGCTACTAAAAAAGACTGGACAATACCCCATTTGCAATACCTTGAGTTGTCTTCTATTGTAAATGGTATGCCATCATGGGGGTAATTCTCATTCCTGGGCTACCATACGCTCTCAAAGGCAACATAACCAATCTGACAAATTTCAATGAAAAAACAAAGAAGTAAAATCAAGCCTTATATTTGACCCTGTAACTTGCAAAAACACTATAAAACCTCTACATGTGGGGTACTGTTATACTTGGGAGAATTCGCTGAACACAAATATTAGTGTTTCAGAACAGTAAATTGTATCATAGCAATAATATCATCAGTGAAAGTGCCTTTTGTGTGTTAAAAATGCAAAAAACGTCACTTTCACTGACAATATCATCGCTGTGATATGTTTTCCTGTTTTGAAACACTAATATTTGTGTTCAGCGAAGTCTCCCGAGTAAAACAGTACCCCCATGTACAGGTTTTAGGGTGTCATAGAAAGTTAGAGGGTTAAACACAGTGCTAGCAAATTAAATTGTCTGGACTTTTGGCCTGGGTTGTCAGGCATGTCCCTCAACTTGCAATCAATAAAATTACTTAATTATGTAAAAATATTACATAAATAAGCATGTAGAATTTAAATATATATACATATTTATATATTTGAAGTCTATGTGTATATTTATGTAATTATGTATATGGACAAATGTATATTTCGTATTATTTTTATTTATACATAGATATATATAATCATTTCATTCTAAGTGTATTTTGAGATGAATATAAATATATATATATATATATATATATATATATATATATATATATATATATATATATATATAATTAATATCAAAATACCATTAGAATAAAATTACATATATATATTATTTTTTTTACACTTATTGCTTTATTTTTAAACTTTATTTCTGATTTTTTTACTTGCAGGGAGACTGCCTGTCAGCACAGACAGTCGCCCCGCAGGCAGATACACAGGCACCTACTGCGGCCATGTAATCGAGCGATCACATGGCCGCGGGGTCCTGATCTGCCGCGGGGAGACTGTCTGGGCAGACAGGCAGTCTCCCTGGACCGGGTGAAACGCTGATCGTCGCCGGGGGAACGACAGTGATCAAGTAAGTACCCCAAGACTGTTATGATGGTTCAGGACCATCATCGGTCCTCAAGGGGATGTTTCCGATGACGGTCCTGAACCGTCATTGGTCGTCAAGGGGTTAAAGGGATACTCCAGGCACCATAACAACTTAATCTAAATAAAAATGTTATGGTGCCATGAGACCAAGTAGTGCACTCTTACCTCGACGGGTGAAACCATTCTGGAACACTTTAACCCCAAAGTTGCCGCCAGGATCAGTCGCGAAACAGACCATGTTTTTAATAAAATATTTTGCCCGTCTGGGCTGAATTAGATAATGAAAACTGAAACGGCCCTATCTATATACTGTAAGCGTGTTTGAGCAGGGCCCTCTTCAACCTATTGTTCCTGTAAGTTTTTGTAATTGTCTCATTTATTTTTAAATCTCCCCCTTTGATACAAACTATGCTGGCGCTATATAAATACCAGTAACAATAATATGTGAATGGATCCGGGATCAAAAATACTACATACAGAGTATAAGGGATGGTTGCACTGACAAACTGGTGAATAGACACTTTCTGGAGAAAACAGCATCCATTGGCATCCCTAAGGTTCATGACAATTGACCACATTCCTGTCCCTAGGAGAAGCTGAGATGAGCACTACTTCTATCACTGAAAGACATTTTGGATTCAAGTATTGGAAACTCTGGCCATACGGCCTTAGAAATATACCCCATAATTAAATGTACCGTTAATCTCATGGAAGTATTTGGATAAGCACACGTTTGTTAGTAATAAAATGGGAAACCGGGGGTTATACTTTCTTTAGTAGATTTAAAAGAACCTTGCAACGGTCATCCCTTATCGGCAATAGATTAAGGCATCAACATTCTACTATGAAGCACATATACATATAAGTACCAATTTAATCTCACTAATCGCACCAAAAAAAACTGTATTTTTTTATTTTATTTTCACCATTTGTTATATTTCATAATCACACTTTTCTTGACTATATCTATATATATCTATATATATATATATATAAAAAACTGGAATATCTTATTGATAGCACTCAATGCACCTCTATTGGGTATAACTATAATGCTGTTATAACTATTATTGCACTTTCCTTTGCATGTCCCTGAAACCTGTATGTTTAAGCGCAAGTTGACTGCACTTTTGATATAACAGATCGTTTCACACAGTACTGCATGTTATTAGGGGCAAGCTGCCTCAGGCACTTTGTATTGAGGTTTCTATGGCAAGTTGTCCGGAGTCCTTCACTTACGTTGTTTGTTCATTACCATAGCAACGTGTCAGATGATGTGCACACTCACAAAGGTGGGTTCACAAACATACGCACATGGAGACTCTAGGACAATTTCTCCTAGGTGGTATGTAATTATATGTCTATTTAAAGCAATCAATAGTATGATAGAATGCAGTATGTGTGAGCAGCTTTCTAATATCTATTACTTTAGACTTGAGAAAAGGAGGTTATCCCGACAGCTTCTCATTCCAAAATTCTATTAGTCCAATAAAAACTTATTAGCCTAGAGATACATTATGACATTTATAATAATTCCAATAACCTCTAATTTTCCTCCTTTCTGCTAGTCTGGTGCAATAATGACTGTTCTAGCTGCTGTGTGTACCAAGATGCCTGAAGCCAAGCTGGCCATTATTTTCCTGCCCATGTTCACATTCACTGCAGGCAATGTATGTATTACTACTTTTGTTCTTGCTTTGGTCATTACTACGCACAAGCTAGTTAGAAGTGTATACAGTATTGTGATGATTTCATGGTGTTTCTTTTACATAGGCTCTCAAGGTCATTCTTGCTCTGGACTCTACGGGTTTAGTTTTAGGATGGAAGTTTTTTGATCACGCTGCACATCTTGGTGGTGCTCTGTTTGGAATGTAAGTAAGATGGAATGCTGTGTACAATTCAAACCTTTATTTCCTAGTGCTTTTTTTTTTTTTCATCTATAAAAATAGTTTGTTTTACTGTGTTCTCTACTCTATCATGTTTTACCCTTGGTTTATTATAATTGTCACTTTACTATATATATATTTATTTTTTTATTTATTTATTTTAGATGGTATGCTCTGTATGGTCATGAATTTATCTGGAAAAAGAGGGAACCATTGGTGAGAATGTGGCATGAATTTCGTAGTGGACCTCCAAGGAGTGGTGCATCTTGACACTTTGTAAATCCAGATTCTTCTAAACAGTGATGATTTGCAAGATTTATGAGATTTATGTAATAAAATCTTTAGAGACTTTGTGTGTGAGAAATTGCATGATGTGTGGTATCTTCATTATATTTGTAGTCTTACATTTTCGAACAACTTGAAATTATTTTTATTAATGCAAAATTGGATATCTCAAAGTTCATCTACAAGAAGGAAGTATGAGAAAAGTGGCTGTATGTATAGAACCATGGCATATGGAGTGAGCAGTTTGGAAGTTATATGGCGAAGCATGTGGGCAAATGTTCCCTGAGAAAAAGGGAATCTGCTGCGGAATGCTGTTACTTATAGCTGGCTTTTTTTATTAGTTATATTTTGCCAAGTGAAGATAAAATGGAATTACATTCTAATGTTGGCTTTGGTGATTAAGGACAAGAGAAGCACTTTGAACTGATAATACAGCTTTGCATTGTCACATGTAGGCAAAGTAATTTATTATTTATAGCATTTAAGAAGCACTAACCAATTCCACAGCTCTGTAGACATGGTGAAACAGACATTACAGTATTAGCAGGTGAAGGGAAAAAAGAGATCTAACACTTTTATAACATGACATGGGGGCTCATATTGCATATCCCTTTCTTTACTGACCACCAATAGCAGGATACAAAAAACAGTAAGAAAAAAAATGGTATACATAATAATATATGCCATTCCCAGACCAAGACCCAAAATAATATTCAGCACCTCCATTAACTCCTCTTTCTTTGCTGCTCCACAGTCAGTTAAGTACCAAAAGTTTGTCTCTTGAGAATTTAGTTGTACTGATTATGTTAGACTTTTATTTTATGTCTCTTGTGACTTTAGTTAAGCTTGTACTGTTGTTGCTGGGTTTTTGTACCTATTTATTGTATATTTGTTTGTTCTGTGCTCTGGGTCCCAGACCAGCTAGGGTTTTTTTTTTCCATTTTCCCATACTTGAGGTTTCTCCTCCACTGATTTTTTTTATTTTTTTTTCTAGATGCTTTTGGTATGCGAACACACCTTGTTCGCGAAACTAATTCACCCATTCGATAGTTTTCATACGAATACGCGTTTTTCCCCTACGATCTTGCGATTTTAATGGCGCTTCCCTTCGGTTTCTGTCTACAACTGCCTCTTCCTGCCTCGTGTCTCTAGCTGCTGGTCTTGGCCCTGGTGAGCTCCCTTCTGTCCATTCTGGTGTGCTAGTTTGGGTGATTAACCCTCACTACTTGCATTAATTTTGCTGACCACATTCATTGTTAAATAGGCTGAGGAGAGACATGTGTCCATCAACTTCTTCATATTTGTTTTTTTGCTGTTGCTCCAAAAGAATGCAAAAAAACCCAGTTTGAAGCACTTCCAATTTTGCACAAATGAGGGGAAAAAAAATCTCTCTTGACCCCAGAATGGCAGTTAGTTTGGATCAAGAAGCATTTACCCTACATTGAAAAATGATATCCTTGAATATTCTGTTTTTGCAAGTATGCATCTTGTTTTTAACATCTGTACGGACTCTGATAAAACCACTTCTTCAGGCAGAGAATTCTATATCCTTGTTGTTCTTATGGTAAAAAAAAACCCTTTCCTTTGCCTTAGACTAAATTTTCTTTCTTCCAGTCTAAACACATGACCTTGTGTTCTATGTAAAGTCCTGTTATATGTTATCATATCCCCTCTGAGGCAACATTTTTCTAAACTAAAGAGGTTTAAATTTATTTTTTCTTCATTGCTAAAATGTTCTATTCCTTTTATTAATTTTGTACCCCTCCTCTGCACTCTTTCTAGTGCCATAATATCCTTCTTTAGAACAGGTGGCCAACATTGCACCGCATAGTCAAGATGTGGTCTTACCAGCAATTTATAAAGAAGCAAAATGATATGCTCATCCCGAGAACTAATGTACTTTTTCATGCATGACAATACCTTCCTGGCCTAAGCCACTGCTGATTGACATTGCACATTGTTGCATAGTTTGTTGTCTATAACAATTCCCAAGTCCTTCTCGTGTGTGGTTATCTCTAATTCGCTTCCATTAGGGTATAAGTTGCTTGTGCATTCTTGAGACCACGTGTATAACTTTGCATTTTTCTACATTAAATTTAATCTGCCATTTGAGTGCCCCAGTCTATCTAAATCCCTCTGCAGCAAGGTAATATCTTGCTCACACTGTATTACTTTACAGAGTTTTGTGTCCTCTGCAAACACTGAAACAAGACTTTCAATGCTTTTTCCAAGATCATTTATAAACATGTTAAATAGAAGGGGTCCCAGAACAGAACCCTGAGGGACATCACTTGCCACCTCTGTCCAGCTTGAAAATGTACCATTAATTACAACTCTCTGTACTCTCTTTTTAAGCCAATGTTCAACCCAAGAACAAGAATTTTCATCTACACCGATTTCTTTGAGTTTAAATACTCCTCTATTGTGTGGAACTGTATCAAACACCTTGGCAAAATCCAAATAGATCACATCCACTGCAATACCCTGATGTATACTTCTACTTACTTCTTTGTAGGATGAAATCAAGTTAGTTTGACATGACCTGTGCTTCATAAAACCATGCTGATTTTTGCTGATAACCATGTTCTTCTCAAGGAATTCTTGAATATTATCCTTTAATAACCTTTTAAATACTTTCCCAGCCACAGAAGTTAAGCTCACAGATGAATCATTTCCAGGCAAGGATTTTTAGCCCTTTTTGAAAATAGGAACCACATCTGCCTTCCTCCAATCCGGACCTCTTCCTGAAAGAAAAGAATCTTGAAAGATTAAAAACTCACTTATTCAATTATTTCCACACTTCGTTCCTTAAGTACTCGTGGATGAACACCGTCAGGCCCTGGAGCTTTGTTTATATTAACTTTCTTTATAAGGTGACAGTGCACAGATGGTAAAGGTATTTCACAATAGCAGCAGTAAATGGAATATAGCCTGTTCAGAAAAACATAAAAGCGACATAGACATAGCTGTATAAAGTGGTATCCGTACAGAAAATATAAAGGATACTCACATATTCAAGAGTCCATCAGGTCGGCTCTGAACTCAGTAGATATGATATCCCCACTCAGAATGGTGTTGTGTAGAAGGTCCCAGCGTGGTAACTCTCCAGAACTGAAGTTCAGGAATCAATAAGTAGCTAAATATAATACTTTATTACATGTATTTACAAACACAACAAACTTAGTGATAAAACTGGAAGCACAACGCGTTTCAACCACTGACGGTCTTCTTCAGGTGCATGTCTTTACTAAGTTAAAAACATTCTCTTATATACCAAACATAATCAAAAATTCAAAACCAGTGATATAATTGTGATGCACAAATAAGGTGTTATTTGGGCATCACAATTATATCATCTGTTTTAATTTTTTTATGTTTGGTATATAACACCTTATTTGGGCATCACCATTATATCACCTGTTTTGAATATATATGGAGGAGAAATAGTTTTAAAAGTTCTGCCTTTTTCTGGTCTTCATTAACCAACACCCCCATCCCGGTGTTTAGTGTACCTACACTTTTATTTTTTGTTTTTGTTTTAGAATTTATGTACTTAAAAAAACACTTTGGGGTTGGTTATGCTCTCGTTGGCTATCCTTTTTTCATTTTGAAGTTTAGTGAATCTTATCACCTTGTTGCACACATTATTGGCTTCCTTATATCTTTTATAGGATACCTCTGATTTGTCAGATTTAAAGGCTTTGAATGCCCTTTTCTGATTTTCAAATTGTTTGATTCACTTTACCACTAAGCCACATTTGTTTCAATATGTTTCTTTTATATTTATTACCCAATGGTACAAAATGTACCTTTATAATATTTGTTGGAAGATATTCCATTTATCCTCAGTGTTCTTTTCGCTTAAGAGTTTATGCCAATCAATATATTGTAATGCTCCCCTTAACTTATTGAGATTGGCCTTTTTAAAATTATACATTTTAGTATACCCTATGTGGTTTTTTTTTTTATTTTTTTTTATTTTTTTTATTCATTTTAGCCTAAAAGACTAAGGTGCCTATAAGCCTCCCAACCCCTAGGGAGATGGATACTCCCCTACAATTGGGAGATGTCCCCTCTACTACTGGCTCCCCTCCCTCGGCAGGGATCCCTGCAGGGTAAACGCGCAATGTTTTGCGCTCCAACGGTCTGTGACCGACACCATTATGGCCGCTATGGGTTCTAAGTCTTCGGCATTGTCCCAGACTATATCCCAAGCATTGTTTGCTCACCCCTCGGGCGCAGGGGCCACTGATCCCTTGATGCACACTCCACGTCCTGAGTTGGATTCCCTTGGGGACGCACCAAGAAAGGCTAGCTGTAAATCTAGGCATGTCTCTGCCTCCAGAAACACTATGACTGGTATACCTCAGGTCGCCCCTGAAAGCATGCTCAATGCACGCAGAAGAACCTTTCCGCGCCTGCAGCAATGGAAATGTGCGAGAGCACAGACTTAGAGCGACCCAACTCAGAAATTGGATCTAGCGAGGAGGCTGGAATTGAGTCCGATAGTGGCTCGGAGAATGATGCCGGGGACTTGGGTCTTGACCACTACCTCTGCCCCGGCTGGGATGACAGGAGGCGACCCTAGAGCTGATTCTCGCGGGGCTGCTCTCATGGACCCACTGGGCGAGTCCTTGTTCGACCTGGATGACCTCCATCATCCAAGGTCGGCCGAGTGGCTTCCGCTGGACCATATTGCCCGCTACCTTGAAACCTGGGTGCAAACACCGCCTTAGTGCCCTAGACCAGTGGTACCTAACAAGGTGTGTGACACCCCGGAAGTTGACCCCAAGATGACACTGTTTTTATCAAAGCTAGGTTGGAACCCACGTAAGGGCCTAGACTTGGCACTTAGGTCGTGCCAAGACAAGCATCTGGACATTTTTGGGCTCTTGGCCAAGCTTTTTTTTTATCTGTTGGAGGGCACCAGGGCAATAACAGGCAGATCGACATTGAGAAACTCAGCGGTTGGGTCCAGGCAGGCAGGCAGCGTGAACGCTTCTCTCTCTAAGGAGCGATGCAATGCCATCTTATTAAGATTGAGCCAAAAATTGGCCAAGCTCGACCTCACTGAAGCTGGTAAAGATGCGCTCGGCTTCCTATTTGGTGATTCCTTCATTAAGGATCTAGGGCATTTGCTGCCCTAGATAAGGCCCAGTCCTCCATGAGGAGGGTATTCCAGGGGCAGGTCTCTACCAGGGCAGATCCAGGGGCCGTCTGGCCGTCCGCAGCTACTTTAATACTGGTGGCACGGGACGAGACCCCTTCAGCCAGCGCCCAACTACCAGGAGGCGAAGACCCGATCATCCTTCTTCTCATCCTGTAGTCGACCATGGTGGTCAAGGGGATTCAGAGGGAATTCCAGGGGCAGACACCCATACGGTAAACTTTATTCTACCTCATGTTTTTTCTCATGTTTGTGTAGGGGGCAGACTCCGTCATTTTTCCTCAGCCTGGCCGTCGATCACATCCGATACATGGGTTCTCGATACGGAGGGGGGCTTCCACATAGTTAGTGGGAACGCCTCGTTACATCCCTACGCCTCCACCGATCTGTTTTTCCCTTCAGAATCGCAGATTGATCGACAAGTTGTCGGCCTTACGTACCAAGGAAGCTATAGAGTTAGCTCTGCTGCACCCTTGGGGGGTCATCAACAATATCTTCCTGGTGGAGAAAAAGGGTGGCTAGGTGCCGGCGAACGAAGTTTTGAGAGTTCCGCTGGAGGAATCACATATAGCGCTTCACCTGTCTTCTGTTTGGTCTCTCTTCGGCGCCTTGGTGCTTCCCCAAGCTGCTACGTCCTGCTATGGCATGGCTCTGCAGTCAGGGCGTGCGCCTTATCCTATATCTGGATGATATTCTGCTCATGGCTCAGGACCGCTCCGTTTTCCTACGACATCTGCGATGGATGGTGTATCTTCTGACCCGGCTGGGTTTCCTTATAAATTGTGAAAAATCCTGTTTAACACCATCCAGATGCATGGAGTTCTTGGGTTTTCTCATGGACTTGGAAGAGAACTTCTTGAGCTTACCTTCGTCCAAAATGTAAACGATCCACAAGGAACTTCGCAGGGTGCTACTCCGGCCACACATCACTCGTCAATACAAGCTGTGTTCCCGGTCCCTTTTTACTATCAAGCTCTCCAACGGTTGAAGATTGCACATCTCTGTGAGGGAGTGTCATATACAGACCTGATCTCCTTGGACAGGGTAACGAAGGATGAGTTACGTTGGTGGATTTACAACCTATGTGCATATAAGAATCTCAGCCGGAGTTCACCATAGACTTGGACACGAGTCTCCATGGCTGGGGTGCCCACTGCGAGGGTGTGTTGACAGGAGGTCGCTGGTCGGAGAGCGAATCCAGAATGCACATCAAAGCCTTGGAACTTCTAGCGGGATTGTTTGCAATTAGGAGTTTTGCAAAGGGGATTGTCCATGCCTGCATTCGCCTACGTATGGACAACATAGCAGTACGAAATATCAACCACATGGGCAGAACTCAATCGGCATTACTGGCTCATCTGGCAATGGATTTCTGGGAGTTTTGTCTGACACAGAACTTGGTGGTCCAGGCAGAATATCTACCGGGCCTGCACAATGTCCAGGTGGACTGGAATTCATGTTATCTTTCTGACAGCAGCGATTGGAGATTAGATGTAGAGGTGTTTTACGTTATCTCGTCCCCTTGGGGTTATTTTGCCATCGATCTGTTTGTCTTGCGGCTCAATGCCCATCTACCTCGTTTCTTCAGCTGGCGTCCAGACCCAGCCACAGCGGCAATGGACACTTTCCTGCAAGATTGGCATGGACCGCTTCTCTACGCTTTGCCTCCATTTGCCATGCTTCCCAGGGTACTCCTTAAGGTTCGCCCACCAAGAGGCGTAGCTGGTTCTCTTAACCCCATTTTGGGGGACTCGGTTGTGGTTCCCTCAACTTCTGGAGATGGCGGTGGTTGTTGCCAGCCCATCCAGACCTGCTTCGAGACCTGTCAGAAAATTGCCATCCACTCCTCCTAGAAGGCTCCCTGCTGCTTATTGCTAGGCGATTTCCGGGGAACCCTGGCAGGTCTTTGGAGTTTTGGACACAGCTCAATGCCTCCTGGCAGATGCATGGGCTCCTGGAACTCGATGATCATATGGGTCAGCTTGGAGATCTTGAGCTAGCTGGTGCCTGGCTAGGGATGTGGAATCCCATGTCAGCCCCTGTAACTGCCACTGTAACGCTGGCCAGGCGTAGTGGACGATCAATGTATATCGATCAGCCATTTCTTCGGCCCATCAAGGCTTCGAGGGTTGTCCAGCAGGACAACACCCGTTAGTGTGCTGTCTTCCACGTGGCTCCCGCATTTCTTGTCTGTCCAGGCCACGGTATTTCTCCACTTGGGATGTTTCAATCCTATTATCGCTGTTTGACTCGTGGCCCTCTAATGCAGATCTTTCCTTACGCCAATTGTCGGCTAAATTGGTCACTCTCTTTTTTATTTTTTGTCTGGTATCCTGTAAGAGGGTTTCGGACGTACGTGCCTTGCATTTCGACACATGTTCCTTCACTCCCGACGGGGTGACTGTTAATATATACAGGCACACAAAGACTTTGATTAGATCCATGATTATCTTTTCAGACTTTTCCCTAGGCACCAGCGTTTTGACTGGTGGCCTGTTTACGCAAGTACAAGGTTCGCACCGGGCCTCATCAGTCGTCATCAGCTCATCTTTTTCTTTCCCTTCGTCCTCCATTCTCCCCGGTGACGGGTACTACCCTGGCTCGTTGGTTGAAATGGGTGTTACTTCGGTGTTTGGAGCCCATTCTGTTCGGGATCCTTCGGCTTCGTCGATGATTACCTCAGTAGCACGGTTGGAGGATCTGGTCACTGGATTCTACTTTTCGTGAATTTTATTTTCATGATTGATTTAAAGATAAGGGTCTGTTTATGGCTTAAGTTTACACTCAGTTGCAAGGACCAAAGTAACCGTGTGGCTCCTGTTTCATTTATGTTTTCACACCCAGATTCGTTCCATGGATTCCTGATGTTTATCCTTTGACGGGATCTTTTCGGTTGGCGAATTCCTGTTCCTGTTATGGATTAGTTCCAACTTGCAGGATTGTTGCCTGGTTTTACTCCGACTGGATTTAATTGCAATGTTGTACTGATTCATCAATTCCTGTTTCTTGTTTGTTTTATTGTGTTTGCATCTTGAAAAAAAGAGGAGTTAAGGGAGGTGCTGAATATTATATTGGGACTTGGTCTGGGAGTGGCTTATATTACTATGCATACCATGTTTTTCTTACTGTTTTTTTATTCTTTGCTGCTATTGGTGGACAGTAAAGGAAGGGATATGCAATACTTGCCTCCCTGACTTTAATAAAATCATGACTTTTTGTCATGTAATAGCAAAATCATGTAATTACTTAGCAAGATAGACTGTACAACACAGAGATAATTTTCTCTTTCTTTCTGTTGTATGGATTGGTACATGCCAGGCCTTTTAACAAACATTTTATCGAAACTTAACTTGGTTTACCTATGTGGAGAAATGGGCCTTTATTTAAAATTATTATTTATTACAAATAAAGCAGTACATCCAATACAGAGTGTGACGGCTCACTATAATCATGGACTACCATTCTCTTTTTCTTCATTCAGCTATGTGCTCAGGACATTGCATTCCCCTTTATTTTATTTCTCCCTATAATTCTCTTACTGAACAAACCACCTGTACAAGAAGTGTGCCACCTATTAACATTATGTACCTAGTACACTTCGAACTCCCGAACTGTCGAAACAGTTCGAAGTGGTCGACATTAGACCACGTGGCGGTGGCCATCTTAAGCCACAAGCACCATGAGCGGTGTTTGGTCGTCGTGTATACTAACATTCACCTTCCATGGATGTTAGACTATTTGAACGGGAGTCAAACGGCGTTTGGTGAAAATAAACACCCGAACGATGGACATAACCTAAGATCACTTCCGAAGCTGTATGTTCAATAATTTGTGTTTTACTTAAAATTTACGAAGTAGACCGACCGCACAGCCAAATTCTCTGGAACTGTTTTGGGCATGGGACCATGCATGCGGTCGGTCAAAATGTGATTTCCAGGAAAATCCTGAACCCCTAAACTGATCTGGGTGATTTTTGGATATGTTGGTCACCCAGATCAGGGAATGTGACATTTGTGGGGATATTATGTGTTTTGGGGTACTTTGGAGACTTTGTAAAAATTAGTTTTTTTGCCTGGAGATAATTTGGTACACAACAAAATATCTGACTCAATTATCTCCCAGGCAGAGGTGAGGGATTGTGTTCTGTATGTGGGGGTGTCCTGTCTGGTAACCCTGTTGTTATTGGTTTATAATATTGTAACTCAGTCACCCACAAGCTCCCTGTGGGCGTACCCCTTGCAGGGATATTGTCATATAAGGCCAGTGTGGCTACCATTAAACCAGACCTGCTTTACTCGCAACATAGAGCCTTGTGTTGTGTTTGTAGGGACCTGCTATACAAGCTATAACCACTAGCACTTATAAGAGCTTCAAAGCTATACTTACTCTTCACTGCTTGGATTGATGGTTGGGAATACTTCAGCGCTCTCTACTGTAGGGGGAAAGCACATCTCTGGCGGTGGAAACCCCTCCACTAGCAGGGTGGCAGTTACACAGAGCATATCAACAATGAAATAATGCAGTTACAACTAGTTATGGTGGTACATATGTAGAGGAATTTCTGCATCAGATAAACTAAGCACCCAAATATTTAATAGGAGAGACAGAAGAGAGAAAATTAAATAAAGATATGAAAGCAAATAAATAAGGAAGTGGAGACTGAACGCCAACAAAATAAATTAATGAAAGGGAAGTGGGCTAGGATTAGCTGATGAAGTGATATCTTCAATCCTGGACATATCCAGAGTTAGAAGCCTCATTCAGTGAATTGGTTCAGTTAATTACCAATATGTGATCTTCGTTATAAAAATTATTTTTAAAAAACACTCCCAGGACCAAATAACACAAACATGTAGTTTTTTTTTTTAAAGCACATTTACATTTAAGGTTTTCATTTACTTGCTAGCAGCTGGCCAGCACTGGGTTTTGTAATACAGCCTGAAAGAATCTGGTTAATGTCTCGCTCCTCATGCACGAAGAACACCTTTCCACGGCCAGCTACACTGCAATTGCTTCCACAGCCAGTGCTAGGGTTTACGCTACTCTAAGCAAAATAAAATCAAATTCTCCTCCCCATCAGCATTCTCTTACTTGCTGTTTCTTTCACCTTTTCATTACTCTTGTTCATACTAAGTTAATGGGGTAGAGGAGCTGCAGTATGTGTAAACATTGTGTTAGATGCGTGTGTGGGATGCCCATATTTTGTGGGTAACTGTAAATGTGGGAAGGGGGGGTTCAAGTGATTTTTTGCTTCCTTACAGGGGGTGGATCTCATCCCTAGGTTGTAGTTTGCACCTGGGGAAGGTGCAGATCACTGTAAAGACTCCTTTTGTTAAGGGGCCTCGAGAGTGTTTTGAGAAACACAATATTAACTACATCATAGCATTGAGGTGGTGTTAAACCAGTCAGGGAAATCTTTAGATCTCTCTGCTGTTCCTTGCAATGCCAGTGTAATCATCAGAGTAGTATTATGATTCCTTATGGCATGCCATCAAAAAGTTTAGTTTGCCATTCCCTACACTGAGGTGTTGTAGTAGTTATGGTGCCCTGACAGAGGTTTCACTTCTCACCTGGTGCTGTGCTGCTCACCATCTCCACTTTCTCAGCCAGAGAGCTAAAAGCTCTGTCTGACATAAGCCTGTTAGTGTAGAGCTTAGTTTATTGGCTGAGAGAGATCAGCTGTCACTGCCAATGAGCTAGCCCTGCACTGCAGCACCTAGCTCAGGAGAGCTAATGGAAGTTCCTAAGCAGAAGCTTCTTGCTCTCTGACTGAAGAAATGGAGATGAGGAGTAGACCCCAGGTAAGAAGTAAAACCAATCTAAAACTGTTTGCCTATATTATAATAAGGACAGTGGTCCATGGCACTCCAGGTACTTGGATTAAAGGATTACTCTAGTACCATAACCAATAAAAGAGCAGCAGAGGTAAGTAAAAACTTAACATCTGCTCCACTTTCCGTTTCAGAAACTAAGTCACTCCACAGTGCCTTGTTTAAAATAAAAATAATCTTTAGCACAATAAATAGCTAGCTTTTAGTTAGCAATTTTTTTTTGCGTCAAAAGTGAGGAAGTTATATTGCCTGTTCAGGTTTTTAAGAACTTATATTTGATCGCTGGTCTTGTTCTTTTTGGCATGTATTTTTACTTGTTTACCACATTTATCCTTTTGTAAGCTATGGGGAGTACTTTACATGTATTTTTTTTATGTTACAATTATGCTTAGTGAGAAAATATTAGCCCATTACATAGGCAATTACTGTGAATCAAGAAATTACACTGAGCGACTCATTAGGCACAGTAATACAAATATAAAGAAGGAACAATATACAACTATTTAGACAGATGTACTCTGTGAGATGTCAGAAACACATACATAAATGGCAGATCCCAGACAGGAGACTACTTGAATTTAGCCAAATTTAGCTTAGGCTTGGGAAGACTTTCTGATTGTATCCTAAAGGATTAAGGATTTGGCATGTTTCAGCAAAGTGCTCACAATTATGCCCCTTTAATCCATGTCTCCAGCCCCAGGCATCAGTATAAATCAGCACCCAATGTCCACTGACCTTTCTGCACCACGTGCCCAGATAAAGTTCCTTATAGCAGTGAGCTTTCTGAAGTTGTGGACGGTGTCTAGAGTTAAAAGCTCTCATGGTTCATGGCCTTGGCAAAGAGCTTCATCAGATGGCGTTTGGGCATCCGCTCACTGAGATGTTTCCAGAATTGTGTACATATTTCATCAAATGAAATCTTCTCATTTCCAAAGTGTCTTCTTCACCATTAGCAGCATTTATTTTTGTTAGGTGGCCATCTTAGATTATCCAAGCTGTTATAAGCCTTTAAGGAAATCAGTGCCCTGAGACTAGGTAAAATTGAGAAAACAACTTTGTTGGAAATCAATATAATTTCCACTGGTCCGGGGGGAGAGAATGGGACTCAGGCAATATACAACTAATGCCCAGGTAGTCCTAATCCAGATCTTCCTCAATTCAAAGGTGCACACAAGGCTCCAAATACAATAATGTTGAACTCCTCATCTGCGGCTGATATGAGCAAAAACTCACTTAAAGGGACACTGTAGGCACCCAGACCACTTCAACTCATTGAAGTTGTCTGTGTGCAATGTCCCATGTCCCTTAACCCTACAGTGGTTGCAGTTTCTGAGATACTGTAATAATTACGGCTGAGTGTTAACTCCACCTCTAGTCACTGTCTACCAGAAAGCCACTAGATGAACTTCCTTAATTGAAACGGACCTCTGCATGAGGACTTCCAGCATCAGATGTTTCAGACTGCTAGCACTGTATACAGGTACAAAATGGGAGCTATGCATTTAACGGGGCACCTGTACCCAGAGTGGTACCTCAGCTGTAGATTCTCCCAGGTCCCATAGTGAAGCAGGGATTATAACTCTGGTATACGCAAACATCAGCTTCTTCTCCCCAACTCCTCTCTGTTGGTGTCCCCCAAGGTTCAGTCCTTGGTCCCCTACTGTTCTCCTTCTATACTGCCTCCCTTGGTAAATTTGTTAGCTCATTTGGCTTCCAATATAATTTCTATGCAGATGACATGCAAATCTACCTGTCCTCTCCTGATCTCTCCTGGTCCCTCTTGACTAGTGTCTCTGACTGCCTCTCTGCTATTTCTAACTGGATAGTTGCCCACTTCCTTAAACTAAACTTGACCAAAACTGAAATTCCGGTCTTTCCTCCCTCAAGTGTTGTTACTCCTGTGTCTCCCTCCCTCCAATTCAACGGTGCTACCAACAGCTCCACCACGCAGGCTCGCTGCCTATGTGTTCTCTTTGACTCCGACCTCTCCTTCAAGCCTCATGTTCAGTCTATCGCCAAATCCTGTAATTTCCATCTCAAAAACATTGCGCGCATCTGCCCCTACTTAACGCCAGATGCGACTAAGGTGTTGGTCCATTCCACTGTCCTTGCTCGCCTTGACTACTGTAATTCGCTTTTCAGTGGTCTAATGTGCTCCCAACTTGCGCCGTTACAGTCCATAAGGAATGCGGGGGCGAGGCTCATCTTCCTGTCCGCCCGCACCTCCCATGCCTCACCCTTCTGTCAGTCCCTACATTGGCTTCCTATAAAATATAGAGCTCAATTTAAAATTCTGGTTCTTGCTTTTAAATCTCTACATAATGCTGCTCCCACATATCTATCTTCCCTTATACACAAGTATGTCCCGTCTAGGCCCTTACGATCTGCTGAAGACTTACGTTTATCTTCTGTCCATACTCCCACCTTTGACGCTCGCCTTCAAAATTTCTCGAGGAGTGCACCGTTCCTGTGGAACTCGCTTCCCTCCTCCGTTAGATGCCTACCCAGTCTCCACTCCTTCAAAAAATCCTTAAAAACCCACTTCTTCTTAAAAGCGTAGCAATTAAACTGTTAATAGCTCCAGACTGATTCCTCTTCTGCAACTGTCACTAGTCTAATACTATCCACCTTTTTGTGTCATTTTACCCCACTCCCTCTTGCACAGTGATGGCGAACCTTTTTGAGCCCGAGGGCCCAAATTGCAATACCTACCAACTTTTTTTCCTCAAAGTGCCAACACGGCAATTAAACCTGAATACTAAGTTTAAGTTTAGAATAAAAACAACTCATACAGTTGTCTGAGCTAATTCTCCTCTCCCTCCAGCATCTTCGCTTCTCTACCCACAGCATATCCTCCTCTCCCCCGAACATCTCCTCCTCCTCCTCCTCTCCTCTTCTCCCCCCAACATCTCCTTCTCCTCTCCCCTTCTCCCCCAGATTCTCCTTCTCCACCCGAGATTCTCCTCCTCCTCTCCCCCAGATTCTTCTCTTCCTCTCCCCCATATTCTCTCCCATCCTTCCCCAGAATCTCCCCTCTTCTCCATCAGGTTGTCCTCTTCCTTTCTCCCAGATTATCCTCTTCCTCTCCCCCAGTATCTCCTCTTTTCTCCCCCCCCCCAGCATCTCCTCCTCCTCTCCCCAACATCTCCTCCTTTCTCCCCCCAGCATCTACTCTTTTCTCCCCCAGTATATCCCCCTTCTTTCCCTGCAGCATCTTCCCCTCACTACCCCAGCATATCCCCCTCTCCCTACCAGCACATAAAAAATGTGTTATTTTTGGTGCGGTTGGTGGTTTGAAGTACACCCAGGCGCCCTACCTGGTGGATCCGATTCCTTCCCGCTGCTGTGAGGGGGTGTGGATGCGAGGGAGCACTGACTTAAGTGCTGTTCTAGCACTGCTCCCTCCGCTGATGCCGCCGGGAAACAGGAAATTACATCAATCAGGCGGTGGTGCTCCCTTGCAGCCCTCCATCCCTTCCACCCACCAGTGCCACCTTAACAACATTATGGGCCAACGGGCAAAGCAGTGCACTGGGGCCCTGCCTACACACAACACAGGAATAAACATGTAAGTTATAGATAAAATTAGGCTTATATTTATTAGTATATCCAACAAATGCAATACATACACACAGACTGCTGAACACATTCACACATAGACTGCTGAATACATACACACCGACACACACACAGTCCGCTGCATACATGCACACAGTCCGCTGCATACATGCACACACAAACATACACACAGACTGCTGAATACGTACACACAGTCCGCTAAATACACACACAGAGATTGCTGAACACACACACTGCTGAATACACAGACAGACTGAATACACACACACAGACAGACTGCCGAGTACACACAGATAGACTGCTGAGTACATACACACAGTCTGCTGAATACATACACACAAACACACACATACTGCATTGAGAGGAGGAGGAAGCGGAGTAGGAGGAGGAGGCAACAGGAGGCAAAGCTGTGTACCCAAATAAAGATTGTCAAACGTTGTATCCTGGAACTGTGTCCCATCCGGTTACTGGGGAAATGGGTCTGACCTATTCTAATCAAAGGGCATAACCATTGGTTACCCAGGTCCCGCTTCAATTGGTGGCAAGCGGGGGAATCCCATGTCCCTGCCAACAGACCCATGGACTGCAGTGCTCTAAAGCGACCTACACTGCAGGACTTGTGTGGAGCCAGAGGAATAATGCCTGGTGGGCGTAACAAGGCCAGATTGACTGCTCCACTCATGGAGGGTCCAGGGGCCGGAGATGAGGAGGAAGTGCGCAGGGAGGTGAACCGGCGCCTGGCATATTTCCGAGAGCCACCTTCAGAGGAGATCATCAGCAGGACATTTTTGGAGGTGCAAGCCTATGTCCTTGCCAATAGACAGAGGGCGACCTCCATGAACCTGGAAGAAGGGAGCAGAGGGTGCCGGGAAGTACAACCACCCTGGCCCACAAGCTACCATACAATGCCTTCAAAGAGTTCAAGGAAGCAGAACAAGGCATCGATTACTTTTTACAAGACCTTGAGCGCCAGTGCCTACTCCAAGACATGGACCCCAGCGACTGGGTCACCATCCTGGCTAGCAAACTAGTGGGGAAGGCAGCGGATATTTACCGGGCTGTACCAGAAGAGCAGATCAGAGACTATCCCTTTATTACACAAATCCTCCTGGCCCAGTATGCGGTCACCCCTGAGCAATACTGCCAAAAGTTTAGGGAGACCCGGAAAGGGGAGAAGGACTCCCATGTGGAATGGGCATGCCGCATCACAAGGGCCACCCAGAACTGGCTCAACTCCCATCAAGCCAAGTTCCCGGAGGAGATCACTAAGCTAATCATGCTAGATCACTTCTTCAATGGGCTCCCCAACGACACAGCTGGTGAGAGACCGCCAGCCCCAGATCCAAGAAGTATTGGTATGAGCTGCTGAAGGGCATTTGGGCAGGAGTGTCTCGGCTCACCCAAAGCTTCTTCTGGCCAGGCATCTCTCAGGATCTGAGGCAGTACTGCCAGATGTCTGCCAGAGAGTGTTAGAGGGCACATTGCCTGGCACAGAGCCCCCCTCCATGCCCTACCTATTAGTGAAGATCCGTTCGGCAGAGTAGCTGTCAACATTATAGGTCCCCTAGCCAAGTCTAGTCCCTCTGGGAAGAAGTACATTCTGACCATCGTGAACTACGCGACTCGGTACCCTGAGCAGTATTCGGACAGAGACTGTGGCTGAAGCCTTGATGCGAGTGTTCTCCTGGACTCTCATAACTATGGGAACAACATATCCAAAATTTGTGAGAATTGGTCCAGTGGTTCGGGAGATAGCTGGAAGTCATATTTTGACGCACATTTTCATGCCCAAAACAGTTCCAGAGAATCAGGCTGTGCGGCCGGTCTATTTCCCCTGTTAACTATAGTTCAAATAGGCGAACGGCAACCATTAGAATTGTCGAATGATGTTCGAACTATCGCACAGCGTTCGAATTGTCGAATGAGTTGAAGTCTGGAGAAGGTAAAATTTCAGCTGAATTAAAATGGCCACCGCCACGTGTTCGTTTGTCGAATGGCGGCCACTTCAACTACTTCGGTACTTCGGCTGTATTTTAAAGTACAATAAAATCCAATATGCCCAAACAATGTTTTTAAAGGGCAATACACCCCAGGCCCATAGCCACAGAGCAAGAGGCTGGCAAGCAGGTCTCTCCAGGACAAAGTGGCGAAGTGCACTTCGTCACAGGGTCTTTGCGGTCATCTGTGTTTGGGTACGTCTGTGGTAGGGCAGGGACAGGGCGTCCGGTATGTGAGGCGGTCGGTGAAGGGTCCGGGGATGGGGGGGGTCAGGTGGGGGTGTGGTAGTGGAGGTTTCGGAAATCCTCCAGGGAGCTTGTCACTGTTGAGTGACGGGTGAGTGTAGGCGTCAGGGGAGCGCTGGTGCACCAGTGGTTTGTGCGATTTGCTCACCTTCTGGGTGACGCCCCGACCTGTGAGGCATTGGAAGGAGGCCCGGGTGTTCCTTGTGGCCCTTGTCTGCGCCTGGTTTATTACCAGCTAAACTCTCTGGCGTCCTAGGGTCAATTTCAGGCCCGTGGCACCCCCTTGTGGCTCCTGTGTTGTCTCGGTGTGTGCGTGTCTGTATTCCTCGCCTTTAAGTATGGTGGCCCTAGGGCCAACATGGGTGTTTGACAGTAGTAAATGTATTACATTAATGTCGGACGTCAGTGCATAATACGTGCATAAACAGGTGGTTAGATATTACAACAGGTTAAAACACAACATATTCAGAACTATAACGGTTGGGAGTCATATGCGTTAGACCTTTTACATTTTGCATCTCTCTCCCTCAGCAACTAGCTTGTCTGGTGCTTGTTATTGTGTCCCCCGAGGTGGACCATGCTGTCCAGGACCCGCGACTCCTTCTATTGCTTGTCTATTACCTCGATTGGTATGTGTGGCCTTGGTGAGCTTTTGGGTGCAATAGATCTATCCCTCATGGTTACAGGTAGGCATGCGTGGCCCTCCCCTAGTCCCCATGGCAGTGGTGGGTATGTGGTCCCTCTGTGGTTGTCCCCTATCTGGTTGAGTTCTCCGATATAGGCCCTCTCCCCCCAGTCTAGGTGCTATGCCATTGACCCCTTGCCCCAGGTGGGCCCCGCCGGCATCACCCCCCGCCTGCTCCCCGGAGTTCATCACAGGTCGGGTGGGCTCCGACGGTGAGGCCCTGCCAAGCCGTCCCGGCCCCCATGGCCCATTCACATGGGTCCCGTAGCTCCTCCACCCCCATTGCACCCAGTCTCTCATTGTCTAGGTAAGTGTCTGGTAGGGGCTGCCCAGCGGGCGGTATACTTGCGGTTAAGTGGGTCTCCGGTGTCACCTTGGCAGTCATATGGGTTCCAGCGTCCATAGTCCCGTGGTGGAAGTCTTTGGAGAAGGGGTCGTGGCGTGAGGTGGTATTACGTGGGCCCCCGGGGTAGCAGTTTGTGGATAGTTCCTCACATGGATGCGCCCGATGGTGGTATCACGTGGGCCCCCGGGGTAGCAGTTTGTGGATAGTTTCTCACATGGATGCACCCGATGGTCGGGTAGCCTGCAGTCTGGTCCTTCTGGTATGGTTGGGTAGTGGAGCCTGTTGGTGTGCCTCCAGAGGGAAGGTGTTAAAGGCCATCGGGTCCTGCCAGGCCATTGGTATCGGGGGTAGTTGTAGCTCCCTTTGTAGGGCACTCAGGTCTTCATTTTTCACGGTGAAGGGGCCGCTGGTGGTGGTGACCTGCAGTCCAGTGGGGAAGTTCCAGCGGTACCTGATCTTTTTAGCTTGTAGTGTTTGTGTTAGAGGGCGCATTGCCTGGTATGCTAGTGTTGCTGGTGACAGGTCCGGGTATAGTTGTAGTTCCACTCCATTGAGAAGGACTTGTTTGATGTCCCTAGCTTTTCTCAGGATTTCTTCCTTCATTTGGAAGTGGTTTAGGAAGCAAATAACATCCCTCGGGGGAGATTCGGGTGGGCCTCGTGGTCGGATGGCTCTATGTGCTCTGACGAACTCAATGGGTGTAGTTTTCGGCTTGTCTAGGAGGGTATTAAATACTTCCATGAGGGTGTATTGTAGTGGGGTGGTCTGGTCGCGTTCCTCCGATAGGCCTCTGATTCTTATGTTTTGTCTTCTCCCGTGGTTATCTAAGTCCTCCACATGTAATGTCATCTGGTGAAGTTGTGCCTCGTGTCGTTGTATTATGCCTGTATTTGCGGTCTGCGCCGACGCCATGTGGTCACAGTCCGCTTCCAATTGGGCCGTCTTGTGTTGTATTCTTTCCATGTGTTTCCTGAGAGCATGGAGCTCACCCGTGATGGATTTATGAAGTGCGGCATTTGCCTCTTTCAAGTCTGCCTTGGTTGGCAGGTTGCGGATCAAGGCCACCCAGTCCGGCTGTGATGGTTGTGGAGCTGGGGTTTGCAAGGCTCTGCTGGGAAAGTTCTCTTGTGGTGAGGATGGGTGGGAGAGGCTCGAGGCCTCCAAGTCGTTTGAGGCCTGGGAAGTCTGATCGGCCAGTGTCAGGGGGTATTGGCGCGTGCCTGTCAATTGAGACCCCATGGGGGTGCTGGCGTGTTGGTTAGCCTGCGAGGACTTGTGTGTCTTGACCATGATTGCCGTCTTAGGTGCTGGTTAGGCGAGGGTTTGTGCTGAGCCTGTGGGGAGCTCTCGGTTTACGCCGCCATCTTGCCCGGCGTCCAAGGTCCCCAGGTTATCCCAAATTATTCCCACAATCATGCACACAGATCAGGTGGGGTCTTGGGTGGGCTGCGGGGTGGAGGGGTGAGGAGGACACGGATACTTTGGTAGGCTCCACTGGCCCATCCTCCTTGCAGTTCTAGGGAAATTTGGGTTCCCCCCACAGTTCATATCTCTAGTAACTGCTGTACTCACAAGTGGTTAATGTAGGTTTCACGTCTGCAGTTTTATGATTTCCAATGGCTCAAAGCAGGGCTGCCCACTCTCCTCCATACTGTACATCTTGGCATTGGAACCTTTGACTCCATTAATTACTAGGGACAATCCAAATATCTTACTCATACTACAAGAACCTAATAACTCCATTCCAAATTTCCACAATATTTTACTGCAGTATATGTTAGTAGTATAAGCTAAACATCTCAAAAACACAAGCCATGGGTATTAATATCCCAAAACACACCTTAGATACCTTAAAAAGTACTTTCGCGTACGAATGGCGAACAGATTTCCTAAAATTTTTGGGAGTAGCCCTAACATTACAGGCCTCAGGCATTTATAAGGCACATTTTCAAAATTTGCTAAACAATATAAAACCCAACAAGGCTAGAGAGGAAAATTCATATCATGGACAGGCAGAATAGCAGCAAACAAAATGTTAATTGTCCCAAAATTCCAATACCTATTTCGAACACTTGATAGGGTTAATTCCGGTGCTGGGCTATTTCACATATGTAGCAAGTAACACAAAACAAAATGCAGTCCGCACTCAGGAGTAAACCCCTATGAGCCACAGAAAAATACACAGAAATAATTAAAAAGTGCACATTTATTGATATAAAAGTTGCAGCGATGCATGGCAGAAAATAGTCATGGCAGCACCGGTGCTTTCTCAACATCAGGGGGTGTGAAACACGTCCAAGGTACTTACTCTTACCTTTTTGGGGGTGGCAGTGTAGGTGGTCTTCCTCAGGTATGACAGCAGCAGGTATCACAAATACTGAATATTTCATTCCTTAAGTGTCCCTATTTTTTGCAAGTGTATTGCCCTTGCCTGCATATCTGTATCTCCAAATTGTGATTATCATATGCTGTTTGCATTACTTAACATTCCTGCTTTTATATTCAGCTTTTCGGAGTGTTGCCATGACTATTTTCTGCCATACATCACTGCAATTTTTTGATCAACAAATGTGCACTTTTTCATTATTTCTGTGTATTTTTCTGTGAATCATATGGGTTTATTCCTGATTGCGGACTGCATTTTGTTTTGTGTTACTTGCCACATTTTTCAAGGCCCTAGCTTAAAATACTTTGATGATATACAGAAACAATATGGGTTGCCTAATATGGCTGTCTCCGATTACAACCAACCACTAGATTGATTTCCACTATAAATGCCAAAAACCGCACCCAGCCGAGCCCCAAAAAGTGTACCTTTGTTAAGGCATGGGAACAGAAACTGGGCTATTCACTTCAGGAAACCCAATGGCGAAAAATACTCATGGCACACAGAAACCTCTCCTTGTGCACCTCCCATACGGAGCTCGCAAGGAAAATTTGTTACCGATTAAAACACAGCAACCCTGGTCTATTGAATAACTGTTGGCGTTGCCTATCCGAACCAGGAACAATGACCCATATCAGTTGGTCATGTTCACAACTGGCAAACTTTTGGTCAGAAATAGAACAGCTTATTCACGAGTGCTCAGGTATACATTTACCAAGACAACCTGAAATGTACCTGCTACACTTCTTCTCAAAGGGTCTCTCAAAAAAACACAAATATCTCATTTACCATATAATTATAGTCGTCCTAACGATGATTAGCAGATTGTGGCACACGACAGACTTACCAACTGTCACACAATGTGTCCAAAACTTAGATATAACTAGACAATATGAAACAATGGCGAGGAAACACCTACCCTCCAAAAAATTCCTATCAACAGCTTGGTTAACATGGGAGTCATACCTCTCAAAGGCCCATCACGCCACAACATTGCCGGCATAGGCTATCTCCTAACATTGCTCAAACTCACAGCGAAACTACTTAAGAGACACATATGCCACCAACCCTACTCCTATTTACTAGTTACACAACACGGTAACTACAATATCTTCTACATTTGGTAACACAACCAACCTTACCTGAGACAACCTTACAACAGCTGTGACCAAATCACTGATCATGGTAACTAACCAAATGAGTAACCTCTGGTCTGGTGTAACACCAGCAATAGTAAAACAGTCTCTAAGTCATTGCAGACACCTCCGCATAAACAACATTTCTCTGACTGCACCCCAAAGAATACAGTCCTGCTGATAGTTCTCACCTCCAGCTGTTGGCATAGATAGGGGATGGAGGTTTTGACACAGGGAGGGGAGGGGAAAGGGTTTTAACACTGGAAGGGGAGGGGTGGAGGGTGAGACACATTGTGGGATTGAGGGGAGGAGAGACACCAGACATAGAATGGAACTGATTGGACAATTCTCTGTGAAGTGACTGAAAGTCACTTCCTGTGAAAAAGGGGAGAGCTTATAAAGGCTGCAGTCATAAGAACTGCAGCTTTTGCAAGCTGTTTTAGACTTCCATTTATAGCTTCCATGTCCAGCAAGTAATACACACAAAAACCAGAAAGAAGAGTTTTAATAATAATAGTTATCCAAAGGCTATATACAATAATTTACCAATCCATAATAGAACCTAATTTTAGTAGATCAGTTAAGTAGAATTCCTTGGGAGAAATATAAGAATACAGTTGTGCTCAAAAGTTTGCATACCCTGGCAGAAATTGTTAAACTTTGGCATTGACTTTGAAAATATGACTGATCATGCAAAAAAATGTATTTTATTGAGGGATAGTCATCATATGAAGCCATTTATTATCCCATAGTTATTTGGCTTCTTTTTAAACCATAATGATAATAGAAATTATCCAAATGGCCCTGATCAAAAGTTTACATATCCTTGAATGTTTGGCCTTGTTACAGACACAAGGTAACACATACAGGTTAAAATGACAATTAAATATTAATTTCCCATATCTGTGGCTTTTTAAATTGCAATTACTGTCTGAGTATAAATAATCAATGAGTCTGTTAGCTTTAACGTAAATGCACTAAGCATGCTAGATCAATGGTGTATTTTGGATTTGTGCTGCCCTAGGCATGATGAAACTCGGGCACCCCCCACCAATTTAAATTTGCCCCGTCCCTACCTGTTTAAGACGAACACACAGTTTAACTAACAGAAACACACTGACACACTCACTCACTGACAGGAACACATTCTCAGATACACATACCACTGTATGTTTGTGTGTGAATGTGTGTGTGTGTCTGTGAGTGAAAAGTGTGTGTCTGTCAGTGAGTGAATGTGTGTGTGTCAGTGTGTATCTGTTAGTGAGTATATGTTTGTCAGTGAATGTGTGTGTCTGTCAGTGAATGTATGAAGTGAATGTGTGTCTTTCAGTGTGTCTGTGAGTGAATGTGTTTTTGTCAGTGTGTGTCTGTCAGTATGTCTGACACACATACATTCACTGACAGACACACTGAAAGACACACATTCACTTGCAGACACACTGACAGATACACATTGACTGACACACACACATTCACTAACAGACACACACTGACAGACACCCTGATACTAACACACTCACAGACATTGGCTCACACACTTACAAATTAAATATATATTTGTTTATTAAATTTTGATTGAAATCTACCCAGCCTTCTTCCCTGGGGTCCAGTGGGGCTGGCTGCTGCTCGGCGGCTGGGCGTGCGGGCAGGCAGGCGCACACTGGAGGCGGCAAGGGAGCTGTAATCCTCCTCCAACACTGCCTTGTGTGCTTCCTAGTGATGCTGGGAGCCAGAGTGACGTCATATTCTGGCTCCCAGCATCACTGCGGGCGCGGTGTAGCTGAGCATGAAGAATTCAGAGGACAGCGCTCCCTCGCCATCCGCCCATAATATGAGCAGCTGTCCGCCTTTGAGGTGACCAGCGAGACAGCTCATGGGCCCACCATGAAAGAGGCTAACAAGTTAACCTTGTGGTAAATAAATTGCTGGGCTAAATACTGAGCTATGGAGTGCAGAAAAGAACTGTCAAAATACATGAATAACAAGGTAATGGAACTTTATAAAGATGGAAAAGGATGGCAAAGGATATAAAAAGATATCCAAAGCCTTGAAAAAGCCAGTCAGTACCGTTCAATCACTTATTATGAAGTTGTAAATGTGGGGATCTTTTGATACCAAGCCAAGGTCAGCTAGACCAAGAAAGATTTCAGCCACGACTGCCAGAAGAATTGTTCGGGATACAAAAAAAACCCACAGATGACCTCAGGAGAAATACAGGCTACTCTGGAAAAATATGGTGTGGTTGTTTCAAGGAGCACAATAAAATGATACTTAAACAAAAATTATCTGCATGGTTGAATTGCCAGAAAGAAGCCTTTACTGCGCCAATGCCACAAAAAAGTCTGGTTACAATATGCCCGACAACACCTTGACATGCCTCACAGGTTCTGACACACTGTAATTTGGAGTGACAAGACCAAAATAGAGCTTTATGGTCACAACCATGAGCGCTATGTTTGGAGAGGCCTGTAGTGAAAAGAATGCCATCCCCACTGTGAAGAATAGTGGTGGCTCACTGATGTTTTGGGGTGTGTGAGCTCTAAAGAAACAGGGAATCTTGTGAAAATTGATGGCAAGTTTACTGCAGCAAGTTATCAGAAAATACTGGCAGACAATTTGCATTCTTCTGCATGAAGGCTGTGTATGGGACGCTCTTGGACTTTCCAGCATGACAATGACCATAAGCACAAGGCCAAGTTGACCCTCCAGTGGTTACAGCAGAAAAAGGTGAAGGTTATGGGGGGATATCATATTAATATCATCGAGCCACTCTGGGGGGATCTCAAACGTACGGTTCATGCAAAACAACCAAAGACTTTGCATGACCTGGAGGCATTTTGCCAGAATTATGGGCCTCATAGACAACTATTACAAAAGTAAGAATAGATTCACACACACTGAAAAAGGTGCAATGTAAAAATATACCACCTATTACAAGTGTAAATACTGTAGTTTCATCTGAAAAACAAATGAGATATACATAGTGCTTTCCATAAAATAAAGTATAAATAGTTTAAAATATATGTGGAATAAACTCACAAAGATGGAGCCACATATATATATATATATAGTTTATATAACTCTTATATGTATATAGATATAATTTAAAAAATGTATATATTATACTGGGCATATCTCTCCCCCCTAGACATTCATTCTGCTTCATTTTATGTTTTATTTTTCATGCAAATTATTTTCTATATTAACATATACTTTTTTTTATTAGCTATTAATTCACAGCTTATTCGCTGTTTTATACTTTGTCTCCTTTTTCAACTTTAATTTTATCTGCACTTATGGGCAAGTGCCCACTATTAGTATGGACTTTACTGAGACTATTTCCACCATGCCTGTGTATGGAACGCATGGTGGAACGCAATACTATCATGTGACCACGTCAAACCGGAAGTCATGTGGTTTTGCCGAACCGGAAGTAATGCAATCGGCAATATCCCTGAACGCATATCGAGAGCCTGGACAGGCAAGGGTATGCAGACGTGTTAACAGGTGTAATTTCATTTTTATCTTTGTTGCCATGTTTTGTTTTATGATTATGCCATTCTGTTATAACCATCAGTTGAATATGAATCCAATAAGAAAAGAAAAAAAGAAATGTGTTTTGCTTGCTCACTCATGTTTTCTTTAAAAATGGTACATATATTACTAATTCTCTAAAGGTATGCAAACGTTTGAGCACAACTGCTTATGTATTAATGGTAAGAAAAAGGATGCAAACGAAAATAAGAATGAAGAACTTACCTGCAGCTAAATAACTAGGAGCAAACTGCAGGAATTGAGATGAATGCAATGCAAAAGGGAGTCTCTATCTGTCATGCAGAAATAAGGGATTTATTTAAGAACAGAGGAAAAAATCCAGGAATCTCTGAAAAATCTGTCATAGGCCCTGCCCCGGTGTGCGTTCAAGTTCACCACTGGGGCAAGTGCCCTGATAGGATATGATTCCGGGAACCAGAAAATAGATAATATAATAAGTATAAAGGAACAAATGTGCGAATATCGGTGTGCGTACCACATGCATTCCAACGCTAAATGAGGGATGTGATAAGCCAGAAAAAAAATGGAAAAAGCGTTGGAATGCACGGGTGACTATCGGCATGCGTTCGAAATGCATTCCACTGCTGAAAGTGGAAAGGACTCAACAAACGCAACAGAGAGGAAGCTAACGATAAAGATAAAGAAAAGGAGGCCACCAACAGAGGTAAAGGGTTATAGTATGTACCGTGGCTCAAGGAGAATCCTGTTTCTTATTACACAGACCATTGTCTCTATATTTCCATTATCCAGAATAGCCACCACAAATGGGAAAAGCCAAGATACCCCAGGACTCCAATCAGGTAGATGTACCCTGAACGGGAATTATGACCTCAGTGGGTCTGGCAGGTCCAGCTGCTTCTTATTGGGTCACTGCAGTGTAACTCCCCTGTAGTCAAGGGGAGAATCCTGTCTCCTCATCCTGAGGCTTCCATTGGGAGAGAGACAGAACAGAGGATACAGGATGCGTCAAATAGAACAGATAAATAAACTAAATATTAGAAAATGCAAAAAGGTACCAAAAACAAGCAAAGAAATTCTATAGATTTCACTTTTTTTCAGGTATTCATGTGACGTCTTGGGTCAAATCATCAGCAGCATGTGAAAAAGACAAAAGCAGAGGGGACCAATGGTGCAATAACATAGATAAGTTTGGCTACAGACAACACTGAGATTAAAAAGTGCCAACTCACGTTTAAAAGAACTATAACCAGCGCCAAGTAAAACAGCGTAAAGTGGTATTTAAACTCCCCACATGTAGGATATTTTTCTCACGTTAGTTGCAGTGCAGGTCATAAGTAATGAAAGAAAAAGAGAAGGTCCATAGTACTCTCTATATATGTAAGTGCAGAATGTAATAGGAGATGTACTTACAATTTTATGTGCCAGGCTTGGGTGGAACAATCCCCACCTAGGATTCTTTGGGTGATGGCTCTGGTGCTTCAGATAGTAGAATATGCCAGGTATAAGTAGATATTTAAAATATTAAATAAAAGTGTAAAGACTGACAAAGGAATACAGGTAGTCAAAACAATAACTTTTATTTAACAAAATATAAAAACATACAACACGTTTCGCCCTAGGGCTTTTTCAAGTGTAATAGTGTTATTAGGTTGAAACACATTGTGTGTTTTTATATTTTGTTAAATAAAAGTGACATCTATAGACTTTCTTTGCTTGTTTTTGGTACCTTTTTGCATTTTCTAATATTTAGTTTATCTATCTGTTGTATTTGGCGCACCCTGTATCCATTGTTCCATCTCTACAGATTTTTGAAGGGTTTGAGGGCTACCCTTCCCTTTAGGTGTGCAGCCTCCTTTCCTAGCGTGATCAGTTTTGCAGCGCTGTTCCACCCCATCTCTCTTTATTGCTACTTACACAGGGAGAGAGGCTGCACTTACTTAAACCCAAGTAAGCCACAAAAGAAAAAAACAGGAGATGCAAAAAATGTTATGTCCAAGAGAAGCTGACAGGAAAAAAGACTGAGGGGGTAAGGGATGGAGTCTTTTTTATTGTTTAATTAGGAGGTGTTCCTGTCCAATAATATCAAAATGATCACTTAAATGTACATACAGTTAGATCCAGAAATATAAATTTCATAATTGTAACTCTCTATGCTGCAAGAATGGATTTGAAATTACACTGAGAAATAATGAAAGTGCAGATTTTCAGCTTTAATTCAAGTGATTGAATAAAAATATCGTATGCAAAATTTGGGAATTGCAACCATTTTCATACACAGTCCCCTTATTTCGCAACAAAGTATTAAAAATTAACATTTTCTTTATGATTGTGTTAAATTGTCCAATTGCATTTAAAACCCTGCGCTCAAATGCAATTGGACAATTTAACACAATCGTAAACAAAATGTTAATTTTTAATACTTTGTCGAGAATCCTTTGCAGGCAATGACTGCTTCAAGCAGGGCCGGACTGGGAATTAAAAGCAGCCCTGGAAAAAAAATATTTACCAGCCCCATAATGCGTCGCGCCAGCATAGTGTGCAGATACAGAGTTAGAACAGATAAATTAAAATTAAAAAGTACTTCAAGGTAAAAAGCGCACTCATAGGCTTCAAAATAAATAAACGTGCAGATTTATTTTAGGCAGACGTGCCTTTGCATGTAATCAATGTTTCAGTCCAACTACCTTGACATATTAAGGAAAGCTTGTTAATGGGACTGAAATGGTGAATGTATGTAGGGCACAACTGTAAAAAATTTTTATTTTGAAGTCCTGTGGGTGTGCTCTTCACTTTAAATATGTTATTGTGCTTGAGTATGCACCTAGCAACAAGACTGGGCCAATATCTGCTCATTACATATGGTACATATTAATGAAATTTCTCTGTGTATTATGCATTTATAAATGTACATTAATATGTGTAAATATACTAGATATATATATATATATATATATATATATATATATACATATATATATATATATATATAATACACAAGATCCAGCGCACTCACCTATCCACTAAACAGCAACTTCAATGTTGAAAGATTTTATTTGTTTTTTTTAAAACACCTAATCTAGGCAAAAATAATGGGGGTTTAGTTACATTATATGATCATACATTGCATAAGCCTGCCACAACGTCAATGTACCCCATCTTTGGCAGGTCCTACACTAACAGCCTAATGTCTGCTCTTATGAGATTAACCTACTTGGGGAAAGAAATTCCATCTGGGGCTCTCTGCAGTACAAGGCTAAATAGGGCCCTGGGATGAGGCACCTGTGACAGGGAGGGGTGCAAGTAGGTTAATCTCATAAGAGCAGACATTAGGCTGTTAGTGTAGGACCTGCCAAAGATGGGGTACATTGACGTTGTGGCAGGCTTATGCAATGTATGATCATATAATGTAACTAAACCCCATTATTTTTGCCTAGATTAGGTGTTTTTAAAAAAACAAATAAAATCTTTCAACATTGAAGTTGCTGTTTAGTGGATAGGTGAGTGCGCTGGATCTTGTGTATTGTATTATTTGGCCCCCAGCAGCACCCCCATTTATGCATGTTAAGGTGAGTGCAGCCAACCCCCTCTTGTTTTATATATATTTGGGAGTCTAGCCAGCTCCTTGGTTTTGCACCCCTCCCTGTCACAGGTGCCTCATCCCAGGGCCCTATTTAGCCTTGTACTGCAGAGAGCCCCAGATGGAATTATTTTCCCCAAGTAGGTTAATCTCATAAGAGCAGACATTAGGCTGTTAGTGTAGGACCTGCCAAAGATGGGGTACATTGACGTTGTGGCAGGCTTATGCAATGTATGATCATATAATGTAACTAAACCCCCATTATTTTTGCCTAGATTAGGTGTTTTTAAAAAAACAAAATCTTTCAACATTGAAGTTGCTGTTTAGTGGATAGGTGAGTGCGCTGGATCTTGTGTATTGTATTATTTGGCACCCAGCAGCACCCCCATTTATGCATGTTAAGGTGAGTGCAGCCAACCCCCTCTTGTTTTATATATATATATATATATATATATATAACTAATATACATGTCATATACCAGTGACGGATCCAGAGCCTGAGCCCGGGAGGGGCACTTGTAGATTATTTAAAGAAATATTCCATGCACAATAACCACTACTCCTCTGTGTAGTGGTTATGGTGCCAGGAGTGTCGGCACCCCCTCCCAGAGTAAGTAGTTGTTACGGTACCTCCAGTAATAAAATGTACAAACCACCGTTTAGCGAATGCTCCCCGTTCGCAATAATGTGGTCTGGTAGCGGGTATAGTAAAACCATGCGAACCGCCAGCTAGGGAACACTCCAAACTCCCGAACGGTACCTGTACGGCTCTTTCCCTTCACGAGCTCCAAATCCACGAATTGACAATAGTAACCGAACGCCAATATCTTCCAAGCGGCAAATAATCCAAATAAGCAGTCTCTAGTCGCCGGTAATAAAATCCCCCCAATAACGAGACCAAGCTCCACTTTGAGGGTAAAACACGAACTGATTTACTGTGGGCTACCTGCCCGGTATTTATGCAGGTCTCCCACTTGGTGGACACTCCCCTAGGGGACCAAATGGGAGACTGGAATTACAGAAAGACATGGGGACATTTTGGACACACATCCCCACAATATTCCCATCATGTATCACAGTTCCCTCCCCTCTGCTCGGGGGATAATTGGGAAGTAATTCAATTATCTCCCCGAGCAGAGGCAAATCGCCATTTTAAATACAAGTCACAAAACACATAAAAATCTATAACTTTATAACTGCCGAACATACTGCATTCGTGTAACACATCCCCAGATAGCCTGGATCTGAGTGCATATTATTGGCGAATAGCGCTCAGATCCCATTCGCATAGTTCAATCACCATGGAGTCAAAGTCTATTACAGTTCTTCGGTATGCGATTGACTCCATGGGACGGCTATCTGGGTTAAGTCCATTCGTGTTGTTGAATCTCCCGAACGGCCGGCATTCGTATGCTTTTGTCGATTGAGAAGGGGAGGTCGACGGCTTCAGCGGTGTTCGGTTGAAAAAGTGTCCGTTTGCAGATCCATGAAATAATCGTCGAACACCGCTGGTCTTTCGCATGGTTAAAATGGCCGCCGCCTCGTGGTCGACATACGAACGACGACCACCCGGCATTCGGTTTTAATTGAGAAGTGTCTGTGGTTAACCGCAACGTTCTAATGGGGATCAATATGTTAACCAGCAGCACACTTCTCTTCTGGGTGGCCGTCCGTTCGGTAGTTTCGTTCGACAAAACCGACATTCCCTTAAACAAAGCATACGAATGGGGAAATTCATGTAACCAGCAAAGCAGACGAACACAGTACTTTTAATCCAGACAGATGGGTCTGTCACACGGCTCCCCCCTTGTGGAACACTCCGGCAGACCCGGCTTGACCCTTTGGCGGGTCAACTTGGGGATGACCGGACTGGGAAGAAGTAGGGACGTCTGTTTGCCGGGACAACCCATCCGCATTCCCATTCTGCTTACCGGGTCGGTAGCTGATGGTGAAGTTGTAAGGCTGCAGTGCCAAACTCCACCTCAGCAATCTGCCATTGTCTCCTGAGACCCGGTTAAGCCAGACAAGGGGGTTGTGGTCTGTTATAAGGGAAAACTCCTGCCCGTACAAATAAGGGCTCAATTTCTTCAGTGCCCAGACCAGGGCTAAACACTCTTTCTCCACTGCCGCATAACTCACTTCCCGAGGTAGTAACTTTCTGCTTAAGTATGCGACAGGGTGCTCTCCTCCATCTTCCCCGACCTGGCTTAGCACAGCCCCCAGTCCATACATGGAAGCATCTGTATGTACAAGAAAACGTTTGTTAGGGACTGGGGCAGCCCGGACAGGAGCATTAACAAGAGCTTGCTTCAGTGCCTGAAACGCGGCTTCACAAGCTGGAGACCACAGGACCTGCTTAGGCAAATTCTTCTTAGTCAGGTCAGTCAAGGGCTTGGCAACCGTACTGTAGTCGGGGACAAAACGTCGGTAATACCCTGCCGTCCCCAGGAAGGCCAGCACTTGGGTCTTGGTGATAGGTGTGGGCCAGTTAGCTACAGCCTCTACCTTGGCTGGCTCGGGTCGCTGGCTCCCACATCCTACCCTGTGACCCAAGTACTGCACTTCTGCCATGCCTAGATGGCACTTGTCTGGCTTCAAGGTCAGGCCTGCGGCCCGAATCTTGTCCAGCACCACCCCCACGTGTACTAAGTGGTCTTCCCAGGTCTCACTGTAGACCGCAATGTCATCCAGGTATGCACGTGCAAAATCCTGAAAGCCATCAAGGAGCCTATCC
>OW240912.1:150213663-150352304 GCA_933207985.1 Pelobates cultripes
CTCTCACACAAGTGGCACTCACCATAGGATCACAGGTCTTATTGCCAGTGATATTTGCACATCCTGGGAACGTTGTGTTTGCAACAGACACTATGTATAATGGAGCTCCAGACGTAGCAAGGTATCTGATGGGGGTCAGTTAAAGGGCCAATGAACCATTTTACATTAACACAACCCCTAATGTTGACATCCTGTAATATGCAGTCACTTATGTGGGGCTGACTGCCTGTTACTGTATGTGTGACTGTCTGCCTGTGAGTGTTTGCCTGTGATTGTGTGTGTGACTGTATGTGTGACTGTCAGTTTGTGACTGTGTGACAGTTTGCCTGTAACTGTGTGTGTGAATGGATTTGGCTGTGTGTTTGACCTGTCTGTGACTGTGTGTGTGACTGTCTGCCTATGACTGTGTGTAGCCTGCCTGTGCCAGTGTGTGACTGTGTGTGACACGGTCTACCTGTGACTGTGTGTGACACGGTCTACCTGTGACTGTGTGTGACACGGTCTACCTGTGACTGTGTGTGACACGGTCTACCTGTGACTGTGTGTGACACGGTCTACCTGTGACTGTGTGTGACACGGTCTACCTGTGACTGTAACTGTTACAGTCTGCCTGTAATTGTGCATGCTACTGCCTGTAAGTATTTGTGTGTGACTATCTGCCTGTAACTGTGTGTTTGACTGTGTGCGAATGACTATGTGCCTGTGGCTGTATTTGACAGTATATGTGTATAACTGTGTGCATCTGACTGTCTTTGCCCTGCAGTGAGCCGGCAGCTGGAATATGACGTCATCCCGGCATCAGCATCATTACAGTGCACGCAAGGGACCTGTGCAGGAAGAGCACAGAGATCCCAACAGCAACCACTTACCACCAGCCCTCCACTCTAGCCTTCCTAGAGCAAGGTAGGAAGGTGGGGTGGACCTCTTATTAAATGTGTGTATGTAGCAAGCAAATACGGGAGTTATCTGATAAACAAAGATCGAAGTTTAAAGGTGTCAGCCAGCCCACAACAAGAAATCTGAGTGGCTTATGTGAATTCTATGCAAATTTGTTGCCGGATGCCAGCTGGCATCAGACAGCCAATGGGAGCATATTACCCCATCCCCTAGTGAAATGTTTTAGTGCCCCACCAATTTTGACTGTGGAATTTTATGTGCCCCCACCCCCACATGTATTGTTCCTAGTGTCGCCACTGTGTCTGCATGTGTGTCAGTGTATCTGTGTGTCTATGTATCTGCATGAGTATATAAGTATCTGCATGTGTGTCAGTGTGTATATGTGCATACATCTCAGAATCTCACCAACACTACACACAAATACACCCCTTCATTTTAACGTCAACACTACATACAAACCCCACCATTCAATATAACCACACCACTGCATTCAAAAACCACACTACACACAAATGAATGCTTGCATTCAAATGCCAACACTACATACAAACACATCTCTACATTTACTCAAACATACTCCATACACAAACATGCTAACAATCAAAAACACAAACACTGCTCAGTGCTAAGTGCATTCAAAAAAATTGTGATTGTTTTTTACATTTTAAAGTGGGGGAGGGTGACAAAAATAGGACCCGCCGGGTGCCAAATGCTCTAGGTACGCCTCTGTGTGAAGGTATCCCTAGGCTGTAAACAAGTGTTTACTGCAAAAAGCCAGAAGGGAATGATTATACTCACCATAACAAAAACAATAAGTTGTAGTTGTTCTGTTGACTATAAGCCAAGCTTGACTCCACAAACCCCTTTTCTCTAGACAGTGAATTGCAAATCTTTGTTCCCTATGGACTAATTATACATCCCGTCCCCCCCAATTGTGATCATTTGATTGCATCTCTCTATTAAGTCTCATCACTTGCAAAATATGCCCAGATTTCTTCCATGAGGTCTGACTTGGTAAAAAGCCCCAGAGGGTCTGGCTCCATCAATGTTAAAGGATACAAGGCAGTTATCCCCCAGTATGTTATACAGACCAACAGGAGGACGAAAGTCACGACAGGGTAAAAAAGAGAGGACATTATGTGACCAATAGCCCTGTGGAGAGAGAGAACATGCTTATTATAGATTTTCTCCTCCTTCTACACAAGAGGTAAGTTCCACACGCCCTCACTCACTTGCTGGCTTCTTTAATCAGAGCGATTGCAATGAGAATCCGCTTCCTGAGGAACAGTAGAAGTAAGAGAAGGATCACCTCCACCACAATTAGTATGATCACTGCAGACGAGAGAGAGAGACAAGTCACTAGGGCAATGAAAGGTTGCAAGTTGTAAGAAAATCAGTGCAGTTGTATCATTTTTTTTGTCAGTCTATTTTTATTGAGACATAAGTATAACAGATGAAGACAGTATAAAAGTGACAATCTCAAGATATATATCAAGATAGGACACATAATATATATGTAATTATGTAATCTCAAACTTCAGTTATTATAAAATGCACTTTATTTTTATTTTTTTTATAGATATTGGAAAAAAATATATATATATATATGCAAAATACATCCCCAGTGCCTCTGAAGGGATTATAAAGAGACTAATGGTTAATAGCGGTTGTTAGTCTAACACGGAGCATTAGTGTGGTGATGGCCAGCCATGTAGGAAGTATTAGAGAGTAGGGTAATATTCACTGATAGCCGGCTATGTAGGAAGTATTAGAGAGTAGGGTAATATTCACTGATAGCCGGCTATGTAGGAAGTATTAGAGAGTAGGGTAATATTCACTGATAGCCGGCCATGTAGGAAGTAATAGAGAGTAGGGTCATACTCACTGATAGCCGGCCATGTAGGAAGTATTAGAGAGTAGGGTAATACTCACTGATAGCCGGCTATGTAGGAAGTAATAGAGAGTAGGGTCATACTCACTGATAGTCGGCTATGTAGGAAGTAATAGAGAGTAGGGTCATACTCACTGATAGTCGGCTATGTAGGAAGTATTAGACAGAAGGGTAATACTCACTGATAGCCGGCTATGTAGGAAGTAATAGAGAGTAGGGTCATACTCACTGATAGCCGGCTATGTAGGAAGTATTAGAGAGTAAGTTAAAATTCACTGATAGCCAGCTATGTAGAAAGTATTAGAGAGTAAGGTAAAATTCACTGATAGCCGGCTATGTAGGAAGTATTAGAGAGTAAGTTAATACTCACTGATCGCCAGCCTTGTAGGAAGTATTAGAGAGTAGGGTAATACTCCCTGATAGCCGGCCATGTAGGAAGTATTAGAGAGTAGGGTAATACTCACTGATAGCCGGCCATGTAGGAAGTATTAGAGAGTAGGGTAATACTCCCTGATAGCCGGCTATGTAGGAAGTATTAGAGAGTAAGTTAATATTCACTGATAGCCGGCTATGTAGGAAGTATTAGAGAGTAAGTTAATATTCACCGATAGCCGGCTATGTAGGAAGTATTAGAGAGTAAGTTAATACTCACTGATCGCCAGCCATGTAGGAAGTATTAGAGAGTAGGGTAATACTCCCTGATAGCCGGCCATGTAGGAAGTATTAGAGAGTAGGGTAATACTCCCTGATAGCCGGCCATGTAGGAAGTATTAGAGAGTAGGGTAATACTCCCTGATAGCCAGCCATGTAGGAAGTATTAGAGCAGGGCTGTCTACAACTCCCATGAGTCTTTTAATGAAATAGATAGCCAGGGAATCATGGGAGTTGTAGTTCAGCAACATCTGAGGGGCTGCAGGTTGGACAGCCATGTATTAGAGAGTAAGTTAATATTCACTGATAGCCAGCCATGTAGGAAGTATTAGAGAGTAAGTTAATATTCACTGATAGCTGGGTATGTAGGAAGTATTAGAGAGTAAGTGAATATTCACTGATAGCTGGCCATGTAGGAAGTATTAGAGAGTAAGTGAATATTCACTGATAGCTGGCCATGTATGAAGTATTAGAGAGTAAGTGAATATTCACTGATAGCTGGCCATGTAGGAAGTATTAGAGAGTAAGTGAATATTCACTGATAGCCAGCCATGTAGGAAGTATTAGAGAGTAAGTTAATATTCACTGATAGCCGGCTATGTAGGAAGTATTAGAGAGTAAGTGAATATTCACTGATAGCCAGCTATGTAGGAAGTATTAGAGAGTAAGTTAATATTCACTGATAGCCGGCCATGTAGGAAGTATTAGAGAGTAAGTGAATATTCACTGATAGCCGGCCATGTAGGAAGTATTAGAGAGTAAGTGAATATTCACTGATAGCTGGCCATGTAGGAAGTATTAGAGAGTAAGTGAATATTCACTGATAGCCGGGTATGTAGGAAGTATTAGAGAGTAAGTTAATATTCACTGATAGCCGGCCATGTAGGAAGTATTAGAGAGTAGGGTCATACTCACTAATAGCCAGCCATGTCTCCTTCACATTGAAGTAAACACCTATGTTCACAGTAAAACCAACATTCTGGATTGTACTTCCACTTTTATTCAGCGCATCGTACTCTGTGTAACAGTGATATATCCCTAGGAGAAGGAATGAAAACATTAATCAATGACGTTTGCTTCAATCTCTGATACACTTAGACACAGAGTGAGATTATTGTACATCCAGGTTTTATAGGAAATATTGGTGGGTGATTTATAGTAAAGAGACAGCTTGGGCACAGAGGGGAGTGATGGTGATTTATAGTAAAGAGATAGCTTGGGCACAGAGGGCGAGTAAGGGTGATTTATAGTAAAGAGATAGCTTGGGCACAGGGCGAGTGATGGGTGATTTATAGTAAAGAGATAGCTTGGGCACAGAGGGGAGTGATGGGTGAGTTATAGTAAAGAGACAGCTTGGGCACAGAGGGTGAGTAATGGGTGATTTATAGTAAAGCGATAGCTTGGGCACAGAGGGTGAGTAATGGGTGATTTATAGTAAAGAGATAGCTTGGGCACAGAGGGTGAGTGACAGGTGATTTATAGTAAACAGATAGCTTGGGCACCTAGGGCGAGTGATGGGTGAGTTATAGTAAAGAGATAGCTTGGGCACAGAGGGCGAGTGATGGGTGATTTATAGTAAAGAGATAGCTTGGGCACAGAGGGTGAGTGACGGTGATTTATAGTAAAGAGATAGCCTGGGCATCGAGGGCGAGTGACGGGTGATTTATAGTAAAGAGATAGCTTGGGCACAGAGGGCGAATGATGGGTGATTTATAGTAAAGAGATAGCTTGGGCACAGAGGGTGAGTGACGGGTGATTTATAGTAAAGAGATAGCCTGGGCATCGAGGGCGAGTGACGGGTGATTTATAGTAAAGAGATAGCTTGGGCACAGAGGGCGAATGATGGGTGATTTATAGTAAAGAGATAGCTTGGGCACAGAGGGCGAGTGATGGGTGATTTATAGTAAAGAGATAGCTTGGGCACAGAGGGCGAGTGATGGGTGATTTATAGTAAAGAGATAGCGTGAGCATAGAGGTGAAGAGATGATTTAGATTTCAATGAAAATATTTAATTAGGCCACATAGTTCCAGGTATAGATAGAAGTACTGCAAAAATTTCTGTTAAGAGTTATACCATATGCCGTGACTCCAATGACACCAATGATGAGGACCCAGACTAGGATCCCAGCAGTGAATCGAAGGAGGAGGAGGAACAGGAGGCTGACCAGCATAGCTATAACCAGTCCACTGGGGAGGAAGAGAGGAGAGACAGGACCACACATTCACCAATACTATTGAGAGACATGATACCAAATCTTTCACAAAAATTATGTGTCAGCTTCTAGTATAATGGAGCCATTAATGGGACCATACTGAAAATGGTGAGTAATAAAACATTATTCTGAGGATTAAAAAATACTTCCTGTAAGTCAAGAACATCTAGAAGCAAGACCGAAATATGGTCAGATCTTTTTTTTTACTCAATTATGCCGATATACATCTTCCACTGGTGACATTATATTTTATTTCCAACCCTATGTGGAAAATGCTTTTACAGTAAGATAAATGGATGATAATCATTATATTACATGATAACAATGAGTATCTTGGATACAAAGTGGAAAAACATAGGTTAGAACTTAGCGGACACTCACACAAGGATCCAAATCCAGGACTTTGCAAAATCCTCAAATATTTTCTTCCCCAAGTTTTGCAAGTTGAAGGTGTTCGCTATGGCACTGAAATAGGAAAAAAAGGAGAGAAAGAAATTCTAAAAATGACCAGCAAAATAACTTGAAAAAACAGACTGGAAAAAAAAAATTAATAATGGAAAGACAATAATGGACACCAATCATAAAACAAAATGTAAAGAAAAATGAGAGAAAATTACAGGTTAAGAAAATCACAGTAGAGGAGAGATCATGATGAGAGTTTCCCCCTCCTCCCCCCCTCCCCCGGTATAAATAAAAATGAAGGGGATAAAGACAGAGAATAAAGAAAATGAGAGAACACAATAAAGAGAAGACTAGTAATGAAGGAAGAGAAAGTCTCTCACTTGGAGGCATTCGTAATACTAGGAAGTGTCTGGTTTCCGATCAAGCTGTTAACTGTAAAATTGTCAGGAACTTTGAGGTTGGCGTTCGGGAAACATCTGTTTAAAACTGAGAAGAAGATCGATAAATGCTGCATGTATTATTTCTGGCATTTCAATAGCTCCAACATATTCTGCAGTGCTTTACAATATATGTATTGGACAAGATATGCTACAAGTTCACAACGCTAGTGCTCCTCAACCCTTTCCACAAGGCACACCTAAAAGTCCAGGATTTAGGTATTACCCAGCTGTGTCTAAGGTATTTAAAAAAATAATAATAACAAAGAGCGAATGAAGCAAGCAGAGACTCCATCATCAAGGTGGACGCTGCCAGTTCCCACAGCTTCAGCTCAGAACACCTTGATATTTCAGCCAGGCTGGACCGCATTTTTGAAGATTTCTGGTGAAAGCTGGAATGAAGGATACACCAATACTACCCACCACAAGCAAGTCCCAACCTACCCAGCGTGCCATCCCTTCATCCACATCGGGAGCCCACGCGTTGGAGAAGGACCCAAAATGGCAGAGACACAGGCTCCATCCAGTGCCTCAGCATTCGTCAACATGGGAGAAGGAGCCCTTGCAGACCTTACCGAGAGTGTCGGAGGTGCAGCGGGGAACCCAGATCCTGTCAATCTACTAGACTCACCTGTTTCCATATGGGCTTAGGGGCCAGAAGAATGTTCCTTTGTTGCAGGACTGTGTTCGACCCACAGAGGGTGTTGGGTGAAACAGTCTCTCTGATGAGGTCCTGATCAACCTTTGATCACGAACCTTGCGCAAGTTGATATTTGCATTATATTATATTATACTCCTCTTTTTCCATACTGTTACTTGCCTTACATATTATTCTCTCCTCTCACACTACTCACTTGGAAGCCTTCCAGGGTTCACTCTGTAGTTACACTACTAGAAGTTATCTTGTTTTCACTATTAAAAAACAAAACAAAAAAGTGCTTTTTTCATGACATTTTGGGCTCCGATCTCAAGCTTGTTCATCCTCATTATGTTAAACCTCTAATTTCATTGTTAATCTATGTAAGTAATCCTGCACATCAAAAATAAAGAATGATTTAAAAAAACTAAATAAAAAACACCTGTAGACTCTAAGGTGTTTTCTTCCCATTTTATAAACACCTTAGACACACCCAGGTAATCCCTAAATCCAGGACTGTTAGGTGTGCATGGAGGACAGGGTTAAGGAGCACTGCACTCCAAACGAGTACAAGGCTGTTGCAATGTAGTATCTGGCCAGTTAGAGAGCTCACATATTGCCCATCCACTAAGGTGACAATTTTAAATCAATAATAACAAATATATAAATGCCCAATATAAAAAAGCAAAAAAAAATAAACAAGAACCAAGATTATGGTAAAAGTGTATTTATCTCAAACCGCCACTAGAGGGCAGCTTTCTCCCAATAATACCAATACTGATCCCAGATACTTGAGATCTGTATAATTAAGTTATACTCTAATGTTATGGAGCAATGAGACAATTATAAAGGGGAAACTGAAAACACACACACAGCATAAAGCACAAATACAGATAAAGTGCTCAATCCTACTGCTTGGTATGAGGAGACGCAGTTTACAGTCCAAGATTCAAGGTGCAGCAGTACTTGCCCTAGATCAGAATAATCTTTGGTAGCAGAGACCCTTGGCTTCAGCCCCGGAACCGACAACGCATTTTGTCCTGTTGCTGTCTGGACTTCCTCAGAAGATGTGGTATCCCATTGGCTTCCTTCTTTAACCCCTTAAGGACCAAACTTCTGGAATAAAAGGGAATCATGACATGTCACACATGTCATGTGTCCTTAAGGGGTTAAATATGGTACTTTCACACCCTTGCTGGTCAGCGCATGTGTGTATTTGTGTTGTCGTGCAAGACATCTTTATTAGTGCCATCTCTTGGTTGTGAGGATCCTGAAACAGCTGTATGCACTACCTGAATAACAAGGCTTGTTAATTTCCATATACAGGTAGATTTGCATATTATAAATAATGTAGGCAGGGGAGATATTTCTTGTTAATTATTGTCCTCCCAAGCCCTTTATAAATATGTTAATGTGTTATTATGAGTTCCTCTATGTTGCTCCATATGATTTGAATATTTGTATTAAATTAAGTTTGTCTCCAAAAGTTTGATGTAATGAACATATGGGCTAGTCCTGAATAATAATTAAGCAGCGTGTGTTAGTTCCTTTTGGAACTGTGTGTTGGTTTATTCAGGGATTCCAGTAATAAAGTCTTTGGACCTGTTGGTTGGCTGCTTGGTCCCTGGATCTGAGGACAAGTGAAAAAGAGCTTGGCCTGAGAGCCACACGTTTAAAGGCTGTAGCTGACAATCTAGGCAAAGGTTTGGATACCTGCCTGGGAGAGGAGCTGAAGAGGCAAAGGCTGAGGGGTCATTACCTGCCTGGAGGAAGAGAGCTGCAGCCTGGTCCAGGGTGAGGGAAGTTCTCAGTGACCCCAATCAAGTGGGGCTGAAGCATTCCTCAGTCCCTGATCTGGGTGGAGGTATTCAGTCGGAGTACTAGAGCTCCATCACATTTGGTGGTAGCAGTGGGATGGCCTCCTAGCTATTGGGGAAATACCCAAGACACCACTGGGACCCCTGCACATCTTTTTGGACTCAAGGAGATGGATAGAGCTAGCATCCATGCAGCATCCTTATCATCAGAGGAGTTTTAGAGGAGCATGTCAGAGAGATTGGCTTTCTTTGGAGCCAATCCATCAGCAGAGGTGGTGCAACTTATCTGGGATGAAGTGTCACCATATATGGACCAAGAGAGGCAGATCTGCCTTGCCAGCCAGGCCCGTGCAGTGGCAAATGGAGGAATGCAGAAATCTAGGTGCCAGACCTTGAAGTTTCAGTGGTGACTACAAAAAGCTCTCTTCCAGTATGATGGCACTGTCTCGGGAGATGAAGGCATCCAGGAGATTCAGGTTCTCCAGAGAGAATCCCTCCCAACCCCAGAACAGCAACATCAATATCAACTGGATCTGTGGATACCTTTCCTGTGAGAGCAGCCCCTAGAACAATGGGTGGTTCAACTTAAGAGGCTGGTGTGGAAACAATTGTGGGTGGACGATGGTTACCAGTCTTTACCGTGGTATGCAGTCCGGCAGTACCCGTGGCTAGCTGATGACAAACCTCCAGAGGATGAGGGCAATGATGGCCCTGGCCTAATGTAGAAGGCCTTTAAGGAGAGGACAGAGATTAAAAGCCCATTCAGTGCTCAGATTCTGGGACATCCAGGCATGAGAGACCTCCTGGATCTCGCTGAAGCAACAGACCTGAAGAGGCAGAGAGGACAATACCTGCCTGGAAGGAGAGAGCTGCAGGGGTCGCTGAGAACTTCTTCCAGGGTGATACTCAGTGACATCCAGCCATGTAGGAAGTATTAGAGAGTAGGGAAATAACCCTGGAAGATGTTCTCAGCGACCCCAGTCAAGCTTCGGTGACTAGGGCTGTCCCTTTTTTACATTTGTGTCAAGACAATTTATCTTTTTATTTTATGCTGCATGCAGATCTGCTATTAGAAGCAATTACAATTGTCTACAACTTATTTCATTTTCAGAGAAAGAGAAGATAAATGAAACTGCTCAAGGAATCCAAAGTAATTTCTTCGATTTTTCTTAAAGGTACAGTACACAAAATTTATTCTGCAGTTGTGTTCCTCTATCTTGTCTAATATCCCCCGAAACATAACAGGAAGAAGATGGGAGACCACAGCTGCTAAGGAAGACCAGAAAGCGACAGGACGAAACGCGTTGAGCTGGAAATCAAGGGCCTCTGCTACCGAAGAGCACTCAGATCTGGGACAAAGGTTTACTTGCACCTTGGATCTTGGACTGTGGACTGCGTCTTTTTCTTAACACGCAGTAGGATTGAGTCCTGTGGCATAGCCTTTTTGCACATTTATTTGTGCTTTATGCTGTGTGGGTGTTTTTATTCTCCCTTATTTGGGGGAATAAATATATGTTACTACACTATATATTTTTATATATATATATATATATATATATATATATATATATATATATATATATATAATACACAAGATCCAGCGCACTCACCTATCCACTAAACAGCAACTTCAATGTTGAAAGATTTTATTTGTTTTTTTAAAAACACCTAATCTAGGCAAAAATAATGGGGGTTTAGTTACATTATATGATCATACATTGCATAAGCCTGCCACAACGTCAATGTACCCCATCTTTGGCAGGTCCTACACTAACAGCCTAATGTCTGCTCTTATGAGATTAACCTACTTGGGGAAAGAAATTCCATCTGGGGCTCTCTGCAGTACAAGGCTAAATAGGGCCCTGGGATGAGGCACCTGTGACAGGGAGGGGTGCAAAACCAAGGAGTTGGCTAGACTCCCAAATATATATAAAACAAGAGGGGGTTGGCTGCACTCACCTTAACATGCATAAATGGGGGTGCTGCTGGGGGCCAAATAATACAATACACAAGATCCAGCGCACTCACCTATCCACTAAACAGCAACTTCAATGTTGAAAGATTTTTTTTTTTTTTTTAAAAACACCTAATCTAGGCAAAAATAATGGGGGTTTAGTTACATTATATGATCATACATTGCATAAGCCTGCCACAACGTCAATGTACCCCATCTTTGGCAGGTCCTACACTAACAGCCTAATGTCTGCTCTTATGAGATTAACCTACTTGGGGAAAAAATTCCATCTGGGGCTCTCTGCAGTACAAGGCTAAATAGGGCCCTGGGATGAGGCACCTGTGACAGGGAGGGGTGCAAAACCAAGGAGTTGGCTAGACTCCCAAATATATATAAAACAAGAGGGGGTTGGCTGCACTCACCTTAACATGCATAAATGGGGGTGCTGCTGGGGGCCAAATAATACAATACACAAGATCCAGCGCACTCACCTATCCACTAAACAGCAACTTCAATGTTGAAAGATTTTATTTGTTTTTTTAAAAACACCTAATCTAGGCAAAAATAATGGGGGTTTAGTTACATTATATGATCATACATTGCATAAGCCTGCCACAACGTCAATGTACCCCATCTTTGGCAGGTCCTACACTAACAGCCTAATGTCTGCTCTTATGAGATTTAACCTACTTGGGGAAAAAAATTCCATCTGTGGCTCTCTGCGGTACAAGGCTAAATAGGGCCCTGGGATGAGGCACTGTGACGGGGGAGGGGGTGCAGAGTAGGTTAATCTCATAGAGCAGACATTAGGCTGTTGGTGTGGGACCTGCCAAAGATGGGGGTACATTGGCCACGTTGTGGCAGGCTTGTGCAATGTATGATCATATAATGTAACTAAACCCCATTATTTTTTTGCTAGATTGGAGATGTTTAAAAACTAAAATCTTTTCAACATTGAGTTGCTGTTTGAGTGGATAGGTGAGGTCGCTGGATCTTGTGTATTGTATTATTTGGCCCCAGCAGCACCCCCATTTATGCATGTTAAGGTGAGGTGCAGCAGCCAGCCCCCTCTTGTTTTTATATATGGTAGGTTCTAGCCAAGCTCCTTGGTTTTGCACCCCTCCCTGTCACAGGTGCCTCATCCGGGGCCCCTATTTGTAGCCTTTTACTGCCCAGAGAGCCCAGATGGAATTATTTTCTAAAAAATGGAGTTAATCTCATAAGAGCAGACATTAGGCTGTTAGTGTGGGACCTGCCAAAGATGGGGTACATTGACGTTGTGGCAGGCTTATGCAATGTATGATCATATAATGTAACTAAACCCCCATTATTTTTGCCTAGATTAGGTGTTTTTAAAAAAACTAATAAAATCTTTCAACATTGAAGTTGCCGTTTAGTGGATAGGTGAGTGCGCTGGATCTTGTGTTTTGTATTATTTGGCCCCAGCAGCACCCCCATTTATGCATGTTCAGGTGAGTGCAGCCAACCCCCCCTTGTTTCATATGTATATATTTGGGAGTCTAGCCAACTCCTTGGTTTTGCACCCCTCCCTGTCACAGGTGCCTCATCCCAGGGCCCTGTTTAGCCTTGTACTGCAGAGAGCCCCAGATGGAATTTTTTTCCTCAAGTAAGTGGTTAATCTCATAAGAGCAGACATTAGGCTGTTGGTGTAGGACCTGCCAAAGATGGGGTACATTGACGTTGTGGCAGGCTTATGCAATGTATGATCATATAATGTAACTAAACCCCCATTATTTTTGCCTAGATTAGGTGTTTTTAAAAAAACTAATAAAATCTTTCAACATTGAAGTTGCCGTTTAGTGGATAGGTGAGTGCGCTGGATCTTGTGTTTTGTATTATTTGGCCCCAGCAGCACCCCCATTTATGCATGTTCAGGTGAGTGCAGCCAACCCCCCCTTGTTTCATATATAATAGATATATATATATATATATATATATATATATATAACTAATATACATGTCATATACCAGTGACGGATCCAGAGCCTGAGCCCGGGAGGGGCACTTGTAGATTATTTAAAGAAATATTCCATGCACAATAACCACTACTCCTCTGTGTAGTGGTTATGGTGCCAGGAGTGTCGGCACCCCCTCCCAGAGTAAGTAGTTGTTACGGTACCTCCAGTAATAAAATGTACAAACCACCGTTTAGCGAATGCTCCCCGTTCGCAATAATGTGGTCTGGTAGCGGGTATAGTAAAACCATGCGAACCGCCAGCTAGGGAACACTCCAAACTCCCGAACGGTACCTGTACGGCTCTTTCCCTTCACGAGCTCCAAATCCACGAATTGACAATAGTAACCGAACGCCAATATCTTCCAAGCGGCAAATAATCCAAATAAGCAGTCTCTAGTCGCCGGTAATAAAATCCCCCCAATAACGAGACCAAGCTCCACTTTGAGGGTAAAACACGAACTGATTTACTGTGGGCTACCTGCCCGGTATTTATGCAGGTCTCCCACTTGGTGGACACTCCCCTAGGGGACCAAATGGGAGACTGGAATTACAGAAAGACATGGGGACATTTTGGACACACATCCCCACAATATTCCCATCATGTATCACAGTTCCCTCCCCTCTGCTCGGGGGATAATTGGGAAGTAATTCAATTATCTCCCCGAGCAGAGGCAAATCGCCATTTTAAATACAAGTCACAAAACACATAAAAATCTATAACTTTATAACTGCCGAACATACTGCATTCGTGTAACACATCCCCAGATAGCCTGGATCTGAGTGCATATTATTGGCGAATAGTGCTCAGATCCCATTCGCATAGTTCAATCACCATGGAGTCAAAGTCAATTACAGTTCTTCGGTATGCGATTGACTCCATGGGACGGCTATCTGGGTTAAGTCCATTCGTGTTGTTGAATCTCCCGAACGGCCGGCATTCGTATGCTTTTGTCGATTGAGAAGGGGAGGTCGACGGCTTCAGCGGTGTTCGGTTGAAAAAGTGTCCGTTTGCAGATCCATGAAATAATCGTCGAACACCGCTGGTCTTTCGCATGGTTAAAATGGCCGCCGCCTCGTGGTCGACATACGAACGACGACCACCCGGCATTCGGTTTTAATTGAGAAGTGTCTGTGGTTAACCGCAACGTTCTAATGGGGATCAATATGTTAACCAGCAGCACACTTCTCTTCTGGGTGGCCGTCCGTTCGGTAGTTTCGTTCGACAAAACCGACATTCCCTTAAACAAAGCATACGAATGGGGAAATTCATGTAACCAGCAAAGCAGACGAACACAGTACTTTTAATCCAGACAGATGGGTCTGTCACACGGCTCCCCCCTTGTGGAACACTCCGGCAGACCCGGCTTGACCCTTTGGCGGTTCAACTTGGGGATGACCGGACTGGGAAGAAGTAGGGACAACCCATCCGCATTCCCATTCTGCTTACCGGGTCGGTAGCTGATGGTGAAGTTGTAAGGCTGCAGTGCCAAACTCCACCTCAGCAATCTGCCATTGTCTCCTGAGACCCGGTTAAGCCAGACAAGGGGGTTGTGGTCCGTTATAAGGGAAAACTCCTGCCCGTACAAATAAGGGCTCAATTTCTTCAGTGCCCAGACCAGGGCTAAACACTCTTTCTCCACTGCCGCATAACTCACTTCCCGAAGTAGTAACTTTCTGCTTAAGTATGCGACAGGGTGCTCTCCTCCATCTTCCCCGACCTGGCTTAGCACAGCCCCCAGTCCATACATGGAAGCATCTGTATGAACAAGAAAACGTTTGTTAGGGACTGGGGCAGCCAGGACAGGGGCATTCACAAGAGCCTGCTTAAGTGCATGAAACGCGGCTTCACAAGCTGGAGACCACAGGACCTGCTTAGGCAAATTCTTCTTAGTCAGGTCAGTCAAGGGCTTAGCAACCGTACTGTAGTCGGGGACAAAACGTCGGTAATACCCTGCCGTCCCCAGGAAGGCCAGCACTTGGGTCTTGGTGATAGGTGTGGGCCAGTTAGCTACAGCCTCTACCTTGGCTGGCTCCGGTCTCTGGCTTCCACATCCTACCCTGTGACCCAAGTACTGCACTTCTGCCATGCCTAGATGGCACTTGTTTGGCTTCAAGGTCAGGCCTGCGGCCCGAATCTTGTCCAGCACCACCCCCACGTGTACTAAGTGGTCTTCCCAGGTCTCACTGTAGACCGCAATGTCATCCAGGTATGCACATGCAAAGTCCTGGAAGCCATCGAGGAGCCTATCCACCATACGCTGGAAAGTAGCGGGAGCATTCTTCATCCCAAATGGCATAACCTTAAACTGGTACAGGCCAAATGGGGTGACGAATGCCGACTTAGGGATAGCATCCTCGGCCAGGGGGATCTGCCAATAGCCTTTACACAGGTCAATGGTGGTCAGGTAGCGCCCCCTGGCAATACGGTCTAATAACTTGTCTACCCGGGGCATAGGGTAGGCGTCAGTGGAGGTCCGCTCATTGAGCTGCCTGTAGTCCACGCAGAACCGGGTGGTCCCATCTTTCTTAGGCACCAGAACTACAGGCGAGGCCCAAGGGCTGTCTGAATGTTCGATAACCTCCAGCCTGGTCATCTCCTGTATCTGCTTCCGCATTCCTTCTCGGACTGCTTCGGGGATACGGTATGGGGGTTGTCGTAGGGGGTTCTGTCCGGGTGTCTTGACCTTGTGTACAGCTAGGGTAGTGTACCCGGGTTCTTGGGAGAACGTCGCCTGCTTCTCCCACAGTAACTGTCTCGCCTGTACCTTCTCTGCCGGGTTTAGCCGGTCCCCCAGCTGTACAAGACTAGTAAGGTCTGTCTGGGGATCCCTCTCTAACAAGTCAGGTAAAGGTAAGTTCTCGGGGTCGTCAGTAGCTGGGGCACAAACTGCCACAACATCCTCTGGTCGTTCCTGATACTCCTTCAGCATGTTCACATGGAAGGATCGCTGAATCCTTTCATCGGAACAGCTGGCTATAAGGTAGGTAGTATCACATACCTGAGCTAACACTTTATACGGGCCCTGCCAAGATGCTTGCATCTTGTTCGTCTTCACAGGTTTGAGTACCAGAACCTTCTGCCCAACCTGGAAGACCCGCTGTCAGGCACCCCGATCGTACCACCGTTTCTGTCTCCCCTGGGCCGCCTGGAGATTCTCCCTTACCATCATTCTCCCTTACCATCAGGGATAGTTTCTCCATGCGGTCCCGGAGTTCCAGGACATATGGTACTATGGGGGGTCCCTTCTTGCTCTGTCTCCCCCTCCCAGTGTCCTCTGATGAGATCTAGGGGTCCACGGACCCTCCTCCCATAGAGTAACTCAAAGGGGGAGAACCCAGTAGATTCCTGGGGCACCTCTCTGTATGCAAATAGCAGATGAGGCAGGAATCGCTCCCAGTCTCTGCAAGTGTCAGTAAAGGTCCTCAACATCTGTTTGAGGGTGCCATTAAATCGCTTGCAGAGACCGTTAGTCTGTGGGTGATACGGTGAACTAAGCAGAGGTTTAATACCGCACACCTTCCACAGCTGCTGGGTAAGCACAGCGGTGAACTGGGTTCCCTGATCGGAGAGAATCTCCTGAGGGAACCCGACCCTAGTGAAGATTTTAACCAGGGCATCAGCAACCATCTCTGCCTCTATATTAGACAGCGCTACTGCCTCTGGATAACGTGTGGCATAGTCCACCACGGTGAGAATATACTTCTTACCTGATGAGCTAGCCCTGGCCAGTGGACCCACAATGTCAACGGCTATGCGGGAAAAGGGTTCTCCAATGATAGGCATCGACTGAAGCCTAGCTTTTGGGTGATCCCCCCGCTTACCTACCCGTTGACAGGTGTCACACGTGCTACAATAAACCCGCACATCTCGGTTAAAATTGGGCCAGAAAAAGTTTTGTGTGATCCTATGAGCTGTGCGGCGGGAACCTAGATGGCCTGCTAATGGCACATCATGCCCAATCCACAGAATCTCCTGCCGTTATTTGGCAGGTACCACTAGCTGTCGATTCTGCGGAGGGGTACTCGGCTTCTGGGACGGTTTCGGGATCCTGTACAGTCTATCCCCCACCCACTCGTAGTGCTCCCCATCTACTCCTTCTCCCCCAGAGTCGGCCCTGGCCCTGTACTTCGCTAGCGTCGGGTCTTCCCTGGTTTCCTTCCCGTACATCTCTGGGGTATCCCAGCCTAAAGGGGCCTGGTCTAAGGTACAAGTTGGGGTAGAGAGTCTTACCTGGGTCTCAGCAGCAGGTGGGCCGGTCTCGGCGGCACGGGTCGTGACAGCATCCACTTCAGCGGGACCCATGGGAGCAAAGGCTGAAACAAGAGGCGCCAAGTCATTGCCAAGGAGGACATCCGCTGGTAAGTCCTTCATGACCCCCACATTCACATGCCTAGCGCCCACTCCCCAATCCAAATGTACCCGGGCAACGGGTAGGCGAAACACGGCACCCCTGGCTACTCGTACTGCTACCGTGTCCCCGGTATGTTGGGCTTCGGATACCAGGTGCTTCTGGAGCAAAGTCATGGTTGCCCCGGTATCCCGTAGACCACTGACCTCCTTCCTGTTTACTTTCACACACTGCCGGGGGTGCTGTCTGTTATCCCTGTGGGCAGCCTGAACGGGGTCTGCCTCATGCAGGATGCCCCAGCACTCCTCTTCCTCTACACAGTGCGCGGCTGGGAGGGGAGGTCGTGGATTGCCGCCTGCTGGTCTCCTCCAGGACTAGTTCTGGTTGGCGCTGTTGATCGGGCACTCGGGTCGCTTGTGCCCTAGCTGCTTGCACAGGTAGCACTGAATGAGTTGAGTGTACTCTCGTGCATTAAACTGAGGTGGCTGTTAGTACGGGGCAGATGGAGGAGGTGCTGATGGGCGATTCATTGGAGGCTGGTATAGGTTGGCTGCTGTTGGTGCTGCTGGCCTGTACTCCACTCTGGCGGGCGCCTTGCTAATGAGACTGTCCAGTTTGCGGGCGTCGGTATACTCATCCGCCAGGCGAGCTGCTTCGTGTAGAGTGGAGGGTTTACGGTCCCTTACCCACTCTCTGACCCCTGCTGGTAATTTGTCAAAACAATGTTCCAAAAGAAACATCTGTAGCACCTCTTCTCCGGACACAGCCTGGCACCCCGCCATCCAGTGGGCGGCTGTGCGATGCACCTTACATGCCCACTCTACGTATGAGTCCCCAGAGGTCTTGACAGTGTCTCGGAACCTCCTCCGGTACGCCTCAGGTGTAACGGCATACCGGGAGAGTAAAGCTTCCCTGACGGCCCCATAATCCCCAATCTCCTCATCAGGGATGGCCCGAAAAGCCTCGCTGGCCCGGCCGGATAACTTGCCAGACAATATAGTAACCCAGTCTTCCAGGGGTACCTTGTGCAGGGCACATTGCCGAGCAAAATCAGCAAAATCAATCTCTCCTTCTGTCTCACTGAAGGCTTTAAACGCAGTAAACGGCACCTTCTTTCTTTCCCCCAGGTTTGCTGTGACTGGGGCTGCTGCAGCACCGCTTTGGCGTAGCAGGTTGGCCTCCACAGTGGCTATGACCTGGGTGATGATCTCTGTAGTTGGGTTGGGACCATAATGGGCCAGCCTGATTCTTACTGCCCAGGCAAAGCTTGCCTCCTCGGGGGTTCTGTCAGCTGTGCTGGGTCCATTGGTTCCCTCCATCCATTTCCAGCAATAGTGCAATAATATCCCTCTTCCTGAGGTTACTGGCTTGTCCGCCTCTTTGCTCTAATAAATCCTTTAGGGTAGCTCTTCTCAGGTTCTGGTATTGTAATTCCATTTAATCCTGGTTGTAGTGGTCTCTTTGGGCGCTGAGGATCATCCCGTCGCCTGCCACCAGTTGTTACGGTACCTCCAGTAATAAAATGTACAAACCACCGTTTAGCGAATGCTCCCCATTCGCAATAATGTGGTCTGGTAGCGGGTATAGTAAAACCATGCGAACCGCCAGCTAGGGAACACTCCAAACTCCCGAACGGTACCTGTACGGCTCTTTCCCTTCACGAGCTCCAAATCCACGAATTGACAATAGTAACCGAACGCCAATATCTTCCAAGCGGCAAATAATCCAAATAAGCAGTCTCTAGTCGCCAGTAATAAAATCCCCCCAATAACGAGACCAAGCTCCGCTTTCAGGGTAAAACACGAACTGATTTACTGTGGGCTACCTGCCCGGTATTTATGCAGGTCTCCCACTTGGTGGACACTCCCCTAGGGGACCAAATGGGAGACTGGAACTTCAGAAAGACATGGGGACATTTTGGACACATATCCCCACAATATTCCCATCATGCATCACAGTTCCCTCCCCTCTGCTCGGGGGATAATTGGGAAGTAATTCAATTATCTCCCCGAGCAGAGGCAAATCGCCATTTTAAATACAAGTCACAAAACACATAAAAATCTATAACTTTATAACTGCCGAACATATTGCATTCGTGTAACACATCCCCAGATAGCCTGGATCTGAGTGCATATTATTGGCGAATAGCGCTCAGATCCCATTCGCATAGTTCAATCGCCATGGAGTCAAAGTCTATTACAGTTCTTCGGTATGCGATTGACTCCATGGGACGGCTATCTGGGTTAAGTCCATTCGTGTTGTTGAATCTCCCGAACGGCCGGCATTCGTATGCTTTTGTCGATTGAGAAGGGGAGGTCGACGGCTTCAGCGGTGTTCGGTTGAAAAAGTGTCCGTTTTCAGATCCATGAAATAATCGTCGAACACCGCTGGTCTTTCGCATGGTTAAAATGGCCGCCGCCTCGTGGTCGACATACGAACGACGACCACCCGGCATTCGGTTTTAATTGAGAAGTGTCTGTGGTTAACCGCAACGTTCTAATGGGGATCAATATGTTAACCAGCAGCACACTTCTCTTCTGGGTGGCCGTCCGTTCGGTAGTTTCGTTCGACAAAACCGACATTCCCTTAAACAAAGCATACGAATGGGGAAATTCATGTAACCAGCAAAGCAGACGAACACAGTACTTTTAATCCAGACAGATGGGTCTGTCACAGTAGTCAAACCGTTTAAGAACAGTTTGACAACTTACCTGGAGTCTGCTGGGATATGGGGCTGTAGTAGGGTATAGGAGCAGTGGTGCAATGTGTGAGGGGTGCAATGTGTGTGAAAGGTTCAGTGTGTGTGTGTGTGTGGGGGCAGTATGTGAATGTGTGTGTGTGTGTGTGGGGGCAGTGTGTGAATGTGTATGGTGTGTGTGTGGGCAGTGTGTGTATGGGGCTAGAGTTCACTCCTACTACTGCGACCACCAGGAAGTGGTGAGAGTGAACTCTAGCCTGTAGCTCCAGGGCTAGAGTTCACCCTCGTGAGAGCCGGAGCGTTGCCCCGGGTCCTCTCTTTCTCCCCCTCACTGCTCCTCTGTGTCAATGTCTCCCCTCTCCTTCCCAGTCTCTCTCTTCCCCCTCTGCCTCTTTCTTCCCCTCCCCTTGTGTGTCTCTCTCATTTCTCCCTCTTTCTCTCTCTCTTCCCCCTCTGCCTCTTTCTTCCCCTCCCCTTGTGTGTCTCATTTCTCCCTCTTTGTCTCTCTCTCCCCCCTCTGCATCCTTTCACCCCCTTTCTCTGTGTCTCTCCCTCCCCCCTTTCCCCCTTTCCCTGTGTCTCTCCCTCCCTCCTTTCCCTGTGTCTCTCCTCTCTCTCTCCCTCCCTCCTTTCCCTGTGTCTCTCCCCTCTCTCTCCCTCCCCCTTTCCCTGTGTCTCTCCCCTCTCTATTCCCCTCACCATCTCTCCCATCTCCCTCCCTCCCTCCTTTCCCTGTGTCTCTCCCATCTCCCTCCCTCCTTCCTTTCCCTGTCTCTCCCATCTCCCTCCTTTCCCTGTCTCTCCAATCTCCCTCCTTTCCCTGTCTCTCCCATCTCTCTCCCTCCCTCCTTCCTTTCCCTGTCTCTCCCATCTCTCTCCCTCCCTCCTTCCTTTCCCTGTCTCTCCCATCTCTCTCCCTCCCCCTTTCCCTGTACCTCTCCCCCTTTCCCTGTGTCTCTCCCCTCTCCCTCCCCCCCCCCATGGGCTGATGGAGGAGGAGACAGGCTCCTCCTCCATCAGCCATCAGCAGCCAGTGACTGGAGTGAAGCTGCCACCCAGCCCGGCGGCTCCAGTCTGCAACGCGGCCGGCCCCCTCTCAGTGTGCCACCGGACCGGCCACCGGTATCCCGGTGGGCCAGTCCGGCCCTGGCTTCAAGTCTGCTATGCATGGACATCACCAAAACGCTGGATTTCCTCCTTTGTGGTGCTTTACCAGGCCATTACTGCAGCTGTCTTCAGTTGTTTGTTTGTGGGTCTTTCTGTCTTAAGTTTTTGTAGTGGAGCCCTAGTCCTAGCAGGGACTCTTCTCCGCTGGATCCACAAAAGTACAATCAGAAACAAGAAAAACGCCAAAGAAATATCCAACCTCCTCCCCAGCAACTGGACGACACAGTTCTGGAAGTACAACTGGAAAGGTATTCCTCCCACACACGGCTTTTATACATTACCCCTAGCATGAGGTTACTTAATCACAATTACAGGGCTTTTCTTCCCAAGATCCTCTGTGCCTGAGAAATAATTGCGTGAGAAAAATGAGTTCCATGCCGTTGACAACCTTGTACCGCTGCCTTCGTTCAGGAGACAAAATGGCTACCAATTGTTTGAACACATGCGTTCGGTTATACAAAGGCGGCCACACAGAGAAAGCACTTGAACTAATAACCAATTTGTGGTTAACAGCCAGGGGTGTTCAGTGATTATGAAGGCGTGAACAAGGGGCCACACAATGAAGGGGTTCGGTAAACGAACAGGGCATACGGACAGCCGAACAAAAAGAGGAATAAAAGTACATTGGAGTTCTCCATTCTGCTACACTGCTAGTCTGATCCTTAATGGATCAGCTTGGAGATGTCCAGGGGTTCTCACGGATCACTGCTCAAGTTCTGTCTGTCTGGACAACCCGTCAGCATTTCCATTTTGCTTCCTGGGTCGGTAGTGGCTTGTGGCTTCAGAGCCAAACTCCAGCACAGCAGCCTGGCATTGTCCCCTGCCACCCGGTTCAGCCATACCAACAGGTTGTGATCTGTGAGCAAGGAGAATTGCTGTCTTTATAAATAGGGCTGTAACTTTTTCAGGGCCTAGACCACGGCCAGGCATTGCTTCTCGATGGTGGTGTAGCTTACTTCTGGGGGGTAACAGCTTGGGACTGATGTAAGCCACGGGATGTTCTCTGCCATCGGGTCCGACTTGGCTCAGTACTGCTCCCAATCCAAACCTTGAAGTGTCTGTGTGAATGAGAAAGCATTTAGTTGAATTGGGAGCTGCCAAAACAGGGGCATTTACTAGAGCTTGTTATAACTACTGGAATACCTGCTCATTATAAGCCAGGGCACTATAATTGGGCACAAACTTCCTATAATACCCTGCCGTTCCAAAGAAGGCTAACACCCAAGTCTTCGTCCTGGGAGTAGGCCATTCCCTCAATCTTAGCGGGCTCAGGCTTCTGCTGCCCGCATCTTACTCTGTGACCGAGGTACTGTACATCGGCCATGCCTATGTTGCATTTGCTAGGCTTAAAGGGACACTCCAGGCACCTAGACCACTTCTGCCCGTTACAGTGGTCTGGGTGCCTACTACCTTCACCCTTAACCCGCAAGTGTAATTATTGCAGTTTTTATGAACTTCAATAATTACCTTGCAGGGTTACGTCCTCATGTGACAAAGTGCCCTTCGCCACTTGTGCCTGGAGAGGACTAATTGCCAGCCTCCTGCCCTCCGACTATGGCCCCTGGAAGAGTTTGCCGTTTAAAAACGTTATTTGGGCATATTGGATTTTATTGTACTCTGTCTGCCCCTTTAAATTATATTGGAGCAATCTGTAGCTTTTAATTGTGAAGAAAACCCCAGTTTTATGGACTTAGTTCGACTATTTTATTCCTCCCCCCCTCTTAGAACACCAGTTGAACCCTTAATACCTTGTTACATTCAAACACCATCTGACCCAATAACTGTCATATATTCAAACACTGTCTGAGCTTTTAACTGTCATTTTGTTTTCCTCAGAGGAGGAGTTGATTTACTGCATGAATACTGTTGCTTTGAGTGCCAATAAACAGATCTCTACCCAGCATTATGCCTCGGCTGATGTGTGAGGGGTTATGCTATGCTTGTGTCTACACTCTGCCTGGAAGGTTTATTTGCTAACTACTGGGAGAAAGGGAATCCAAAACGGTCAAAGAGGGTTGGACCATCACACCTCCTCTAGGGCTGTCTTTCAGACAGCCACTAGAGGAACTTCTGGCTTCTTAGAACACGGAAAGTGTTTTCAATGATGCTGGACGTCCTCACGCTATGCATGAGGACCTTCAGCATCGCCGGAATCCCCATAAGAATAATGCTTTCTTATGGGGAGGTCTAATGCGTGCCCGCGGCCATTGATGCGCATTAGGTCTTCCCTGCTGGCTGACCTCGGCAGGGGAGGAGCGTGGGTGGAGCCTGACCCAGCCGTGAGGGATATTGGCGCTGGATTCAGGTAAGTCACTGAAGGAGTTTTAACCCCTTCAGCAACAACGAATTTGTTTTCCTGGCACTGGAGAGTCCCTTAAAGCGTTATGCCAGCCTCCCTAATCCTATCTAGGACCGCCCCTATATGGGCCAAGTGCTCCTGCCAGGTATCGCTGAAGATGGCGATATCATCCAGTCTTGGAACCCATCTAGGAGCCGGTCCACCATCCTCTGGAAAGTAGCCGGAGCATTTTTCATCCCAAACGGCATGACCTTAAATTGGTGCAGACCGAATGGGGATCTGCCAGGATGGCCCCTAGCGTATGGCACAGTCTTATCATTTAACCTCCGTTTCAGCACTAGAACTACTGGGGAGGCCCAGGCCCAGTTGGAGCACATCCTGGATCTCCTTCCACATATTCTCCCGTACCAATTCAGGGATTTGGTATCGGGGTTGGCGTAGTGGGAGTTGACCTGGTGTCCCTACCCGGTGAGTAGGGTACGTTGGAGAAGGTGGCTTTCTTCTCCTCTAAAAGCTACAGTACCTGGAAACACTCCTGAGGGCTCAGCCGTTTTCCCAACTTGACCTCCTCTAACTCGCTTGTCTGACTCCTGTCTCTTAGGAGGTCTGGTAGGGGAAGATTTCATGGTAGGGCTTCAGCATGTTCACATGGAGCATGTGTTGCCCTCCCGCTCCAGAGCAAGGACTGATCACATAGGTGGTGTCGCATTTCTGCTCTACCACTTGGTATGGGCCCTGCCAGGCTGCCTGTAGCTTGACATTACCGACAGGTAATGCTACGGTCCCTGGCTCCCCGATCGTACCATGTTCGCTGGCGACTCTGTGCTGCTTGGAGGTTCGTTCGTACTATTTAACTCCTCCAGACAATCTTGGAACTCCAGTACATATGGAACTATGGGGGTCCCGTCCTGGCTGATACCCCCTTCCCAGTGTTCCTGAATAAGATCTAGGGGACCCCTCACCTGCATCCCAAAGAGTAGCTCAAACAGGGAGAACCCTGTGGATTCCTGAAGCACCTTCCGGTATGCAAACAAGAGGTGCAGCAGGAATCTCTCCCAGTCTCAGCTGGTGGCCATGAACATTCAGAGCATTTGCTTCAATGTTCCATTGAACCATTCGCATAGGCCATTGGTTTGGGGGTGGTAAGGGGAGCTCATAACAGGCTTAATGCCGCATAGCCTTCAGAGTTGGTGGGTAACCTCTGCAGTAAATTGAGAGCCCTGTTCTGACACTGTCTCCTGGGGAAATCCTACATGGGAGAAGATTTGCATCAGGTCTTCCACGACTGTTTTCGCATGAATGTTGGTCAGCGCCACTGCCTCTGGGTATCTGGTTGCATAGTCCAGCACTGTCAAGATATATTTCTTGCCGGAGGGGCTAGGCTATGGTCACTGCCTGGGTCCTTTCGGGAGTTTGCCTTTCGTTCCGTTTTAGCACAAACTCCTGACATGGTTCAGGCAATAATTTCCGTTGATGGATTTTCACCATAAATAAATAGACGGAATTGTAATTTTTTCTGAAATTCAGTATTTTCCCATTCAGGCTGATCCCAAGTGCCGTCTGTTCGGTATTCCGCCATCCGTCCAGTAATGAGGGTGGCTTATTACTTGCCGCAATCCCTCTTACATCCAGGAGATCCTTCAACATGGACCGTTTCAGGATGGTGTAGTCAATTTCAATCCATGGTCCATCTGGTACTGCTAAGCATTCACTGTGGTTCTTGTTCCTCCGTGAGCTCTTGATCCCGCCACTGCCAACCAATGTAGCGCAGCCCTAGTCCTAGCAGGGACTCTTCTCCGCTGGATCCACAAAAGTACAATCAGGAACAAGAAAAACGCCAAAGAAATATCCCACCTCCTCCCCAGCAACTGGACGACACACAGTTCTGGGAGTACAACTGGTTTTATTCCTGCCACACACAGCTTTTACACATTACCCCTAGCATGGGGTTTCTTAGTCACAATTACAGGGCTTTTCTTCCCAAGATCCTCTGTGCCTGAGAGATAATAACGTGAGAAAAAACTATAACTCAATTGTCTTTAAGGTACAGAAAAATCTACAATATTTAAAAACATCCCAAAATACATTTTAATAACTTCAGAACCCCACGAAAGTCATATCACCAAATAGCTTCGATCTGAGCGCACACTTTGCCAAAATATCATTCAGATCCCTTTGGTGGTTCGGGAATGTCATTCGAATGAAGTTTTGACCAGTCGGCCACGAAGTGATACCCCAAAACAGTTCCACAGAAAACAAGGAAATGACTGGTCGTCTTTCGGGGGTTCTCACACAAACATGGATGAATCTATCCCCTGGCTGTTAGTATAGGAATGCTCCCCCTGTTCGGTAGTTGATGTCTTCCGAACACAGTTCTCCTAACTGTTCGGGAAGTTGCATGGGCAGCGGTACCAGTTTTCCAGGCATTCGTGGGGGTCATGTATCCGAAATGAGTTCCACGCTGTCGACAACCATGTACTGCTACCCTCGTTCGGGAGACAAAATGGCCACCAGTGGCCACACAGGGAAAGCACTTGAACTAAAAAACAATTTGTGCTTAACAGCCATGAATGTTCGGTGGTTATGAAGGTTTGAACAAGGGGCCACACAGCGCTTGGGTTCGGTAAACGACCGTGGCATATGGACAGCGGAACAAAAAGGGGAATAAAAGTATATTGGAGTTCTTCATTCTGCTACATTTTTGTCCTCAGCAAGTGAAATGCATGCTTGATGGGGTTGAGATCAGGTGATTAACTCGACCATTGCAGAATATTCCACTTATTTCCCGAAAAAAAATCCTGGGTTCCTTTCACAGTATGTTCTGCATCATTGTCTGTCTGTAAAGTGAAGTGACGTCCAATCAACTTTACTGACTTTGACTGAATCTGCCTGCATACACTTCACAGTTCATCCAACTGCTTCTGTCTTCTGTCACATCATCAATAAACACTAGTGACCCAGTGCGAATGGAAGTCATGTATGCTGTCATCACACTGCTTTTACCGTGTTTTACAGATGATGTGGTATGCTTTGGATCATGAGCCATTCTAAGCCTTCTCTATACTTTTTTCTTCCCATCATTCTGGTATAGGTTGATCGTAGTTTCATCTGTCTTAAATATACATAGAATTGTTTTTTTGGATCATTCAAAAATGAATTGAATATATTTAATTAGTTCATTATATATCTTGTGAGTAGGATACCTAACTTATTTTTTATATGGTCAACCATTTGTTTAAACTGTACCATTGGATGTTTTTATTTTTGTCGTTCCATATCGCACTTATCTTGGAGAGATACCATCACCACTGCAAAAAATATATATAATGAGATAATGGAGATTGTACAATCCATGCTATATACAGCAGAGTTCTTAGTAGCTCTTTAAAGTGTGAGTGCGCCTTCAATATGTGTTTTGCTGTTTATAATAACTAAAATATGTTTTATGCTGTGTTATGGATAAAAATTATAATCCAAAGATATGTTTAGGGGAACCCAAATTGTTAGTTCGAGCGCTCGGAGAAGGAAACTGAGACACATGGAGATTGTATTTTAAAAGATGCTTCTAGCTTTAATTGGGGGCAATTTGTTTTATACAGTGGGGGATATGTGCTTACCTGCAAAACATATTTTCTGTTTTTTAAACAGTTATAGGAAAGGAATGAAAGAAGAGACATATTTCTAAATGTCACAAGATAAGCAGTCTACAAGATGTGCTCCGGTGGGGGCCAGTTTTTACGGGAAAGAAGAACTAATAGAGGACAAAGTTCATTTAAACTTAAAACATACATTTTATTACATACTGAACCGAAAATGACATCTGTAGCTTGAGCCTTGGAATCAAGGTGCATTCCTTTACACCAGGGGTTCTCAACGTTAGTCCTCAGGACCCCCTACCAGTCCATGGTTTAGGGATTACCTGGGTGTGTTTCAGGTGTTTAGAAAAATAAATAAAAAACACCTTAGAGTCTAAGGTGTTTTTTTCCCCTTTTTCTAAACACCTGAGACACACCCAGGTAATCCCCAAATCCTGGACTGGTAGGGGGTCCTGAGGACTGGGTTGAGAACCCCTGCTTTACACACTGTGGTATATTTCCTATGTTTATTTTTTAGATATTCAGCACTTCATAATGAAAGGCTTCCTGTGACATATGTATGTATAGAACAAACTACTCTAAGAAAAAGAAAATACTTAAGGGTTAAAGATATTTTTGGCACAGTTTATTAATTTTGTATTGGGTTTTTGCTTGTATTGTATGTCAAAAGGTTTGTGAATCCTTGTTTAGATTCACTGCTGCCTCACCATAATAATAATCTATTTCCATTATATATAATGTGTATTCTTCTACTTCATAAAGTAAGAGTAGGAAGAATAAATTATTGAACATAAACTAATAATTAAAAACTCTCTAGTGTGTTAGATAAGTTACCAAATTAATACACAAATAAAGTATAATAAGTCCTTAATAAATATGACTAAATGTGACTTCTCTAATATGCCACACGAGGTTGCTGCGGTAACACATTCAGTCCTTATACTCCATCAAAATTCTGTGTACTTAGAAAAAGGTCACTGTGGTTCAATATTCAATTAGCCTTCACAGATTTAGTTTGATGCACTTTTGACAGTGAAACAGCAGGGATTCCTATACATCGTCCTGGAATAATATCCCTCATATTTAAAGCGGCACTGAACTTACCTTTCTATAATTTGTTCTTCATTTCTTCCTGTCTGCTCTAGTTTTCTATAAAATTTTCCATATTTGTTTTATGGAGGTTACCTACGCCTGACCATCTCTGACCAGCGGAGTAGCAAAGTGTGCTTCATTTCCGGTGGTCAGAGCAATTTCCCCACAATTCTTACCTTTCCACCGTGTTCCTGCAAAGCCTCCTTTCATTTTTCCTGAATGTCCTGTTATTTAGACAGAATGCCGGTGAAACTACAGAATTGCATCCTAACAGAATTAGAACAGTTTCTCCATTCGTGTTAGGATGCAATTCGGGACTTTGTTCAGATAGGAATTTCATTCGAATGAATGAATCTCTGCTCTTTTCCCAGACTCCCCAGCGGGGAGACATCATTAGGAGAGGCTGTCCGACTTCACTGACTGCAGGCTGAAGGGAGAGAGGTGAGTTTAGAAATCTGAGTCCCCAGCCAGAGGAAGGGGATTCCGATTTGTGCTACCCCCTGCTCTGGCAGCCGCTTGTGCCAGCCCTGGGTCCTGCAACGGGAACGGGAACGGCGTTCCTGCTGTGGAAAAAGTGCCCTGCATACACCACCCACTGCATCAAATTGGTCTGCATGGCTGTCGTCCCAGAAGGAAGCCTCTTCTAAAGATGATGCAGAAGAAAGCCTGCAAACAGTTTGCTGAAGACAAGCAGACTAAGGACATGAATTACTGGAACCAAGATAAACTTCGTTGGTTCAGATAGTGTCACGCCTGTGTGGCGGCAACCAGGTGAGGAGTACAAAGACAAGTGTGTCTTGCTTACAGTCAAGCATGGTGGTGGGAGAGTTCTGCATGAGTTCTGCCGGCACTCGGGAGCTACAGTTCATTGATGGAATCATGAATGCTAACATGTACTGTGACATACTGAAGCAGAGCATGATCCCCTCCCTTTGGAGACTGGGCCGCAGAGCAGTATTCCAACATGCTAATGATCCCAAACACACCTCCAAGACGACCACTGGCTTGCTAAAGAAGCTGAAGATAAAGGTGATGGACTGGCTAAGCACGTCTACTACCTAAACCCTATTGAGCATCTGTGGGGCATCCTCAAATGGAAGGTGGGGGAGCACAAGTTCTCTAACATCCATGTCGTCATGGAGGAGTGGAAGAGGACTCCAGTGGCAACCTGTGAACCTCTGGTGAACTCCATGCCCGTGAGGGTTAAGGCAGTGCTGGAAAATAATGGTGGCCACACATAATATTGACACTTTGGGCCCAATTTGGACATTTCCAATTAGGGGTGTACTCACTTTTGTTGCAAACGGTTTAGACATTAATGGCTGTGTGTTGAGTTATTTTGAGGGGACAGCAAATTTACACTGTTATACAGGCTTCACACTTACTACTTTACATTGTAGCAGAGTGTCATTTCTTCAGTGTTGTCACATGAAAAGATATAATAAAATATTTACAAAAATGTGAGGGGTGTACTCACTTTTGTGAGAAACTGTAGATAATTCACTCTGGGAGTCAATAAGCGTTTCTGAAAAGATGGTTTTTTTTATAGGGAGTTCCTAAACAATTTAAGACTAGGGGAGAGTATGATGGGGTAGGCAGGCTGTTCCAAAGGAAGAGAGCTACACACGAGAAGTTCTGGAAGCACAAGTTAGCAGTAATGTGCGAGCAGCAGACAGAAGAAGGTCACCGACAGAGCGAAGAGACAGAGAAGGTGCATATCTATGAATCAGTGAAGAAATGTAACATGGGGCTAGAGCAGTATGAAGAGAGAACAGGGGGAAGAAGGGGACCAAGAACAGATCCTTTTGGGACTCCAACCGAGACAGGATGAGAGGAGGAGGTTTCATTGCAAAAGGAGAAACAGAATGAACGTTGGGAGAGATAGGAATAGAACCACAAGAGGACAGTGTCACAGAGACCGAGGGATTGAAGAGTTTGGAGAAGGAGGACATGATTAACAGTGTCAAAGGTGGCAGAGAGGTCAAGGAGAATTAATATGGAGTAGTGGCCTTTGGATTTAGCTGTGATTAGGTAATTTGTAACTTTAATAAAACCAGTCTAAGTAGAGTGGAGGGGGCGGAAGCCAGATTGAAGAGGATCAAGGATTGAGTTGGAATTTAGGAAGTGCGTCATACGAGTAAAGACAAGTCTTTCTAGAAGCTTTGAGGAAAAAGGAAGCAGGGATATGGGACCATAGTTGGAAGGGGAAGACAGGTCTAAGGAAGGATTTTTTTTATGGGTACGACAGAAGCATGCTTAAGGGGAGCAGGGACAACACTAGATGAAAGAGAGCAGTTGAGTATGTGTGTTAAGTAGTCGTGTATTTAGGATTTGTGCTGCCCTACACAGGACGGGGCTCGGGAACACACCCTCCCCCCTAATTTAAATGTTCCCCACCCCTTCCTGTCAAGTCCGCACTTTGACTGACAGACGTTCACTCACTGACAGACGCACACTCACTGACAGACACACACTCTCATATACACTGACAAACAATGAGATACACACACTATTACATGGGACACACACTGACAGATGCACACTCTCAATGACAGACACACACTCTCACTGACAGACGCACGCACTCACTGACCGACACATACACACTCACTGACCGACACACACACACATTTACTCACATAGACACACACACTTACAGACACACACACACACACATTCACTTACAGACACACACACATACACACTTCTCCCAACACTCACAAATTATTATTTTTTAAATTTTATTTTAAATCCACCCAGCTTCCCCAGGAGAGCTGGAGTGGATTGCTTACCTGTCCAGTAGGGCTGCTGGTCGGGCAGGCAGGGGGCAGACAGGCTGAGTAAGCTCCTGGCTTTATTAAAGGACCACTATAGGCATCCAGACCACTTCAGCTTAATGAGCTTCAGAGAAACTGCTATGTTTCTAAATGGGTTAATCCAGCCTCTAGTGGCTGTCTCTTGACAGCCGCTAGAGGCGCTTGCGTGCTTCTCACTGTGATTTTCACAGTGAGAAGACGCCAGCGTCCATAGGAAAGCATTGTAAATGCTTTCCTATGAGACTGGCTGAATGCGCGTGCAGCTCCTGCCGCGCATGCGCATTTAGCCGAAGAGGAGGAGAGGAGGCGGAGAGAAGGAGGAGAGCTCCCTGCCCTGCGCTGGAGAAAGAGGTAAGTTTAACCCCAGAGCCCGGCGGGAGGGGGACCCTGAGGGTGGGGGCACCCTCAGGGCACTATAGTGCCAGGAAAACGAGTATGTTTTCCTGGCACTATATTGGTCCTTTAAGCGGCGCGGAAGGAGCTGAGCATGAAGAGCTCAGGTGAGTATGCTCCCTCGCTGCCTGCTGTCCGCGTCAGGGGGGCTCAAGAGCGGCCAGCCGGCCAGCTCTTGAGCCCCCCAGGACACGAGGCAAACAAGGGATCTGCTTTTTTTGCTGCCCCCTGCAAAGTGCCGCACAAGGCAGATGCCTTGTTTGCCTCGCTGAAGACACGCCCCTGGTGTTAAGGATGGTACAAGACAATGAGAGAGAGATCTGATAAGATGGGAAGGTACTGGATCAAGTAGACAGGTGGTGGGACCAGAGGAGAGAAGCGCAGCCACCTCCTGTTCTGTAGCTGTGGAGAAGGCCTGTAGGGTATTGCCAGCTACATGTGTGGGAGTATTAGCCCACTGTGATAGGCCAAGAAAGGAGGTAATAGAAAGGAGTTTGGAAGCTACTGAGGTCAATGGTAGTTTAATAGGAATGTTGAAATCCCAGAGAATTAGGGAAATGAAGTAAGTAGGGAAGCCAAGCAGAGAAATGGTCAAGGAACAGACAAGGGGAACCAGGGGGCAATAGATAAAAGCTACATTAGCAGATATGGGTTTGAACAGACAAACTGAGTGAATTTCAATGGTGGATAAAAATAGGGAAGGGGGATAGAGGTTTAAATGAGCAGTGGTGTCGAAGCAGAAATCTACACCACCACTCATACTGTCAGACTGTCTTGGATTGTGGGTAAAGTGAAGACCACTGTGGCAAACCTAGCCACTTACAGAATGTCCTTGTATATATCTTGCTATTACTGCATTGCTATTCCCATCTGTGGCCAAACCAACCACTTAAAGTGTAACCCCCCCCTGAATGTGATATGATGTAAAGTGTATTCCTGTGTACTGCTTGGTATCTCCTAAGGCAGGAGATGGTTATCTGTAACCCAACCCCCTCCTGCCTGGGACTAAAGGAAGTGTATGGTGTGGAATGCAGACCCCCCTGCGGAGGTCTGTGTTTAAAGGAAACTGTAATCATTAAAGAGTGTGACTCAGCCTGGTGAGATGCCAGTGTTTTAACCTCCAAGCTATGTGTCGTCTAGTTCTTAGGAGAAAAGGATTGTAACTACGCTACCTGCATTTTACCTACATTTTACCTGCTTCATCCTGTCTACCAGCGAAGATACAGTGGATAATACCACTACTCCGCTACAATTGGTGGCAAGCGACGGGATCCAACCTTACAGCCGAAAAGCGTGGTTCGTGCAAATTGAAACTGCCGAACAGGAAAAGGGAATGGCAACAAAAGAACCGAAAGCAGAAGTGAATGGAGACGGATTATGCTACATTAAAACGGCAGACGTTAAAGGAACTGCTGGAAGCTAGATGTAAAATAGCCAGCAACAAATCTAAAGCTGTACTTATTGCCGAACTGATTGAGGGAGACAGAGCTCGCAACGTTACACCTCCACCAGCCATGGAAGAGACCCTTTACCAGAGGGAAATCAGGACCAGGATGGAATTTTTACCCCAGCCTGTAACACTGGAAATGCTGACTGTACTGATGGCGGATATGCAGGAGTCTGTGATGGCACACGGACCGCAGAACCCACCCTCCAGGGCAGAATCTATTACTGCTGCAGTCAGCAACCAGGTAAAACCTAAAATTCCTTACCATGCGTTTAAAATGTTTTGCAAAGATAAGGACGAAATTGATGGATACTTACAAGACTTTGAAAGGCTATGTGATTTACATCATTTGGAGCAGGCAGTATGGGTACCGTTATTAGCAGGCAAACTGTCAGGTCGGGCAGCAGAAGCCTATCGGGCTGTACCCAGGGAAGACAGCAAAGATTATGCCAGGGTGAAACAGGCTATACTGGACCGTTACGCCATTACCCCAGAGGCATACCGGCGCAAGTTTCGCGGAATGCGCAAACCCGAGAGACTCCCACGCTGAGTGGGCACACAAACTAGATCAAGCCTCCCAGGGGTGGATACAAGCCAGTCGAGCTACCACTATGGAGGAGTTAAGACAGTTGATGTTGCTAGAACAGTTTTTTAATGGTCTGTCCCCCGAGGCACAAGAATGTGTGAGAGACCGAAAACCCCCCACCCTAACCGAAGCAGCACGACTAGTGGATCAACATTATGACGCCAGAAGACATCACGGTAACCTGAGCAGGGGATACCCTCGCCCCGCCACTGCACCTCCTACAGCCACCCCTACAGCACACACAGCAACCCCGTTCCGACCAAACACGGTGGCCTACACTCTACCATCCAGATATAATTGCAGGGCTAATATCCAGTGCCATGCGTGTAAGCAATGGGGCCACATGGCGAGAGAGTGCACCCAGAATCGGAGCCGGCAAGCATGGAACCAAGTGCGGCCAAACCCAGCACCCAGAGCAGCCGCCCACCACTACCAAGCGGAACCCACAGGGCCGGATTAAGAGCACAGTGGGCCTGGTGCTGACAATTATGATGGGCCTAATTACGGAATCTTATCGACCAAAAACACTAAAACAATCATACCTCCCAAGCGTCATGTATCTGATGGAGATGGTGCTGGAGGGAAACTCATAGGATGCAGCTATAAGAAAACACATACTCTGTGCTAATCTTTCTCTAATTTATGCTTTCATCTTTCAAGTAAATCCATACCCCCTAACAGCAGTGTCCAGTGAAGCAGGAAGTCAATGGGCGGGGTAAAAGGGTGGGCCACTGACGCGAATCATGTGACCAGACCTGCCAAAAGGGGTGAACATGCCCAAAAAGGGGGCATGTTTGTCTAAAGAATTGGAAGGTCAGCCTGGCATGAATGAATGTCAGGCTGCTTGCCAATCCTGCAGGCTGTCCAAATAAGGGCATACTATGCAGGCAGCACCTTGAGCTTGACATAAATGCATCTAATGATGCGCTCACTCCATTCTTTCTAAGGACTGTCCCCTAGCACTTGCTGGTCCATTTGTCTCCTTACCTTCTTACTAGCAGGCAGATGCTCCTGGTATATAGTCTGAGACAGAGAAAAGGTGTCTGTAGTGAGTGTAGAAGAAAGGGGACATGCCACAGTGTTAGAGAGACCAACATCTGCATTACCTAAACTAATTTTAATGTCAGCCTGTGCACACAAGTTTTGTTCCCATACATCCCTCTTAAGCTTCCAAACTTAAAGGGACACTATAGTCACCAGAACAATTACAGCTTATTGTATTTGTTCTGGCAAGTAGAATCATTCCATTCAGGCTTTTTGCAGTAAACACTGTCTTTTCAGAGAAAATAACTCCACTGGCCTCTCCTTAGATGGCTGTTAGAGGTGCTTCTTGGGGCAGTACTGCATAGTGTGCAGCACTGACATTCAGTGTCTCCACCCTCTGCATTCAGACACTGAACTTTCCTCATACAGGGAGTGCAGAATTATTAGGCAAATGAGTATTTTGACCACATCATCCTCTTTATGCATGTTGTCTTACTCCAAGCTGTATAGGCTCGAAAGCCTACTACCAATTAAGCATATTAGGTGATGTGCATCTCTGTAATGAGAAGGGGTGTGGTCTAATGACATCAACACCCTATATCAGGTGTGCATAATTATTAGGCAACTTCCTTTCCTTTGGCAAAATGGGTCAAAAGAAGGACTTGACAGGCTCAGAAAAGTCAAAAATAGTGAGATATCTTGCAGAGGGATGCAGCACTCTTAAAATTGCAAAGCTTCTGAAGCGTGATCATCGAACAATCAAGCGTTTCATTCAAAATAGTCAACAGGGTCGCAAGAAGCGTGTGGAAAAACCAAGGAGCAAAATAACTGCCCATGAACTGAGAAAAGTCAAGCGTGCAGCTGCCACGATGCCACTTGCCACCAGTTTGGCCATATTTCAGAGCTGCAACATCACTGGAGTGCCCAAAAGCACAAGGTGTGCAATACTCAGAGACATGGCCAAGGTAAGAAAGGCTGAAAGACGACCACCACTGAACAAGACACACAAGCTGAAACGTCAAGACTGGGCCAAGAAATATCTCAAGACTGATTTTTCTAAGGTTTTATGGACTGATGAAATGAGAGTGAGTCTTGATGGGCCAGATGGATGGGCCCGTGGCTGGATTGGTAAAGGGCAGAGAGCTCCAGTCCGACTCAGACGCCAGCAAGGTGGAGGTGGAGTACTGGTTTGGGCTGGTATCATCAAAGATGAGCTTGTGGGGCCTTTTCGGGTTGAGGATGGAGTCAAGCTCAACTCCCAGTCCTACTGCCAGTTCCTGGAAGACACCTTCTTCAAGCAGTGGTACAGGAAGAAGTCTGCATCCTTCAAGAAAAACATGATGTTCATGCAGGACAATGCTCCATCACACGCGTCCAAGTACTCCACAGCATGGCTGGCAAGAAAGGGTATAAAAGAAGAAAATCTAATGACATGGCCTCCTTGTTCACCTGATCTGAACCCCATTGAGAACCTGTGGTCCATCATCAAATGTGAGATTTACAAGGAGGGAAAACAGTACACCTCTCTGAACAGTGTCTGGGAGGCTGTGGTTGCTGCTGCACGCAATGTTGATGGTGAACAGAACAAAACACTGACAGAATCCATGGATGGCAGGCTTTTGAGTGTCCTTGCAAAGAAAGGTGGCTATATTGGTCACTGATTTGTTTTTATTTTGTTTTTGAATGTCAGAAATGTATATTTGTGAATGTTGAGATGTTATATTGGTTTCACTGGTAATAATAAATAATTGAAATGGGTATATATTTGTTTTTTGTTAAGTTGCCTAATAATTATGCACAGTAATAGTCACCTGCACACACAGATATCCCCCTAACATAGCTAAAACTAAAAACAAACTAAAAACTACTTCCAAAAATATTCAGCTTTGATATTAATGGGTTTTTTTGGGTTCATTGAGAACATGGTTGTTGTTCAATAATAAAATTAATCCTCAAAAATACAACTTGCCTAATAATTCTGCACTCCCTGTAGAGATGCATTGATTCAATTTATCTTTATGAGGAGATGCTGATTGGCCAGGGCTATGTTGGACTTGTGCTGGCTCTGCCCCTGATCTGCCTAGTTGACAGTCTCAGCCAATCCTTTGGGGAAGTATTGTAATTTGTAAATCACAAGGAGTGACATCAGAGAAAATTCTGTCAAATCACCAACAAACTACTCACTGTTTGATTCTGCTGTATAGATGGATTGCTCCCAGTGTCTCCCTGTCTGTCCTAGTGTCTCAGTGTCCCCTAGTGTCTCAGTGTCCCCATATGTCCCCAAGTGTCTCAGTGTCCCCTAGTGTCTCAGTGTCCCCATGTTTTCCAGTGTCCCCAAGTGTCTGTGTTCCCAGGTCTCCCAGTGTCTGTGTCCTAGTGTCTCAGTGTCCCCTAGTGTATGTGTCATCATGTGTTCCCTAGTGTCTCAGTATCCCCATGTGTCCCCTAGTGTCTGTGTCCCCATGTGTCCCCTACTGTCTGTGTCCCCATGTGTCCCTGCTGCCTTTCCCCCATCCCTCACTTACCAGAGCTGTAGAGCTGCTGTCTGGACTGTCTGCGCTGTGTAGCTGCTCCCCCAGTGATCAGTAAGTAGTAGAGAGAGGCAGGGATATTCTGTAACTTCCTATACCTGCCTCTCTCCACACACAGTGACCCCTATTGGCCGGTGCTGGTATTGCAGAGTAATTTCCATTCATTCTGAGAAAATTACCTGCATTTGTATTGCTGGTATTACTGCAATACCGGCACGGCCAGGCAGTCTCAAATACCGTCTGTGCCATTAAAATACCAGTCAGGTGGCAAACCTAAGAGTAGTGTGTAAAAAAAAATGGGCCTATTCCATGGGCATGGGCCTGGAGCTGCAGCTCCATCAGCCCCTATGTTAATCCGGCCCTGGGAACCCACCACCCAGGAGATGCTCTTTAATCAAACAGAGGAACCACTGGGGATACTACATGAGGTGATGTCCGTACAAGCCACAGACAACAGGCAGCATCACCGGCAGCTGGTAACGCTAGAAGGGAAAGAGGTACAAGGGCTTCGAGATTCGGGGGCCACTCTGACATTGGTCGCCCTGCATTTGGTTCCCGGCTCAGCCCACACTGGAGGATCCGTAGCCGCACGAGTAGCAGGGGGAGCCGTATACAGATTGCCCACTGCGAAAGTACATTTGAATTGGGGTGTTGGGGAAGGGATGGTCGAGGTGGGCCTGATGCAGAAGCTACCTGCGGATATTGTACTTGGGAATGATTTGGGCCAGATGACCTCTGCTATTATACCTCAGGTTCCCCACCAGGAAGCACATCCAGTGACCACCCGGCAGCAGGCTCGCACCACGGTTCCATCAGCACACTCTGAGGCTCAGGTAAGAGACCATGACTCCCCCACGACACGTAGGACCTGGGATACCCCAACTAAATTTGAGGCAGAGGTGAAGTTAGACCCCACCTTGCAGGTTTACCGAGATAGGGTGAGCACCGATCAGGCGTGATTAGAGGGGGAGCGGTATATCTGGGAGAAAGGGTATAGCAGAAAGAGTAATAGGGGGCTCAGTCACAGTAAACACTAAACAGTTAGTGGTTCCCCAAAAGTACAGGCAGGAGTTGCTTAGGATTGCGCATGCTATTCCCTTGTATGGGCATTTGGGAATGACCCGTACCCGCTACCGGCTGACCCACGCCCTTTTCTGGCCAGGGATCTCCAAGGATGTAAGGCACCTCCTGTGACATTTGCCAACGGGTGGGAAAGAGGGGGGATCGCCACAAAGCGAAACTATGCCCCCTACCAATTATTGAGGAGCCATTTAGCAGAGTGGCAGTTGACATAGTGGGACCCTTACCTAAGCCTAGTCCCTCCGGTAAGAGGTATATCCTGACCGTGGTAGACTACGCCACCCGGTACCCCGAGGCCATCGCCCTGTCTAATATTCACGCAGAGACGGTAGCCGAAGCATTGCTAAAAGTCTTTTCCCGGGTAGGATTCCTGCAGGAAATAATATCTGACAGGTGTACCCAGTTCACCGCGGAGGTCACCCAGCAACTGTGGAAGATATGTGGCATTAAGCCAATAGTAAACTCTGCCTATCACCCCCAGTCCAACGGCCTGTGCGAAAGGTTTAATGGTACTCTGACGCAGATGCTCCGTACGTTTGGAGAGGCCCATTAGGACTGGGAGCGATTTCTTCCCCATCTGCTGTTCGCATATAGAGAGGTACCTCAAGAGTCAACGGGATTTTCTTCGTTTGATTTGTTGTTTGGGAGAAGGGTAAGGGGTCCGTTGGACCTAATTAGGGAGCATTGGGAGGGAGAGAGTAGCGCTGATGGGATCCCCATTGTACCATATGTGCTAGAGTTCAGGGACCGCCTGGAGGAATTAACACAGGCCGTACGCACCAATCTCCAGGCGGCCCAGCAACGGCAGCACCGCTGGTATGACAGGGGAGCCAGAGACCGTAGCTTTCAAGTGGGACAGAAGGTTTTGATTTTAAAACCTGTCCACACAGACAAGCTGCGGGCCATCTGGCAAGGCCCATACCAGGTGGTGGAACAGAGATGTGACACCACCTATGTGATTGGCCCCTGCTCAGGGGTAGGGAAGAGACGCATGCTCCACGTGAACATGCTCAAACCCTACTATGAGAGGACAGAGGATGTGGCAGCGATATGCACGCCCACCTCTGAAGATCAGGAAAATCTGCAGCTACCTGACCTATTAGAACAGGACGATCAGACAGAGCCCTCCAAGGGGGTTCAACTGGGGGAGCGGTTAAGCCCTCAAGAGCGAACTCAGGTACAGGAGTTGATAGCGGCGAAAGGCGCCACTTTCTTCAACTTGCCGGGGTACACTCCGCTGGCCACCCACCGAGTTGAAACCCCTGGACAGCTACCGATGCGGCAAACCCGTATCGGATTCCTGAATTCGTCAGAGAGCACATGAGGAAGGAGATTGAGGAGATGTTGCAGTTAGGGGTTATTGAACACTCCGATAGCCCCTGGGCATCGCCGGTAGTCCTGGTACCTAAAAAGGATGGTACAACCCGGTTTTGTGTGGACTACCGGAGGCTAAACGACAAAACGGTGTCTGATGCCTACCCGATGGCCCGGATAGACGAGCTGCTAGATCGGATGGCAAGAGGCCAGTATCTTACCACCATAGATTTATGTAAAGGGTACTGGCAGATTCCACTAGCCGAGGAGGCCATCCCCAATGCGGCGCTCGTCACCCCGTTTGGCCTGTATCCATTTAAGGTTATGCCATTCGAGATGAGGAACGCCCCGGCAACCTTTCAGAGGATGGTGGATCGGCTACTGGATGGGTTCCAGGAGTATGCATGCACATACCTGGACGATATCGCCATATATAGCCAGACCTGGGCAGAGCATTTGCAACACATAGGGGCAGTAATAGACCGTATTGGAGAGGCAGGGTTGACACTGAAGCCTAGCAAGTGTCACATAGGGATGGCTGAAGTACAGTACTTGGGCCACTGGGTAGGAACTGGGCAACAGAAACCTGAGCCAACGAAAATCGAAGCCGTAGCTAAGTGGACCATTCCTATGACCAAGACCCAAGTACTCGCCTTCCTGGGTACCGCAGGGTACTACAGAAAATTTGTGCCCAATTACAGTGCCCTAGCCAAACCCTTGACTGATCTGACTCGTAAGAATCTACCCCGACAGGTCGTCTGGGCCCCAGAATGTGAACAGGCATTCACCCAACTTAAGACGGCTCTGACTAATGCACCTGTAGTCACTGCTCCTGATCCAACTAAACACTTTCTTGTCCACACAGACACTTCAATGTTTGGATTGGGAGCAGTGCTGAGCCAAGTTGGAGCCGATAGCGGAGAACATCCTGTAGCTTATTTAAGCCAGAAGTTGTTACCCCGGGAAGTAAGCTACGCCGCTATAGAAAAAGAATGCCTGGCCGTGGTGTGGGCCCTTAAAAAGTTACAGCCATATCTCTATGGGCAACCCTTTTTCTTTGCTCACAGATCACAACCCGTTGGTGTGGCTAAACCGTGTGGCTGGAGACAACGCCAGGCTGCTGCGCTGGAGTTTGGCGCTGCAGCCTTTTGACTTTACAATCCATTATCGCCCCGGGAAACAAAACGGTAACGCTGACGGGTTATCCAGACAGACTGATTTTGAAAAGTAATCTGTGAGCCCTCCTCCGGACATCCCCAAGCCGATCCGTGGGGATCAGACTGTGTATGCTGGCTTGGTTCTGGGGGAGCATTGTGGCAAACCTAGCCACTTACAGAATGTCCTTGTATATATCTTGCTATTACTGCATTGCTATTCCTATCTGTGGCCAAACCAGCCACTTAAAGTGTAACCCCCCCTGAATGTAATATGATGTAAAGTGTATTCCTGTGTACTGCTTGGTATCTCCTAAGGCAGGAGATGGCTATCTGTAACCCAACCCCCTCCTGCCTGGGACTAAAGGAAGTGTATGGTGTGGAATGCAGACCCCCCTGCGGAGGTCTGTGTTTAAGGGAAACTGTAATCATTAAAGAGTGTGACTCAGCCTGGTGAGATGCCAGTGTTTTAACCTCCAAGCTATGTGTCGTCTAGTTTTTAGGAGAAAAGGATTGTAATTATGCTACCTGCATTTTACCTACATTTTACCTGCTTCATCCTGTCTACCAGTGAAGATACCGTGGCTAATACCACTACTCCGCTACAACCACCAAAGGATAGTGAGGCAAGGGTAGCAGTATCAGAGGTAGACAGCCATGTTTCTGTTTGTTCAAATAGGTTTAGGGAGTGCGAGATAAATAGGTCATGGATGGAAGTTGATTTGATGATGCTGCACACAGAGCGTGCATTCCAGAGGGCAGCTTGATAGGAGGACTTAGAATGAGATTTACATGGAATGGACATCAAATTGTTGTTGTTTCTGGTGTTAGCACAAGGTGGGTTAGTAGAGGAGGGACCAGGGTTTGGAGAGACATCACCAGCTGCCAGGATCAGGAGGATGGAAAGGAAGAGAAGGTGGGAGTAAGATTTAAATGTTTGGGGTGAGAACTTGTATTTAGAAGATTTAGGAGGGGTTTGTGGAGAAAGGTTGTATAGGTATGAGTAAAGTGCATGTGATGAAGACAGAGATGAAGGAAGTAGAGAGGGAGCAATGAAGACGGTGTCAGCAGGAACAGGTAAGTAGAAGGATAGATATATTTTAATAATGAGAGAAGTGAGAGAGAAAGTGAAAAATAGAAGGGAGAACATCATTCTATATAGAAGAGGTGCTGTGTTTCTTAGATATGGAGAATTGAGCTGTTAAAATCAAAGGTAAGGTTAGATGGGTGACGGGTTAAAAGATGTTCATTGTGGGAATTAAGGTAGTTCAGGTGTGGAGAGGTTGATGGACGTGATTGGTTTGTCAGGAAAGCCCCTTTAGTTTGAGCTATCTATAAATGTAACGAGTACCCTGAGGACGGTGGGCAACAATTTTACAGAAATGCTACCTCTGATTATAGCTGTTCTTGCAGTGTTTGGCACTGTGAGTAGCTTTGGAGATGCTATATGGGCTATATGGTCTATATACCGATTGTGGGTGGGGAGCATTGCGGTGGTAAAAACAAATCAAGGAAAAAGCAGATGAGACAGAATTTACATTTAAGGATATGAGGGAATGGTAGAGGTCAGATAGCTGAAAGTCATAAATAGGGAGCATTATAAATTAACAAGGCTTTCAGCTAAAAAACGAACACTAACAAAACAAATGTTTAACAAAACAAGAGTTAAGGATAAAGGGTGCAATAGTCATTGATTAACCAGTAATACTCTAGTTGATGGAGGTAGATAGGAATACAACTGAAAAGAGAAATAAGAAAAATAAGTAGTCCAGGTATTCTTAAGTAGATCATCCAGAAATGCTACCTCTGCTTGTGGTTGTTCCTGTGGGGTTTGGTACTGTGAGTCCTGGGAGTAACTTTGGAGATGCTCAGCTTATGGCTGTCCCTACAGGGTTAGGTACTGTGAGTCCTGTGATAGCTTTGGAAATGCTCTGCTTATGGCTATTCCTGCAGGGTTTGGTACTGTGAGTACTTGGAAATTCTGTATGGGGCCCAGGCTCTGCTTATGGCTATTCCTGCAGGGGGGTAGCTTTGGAAATACTGTGTGGGGCCTAGGCTCTGCTTTTGGCTGTTCCTGCAGGGTATTTCTTCCCCTGCATGTCAAAAAGCTGTCTGCATACATAGTTATTTCATGCAAAAGAAATAGTGGTAAAGTATCTATGTTCAGTGCAACAAAAAAGAAAGTTTTTTTTCTCCCCAGTAACAATGTTGAAACTATGCATCCAGACAGTCAAAATCTAAAGAGAGAAACAAAGTAAAAGAGGAGTAAGAGCTATTCCAATATGTTAAAGGTGTGTTAGAGTCTCTAGAACTATAGCTTAATGTAGTTGTTCTGGTGAGTATAGTCAGTTTCTACATGCTTTTTAAACCCTAGGGAGACCTCCAGTGGCCACTCCTCAGATGGGCACTGGAGGTGCTTTCTGGGCATTGCTGGAGACACTGAACTTTCCTCGTAGAGATGCATTGATTCAATGGTGGTTTTACACTAAATGGTGGTTTTAAAACTATTGGGTCGGGAATACGTTTGTGTTCCTGGCTCTGTAGTGTTCCTTTAAGTACTCAGACTGGGTCCTGGCTAGGCTATCTCATAGACGTTACTGCCTAGATCTCACATGCTCGACAGCCTGGCAGATAAATGCAAAAGATCGTACAAACTGTATGGCAGGAGTGTAGAAGAAAAGTAGATCTAGAAATATTAAAAAACTAATTATAAATCAAAATTAAGTCTCATATGATGTCCACATTTTAGAGCATAATGGATTAGCTGCTCGGGCTGTTCCCTAGTTCAGCTAACTTATGGGGTTTTCTATTGTAACCCTATATATTTGCAAGCCCAGCAGCTATACCCAAATTGCAAGTAGTCTCATATGGAAAAAGGGAGAAGAGACAACTCTAACAAAGTTTCAAAACTCTGCACTCAACGTGCGTTTCACCCTTCTGTCTGGATCATCAGGAGTAATCAAATGGTTGTAGTTCTACAACATCTGGAGATCTACCTTTTTAGCACCCATGTTCTATCTAGGAGATAGCCTAGCTAGGACCCAGCCTGAGCAATTAACATACTTGAATAGCTCTGTTACTTCTGTTTCACAGTTTCTCTCTTTAAGTTTTGACTGTCTGAATACATAGTTTCAACATTGTTACTTAAAAAAAACTTTCTATTTTGTTACAATGTACATAGATACTTTATCACTATTTTTCTTTTGGGTAAAGGCACTCTATGTATGCAGACAGCATTTTGACATACAGGAAAAGAGTAATCATTGTTATAGCAATTTACCATTCCTAACTGAAGTTCATTCACTTAAATATGAGGGATCTGTATTTGAGGATGCTATATAGGGATCCCTGCTGTTTCACTGTCAAAAGTGCATCAAACGAAATCTGTGAAGACTGATTGAATATTGAACCACAGCGACCTCGAGTGGTTCTAAGTCTAAGTACACCTACTTTTGAAGGAGTAAAATGACTGAACGTGGTACCACAGTGACCTTGAGTGGCATATTAGAGAAATCACATTCAGCCGTATTTTTTTAAAGGACCACTATAGGCACCCAGACCACTTCAGCTCAATGAAGTGTTAACCCTGTAGCTGAAATGTTACAATGTTTCACTGAGGGTTAATCCAGCTCTCTCCCTGACCGCCGCTAGAGGCGCTTCCGCGCTTCTCACTGTCAAAATCACAGTGAGAAGACACTAGACGTCCATAGGAAAGCATTGAGAAATGCTTTCCTATGGGCGGTTTGAATGCACATTCGGAGCTGACGTCGGCAGGAGGAGGACAGTTCCCCAGCGCCATGGAGCCCGCCGCTGGAGAAAGGTAGGTGTTTTTTAACCCCTTCAACCTAGCGGGTGGGGGGGACCTAAAGACCCTAGTGGTCCTTTAAGGACTTAAAACTTTATTTGTGTATGAATTTGGTAACTTATCTAGGACTCTCAGCACTCATGTTCATTCATGTATTCTTCCTCCATTTATTTTATGAATAAACACTACATATGCTGAACTAAACTATCAAAGAATACAGATTATATATATTGAATTAAATTATCAAGTTTTTTACTTTTCCAAACAATTTCTACATGGCTGGTATTTTTTTTACTAAAGATATTAAAAGTTACGTTTTAAATATACCATGTTCCTATTTTTTCTAATTTCAACTGTCAGAAGAATGCTGTTCCAGAATTGGGCTGGCTTTTACTGGCAAAGTCTACTCTGGCCTTTGTATTCTTGAGGCTTGTGAATGGTTTCCACCTTATGGTGAACCCTCTGTATTTGCTCTTGTAAAGTTTTCTTTATATGGGAGACTCTTCACTTTGGCTGGATGTTGTGAAGAGGTTTTACCATGGTACCATGGTAAGGATCCTACGATCATCCATCACTGTTGTCTTCTGTGGACATCCAGGCCTTTTTGTGTTGCAGAGCTTACCTGTGTTTTTTTTTTTTTAGAATTGTTGATTTGGCCACTCCTAATGTTCCTGCTATCTCTCTGATGGATTATTTTTTTTGCAGCCTAAGGATTGCCTGTGTCACTTGCAAAGAGAGCTCCTTTGACCACACGTTGTGGGTTCACAGCAACAGATTCCAAATGTGAATGTCACACCTGGCATCAATTCCAGACCTTTTACCTGCCTAATTGATTAAAAAATAACAAAGAAACTGCTTTTGAGTCAGCCAACAGATGCATTTATACCCTACAATTTAAACATTGCCACTGCAGGGACACAACATAAGGTGAAATAACATTGTCTGGATGTCTTTAATGTCCCTTATCCCCTTAGTGATCAGACTGCTTTTCAATTTTCTTACTGTTAAGGACCAGGGCTGTTTTTATGTTTCTGCTGTGTTTGTGTTTAGCTGTAGTTTGCCTCTTACTCATTTACTGTACCCACACATATTATATACCTTTTTTTCTCACCATTAAATGGTCTTTCTGAAGATGCCATTATTTTCATCATATCATATTATTTTCTATAAATGTTTTAATACAATATGATGAAAAAATGTAAAAAAAACACATCTACAACCGCCAAAAAACACCCATGCTAAATAGTTTCTAAATTTTGTCCTGAGTTTAGAAATACTGAATGTTAACATGTTCTTAGCTTTATTTGGAAAGTTATAGGGCTATAAGTAGAAGTAGCATTTTGCTATTTCCAAACAATTTTTTTTCATACTTAATGTAAGTTACATTCTAACACTGATATCTGTCAGGAATCCCTGGCTAATCCTTATATATTTTTTAAAAGAAGACAACCTAAGGTATTAAACTTGGGGTATTTTGACTCTTTTCATGCAACCATTTTACCACCAATTTATGCCAAATATTTTAAAAAATAATAATTGTTGATTTTTTTGACACACATAGCAATTTAAGAATACATGTAATGAGAACTTTAGGGGTGTAACAAATGGAGGAGCCTAACCTGTTGCTATGGGGCTTTGCTAGGCATCAGTTCGGGACATTTGAAGCATTCCCTATACGAATGCTAACTACCGAACACTGAGCCACCCTGCTTCCTAATTATAGGTAATTTACCTCCCTGATCCATCAAGTGCTTTCGCATAGAAAACCCACGAACGCTTTGCGACGCGCCTGGGTGGCCGCCTTTTCGGGACTTACACGTGTTCGCGGCTATCTTAACTCCCGAACAGCGGTGTTTTGCCATCTAGTGTGTGGAACTAAAATCAGACACTCGAGTAGGTGAACACCGCTGAGACTTCCATAGCACCGGGAAATCGTGCTAGAACTACCAAACAGGCCGTTCGGTAGAAAGACTTAACAGCCTATGGGGATTCCGGCGAACGTCGGGTTACTTGCGGATGGCAAGCCGTTCAGGACTTTTTACACACAAACCAAGACTGACCGCAAGGCCAAAATTCATGGAACTGTTTTCGACCACTTTGCCTGTGCGGTCGGTCAAAACTTTCAAGCTCCATATCTCCCGAACCGCTGAACTGAATGAGCTGAATTTTGACTATGTTCGCCCCCCAGAATAGGGGGGGTACATCCAAACTTTGGGGAAAAATCTGTCCTTGTTAATTGTGTTACAGGCTTATCTGATGGGAGGAGATGTGTGGGATGTACCTTATGTTTTATTGGTTGTTTTGTTAATTATGTGGGTGTCTCCCTTGCATGGGCAGAAACATAAAAAGAGAGTGCCTGTCATTAAAAGCCAGTTCTTCTTGACCCTTCAAAACGTAGCCTTGTCTCGTTCTTGAAATGGAATTATTTTAAGAGCTCTACCTGACTCCTGCCTTGGATCCAGTGGATGGGAATAAGTGACTCCATTACTATACAGCAACTTGCCGGGAAGAAAAGGATGTCTCCAATGGCTGATACCATCTTACTACCTGGGTAGTCGTTACAAGGGGTTACTGCCAAAGAACACCCCAATATGTGTTCAGCAACATCTCCTGAGTACAGTGATACCACCCATGTATAGGTGTGTCGGTTTCTCTGGAGGCTAAAATACCTTATTTGGAGGGTGTCACGGTAGTGTACCCCAACATGCAAGATTTAGTCCAAAGAGAGACAAGATAAATAAGATACGTTTTACCGGGCCTTAGAATGGCCGGACTCTACGTAGTACAGGGAAATGACAGAGTCAGGAACGAGCCAAGGTCAAGGGAACAGAGAGACAGCGAAAACAAGAACTTAGCCAAGGACTGGTACACAGGAGTCAGGAAACCGGCAAACAAGACAAAGCAGGGATAAAGAGAAAAACTGAGTCAGGTACAAAGCCAAGGTCAAGCACGAAAAAAAACACTACTGGACGAAACAATCACTAAAGGGAACTGAATCAGAAACCATGATAGGGCAGGGAGCTAAGAGAAAGGTGAGTATAAATACCTTAGAGTTTAACTTGATTGGCCCCTGTCATATCCACGCCTCCAAAACGTGAATGTATGGGGAATGTGGAATGACATGGGCCAATGGGAGACTGTTTTGCATTTCGGCTCCCACTGTCCAGAGCCAGACTGGTCACGTGGCTGCGTCTCGCGGTCAGTGCACGCATTCCGGATCTCCCCATCGGACGAGCCGCGCGCGGCTCATGCAGATGCAGGACCGTGCGCGGCGGGGACAGAGGACCTCGTCCGGCCCCCGGAGAGGGTAAGTACAGCTACAGAGGGTGCGAATTCCAGTTTTCCAACTTGGAATTTTCACAGCAGGTCATCATGCACCCATGTCCTATTTGGGACATTTTTGAAGCCAGCCAATGTAATTTTCCCCCATCAAACCATATATTTTAGAAAAGTAGACAACCCAGGGTATTCAATATAGTTATATAGTTACATAGCTGAAAAGAGACTTGCATCCATCAAGTTCAGCCTTCCTCATATATGTTTTTGCTGTTGATCCAAAAAAAGGCAAAAAAACCTAGTCTGAAGCGCTTCCAATTTTGCAACAAACTAGGAATAAAATCCTACTTGACCCCAAAATAGCAGTCAGATGTCTCCTTGGATCAAGCAGCTATTACCCCACTAATTAGAAATTATATCCCTGTATGTTATGTTTTTTGCAAGTATTTATCCAATTGCAGTTTAACCTCTTAAGGACACATGACATGTGTGACATGTCATGATTCCCTTTTATTCCAGAAGTTTGGTCATTAAGGGGTTAAACATCTGCATCGACTCTGATAAAATCACCTCTTCAGGTAGATAATTCCATATCCTTAGTGCTCTTACTGTAAAAAAAACTTTTCTTTGCCTTAGATGAAATCTTTCTTCCAGCCTAAATGTGTGACCTTGTGTCCTATGTATAGCCCTGTTTATGAATAGATTTCCAGATAATGGTTTGTACTGTCCCCAAATATATTTGTATAATGTTATCATATCCCCTCTGAGGCACCATTTTTCCAAACTAAAGAGATTTAAATTTCTTAACCTTTCTTCGTAACTAAAATGCTCTATTCTTTTTATCAATTTTGTAGCTCATCTCTGCACTTTTTCTAGTGCCATGATATTCCTCTTTAGAACAGGTGCCCAAAATTACACAGCATATTCAACGTGTGGTCTCACCAGTGATTTATAAAGAGTCAAAATTATATTTTCATCCCGAGAATTGATGCCCCTATTTATACATGACAAAACCTTACTGGCCTTAACAACTGCAGATTGGCATTGCATATTGCTGCCTAATTTGTTGTCTATAACAATTCCCAAATCCTTCTCGTGTGTAGTTATCCCTAATTCACTACCATATAGGGTGTAAGTTGCTTGTGCATTCTTGGACCTGAAGTGCATGACTTTGCATTTCTCTACGTTCAATTTCATCTGCCATTTTATTGCCCAATCACCCAATCAATCCAAATCCCTCTGCAGCAAAGCAATATCCTGCTCACATTTTATTACTTTACAAAGTTTTGTGTAACATTGTGTAACAGAGTAACATTGTAACATTAAAACTGCAACATGGCTGCAAACACTGAAATATGGGGTATGTCCAATCTTTTTTAGTAGTCGCTTAGCAAGGGAGCACTGAGATCATCCTGTTCAGCTCCCTCGCGCGCCGCTTACTGATGCCAGAGCCGGAATATGACGTCATATTCCGGCTCCGGCATCAGTACGCGTTGCGCGAGGGAGCTGGGCAGAGAGTGCCCGGTGACACATAGAATGAAATTATATATATACACTGGCGTGCATACCGGGTCGCAGGGCGGCCGGGCCCCCTGGTGGGCCGGGCCTGGTCGCAGCCGCGACCCCGGGAAGTACGCCATTGTATATATATAATTTCATTCTATGTGTATTTTGATATAAATGTATATATATTAATATCAAAATACAGTTAAAATAAAATATATATAGAATTTTTTAAAATTATGTTGAAATTTTTACATTAATTAATTAATTATTATTTATTTTTTATAATGATGGCTTCCGATGGTCTGCCTCACTGTCGGGCGCCAGATGGGGCAACCCGGAAGTGATCGCTCCAGGGAGCGATCACCCGGCGGCCCGGCAGTAAGGGGTGTATTGCAGGATGCCTCAACATTGAGGCATCGCTGCAATATTGTTAAAGCAGCTGGAAGCGATCATGCCGTTTTTTGTCGGACGTACCTGATACGTCCAAGGTCGGGAAGGGGTTAAATACGTGATGGAATTGAATTTTCTCAGCTCGTGATATAACCATGTTTATGCGATAGTCCCTTTCTTTGTTTTATGCTTTGCTAACATTTCAAGGAGATTGCTCACACATTCTGTTTTTCCCAGCAAACTAATTTTTGGCTACACAGCAAATAACTGAGAAATCATGAGCTTCTAACAGAGATTAAATAATGTCAGTTAAAGAATGATGTATAAACAAAATGAGTAATTCCACACTCTTACTGGATCCTGGTGCAACCAGACCTGGGTTAGACAATAATGGGCTGGATTTATGGTCCCCAAAATGTAGAACTTTGAAAATGCGTTATCCCCTTAAGGACACAGTTTCAGAAGCTGGACATACTCTTAACCCCTTTAGAACACATGACATGTGTGACATGTCATGATTCCCTTTTATTCCAGAAGTTTGGTCCTTAAGGGGTTAAAGGCACAAGCATTTTTGCATTTTTTGCTGTTTGTGTTCAACTGCAATTTGCATCTCTCTCATTTATTGTACCAACACATATTATATACAACAAAAAAGGCTTTAATTTGATGTGACATATACATATATAAATTCTCATTTATTACAAAAAAATGCAAAATAATGATGAAAAAAAATGCAAAATAATGGTAAAAAAATGCTTCCCCCCTCCAAGTTTTGGCAATAATAACATGTGCATAATATGTGCAACTTAGGAAAAGTAATTCAAAATCAATTCATTTATGTGTCTTGATTTACAAAGTATTTAATAAGTGTAGGATTTCAGTTTATTTTGAAAGTTACAGGTCACAAACTACAAGGTCTAAAAGGTCTAAAATAAAATTTCAATGTGAAACAATTTTAGAAGTTGGTATGTTTGTCTTGGAAGTTTAATACCCATTACAGAAAACAAAATTGCCACACAAAAGTATATATAATTATATAACGTTTTGTAAGGCTAGTGTGTGCTATCCCTTATTATGTTCAGCTACATTTGCTGTGTACAACGATACCCCCATTGTATATCTTTGCCACTATTCTGTGAAGCTACAATGCCATATAGGAGACCATGCTATTTCAGTTTCTATAGTTGGAATTTTCATAGATGGTCATATGTCTGATTTTGTGGCATTATAGCCATTTGACTGTTCAAATAACACCACGAAGGCCTTCCATTTGAGAAAGCAGACACTCCAGGGTATCTTATTAGGCATATACACTGCTCAAAAAAATAAAGGGAACACTTAAACAACACAACGTAACTCCAAGTCAATCACACTACTGTGAAATCAAACGGTCCACTTAGGAAGCAACACTGAGTGACAATCAATTTCACATGCTGTTGTGCAAATGGGATAGACAACAGGTGGAAATTATAGGCAATTAGCAAGGCACCCCCAATAAAGGAGTGGTTCTGCAGGTAGTGACCACAGACCACTTCTCAGTTCCTATGCTTCCTGGCTGATGTTTTGGTCACTTTTGAATGCTGGCGGTGCTTTCACTCTAGTGGTAGCATGAGACGGAGTTTCCAACCCACACAAGTGGCGCAGGTAGTGCAGCTCATCCAGGATGGCACATCAACGCGAGCTGTGGCAAGAAGGTTTGCTGTGTCTGTCAGCGTAGTGTCCAGAGCATGGAGGCGCTACCAGGAGACAGGCCAGTACATCAGAAGACGTGGAGGAGGCCTTAGGAGGGCAACAACCCAGCAGGAGGAACGCTACCTCCGCCTTTGTGCAAGGAGGAACAGGAGGAGCACTGCCAGAGCCCTGCAAAATTACCTCCAGCAGGCCACAAATGTGCATGTGTCTGCTCAAACGGTCAGAAACAGACTCCATGAGGGTGATATGAGGGCCCGACGATCACAGGTGGGGGTTGTGCTTACAGCCCAACACCGTGCAGGACGGTTGGCATTTTCCAGAGAACAAATTCGCCTCTGGTGCCTTGTGCTCTTTACAGATGAAAGCAGGTTCACACTGAGCACATGTGACAGACGGGACAGAGTCTGGAGACGCCTTGGAGAACGTTCTGCTGCCTGCAACATCCTCCAGCATGACCGGTTTGGCAGTGGGTCAGTAATGGTGTGGGGTGGCATTTCTTTGGGGGGGCTGCACAGCCCTCCATGTGCTCACCAGAGGTAGCCTTACTGCCATTAGGAACAGAGATGAGATCCTCAGATCCCTTCTGAGATCATATGTTGGTGGGGTTGGCCCTGGGTTCCTCCTTATGCAAGACAATGCAAGACCTCATGTGGCTGGAGTGTGTCAGCAATTCCTGCAAGACGAAGGCACTGATGCTATGGACTGGCCTGCCCGTTCCCCAGACCTGAATCCAATTGAGCACATCTGGATTCACTCCATCCACCAACATCACGTTGCAACACAGACTGTCGCGGAGTTGGCAGATGCTTTAGTGCAGGTCTGGGAGGAGATCCCTCATCAGGAAAATGCACAGGCGTTGTAGGGAGGTCATACAGGCACGTGGAGGCCACACACACTACTGAGCCTCATTTTGACTTGTTTTAAGGACATTACATCAAAGTTGGATCAGCTTGCAGTGTGTTTTTCCACTTTAATTTTGAGTGTGACTCCAAATCCAAACCTCCATGGGTTGAAAAATTTGATTTCCATTTTTTTATTTCTGTGTGATTTTGTTGTCAGCACATTCAACTATGTAAAAAACAAAGTATTTCAGAAGAATATTTAATTAATTCAGATCTAGGATGTGTTATTTTTGTGTTCCCTTTATTTTTTGAGCAGTGTATTATACCTTAACTTGCCACCATTTTTTCACCAATGTATTTAAAATTTTGTGGTGAGAAATTTTTTTAATTTTTTTTTTTTTTTTACACACATGTTGCATTTTTGCTGGGTATTTTGTACATTTGATAAGTGCCACTGTCATAAATTCCCCCTAAGTATGCTCAGTTACCTCTTCTGAGTAAAACAATAAGCCCAATGTATGACCTAGACACTATTTTGTGAAGTTACAGTGCTGTGAAAGAGACGTGACAAGTTCAGGTTTTTAAGTGTGAATTTACATGGAGGGTTTTAATGGGTCCGTATTCTATTTTGAAGTATGTTAGCAGGGTGCTTTTTCCAACTTACCCAAAGAGGCATACTATTTCTTAAAGAAAACACCAAAGGTTATTTCAAAAGGCAAATTTTGAACCTTAGCGTGGGATCATTTTTCTGCTAGCTTGTATCAAGTGTAGTGGTAATAAGCATTTTTTTCTGCCTTTTTGACACACACAGTGAATTTGTACTGTATATTTTGCAAACCTTATGTGTGCTACGGCTTTATAATACTTCATGTGTTGCTCAGCTATGTTGTCTGAGTACAGCAATACCCCCGTATGTACCTTTGCCATTTATATGTGGATGTTGAAGGGGGACATTTTAGACACAGCTATTTCAGTTTTTTCAAACCTTGAATTTTTACGCTGTGTCCACACCCCACTTTGGAGTTTTTCTTAGTAGGTTAATTATTCCAGCTACCCCATAAAGGCCTACCATTTCTTAGAGAATCATTTTTCCGCTAGCTAATACCAAGTGTAGTGGTAATAAGCATTTTTTATGCCTTTTTGACACACACAATGAGTTTGTAATATATATTTTGCAAACCGTATGTGTGCTACAGCAGTATAACACATCATATGTTGCTCAGCTATGTCATCTGAGTATAGCAATACCCCAGTATGTACCTTTACCAGGTGTATGACAACGTTGAAGGGGCACATTTGAGACACAGCCATTTAAGTTTGAATTTTTACGCTGGGTCCATGCCACACTTTGGAATTTTTTTAATTGGTTGTGTTCTCCAATTACTTCACAAAGGCATACCATTTCCTAAAGATGACACCCCAGGGTGTTTCAGAAGGCATATTTTAAACCTTAGCGTGGTAATACACATTTTTTTCCCTTTCTAAAACTTTTTTTACTTTTACTTTTAAAAAGTTTTTTAGCGTTTAACAACTTATTTTACTATTTTAAAACTTTGTTTAAACTTTTCAAAAGTTTTTTTTCACTTTTTAATTATTTTTTTTACTGTTAACTAGTGATGTCCCGAATGGTTTCCGAATGATTCGCCACGGACAGCGAACATATGCGGTAAACTTTGACCCTGTACCTCACAGTCAGCAGACACATTCCAGCCAATCAGCAGCAGACCCTCCCTCCAGACCCTCCCACCTCCTGGACAGCATCCATTTTACATTCATTGTGAAGCTGCATTCGTAGTGAGCTGTCCAGGAGGTGGGAGGGTCTGGGAGGGAGGGTCTGCTGCTGATTGGCTGGAATGTGTTTGCAGACTGTGAGGTACAGGGTCAAAGTTTACCGCATATGTTCGCCGTCCGCGGCAAACCGTTCGGCACATCACTACTGTTAACCCCTAACTAGCCTAACGGTAAATCCCCCCATTTCACCACTAACTTCTACCCACCCTAGCTAGATAAATAAATATTTTAGAAATATTTAAGTAACTAACTAAATGAATTTAACCATTGAGGATTAAAAATAAAATAAAAGTTAACCCTCAGGGGTTAAAAGAAAAAATCATAGCAAAGATTTTTTTTTGCTATCAATGCCATAAGAAAGCATTGAAAATCTTTTTCAATGCTTTCCTACGGGGAGACCTAATGCGTGTGCGCGGCATTACAGCGCATGCGCATTAGGTTTCCTCAGCCGGCGGGCGGGATCAGTCTTGCCCATTGACTGACGTAATTACTGGGAGGAGCGACGCCGACCCGAAACCACCGCCGAGGGACATTGGCGGGGTCTCAGGTAAGTGACTGAAGGGGTTTTCACCCCTTCAGCTACCTGGGATGGGAGGTGGGAGGGAGAGGGGACCTGCAGTGCCAGGAAAACGGATTGTTTTCCTGGCACTGGAGTTTCCCTTTAAGCTCACGATTGCCGCAATTGTGGCAATCTGGGGTTAATTTTAGTTTTGCACGGAAATTTTCTGTCCTGCGTCCTTAAGGAGTTAACTTTTGATTGGTACAATGTTACAATACGCCCCTAGACATGAATACACTTTATTATGTTGCTATGCATTCAAATCTTGGGCAGTTCTTTATGAACCGGTGTGATTTCCATTCATTTGTGGCTCCCCAAGCGCTGCAATCAATAAGGGTTCAGGTTAAAGCACAGCTCTAAATTGAGGTCCATGGCATTCTGGTGTATCGTATTCGAGGGTATTCACCACTGAAAATTATTTTCTTACAATACACCTCTAGTAAAATTTGGTCATGCACTGCAGAAACTCATAGCAAGCTTGTTTGTGAGCACAGCACATTAGGTCCCCAATGCCTTTCTATGGGGAGCATTGGATTGGCCATTACTGACCAATGACATCGTGAGAGGCGAAATGGTGAGCAGCGCCGATAGAGCCTCGGCACAGCTAAAAGGTTAGTAAATGTTTTTTGTTTTTGTTTTTTTTTACTGGAAATAGGGGAAGGACTTGCATACAACTAGGGACAGGGCACTATAGTGTTAGGAATACAGTTTCAGGTCAAAACTGCAAGCCTAAAACATTCACTCAGTCAGATATATTTTCGTTTCAGCCTTAATAAATTCTAATTTATTTAGTGAATAACCCTGAATATCACACGGTCATCTGTTGCCTTCTCCAGCTACATTAACCGTAGCAGAATATCTACCAACATAAAAAAAAAACAAAAAAAAAAAACCAGTTCATAATTCGGGGGATTTGTAGCTTCACTTTAGTTAGGTCAGTTATAAAACTATTTACTGAAATGTACGTGGCAATCACATCATGCCCAGTTTCTTAAATGAAATAATACAAGTGTGAAACATACTATTTTAATGTTTATAGCTCCGTAAACGTCACACCTTTAACAATATAGAAATATACATATTCCCTTCAGCTACTCTATGACGCACTCCCTTAGTTAAGATGGCCGCTTTGCGCTTCCATACCCTCTGTCGCGGGTGCAGCACAGAAAGTGACGCCATAGGGCATTCTGACGGGTAGGGAAATGTGACACCACACCGGATATGGCTGTTGCTTGGTGAGGTGGACCAGGAAGTGAAGTGTGGAGGTACTGACGGGGAGAAATCCCTATTGTGCTCGACATGACTAATGGTGAGAATTTGTGAAATTGACGAGAAGGCGCTTTATTGTAGTATCCTACATGCTCTCATGCACGTTATATATTATTGTAAGATGCTATTGGTCAGGTAACTGCTGCACTTTTACACGTACATAGGTCGACGAGCTCTCATATGTGTGATCTATGTTAATATATGTAATAAGTTGCTTCCACTGTAAAAAAAAAATATCTAAGTCTGCATATGTTTTCTCTCTCTCTCTCCTTAGCATACTCCCTGGACGGGCTCCTGGTCTTTGCTCTGCTCTTTGTTTGCACCTGTGCGTATTTTAGGAAAGTGCCACGTTTGCGCACTTGGCTCCTGTCTGAAAAGAAGGGTGTGTGGGGAGTCTTCTACAAGGGTAAGAACTGATTTCGGGAAGACCAAGCAAGGCAAAAAAAATACAATTCGTTGAAATGGGGATGAACCATAAGTGACTGTCACGTGTGTGTGTGTATATATATCTATAGATGTGTGCATGAATGTGTATGTATCTATCTGTATATAGAGGTGTGTGTGACTTGTGACACATTTTGAATACTAATTTTTATTTTTTTTTCAGTATCAATGAATATAACATTTAGGGTAAGGGCTAGGGTTACAGTTAAAATGTACCGGTCATGGTACAGGACACTGGTTCTTATCCATAAGCATTTATTCCAGTTTATATATTATATGTAAGTCATTATTTCATTTGTTTTGTTTGTTTCTTTGTACATGTTTTGATATCAGGCTTCGTAGGGCATTTAGACCCCTCATTTGTGTTCCTTCGTATACGGTTGGATCTACAGCTATATTTGTTTTCTGGTATATATTTTGTGTATTTAAGTGTTATTAGAGTCTGTGTCCATGCTTGCTGTGCACTCGATACTAATATTTTTTATGGCACAGGACACTAAACATAAAATTTACAATAATAAAATAAATCTATAGATTGTGCTTGGAAGTATTTAGAAAATAAATATTTGTTTTTAAAATACGGTCAATCAGTAGTTTCCAAAGAAGTCATAGGGTTCCCTCTGTTGTAGAGCTACAGAGTGGAAAGGAAGTAAGTATTAAAGGGATGCTCTAAGTTTCAAAACAAAGTGTAGCTTAACCCCTTAAGGACACAGCTTCAGAAGCTTGACTTACGCTTAATGACACAAGCAATTTTTGCATTTTCTTGCTGTTTGTGTTCAACTGCAATTTGCATCTCTCTCATTTATTGCACCGACACATATTATATACTGTTTTTTAAAGGACAGAAAGGGCTTTAATTTGATATAACATATATATATATAAATGCTTACTTATTATAAAAAAAATACAGAAAAATGCAAAAAAAATGAAAAATATTGTTTTTTTTTACAGTTTTTGCAATAATAATGTGTGCATAATTAGTGCAGGTTAAGGAAAGTAATTAAAAATAAATTTATTTATTTGTTCTGATTTACAGAATATATAATGTGTCTGGGATTTAAAGTTTTTTTTGGTAGTTACAGGTCACAAAGCACAAGGAGTAAAATAAAATTTTAATGTGGAGCGATTTTAGAATTTGGTATGTTTGTCTTGTAAGCTTAATAGCCATAAAAGAAAACAAAATTGCCACACAAAAGTATATATTTATATAAAGTAGACATCACGGCTATTTACCTAAGGTTGTTTTGACACTTTCTACGTAGCCATTTCACCGCCAACCTCTGCTAAATATTGGAGTAAAATTGTGTTCTTTTTGGTTTTTTGCACACAAACTTATAACAGAGAAATTCTCGTGTATATTTTGTAAAGTTGGTGTGTGCTATTCCTGTACAAAGTTTTATTTTGTGTTCAGTTACATCTGCTGAGTAAAATGACACCCCATTGTATGTCTTTTGCACTATTTCGTGAAGTTACAGTGCCATACAGGATACCTGTCCTTTTCAGTATTCACAGTAGAATTTTGAGAGATGAATTTAATGAGCCTTAGCTTCCATTTGGGGTATTATAACAGTTTGACTGTTCAAAAAAACCCCACAAAGGCCTACCATTTGTAAAAGTAGACACTCCAGGGTATCTTATAAGGTGCATATTGTGCCTTAACATGCCCCCATTTTTTCACCAATATATGCCAAAGTATGTGGTAAAAAAAAATTTTGTGCATTTTTTACATACGGATTGCATTTTTGCTGGGCGTTTTGTATATTTCATATGTGCCACTAAGTTCAAACCCCCCAAATTATGCTCAGCTAAGTCTTCTGAGTAAAATGACACCCCATATGAATGTCTTTGGCACTATTTCGTGAAGCTACAGTGCCATATAGGAGACCTGTCCTTTACAGTATTCACAGAAGAATTTTGAGAGATGGATTTAATGAGCCTTAGCTTCCATTTGGGGTATTATAACAGTTTGACTGTTCAAAACCCCCCACAAAGGCCTACCATTTGTAAAAGTAGACACTCCAGGGTATCTCATAAGGTGCATATTGTGCCTTAACATACCCCCATTTTTTCACCAATATATGCCAAAGTATGTGGTAAAAAAATTATTTTGTGCATTTTTTACATACGGATTGCATTTTTGCTGGGCGTTTTGTATATTTCATATGTGCCACTAAGTTCAAACCTCCCAAATTATGCTCAGCTAAGTCTTTTGAGTAAAATACACCCCCAATGAATGTCTTTGTCACTATTTTGTGAAGCTACAGTGCCATATAGGAGACCAAGCCATATCCGTTTTTACCAAACTTTGAATTTTGACGCTGGGCCTATGTGCAATTTCCAAGCATCTTCGCAGGTTTTAAATTCAATCTACCCCACAAAGGCCTACCATTTCTTAAAGTAGACACCCCAGGGTGTTTCAAAAGGTATAGTTTGAACCTTAGCGTGGGATCATTTTTCCGCTAGCTTGTACCAGATGTAGTGGTAATAAGCGTTTTTTCTGCCTTTTTGACATACAAAGTGAGTTTGCACAGTATATTTTGCAAACCTTATGTGTGCTACGACTGTATAATACTTCATATGTTGCTCAGCTATGTCGGCTGAGTACAGCAATACCCCCGTATGTACCTTTGCCAGGTATATGTGGATGTTGAAGGGGCGCATTTGAGACGCAGCCATTCAAAGTTAGAAAAAAACTGAAGTTTTACGCTGTGTCCATGTTCCAATTTGGAATAGTTTAGACGGTTGGTTATTGAAACTTCCCCACAAACACATACTATTTATTAAAGAATACACCCTGGGGTAATTCAAAAGGCATATTTTGAACCTTGGCGTGGGATAATTTTTTCTCTAGTTTGTTCCAGGTGTAGTGGTAATGAGCGTTTTTAAAATGTATTTTTTTACTTTTTATAACTTTTTTACTTTTAAAAACTAGTTTTTAAACTTTTGTTTTGCTTATAAATTTTTTTTAAACTTTCCTAAACTTTCTTAAAACTTTTTTACAGATTTAACATTTTTCTAAGCTATTTTTTTTACTGTTAACCCCTAACTAGCAGTACGCAGCACTAACAGTAAATTCCCCATTTTCCCATAACTCCCACCCACCCCAGCTAGCAAAATATATAGTTATAAAATATTTAAATTAATTAATTAATTAAATTGAACCCCTGAGGGTTAAAAAAAATAAAATAAAAGTTAATCCTCTGGGGTTAAAAAAAATTAGATCACAGTATAATACTGTGATCTCTATTTGATCGCTGTAGGCAGTGATCGACTGGCAGGGAAGGGGTTAATTTTTATTTGGACTAGGTAAAGTGTGTTTTTTTGTTTTTATTACTTAAATGTTATTAAAACATTTTTTTAAGCTTAATTTTTAACTTTTTAAAGTTTCTTTTAAAACTTTTTTTTAACGTTAACCCCTAGTTAGCCTAACGCCAAATCCCCCAATTCCCCACTAACTTCCACCTACCCCAGCTATCTAAATATATAATTTAAAAATAATTTAATTAATTAATTTAATTAATTTAACCCCTGAGGGTTAAAAAAAAAAGAATTAACCCTCAGGGGTTAAAAAAAAAATCAGATCATAGTAAAATGTAATCCCTGCCAATTGATCACTGTAGTCAGTGATCAATTGGCAGGGAAGGGGTTAATTTTTTATTAAAATGGGTAAGGGGGGGGACTTTAAATTAACTTTATTTTTTTTTTCCAGCAGGGGGCAGGATCAGCACTGATCCGGCTCCCTGCACTTCACACAGAACCCGGAAGTGCAGGGAGCCGGTAGGTAAGTATACAGAGCACATGTGCTCGCTCCGACTTGTGGTCAGAGCGAGCACATGTGCTGGGCAGCTTGACCGGGTGCTCCCGGTATGCCTCGGAGCACCGTTAACCCCGATAGCGGCGATCCGGGGTTAATTTTACCGCGTGACGGACGAGGTCCGTCACCCGTCGTTAAGGGTCTCCCCTGTGTGACGGACCTCGTCCGTCACCCGTCCTGAAGGGGTTAATGAACCTCCTTTTAGTGTGTGTTTATATCATGCCCCTGCTGTATCACTGCTCATTTCTTTCTTTGTAATTTACAGCACATTTGGCCCATTTTCTGCCGAAATGGGATAGGCCCATTTTCAGCTGAAAATTTTGGTGCATCCCTACTTTTAATGGATTAAATAAAAGTTGTTTAATTAAATTTTGAACGAAGTCCTCGGAGTGCGGTTCGTTTTGCTTTATCTACATGATTTGCCAGAACAGCACCGAGGGTGACCAGGCGTACAAGCCTTTGAAGTGTGTATATGTATGTGTTTTTATATATATATATATCTATATATCTATATCTCCTATTAATTTTATATATTATTACATATAATATATATTATTTTATTAATTATCATCATTTGAGGGACCTGTCTGACAACACAGGCTGACAGTCCAGAGAATTTAATTGGAAAGCCCTATATTCAACCCTGTAACTTTCCAAAACACATACATGGGTGTTATTGTTATACTCTGGAGACTTTGCTGAACACAAATCTGAGTTTTTCAAAAAGTGTAGTTTTTGTGTAAAAAAACAAAACAAAAAAACCCAACAAATATGAATGCTAACTTTGGCATGTGTTTATGGCTACTACAAAAGACCCATTTTGAATACCCCGGGTTGTCTACTTTTTCAAATGGTTTGTCATGGTGGGGTTATATTCTGGTCTGCCAAACTGTCTCAAAGGCAACATAGCTAATCTGGCAATTCACAATTTACAAAAACAGAAATTGGCAAATCTTGTGTTTGATCCTGTAACTTAACAAATCACCATAAAACCTGTACTCGTGAGACATTACTCTACACAAATACGAGCGTTTTAGAGCAGTGAAATGTGTTATACTGATATCATCGTTGGGATGGCAGTTTGTGTAAAAAATGCAAAAAAAATTATATAAACACTAATTTTGGCCAGGGTTTGTGACTAAGTGGCTGCTAAAAAAGAGCGGACATACCATGGGTTGTCTACTTTTTTAAATGGTATGCCATAATGGGGTTCGTTTTCATTCCTGGGCAGCCATATGGTCTCAAAGGCAACATAGGCCCAGCAAACCTATCTGGCAAATTTCAATGTGCAAACATGGAAAAACCCTACATTAGACCCCTGTACGTTTCCAAAAACACACAAAACCTGTACATTGGGGGTACTGTTGTACTTGTGAGACATTTCTGAATACAAATGTGTATTTTATTACAGTAAAATCCAAAAGTATTATGAAGTTCCGTTAAAATGCCATTAAGACCGGAGGGCGTACAATTACGCCCTATTTTAGGCAGCTCTAAACGCCGCCGGGCGTAATTGTACACCCTCCGGTCTTTCATTACTTACTCCCAGGGAGCCCCCCCGCAGCAGATCCTCCTTCTCTGTTGCCTCCCGGCCATGTGAGAGTGAGGTCCTTGCGAGGACCTCACAATCACATGGCCGGGGGTAGCTGCCTCCTGCATTGCCAGCAGGCGGGCTGCCTGTAATGACAGGTGGTCCCCCTGCTGGCTGAAAATAAAATCAAATAAATGTTAAAAGTATAAAAAAAAAATAATATATGTATGTGTGTGCACACACGTACACTGTCTAGGTGTATTTTACTATTAATATATAATCTCAAATTACATGTAGACTGATACTGATTAAAAAAAAAAATATATATATATATATTATAAAAAAATTAAATATGTAAATACGTTAAAATAAAAAAAAATTTAAAAAAATAATTTATATAGATGTGTTATTTCGTTCTAACTGTATTGTGATATTAATATATATTTATATCAAAATACACGTAGAACGAAATAATATATATATCTACATACATAAATATATATGTAATATTTTTACATAATTAGGTATCTTAATTAATTACAATTAGCGGGACCTGCCTGACAACCCATGCCAAAAGTGAAGGGAATTTAATTTGCTAGCACTATATTTAACCCTATAACTTTCCAAGACACCATAAAACCTGTACATGGGGGGTACTGTTCTACTCGGGAGATTTCGTTGAACACAAATATTAGTGTTTCAAAACAGTAAAATGTATCACAACGATGATATCGCCAGTAAAAGTGACGTTTTTTGCATTTTTCATGCACAAACAAATACTAACGCTAACTTTGGCCAGTGTTTGTGATCAAATGGCTACTAAAAAGACTGGACATATACCCCATTTGCAATACCTTGGGTATGCCATTATGGGTGTAAGTTTAATTCCTGGGCTACTATAAAGTCCCAAAGGCAACGTAACCAATCTGGCGAATTTCAATTTCAAATGTAACGTGCTATATTTGACCCTGTAACTTCCAAAAACGCCGTAAAACCTGTACATAGGGGGTACTGTTTTACACGTGAGACTTTGCTGAATACAAATATGTGCATTTTATTGCAGTAAAAGCAAACCGTATTATGACATTGACCATTAAAATGTCATCTAGAACTAATAAAATCTTATTTTCTCCCATTTTTTTCATATTAAATTGTTTCATAGCTAAATATTTAATGAAAGCCCTGTTTCTCCTGAATAAAATGATATATAATAAGGGTGGGTGCATTTAATATGAAAGAGGTAAATTACGGTTGGACAGACATGTAGCGCAAATGCCAAGTTTTGTTTCGTTCACAACATGTACATTTGGCTCCGTCCTTAAGGGGTTAAAGGGTACCTGCCATGATACCTATAACCGATGTTTTGAAAGACATAACATTTTATGTATACATAGTAATAGCAGATGTATAAACATTTTCACACAATCTGTGCAGAATGTAAAATATTTGTAAGATTTGTGTAACTTTTGCAATTGACCTGGGAAAAAAAATGTGTGTTTCTTCCACAGCTGCGGTTATTGGTTCTCGTCTACATTTGGCTGTTGCCCTTTCCTGCTTTACAATGGCCTTTTATGTCCTGTTTATAAAGTGACCGTCGTTCGCTTCTTCAACATTTGGGTACAGGATGAAAAACAGCCTAGAATCAGAATGGGACTCATTGCCTTTCAATGGCTGGAAATGAGGAGTTTGGACTGTGCTAACTCCATCTTTTTGCAGTAGCAAGAATGATACAATGTTACACCATTGGGATTTTTTTTTACCTCCCTCTCTTCCTCTGTATTTAAACTCCATTTTTAAAACAACTGATGTTCAGTTGGGCAATATGGGGAAGAATAGGCTTACTACTACTATGGTTAATGGAGCTTTTTGGCTTTGCAATCTTATATCATTTGCTGAACAGCTTCAGACTTAAAGTACAGATCCATGAACATGATATAACGAAAAATCCACTTTATATAAAAACAATATTTATTTAATTCCTTCTGTCATGGTATTTATGTGTGGATTATGGACATGCAGAGTTTTGGTTATGGTAAATTGGTGCTATATGATCACAAATGTAACTAGTAGCATCACATAAAGAGAGCATTCTAATCTGTGTAGGACATAAGTTGATTTAACGATCCTTACATTTCTTAGCTAAAGTTTCATAAACACTTACAACAATCTACACAGCTATGGCACTTAATTGACAAATGAACCTGCTACATTTCAAACTTTTATTTTGTATTTTTATTAAAGGAACACTATAGCCACTAAAACAACTTTAGCTTAATGAATTTGTTTTAGTGTATAGGTCATGCCTCTGAAGCTTCACTGCTCAATTCTGTGCCATTTAGGAGTTAAATCACTTGTGTTTGTTTATGCAGCCCTAGCCACACCTCCACTGGCTGTGACTGACACACCCTACAGGAAAACAAAATGGTTTTATTTTCTATCAGATGTAATTACTTTAAACACATTTTATTTCTTGCTCTGGAAATGTGAACTTTATTTACAGACACAAGGCTCCTGCAGAGTCTAGCAAGATATTAACAGAGGAGGAGATAAGAAATTCCCCCTTATAATGTAGGGTAATCCCTAACTAACAGTATCAATATGATCAAAACTATTATACGGTTTAAAAAAAACACAGTTAATGAGCCAGGAAAACTCAAAGGTAATATGTCAAAGGTCCACTACAGGTAGTAGTTGGGATTGTATTGCACTGAAACGTTTGAAGGCTCAGTCAATTTTACTCCCTGCATTTCCTCTAATTTGGTATTGTTGTTCACTAGTCCCAAAATACCGCCTACTAGACATAACAGAGAACCAGTTATCCACAAAACCTGTAATACAAAAATAAGTACATTCTGCTCGGGTTATTCATTAACGTGTGATTTACTAGGAATTCAGAGTGTTTTTTTAAATTTTAGCCCAACTAAACAAATCTCTAAGTAACTTTGAATTAAAGGGCAACTGTTAACTGCCTTATTACCTCAAAAATATATTTACTATATTATAATATTTATATAGTGCCATCACATTCCGTAGCTCTGTACAATGGATAATAATCCTTTCAAGTTTTGGGAGGAAGTGTGTGTGTGTTTACTTTTAGTACATGACCTGATCCTCCTTGGGTCAGACAGTGTTTGAAAACTTACAGTCTCCATGGTCCTCCCTTTTTTGTGTGCATAGAAGACCAAAGACTATTGGTTTCAAACACTGTCTGACTCAAAACGCATGTATATGGCTGAAGGATCATGTCATATACTAAAGGTAGGTGACAAGATTTTATTTTTTTCTTATACTAATTTAAAAATAATCTATTTCCTTTCAAAACTTGATTAAAAAAATATTATATACAAACTGAGGTGACAGTTGTCCTTATAATTTTCAATAATTACTACATGTTGCTAGACACACCTATTTGCTATTGAATGTTCAAATGTTAAAGGAACACTATAGTCACCTAAATTACTTAAGCTAAATAAAGCAGTTTTAGTGTATAGATCATTCCCCTGCAATTTCACTGCTCTATTCACTGTCATTTAGGAGTTAAATCACTTTGTTTCTGTTTATGCAGCCCTAGCCACACCTCCCCTGGCTATGATTGACAGAGCCTGCATGAAAAAACTGGTTTCACTTTCAAACAGATGTAATTTACCTTAAATAATTGTATCTCAATCTCTAAATTGAACTTTAATCACATACAGGAGGCTCTTGCAAGGTCTAGAAAGCTATTAACATAGCAGGGGATAAGACAATCTTAATTAAACAGAACTTGCAATAAAGAAAGCCTTAATAGGGCTCTCTTTACAGGAAGTGTTTATGGAAGGCTGTGCAAGTCACATGCCGGGAGGTGTGACTAGGGTTCATAAACAAAGGGATTTAACTCCTAAATTTCAGAGGATTGAGCAGTTAGGCTGCAGGGGCATGTTCTATACCCCAAAACTACTTCATTAAGCTAAAGTTGTTCAGGTAACGATAGTGTCCCTTTAAATGGTATTACAATATAAATATTGTTTCACAGTGGTTAGTTTACAGACTAACAAGTTGCTATTATGCAATGCTTGCATTCCATTAATGGATAATGCACGTATGTTATAGGTGTCCTCTTACCTTACTATTATTAGCGTAATAGTTGTCCATTCTAAATTTTTGAATTTCAATGGAAAATTCATGATTTAATCTATCCACTTGCAAGTAATTATGTAGATACAAAGAATAATAGGAATTTCTATCTTTTAAGCGCAACTATTTTATGTAAAAAAATAAATAAATTTATATTTAATTTCTGACTTATTGACTAGTTTTTTAATTTACTTTTAAAGGGACACTGCAGGCCGAAATCCCTTTGTAATGCAAATGGTAAATAAACCCTAAACAAATGCTTTTAATTAAGTTTGCAAAATATGTAACTGTATCTCTACTAAACTGCATTTTCATAGCGTAGTGCACACACACACACAACTAAACTGGAGCATTAAAGTGCTATTTAGTAGAAGTAGCTAGCCTGGGCAAATGTAAGAAATCTCAAAACTTTGTTGCTTAGTGAATAATCTTGTATATGGTATGAATTGCATGTTCAAATGAGTGCAGCCCTCTTGGTTTTTTATATATATATATCTCTTCAAATCCACGATTCAGTTTATTCTGTGATGGAATTATTCAAATAATTCCATCACAATAATAAAAAAAAAAAAAATTGACGTTTAAGTTCATCAGGACAGTAAAAAAATTTTAAACTGATAAATCAGTATTAAAACGAATAGCTATAAATAGACTAACTTACCTCTCAAGTGTTGGGCCGAGCACAACCCCATCCATTCTGTGCTCATATGTGTGAAGCTACCTGTTACTCCTAATTCATGTGGCTGTCAAATGCGCTCTTGTGCTTTAACTGCACCCTCTTGTGATCACATGAACAATAACCCCTGGCTGCTTAGAAATGAGAGAAACAAAGTTCTTGATGCTAACAAGCTATCCCATTTGATGCCCACAAATGGCAACTCCTGTTTATTTATATGAGGGGGGTAGTGGGAGGGCAAGAGTGCAGCACTCACCTGAGCATGCATGCATTGTAATGGTGCTTGTGTGTGTATATATATATTCTCTATCTTGCTAAACAATGCTTTCATGGCATGATATACATACAAGCATGTATTAGACAAGCACCGGTAAACAGGGACATACATGTAAAGATATAAGTATATGTTTGCCATGCTGGCTTCTAAGTTTGATTCCTGCAACTCATGTATCAAATGCATTAAAGTTGTATTTGTGCCTGGAGTGTTCCTTTCAAGAGTATGGAATTATGAATGGTAGTAATGTGTCTAATAATGTCATTAAATATTTAGTTATAAAAAAAAAAGTTAGATGTATTTATTTTTCTTTTAACTTCAAGTTTGTATTGTTTTGCACATCACAGACAAAACCATATTTCTGTGTTTACAGGATAAGGACATATCTTCTATTGTACTGCAGCATGTTGCCTGACCGGATAAGATAATTTCCATCTATTACGGTTTAGTTACATGTGTTGCTCGGGATCACTTAACATATTAAAAGAAGAACCGGAAATTACTAAGCAGACAATGAGCATTGCAACTCATAGTTAATGAAATATGTCAGTTTCTCGGACTCCAGAGATGGTAGTGGAGGTGGAGAGTTGGGTACCACTGGTAAGAAGTCAAACTGTTCAAAAAAAATGCTTTGCCTCCAAGAACTTGTCCCAAAGCCAAGGCACTTTTGATGCCGCTAATGGACAGGAAGGGGAGAGGAACACTAATGGGCAGGGAACGGAGGGGGGAGGAACACTAAGGGACAAGGAGGGGTTGGAGAGGAAACTACAAAGGGAAGGGAGAGGAGACCACTTAGATACGTGGGGAGAGAGGGGATAACGAAGGAGAAAAGGACACACAGAGGGATGGGAGGGGAGACAGATGGGCTGGGGGTGAAAGAGATGCAAAGTAGCTGGGAAGAGTAAAAGACACACAATTGGGGAGGATGTAAGAGTCATACAAAGAGGGGGATAAGATACACACAAGTGGGATTGCAAGAGGTACACAAGGGGGGTGTACGACACAATGGGGAAAAAGAGGAGAAAAGCACAAAAGGGGGGTTAAGAGGCACACAGGTGAAGGTTTTTTTTTTTTGGGGGGGGGGAGGTGGGCAGGCAACAAAATACATCTTCACCTGTATACCTAAAAATCTTGGCACTTGCCCTGCATGCCAGGCTGCCTGCCAATCATGCAGGCTGGCCAACTAAGGGCATACTATGTGTCTAATGACGAACTTGTTCCACGCTTTCTAAGGACTGTCTCCTAGCACTCACTTGTTAACTCTTATCCTTACCTTGTTACTATTAGGCAGAAGCTCCGGTTACTCAGTCTGGGACAGAGAAAAGGTGTTTAAAGTGAGTGTACAAGAAAGGGAACATGCCACAGAGTTAGACTGGAGCAGCAAGAGTATTTGCAAATTGCGAAAACTTAGCTTTACCTTAACTAATTTCATTGTCAGCCAGTCCACACAAGTTTTGTTTCTCTACATCAGAGATAGTCAACCTGATCCCTAGCAAAGATCTCCCTCATGGGCCCGATGGCAATAAGTTCAATCAGAGGGAGGTAAGGGACCTGGAGGCTCTGTGTTCCTCCCACAAACAGGCTGGTCGGAGCATTGCCGCGTGTTACCATGGCAACGCTCACATACAGTGCTGTACTCTCATGAGGGTAGTAGAGTCAGCCTGCAGCCAGAGAAGCTGCAAGCTAAAGTGAGCATACCACCAGGGCTTGCAACATTATGTCCCCCCTTCCTGGTAAAAGGTAAGAAGGGAGGGTGAGTCATTAAGATAGATTTTCACATCTCACCCACCTACACACAGCATAGATCCTATACACCCTGCACACGCTGCCACTCCTCACACACACACAAACACACACTGCATCCCTCACACACACAGCACCACACAGATATACATTAAAAAAATAATAGAAAATAGGGGGGGTGGGGAGAATGGATAAAGGTAAATACATATTTAATAAAAAAAAAAAAAAAGTAAACGCCTCCTTAAAAAATTTTTTTTAGTTATTGTGGCACTGGTATATATTTTTATTGAAATTTTCCAGTGTTCAATTTGCCAAATAACTTTAAGTAAACTTCGGTTTGGACAAGCAGGTCCCTTCGGAAGGAAACATAAACAGTCATATTAAAGGAGCGATGTTCAGTCAATCATACAATATTGCGCAGCACGCACTTTATTCACATTTCGGACTCGCAGGTCCCATAGCAATTAGACAGTTGGGTAGTACCCCTTGGTAATTACAAAAGTGCCAGGATGGACCCGCAGGTCCCTTTCTACTCAATGTTAAGAACCATAGCTAGGTATGTTGAACGTGTACATGTGTAACATAGGTCCAAGTGTCCCCCTCGCAGTAAAGTGAGCGTTTACAGGGTGGCCTCATAGGTCCCCTCTTATAGTGGCACTGGTATACGTTACCACCCGGTGTTTGTGTGGTCTGCCAGTGTGCTGGCATGTGCCCGTAAGGTTCATCGGTGTCAAGTTTCATTCAGTGTGTGTACTCTTATGGTGTATGTGGGGGGAGGATGTGAGGGTTGCAGAGTTAGTCGTGGGTGTCTTGTCTGTCAGGTGGTGCGTCTGTGTCCAGTCGAGTGGTAAAGTCTGATGTTGCGGTGGAGACGATCCACTGGGACCACATCCCCATGTATGTTTCAGTGGTGTTAGTCGTCCTATGTGCAGATCTTCTATCGCCCTGAGGTCTTCCATTTGGGTGAACCATGTCCGAAGTGGGGGGGGGTCCGTCCTTGTTTCCAGAATTGGGGTATGACCTGTTTGGCTACGTTCAAGATTCTAATGGACATGGATTTCTTGTATCGGGACCTAGGGGTGGTCGTGTGGTGTAGGAGCATTGCCGCTGGCTCTAGTGGTGGTGGTGCATCTCTAGGATGTTATGTATGTCCACCCAAAATGGTTTGATTCTGTCACATTCCCACCAGAGATGTAGTGCAGTGCCCCTTTCTTTATCGCACCGCCAGCAGAGATCGGAGTGGGACGGGTCTATTGCGTGTAGCATGTTCGGTGTGCGATACCAGTTGCTCAGCAATTTAAATGCCGTCTCCTTTTGTCCTGCTGAAGACTGAACAGTGATGCGTTAGGTAGCAAATTTTTCCCCACTCGTTGTCGGTAAAGGTCCTCCCTAGGGCAGTCTCCCATTTACCCATAAAGGCTGGTAGCTCTGTCAGTGTCTCCCTCTGTAGCAATGAGTACAGGAATGAGATCCCATGGGGTTGTGGGTCAGGGTGCATGCAGCACTCCTCAAAAGTGATCGGATTCCTGGTGCGGGCTTGTCTCTTTGGGAGGGTGTCAATGAAATTCATCAGCTGTTTGTATTTGAAGGTCTGTAGGAATGTAGGGGGCTCGTCTCCTAGGAGGTCTGTCAGCCTCTTACAGCCGTTTGTGTGTGGATATAGTGTAGTCTGGGGTTGGGAGTGCGAAGTATGTCCCTAAAGGCGTTCGGTTCAAGGCCGGGGGGAAGTCATGGTTGTGTGTCAGGGGCAATAGAGGTGATGGGTACTGTGTCAACCTATGTGTCCATGATACCCTGCGAGTCTGGCACAGAGTATGTTATGTAATTGTGGATCGGCCTTGTCCGATCCCCCTACCGGAGCACCACGGCAGGACCGAGACCGGTCCCCCCCGCCTCCTCCACCACCTTCCACAATTTGTGGATGTTGGTCTTGGTCCACTCCATGACGCTTTGGAGAGGCCCTGATATATAGTAGAGGCGAAAGTCTGGAATAGCCAGACCTCCCCTCTCCTTGGGCAGCGTGAGGACCATGAACTTGATCCTTGGCCTTTTTCCGTTCCATATGTATCGTCCTAATGCTGAACATAGGAAGGAAAAGAACGCCTTAGGGATTGTTATGGGGAGTGTTTGGAACAGGTAAAGCAAGCGCGGGAGGAAGTTAATTTTTATGACTTGAATCCTCCCCAGCCGTGATATGTGTGGGTAGGACCATTCTGTCAACTCTTGCCGGAACGTTGCCAACATGGGGATGAAGTTTTCTCTATAAAGGTCTTCACTCTGTCTGGTCAGCCATGTTCCCAGGTAGCGTACTTTATGTTCCGCCAACTGGAAGGGGAAGCTTAGGCGCAGGGGGGTAGTTCGGCTATTGGGTAGGTCAGTGTTCAGGATGTATGATTTAGAAAAGTTTATTTTTAAATGGGAGATGGCTCCGAATGTTTTAAAGGCTTGAAAGATGTTTGGGAGGGAGATCTCCGTATGGGATACGAAAAAAAGGTCGTCCGCGTAGGCGGCCACCTTGTGGTGTGTGTCCCCAGTCTGTATGCCAGTGATGTCACAGTGGTGTCTGATGGCTGTCAGGAAGGGTTCGAGGGCAAGGACAAAGAGCTGCGGGGATAGGGGGCAGCCCTGGCGGGTGCCATTATGGATACAGAACTCATCTATCAGTGCCCTGTTCACTATTACATGGGCAGTGGGCCTATTGTACATGGCCTCCACCCACTTTTGCATGTGGGGCCCGAGACCAACATGGGCAAGGGTCTGGAATAGATAATCCCATCCCACCCTTTCGAAGGCCTTCTCTGCGTCGGTGGACAGCGCGCATGGGGTTATCACTCGCCTTGTGGCCAGCCACAAACCCGACCTGGTCCAGGTGGACCAACGAGGGGATGTGTTGCTGTAAGCGCATAGCCAGGATCTTTGCCATTAGTTTGATGTCACAATTAATGAGGGAGATGGGTCTGTAGTTTCCACAGTGCTCCCCGTCCTTGCCCTCCTTAGGGATGATGGTTATGTGTGCTGTCAGTGCTTGTTTGTGGAAGTGATGGCCCTCCCTTACTGCGTTAAATGAAGCCAGCATTGGCGGGTACAGCTGGTCTGCAAAGCGCTTATAGTAGCAGAGTGGCAGTCCGTCTGGGCCAGGACTCATACCAGGTTTGGTATGCTTTATTGCAAGTGCTAACTCCTCCAGGGAAATGGGTTCGTCCAGTTGGTCTGAGACCCCCTTATCTAAGGTTGGCAGCGCATGTGTCGACAGGTAGCGTTGGAAGGAGTCCCTTAGGCGGGTAGTAGCTGCGTGTGTGTGTGGCTGTGGGAGTGAGTATAACTGCGTAGTAAGCTCTTACTGCTTCCAGGATCTCAGCTGGTAGGCGGCGTAACGAGCCCTGTTTGTCCCGTGTTTTGTCGATGTAAGTCAGTTGTCTTCGTTTCGTCAGCATCCTAGCTAGTAGTTTGCTGCTCTTATTCCCGTATAGGGAGAAAAAAGCTTTGTGTCGGACCACGTCTCTAGAATCATAGAAACATAGAATGTGACGGCAGATAAGAACCATTCGGCCCATCTAGTCTGCCCAATTTTCTAAATACTTTCATTAGTCCCTAGCCTTATCTTATAGTTGGGATAGCCTTATGCCTATCCCACGCATGCTTAAACTCCTTTACTGTGTTAACCTCTACCACTTCAGCTGGAAGGCTATTCCATGCATCCACTACCCTCTCCGTAAAATAATACTTCCAGATATTATTTTTAAACCTTTGTCCCTCTAATTTAAGACTTTGTCCTCTTGTTGTGGTAGTTTTTCTTCTTTTAAATATAGTCTCCTCCTTTACTGTGTTGATTCCCTTTATATATTTAAATGTTTCTATCATATCCCCCTGTCTAGTCTTTCCTCCAAGCTATACATGTTAAGATCCTTTAACCTTTCCTGGTAAGTTTTATCCCGCAATCCATGAACCAGTTTAGTAGCCCTTCTCTGAACCCTCTCTAAGGTATCAATATCCTTCTGAAGATACGGTCTCCAGTACTGTGTACAATACTCAGTGTTCTGTACAATGGCATGAGCACTTCCCTCTTTCTACTGCTAATACCTCTCCCTATACAACCAAGCATTCTGCTAGCATTTCCTGCTGCTCTATTCCATTGTCTGCCTACCTTTAAGTCATCAGAAATAATCACCCCTAAATCCCTTTCCTCATATGTTGAGGTTAGGACTCTATCTTGCACTTATCCACATTAAATGTCAGTTGCCACAATTCTGACCATTTTTCTAGTTTACCTAAATCATTTGTCATTTGGCTTATCCCTCCTGGAACATCAACCCTGTTACATATCTTAGTATCATCAGCAAAAAGACACACCTTACCATCAAGACCTTCTGCAATATCACTAATACAAATATTAAAGAGAATGTGTCCAAGTACAGATCCCTGAGGTACCCCACTGGTGACAAGTCCAAGCTTCGAATATATTCCATTAACTACAACCCTCTGTTGCCTGTCACTCAGCCACTGCCTTACCCATTCAACAATATTGGAATCCAAACTTAAAGATTGCAGTTTATTGATAAGCCTTCTATGTGCAACATTGTCAAAAGCCTTACTGAAATCTAGGTAAGCAATGTCTACTGCACCACCCTGATCTATAATTTTAGTTACCCAATCAAAAAAATCAATAAGATTAGTTTGGCATGATCTCCCTGAAGTAAACCCATGTTGTCTCTGATCTTGAAATCCATGTGTTTTTAGATGTTCATCAATCCTATCCTTTAACATGGTTTCCATCACTTTCCCCACTACTGAAGTAAGGCTTACTGGCCTATAGTTGCCCGACTCCTCCCTATTACCTTTCTTGTAAATGGGCACAACATTCGCTAACTTCCAATCTTCTGGGACTACTCCTGTTAACAATGATTGGTTAAATAAATCTGTTAATGGTTTTGCTAGTACACCACTAAGCTCTTTTAATAGCTTTGGGTGTATTCCATCAGGTCCCATTGACTTATTTGTCTTTACTTTTGACAGTTGAAATAGAACCTCTTCCTCTGTAAACTCACGTGTAATAAATGACTCATTTATCCTTTTCTCAACTGAGGTCCCTTTCCTTCATTTTCTTCTGTAAATATTCATTGAGGCAGTCAGCCTGACCTTTATCCTCTTCTACATACCTTCCTTCTTTTGTTTTTAATCTAACTAATCCTTGTTTTACTTTTCTTTTCTCATTTATGTATCTAAAAAATGTTTTATCCCCCTTTTTTACTGACTGTGCTATTTTCTCTTCTGTGTGTGATTTGGAAGCTCTTATAACTTGCTTAGCCTCTTTCTGCCTAATCTTATAGATCATTTTGTCTTCCTCACTCTGGGTTTTTTTATAATTCCTAAATGCTAGCTTTTTGTTTTTAACTATTTTGGCCACATCTGCGGAGTACCACAGTGGTTTCTTGAATTTTTGCTTTTACTGACAAGCCTAATGCAATTTTCTGTTGCCTTCAATAGTGCAACTTTTAAATAATCCCATTTCTCTTGGACTCCATTTAAATTGCTCCAGTCTGATAATGACTCCTCTACACATATTCTAATTTTAGAAAAGTCTGTTTTTCTAAAGTCTAAAACTTTTGTTTTTGTGTGGTGTGACTCAGTCACTGTTCTTATATTAAACCACACTGACTGATGATCACTGGATCCTAAACTTTCACCTACAGTAATATCTGATACCAAATCTCCATTTGTTAACACTAAATCTAGTATGGCCTCTTTACGAGTTGGCTCTTCAACAACTTGTTTTAGAGACAATCCCAGTAGTGAGTTTAGAATATGTGTGCTCCTGGCACAAGTAGCTAATTTTGTTTTCCAATTTACATCAGGAAGATTAAAGTCACCCATGATGATAACTTCCCCCTTCATTGTCATTTTAGCTGTTTCCTCAACTAGTAGATTATCTAACTCTTCAATTTGTCCTGGGGGCCTATAAATCACACCTACACGAGTTACTGTGTGATTACCAAATTTTGGCCTGATGTGATGGGTGTTGTGAGCTCTTGTTTAATGTTTCGTGTTTGTAAATGTCATCTAAAATCTCGGTAAGTCTGGCTGCGTTTTGCTTTTTAAGTTCTGCTCCCTTTTGTATAAAATGTCCCCATATCACGCTCTTGTGTGCCTCCCATCTGATCATTGGGGAGGTGTCATCAGGTGTGTTGGCGTGGAAGTAGTCGGTGAGCACTTTCCCAAAGTGGTCGGTCCGTTCCTGGCGGGATATTCATTCAGTCTCCATTTGGAGGTCATGCGTCTAAAGAGGGGGATTTTAAGGGTAAGAGAGACGGGGCATGGTCCGACCAGGTAGCCACCCCTAGGTCCGCCTCCTGCACTAGGGGAAGGTGATAATGTGTTGTGTGAAAGTAGTCTAAGCAAGTGTATGACTGATGTGGGTGGGAATAAAAAGTGTAATCCCGTTCGTCTGGGTGATGTGACCTCCACCAGTCAATGAGTCTGTGTTTGGCCTGCAGGGATTTGATTGAGTTGAGGTGTTGTGTGGGGATGTGCCCGCAGAGCAGTCCCAAGTCGGGTCTATTGCGACATTTAAGTGGCCCCCTATCATGAGGACCCCTTCAGCGAAGGAGTGTAGTTTGTGTAGGGCATGTTTAAGAAAGCGGTGCTGTTTACAGTTCGGTGCATGTAGTGTAGCGAAAGTCTAGAGGTGGTCCGCTATTGTGCCCTTTATAAAGAGGTATCTGACCTCCCTGTCCGTCATTTGTGCCTTTTCAAGGAACGGTACTTTTTTACTGATCAATATCGCCGTGTCCCTGGATTCTCCTCCCCCCCCCCTCTGTGAAAGTCGCTGAAATATCCTAATGATGATGATTATGATAATTGGTCAGTTTAGACCTGTCGCCCTCTCGGAAGTGGGTTTCTAGTATCATTACAACTGAGGCCTTTTTTGCATGAAAGTCCCTCGGTGCCCCGGTCCTTTTCTTCGGTTTGTTAAGCCCCCTAGCGTTTATGGAGAGAATAGTGAGATCGCACGGTGTAAGCGACATCTCGGTGTCTGAGGTGTAATGTCATAATGCGGTGGGGTAGTCCTGCAAACACGTCTTTAGGAGGTCGTTCTGTCACAGGCGTGGGGTAGGGTGGGGGGTCATCAGAAGATGTAGGCCGGGGGAGTTAGACATGGGCGGGGGGGATGGGAGAAGGAAAGGGGGAAGATATGTACAAGAAGCCTCGTCACGCACGTGTGACGGCTAGGAGTAAGCATCGGGGGGACAAGACTACGCTGAGCCAACCAGTGGTCAGTCGTGTCCCACCCACCTATCTATTGATGCTCTGTCCTATAGGAAATATGGAGGAGGCCGGGAGCCTCAGCGTAGGCCCTATCCAAGGGACCCGAGATCTCAGCAACTCCTGTTGCCACCGATCTCCTTCTGTCACTCGAACAAGACCCACGTCCCCCCTACGGCTTTAAATGTTAATGTGTGTGTGTGTGTTCTTTCCTCATCCATGTCTGTGTTGGCCCAAAGGCAGCAGTCGGGTGAAGTGTATATCTCCGCCGGGCTGCGGAGTTGGTATAGTATAAAGCCTGGTTACATATAAGAACAGTGTAAAACATGACAAAACAACTTAAAACATTACGGATGTCAGCCGGGGCTCCTGGTCCCGTGCGCCATGCCCTGCCGCCCTCCGTGGTTGGCCATCTGTCCCTAGGCCCCCGACCACAGCCCTCCCCCCCCTTCCACACCTCTATCAGCTTCCATTCATGAGTAGGTGTCTGGTCAACCATATCTCGGTCTCCCAAGGGGCCCATCCCCCAAGTGAGCCTCACCGGCGCCGGCACCCCCACCGTTGCTCCCCATAGGTTCCTCTCAGGGTGGCGGGCGCCCGACAGCGTGGCGCAGTCAGGGCACGTACCCCCCCAGTACGTCCAGGGCAATCACCGAAGGCCTGTTATAAAGCATACGTAAAGCCTGAGTTTCGTCTATGTGGGTCGGCACGGGGCGTAATTTAAAGTGCGGGACAGGGTTTACAACCGGCGGGGTTAGGTAGGGAGCAATACACCTTTAGCTTTAAAAATACCACTCCCACCCCGCCCCCCACCTCCATATAGGTATACAATTTAGTCCTTTGGCTCGAGTTACAGTGTTACTTAGTGTGGAAGGACATGGTCCCTCAGTCCCAAGGCGCAGGTGTCTATACTTGCGGTTAGGCAAGGCGCCCGTGGAGTCGCCCGGTTCAGGATGTGACCCCTGATTGGCGTACGGTCTGGGCCCTCCGCTGCCTGCGGGGTTGTGATGCCGCTGTTTGAGTCCCAAGGTTGAAGGAGTAAAATGTCATCAAGTCTGGCCAAGTCATACGGATAGGTGGTAGTTGTAGTTCGTTAGTCAGATCTGCCAAGTCCTCCGGGCCTCTCACCATGAAAAGGCCGTTAGGGGTGGAAGCCTGCAGTCCTGTGGGAAAGTTTCAGCGATAGCGTATCTTGTTGAATTGCAGGACCCATGTCAGGGGTTTCAAGGCTCTTCTGTATGCCAAGGTCTCTGGGGACAGGTCTGGGTATAGTTGTAGGTGCGTGCCGTTCAGTAGGACTTGATCAATGTCCCGGGCCTTGCGCAAGATGTCTTCCTTTAACTGGAAACTGTCTAGACAGCAGATTGTATCACGTGGAGGGGCATCTGGTGGACCTCTAGGCCTAGGTGCTCTGGGCGTCAGGGCGTCTGGGTAATTTGTTAAAGAGTTCCGTAAGGGTTACGCAGATTGGGGTTTCCTTGTCCAGGTCCTCAGGTATCCCCCTAATTCTGATGTTCTGTCTGCGCCCCCTGTTATCCAGGTCCTCTGTGTAGGGCCATTTGGGGGAGCTGGACCTCGTGTAGTACAGATCCTTCAGGTACCCCACTGGTAACAAGACCATGCTTTGGATATACTCCAATCTTTTGAGAAAGTCCTCGGGACGAAACGCGATATCCCCCCAGAGATTCTACATTTCACCATTTATCCTTGCCTGGTTCATCTCCCTATACAGATTTGGAAGGAGAATATTCACCATCTGAAGGCATCGATATTGGACCTGTACTTAAAGGGGACTTAACCCAGGAGGGGTAAACAAGCACTTTAGCACAATTAGATATGTCTCTTTGTGCCATCATCTTTGTGAGTGTATCTATTTGTTTTTAGCTTCTAGACTGTGCCATTAAATACTTAACCATATATGTTTTATCTTTTATCTTTTTATATGGTCATCTTTGAAAATGTATGGTAATTATACACACGTTTTGTGATTGTGGCGCCCCCATTGGTATATATTCTTGAACTATACTTTTGTGTATTTGTATAACTTTTGGGAATTGAACATGTTCCTCTGTAAACTCACATGTAACAAATGACTCATTTGTCCTCCTAACTGAGGTCCCTTTTCTTAATTTTCATCTGTAAATACTGAACACAATTATTAATTGAGACAGTCAGCTAGACCTTTATCCTCTTCTACATACCTTCCTTCTTTTGTTTTTCATCTAACTAATCCTTGTTTTACTTTCCTTATCATTTATGTATCTAAAAATGTTTTGTACCACTTTTTACTGACTAGGCTAATTTCTATTCTGTGTGTGACATTTATGATTCCTACACCAATAAGGGAATTATTAGTCTGAACATCCGATGGGTCTCTATTGGAAGCCTTGTTTTGCAAAAGAGGCATTGAAGTTTCCAATTCGTTAACGCCATCTGTTTTAATTCTAAAAAAGATTGTTTGGCCGATATGGAATTCTAGCCAGTAGCAATGCTCTGTCTGTGCTGATTACCTGAAAAACGCTGGTAACCAGAGCCATTGGAGGGAACATGTATGCCAGCTTAAAGTCCCATGTGATTGACTTTCTATCCAATAAATAATGGAAATCTTGTTTGAATAGGGATGCGAAAATGGGAATTTTTCTCTTCTACCGTGTTTCCATCAAATCCACTTCTGGTAGGCCAAATTTTCTTACAATAGTTATGAAAAGTTGTGTAGAGACTATTCTGACCATTGGCCCCTGCTTAAATTGTCTGCAATGATATGTCTGTTAATAAATACAATCAAAATAGTGCGAGACGCGTCACAATTACTATTTCAAAGATAGTGTAGGTGGATGATGTGACTGATATAAAAGTGCTTCCCAGTGGCACCAAACATAAGAAATCGAAGAAATATACCAGTCTACATGCAAACTCCATATATGTGAAATGAAACAAAAAATACTACCATGAGTAGAGATATGTTAGGATAATACCTATAAAATAAAACACAACATAGTGTGAACTGTTTAAAAACAATGCTGTTAATTCGGACTACCACTCACATTTCCCAGAGGGGGGTGGAACCCAGCATTGGAAAGCAAATATAAAAAAATAATAAAAATAAAATAAAAAATATATATATATATCTATATAAGCCAGAGGGAAAGCAAATAAAATATATATATATATATATATATATATATATATGCCAAGGTTTTTGTTCAATATTTGAACTCTGAGGGACTTTTCATAGGGGTGAGTGGCTTATATATATATATATATATATATATATATATTTCTATATTTGCTTTCCAGTGCTGGGTTCCACCCTCATGATACTTAGAGAGTTACTTTATTTCTATTTTGATATAATAAATTATATTTTTTAACCTATTCCAAGTCCTTTTTTATCTTCACACACTGCTGGAACTGGCACCGCTAGCCTGAATTGACACCCCTGAGCCTGCTGTACAGAGCCTGGTACGGCTCTAGGAAATGTGAGTGTGACGAAACCGACCTCGCCATGGTGAGAACAATGGATGGCGGCCATTTTAACTCACAGACACGGTTTGGACTTTTCAACACGGTGCCATCTTGCCAGTATTTGGTGCACAGAGACATCGTGCAGTGGTTTTGGACTATACAGCAGGGGACACATTATACAGTGATTGTTTTTCATTTAGCCTGTATATGTTCTGCAGAATCTGCATTAAACTGTATCTTCCAAAGTACTGAACGGATCTGGGTGAATTTTGGTTCACCCAGATCCCCCGGTTCAAAGGATATACTTTTTATGGGGTTATTGCATGTTTTGAGGTCCCTGTGATGTGTTTTATGAAACTGTATTTCTCTGTCTGTGATAATTAGATTACCCATTGTGTAAGGTAATTGTATCACAGGCAGAGGGGAGGATTGTGTGTGGGAGTGTCTGAGTGTATTGTACGTGTTATTGGTTGTTCTGTAAAACCCTGTGGGCAGTACTAAGTTTGTGGATTGGGAATAAAAGCGGCTGTATGTGCCAGTCCAGTGAGTTCCTGCTTAACCCTCAAAGTGAAGTGTCGTCTCATTATTGGGGGAGAATTTATTGTATGCTGTTCCAGTTTGACTGCTAGGAGTGTAAACCTATTTGCATGTTTTTTTTCCTATTCGGCTGTATACAACATTCGGTGGTTGTGGTGTCTGCTGCAGTGCTTGGAGTCCTCAGGAAGCGCTAGGAGCATCCTTCAACGGAGGTACCCAGTCAGGGTGCCCGTCGATCCGTTACATTGGTGGCAAGCGGTGGGATGGCGTCCTAGTGCGAGGTAAAGCAGCTCAGAGACACAGTTCGTGGATTTACAAATTGAAGGCGACGCTAGTGTTCATACAGCGTCCCTGTCTACATAAAGATTTGGGAAAATGGGGTTCGTGGACCCCTGGGCAACACACACACGTGAGGAAGAGAGTAAATTAGACTGGAGAGATATCGCTCGGAAAGAATTATGGTACGATGCCCTGGAGGAAGTCCAGTATCAACGGCAGCAGCGCCTTCCTGGTATCGCATACCGGTTGGAGGAGCAAATGGCCTGGCGGATGCCGCTTCTAGGAGACCAACCCGGAGGGCAGCAGGTAAGACAACTTGAGTAGCTCGTGCAAAGGGAACTGAGCCTTGACGCCTCCTACCGAGCACTGTGGTGGTGCACTGTCCAGCCAGAGACGTGGAGGGCAGAGGGCATCCAGCCAGAGGGGGAGAACTACACTAGCCCTGGCCTGTTGTGGAAGGCCTTAGCAGAAGACGTCGACTTTGGCAGTGCAGCAGAGTCACGGTACTGGGCTATCTTTCATTACCGGGGTGAGATGGTACAGGGCCCGAGATCTATTGGACTGGGACAAGACCTCCGCCGTTTTGCTGCCATGGACTATGTGGAACTACTAAACTCATGTCAGCCGCAGAGCATGGACGCAGAACAGTAAAACTGGGTGGCGGACCCAGACCTGCAAGCCTACAGCTGGGAAAACGCAGCCGAGGTACCCCCTGCTTTACTACCAGCTGCAGAAGTAGGGGACCTCATAGACTGGTCCTGGAGAGACCCACAGATGGCAGGTGGAGATGGGACCGAGATCTCTCTACGGGCCCTACAGGGATGCTGGGCAGTCAGCCCAGATCCCCAGCGGCAGAGCGCATTATTGGAAGGGGAGACATTCGGTCCCCCTCTCTACCAGCAGAGAGAGTGTCAGGGAGAGGAGCCTGTTACCCCCTCTCCCCAGCGGCTGAAAGCGTGTAAGGGAGAGGAGTTTGTTACCCCCTTTCCCCAGCAGAAGCCCAGCCCACCAAGGGAAGACAGTAAGCCCCACAACAGTGCAGATGGGACCGTAGTCTCTGCACCTGCACCACTGGGGATATGGACAGTCTGTCCTGGTCCCCAACAACAGGACAAGGTATTGGTAGGAGAGGCAGTTTGTTTTCCCCTACAACAAGAGAGGGTGTCGCAGGGAGAGGAGCCTGTTACCCCCTCTCCCCAGCAGCAGCGTAACCCACCAAGATGAGACACTAAGCCCCTCACCAGCGCAGATGGGACCGTGGTCTCTGCGCCCAAGCTACAAGGAGTACGGACAGTCGGTCCTGCTTCCCAGCGGCAGAGTATTCTACCAGGAGGGGAGAGTCTCGTTCTCCCTCCCCAGCGGCAGCCTAGCCCACCAAGGGGGAGATGATAAGCCCGACACCGGTGCAGATGGGACCATGGTCTCTGTGCCCAAACCACAGGGTGTAGGGACAGTCGGTCCTGTCCCCCTGCAGCAGGGCTGTTTATCCAAAGGGGAGACAGCCTGTCTTCCCCTCCAGCAGCAGACCCAGGTCTGGAGTGAGGAGCCTACTACGCCGTTCCCTCACCTGGGCTCCAACCAGGCTACTCCCGTGGTAGCGCTGGCACCAGGGCAGAGTACCGCTGGTCTCTGCCCACCCAGCAACCCATCGATCCAGAGTGCTAGTACCCCCCAGAGCCAAGGTGGAGCTCCTGGACCTGGACAAGTGACCCACTACTCCAGGTGTAGTAACCAATTTTCGTGGGTGGGTTATACTGTGGATTCTGTTTTGTGGGTGGGTTGCTGGACTAACCAAGGCACTGACCGACAGGAGGTCAGATACCTTGTTAGTCTTTTTGGGAAAGGTGAGAAATGTGGCGAAACTGACCTCGCCACTGGGCATTGGAGAAGACTGATTGCCAGCCTCCTGCCATGTGACTATGGCCCCTGGGATGTATTGCCCTTTAAAGACATCATTTGGGCATAATGGATTTGTGTTGTGCTGCTGCTGGCCCTTTAAGAACCATCTGGGGACATACTGTGGAGTTACTGGGTGGCCACCATTTCCTGTATCAGAGGCACATGGTGAGAACAATGGATGAAACACATGGTGAGAACAATGGATGGCGGCCATTTTAACTCACAGACACTGTTTGGACTTTTCAACACGGTGCCATCTCGCCAGTATTTGTTGCACAGAGACATCGTGCAGTGGTTTTGGACTATACAGCAGGGGACACATTATACAGTGATTGTTTTTCATTTAGCCTGTATATGTTCTGCAGAATCTGCATTAAACTATATCTTCCAAAGTACTGAACGGATCTGGGTGAATTTTGGATATGTGGGGTTATTGCATGTTTTTTATGGGGTTATTGCATGTTTTGAGGTCCCTGTGATGTGTTTTATGAAACTGTATTTCTCTGTCTGTGATAATTAAATTATCCATTGTGTAAGGTAATTGTATCACAGGCAGAGGGGAGGATTTTGTGTGGGAGTGTCTGAGTGTATTGTACGTGTTATTGGTTGTTCTGTAAAACCCTGTGGGCAGTACTAAGTTTGTGGATTGAGAATAAAAGAGGCTGTATGTGCCAGTCCAGTGAGTTCATGCTTAACCCTCAAAGTGAAGTGTCGTCTCATTATTGGGGGAGAATTTATTGTATGCTGTTCCAGTTTGACTGCTAGGAGTGTAAACCTATTTGCATGTTTTTTTTCCTATTCGGCTGTATACAACATTCGGTGGTTGTGGTGTCTGCTGCAGTGCTTGGAGTCCTCACGAAGCGCTATGAGCATCCTTCAACGGAGGTACCCAGTCGGGGTGCCCGTCGATCCGTTACATTGGTGGCAAGCGGTGGGATGGCGTCCTAGTGCGAGGTAAAGCAGCTCAGAGACACAGTTCGTGGATTTACAAATTGAAGGCGACGCTAGTGTTCATACAGCGTCCCTGTCTACATAAAGATTTGGGAAAATGGGGTTCGTGGACCCCTGGGCAACACACACACCTGAGGAAGAGAGTAAATTAGACTGGAGAGATATCGCTCGGAAAGAATTATGGTACGATGCCCTGGAGGAAGTCCAGTATCAACGGCAGCAGCGCCTTCCTGGTATCGCATACCGGTTGGAGGAGCAAATGGCCTGGCGGATGCCGCTTCTAGGAGACCAACCCGGAGGGCAGCAGGTAAGACAACTTGAGTAGCTCGTGCAAAGGGAACTGAGCCTTGACGCCTCCTACCGAGCACTGTGGTGGTGCACTGTCCAGCCAGAGACGTGGAGGGCAGAGGGCATCCAGCCAGAGGGGGAGAACTACACTAGCCCTGGCCTGTTGTGGAAGGCCTTAGCAGAAGACGTCGACTTTGGCAGTGCAGCAGAGTCACGGTACTGGGCTATCTTTCATTACCGGGGTGAGATGGTACAGGGCCCGAGATCTATTGGACTGGGACAAGACCTCCGCCGTTTTGCTGCCATGGACTATGTGGAACTACTAAACTCATGTCAGCCGCAGAGCATGGACGCAGAACAGGAAAACTGGGTGGCGGACCCAGACCTGCAAGCCTACAGCTGGGAAAACGCAGCCGAGGTACCCCCTGCTTTACTACCAGCTGCAGAGGTAGGGGACCTCATAGACTGGTCCTGGAGAGACCCACAGATGGCAGGTGGAGATGGGACCGAGATCTCTCTACGGGCCCTACAGGGATGCTGGGCAGTCAGCCCAGATCCCCAGCGGCAGAGCGCATTATTGGAAGGGGAGACATTCGGTCCCCCTCTCTACCAGCAGAGAGAGTGTCAGGGAGAGGAGCCTGTTACCCCCTCTCCCCAGCGGCTGAAAGCGTGTAAGGGAGAGGAGTTTGTTACCCCCTTTCCCCAGCAGAAGCCCAGCCCACCAAGGGAAGACAGTAAGCCCCACAACAGTGCAGATGGGACCGTAGTCTCTGCACCTGCACCACTGGGGATATGGACAGTCTGTCCTGGTCCCCAACAACAGGACAAGGTATTGGTAGGGGAGTTTGTTTTCCCCTACAACAAGAGAGGGTGTCGCAGGGAGAGGAGCCTATTACCCCCTCTCCCCAGCAGCAGCGTAACCCACCAAGGGGAGACACTAAGCCCCTCACCAGCGCAGATGGGACTGTGGTCTCTGCGCCCAAGCTACAGGGAGTACGGACAGTCGGTCCTGCTCCCCAGCGGCAGAGTATTCTACCAGGAGGGGAGAGTCTTGTTCCCCCTCCCCAGCGGCAGCCTAGCCCACCAAGGGGAGATGATAAGCCCCACACCGGTGCAGATGGGACCATGGTCTCTGTGCCCAAACCACAGGGGGTAGGGACGGTCGGTCCTGTCCCCCAGCAGCAGGGCTGTTTATCCAAAGGGGAGACAGCCTGTCTTCCCCTCCAGCAGCAACACCAGGTCCAGAGGGAGAAGCCTACTAACCCATCTCCTCAGCTGAGCCCCAACCAGGCTACTCCCGTGGTAGAACTGACACCAGGGCAGAGTACCGCTGGTCTCTGCCCACCCAGCAACCCATCGATCCAGAGTGCTAGTACCCCCCAGAGCCAAGGTGGAGCTCCTGGACATGGACAAGCTACCCACTACTCCAGGTGTAGTAACCAATTTTCGTGGGTGGGTTATACTGCGGATTCTGTTTTGTGGGTGGGTTGCTGGACTAACCAAGGCACTGACCGACAGGAGGTCAGATACCTTGTTAGTCTTTTTGGAAAAGGGGAGAAATGTGGCGAACACTGGGCATTGGAGAAGACTGATTGCCAGCCTCCTGCCATGTGACTATGGCCCCTGGGATGTATTGCCCTTTAAAGACATGATTTGGGCATAATGGATTTGTGTTGTGCTGCTGCTGGCCCTTTAAGAACCATCTGGGGACATACTGTGGAGTTACTGGGTGGCCACCATTTCCTGTATCAGAGGCACATGGTGAGAAACAATGGATGAAGCACATGGTGAGAACAATGGATGGCGGCCATTTTAACTCACAGACACTGTTTGGACTTTTCAACACGGTGCCATCTCGCCAGTATTTGTTGCACAGAGACATCGTGCAGTGGTTTTGGACTATACAGCAGGGGACACATTATACAGTGATTGTTTTTCATTTAGCCTGTATATGTTCTGCAGAATCTGCATTAAACTATATCTTCCAAAGTACTGAACGGATCTGGGTGAATTTTGGATATGTGGGGTTATTGCATGTTTTTTATGGGGTTATTGCATGTTTTGAGGTCCCTGTGATGTGTTTTATGAAACTGTATTTCTCTGTCTGTGATAATTAAATTATCCATTGTGTAAGGTAATTGTATCACAGGCAGAGGGGAGGATTTTGTGTGGGAGTGTCTGAGTGTATTGTACGTGTTATTGGTTGTTCTGTAAAACCCTGTGGGCAGTACTAAGTTTGTGGATTGAGAATAAAAGAGGCTGTATGTGCCAGTCCAGTGAGTTCATGCTTAACCCTCAAAGTGAAGTGTCGTCTCATTATTGGGGGAGAATTTATTGTATGCTGTTCCAGTTTTACTGCTAGGAGTGTAAACCTATTCACATGTTTTTTTTTCCTATTCGGCTGTATACGACATTCAAATGCTTGAGAGCATTCATATGCTTCTCCGGTTCGGTGGTTGTGGTGTCTGCTGCAGTGCTTGGAGTCCTAAGCAAGCGCTAGGAGCATCCTTCAACGGAGGTACCCAGTCGGGGTGCCCGTCGATCCGTTACAGTGAGTGTTAGTCCTAATTAACAGCATTGTTTTTTAGTTTTTAAACGGTTCACACTATGTTATATTTTATTTTATAGGTATTATCCTAACATATCTCTACTCATGGTAGTATTATTTTTTGTGTCATTTCACATGTTTGGAGTTTGCATGTAGTCTGGTATATTTTGTTAATCTTCGATTTCTAATGATATGTCTATGCCCTTTATGTGGGTTGCTGTAAAAATTCTAACACTTCTTGCGCCCAAGCCATAATCTGTGCAGAGAGCAGCTGAAGAGCTCTGACCTTTGTTACTCCTTGCCTATTCAAATATGTTGCTGTTGTCATTTTGTCTGACTGGATCCTGGTGGCCTCCCTCACAATCCAAGGCTTGAATTCTTGAAGAGCGTAGAAAACCTCTAGTTTGAAGACCATTCTGTAGAGTGAAGATGTGATGTGTAAATTGTAATAATGAGCCTTTCTCTTTGATGGAATGGTAAAACTAGGGACAGGAACCTAGATTCCTTCCACCATGCCTGTTATTTTCAGACGCTCGTGGTCAGACAGAATTTTACATCTAGGTAAGTGTCTTTCTTAAGGCGCATATACCTGAGCTAGTGTTTTAGCTCAGAAAAGTGTGAGTCAGAAATTTATATTTCTTCATTTACTATTGGGACATCATATTAAAGTATACGATCCCTAAAAAGGTATATCATAAATATTTCCTTTATTCACCTACATATCTACTATAGGGAATTAGAGCGCTTCACCTGATACTTCTTCTCTCCACAATTTCTGATAGAAAGATAAGCACGGTGATATAGCAGCTCACGGAAATATTGGTATATACTAGGATATAAAATTACATAAATAAGCGCTTGTTCTCTCCATTCTGTACATTTATTCTGAAGTATTTTCTATCTTTTTACTTTTTGTACATGCAGAGTGTTTTAATTACAATTAATATGTCTCTATTTGATAAAAGAAAACATACTTTAGTAGATATGGAAAATGAGTTTGCAAATTGGAGTTTCCAACCATTGGATAGAAAGAAAAGAGAATATGATAATAATTGTGATAAATTAGAAAAATTATTACAAAAATAGCTCAAAATAAAATGGCAAATAGCAACATTAGAGAAGTATTTGAAAGATGGGATTACTCCAAGAGGCTTGAGATATTTTAAAATGCCTACTTTTGAGAACGATATAATGGGCTTCATGGACGAATGGAATACTATGCTGGAAAGCTTCTCCATTAGCACCATTAACCTCATTATAAAAAGCTGAAAAGAGAATATAAAGGAATTAGACATAGAAGTAAATAAATGGCAAAATGAGATACTTAATTCCCTTAATCAAGAGGAATATGATTATGCAACGCAAGGCATCAAAAACAACCTTGACAAATTAGAAAAAGAAGTAATAGAAACTAAAAAATATAAATACTACATAGACACTAAAGACTATAAAATGAAACAAGTCAGGACTTTTTCGAAGTATAATAATAGTAACTCTGAAAAACAATATGAAGAAAGAGAAGAAATACATCATGAAGAAAGAACAGTAATACCTAAAACCTTTAAAAAACAAGAGTATAAAGAGACCCCTATTAGACATACACAGATATCTAGAACCAATAACAACTATCACTTCAGACCTAGAGATACTAAACATAATTACCATAACAGATACTATCAGAGTAGACGGCCATACAATAATTGGGACAATGGGAGGATCCCATACTTGCAACAAAAAGAACAGAGGAGGAGGGAGTATCATGCTAAAGACAGGCAAGAAAGAAATAGACTATATAGAAATGAAAGACAAGAGAGGAGACAAGAATATGGACAAGAAAAAAGAGAATATAGACCTTACAATGCGCAGAACAGATATAGAAAAGAAGAATCAATTAAAACAAACAATAGATTCCAAGTACTAGATGAATTTGAAGATGAGGATTTTTGGAGGAGCAAGGGCAAAGAAAGGCACAAGAGAGAGGAAGAACATATAAATACAATACATTCCAAAAGGAGAAGGGATTCAAGTATAGATGCACAAGGGGAGGAAAATACACCAAAGAAAGAAAGACGAGAGAGAGCATACAGGAATCTACATCAATGAAAGGGATCCATAATTTGAGCAATAAAATCCTAACAGAAGACCATAAAAAGGTGCTAAATAAAGGACTTAAATTTGCCCCAAATAAACCATTCAATCAATTTGAGTTTTAGGTAGCCTTATATAGTAATATCCCACACAATTATGGATACGAAGCAACAAAACACTTCATGGAAAACCATTCAGATCTCACTCCTACTGTGATAGAATTTATCTTGATTCCAAGGCTCAAGCTTATAGGTGTCATATAATAAGCTTGAGCCTTGGAATCAAGATAAATTCTATCACAATCCCCTCTTTTGATCCAAGGGTCACCCAAATGTCCAAGGTATATCCAGGCCTGCTAGCCAAAGCCTGTGGGACTTTCATTTATTGCTTCACCACGGTTCCCTTGGACTGAGAGACCACCAGAATCAGCGGAGGAGAGTTCCTTCATTTGTTAGGCGAGATAACATCATAAAACCTTTTCGAAGTCGGATCTGGAATGTAAGTTAAGGTACGACCAATAGTAGGTTTGCTTTTACATAAAGAGGTTAGTAGACATGAAAAAAAATCTAAAGGTTAGAAAAATAGCCATAATGACAAATATAGCTAACAGCAAAAAGTACAAAATCTTCTTAATTAGTAAAGTCAACCATGTTCCTAGCCCAAATGTCCAATCCCAATCCCCAAAGAAGCCAGTATCCTGTTTGATCTCCTGTACTAAGTCATGTAAATCTTTTATATGTTTATGGATCATAGTGCCATGGTCAGATAGGTTAAAACAGCACATACCTTCTATAGCTTCACAGCCTAAGTCATGTTTCATTAGTAAGTAGTCAATGGCTGCTCTATTCTCAAGGATTGCCTTCTTATTTGTCTGGCTGTCCATAAGTAGCTCTTCTAGGGCCTGTGAAGTGGCATTTAAACCTTTTGCAAGGGAACAGGCTACAGCATTTACTACTCGGGTATTATACAATGCTAAACCTGGGACTCCTACCAAGGTGTATGCTAGGGCAGAGTATTCGGCTTTAGATAAGAGAGTGATTTCTGGGTTACAATCTGCATTAAGGGTGTTTTTAACATCTCTCCTGTCTCTCAGCAGTTTGTGTAGCTGGGTGGTTTTAGTGATCAGGTCAGATTTGGAAAACATGGTCATGGTTAGGCGAGAGATTGCACAGGGACCTCCTGTAATGTTACCTGGGACATAAGCATAAGTAATATTTCCACAGGAGAAAGTCCATCCTTTAGGAAGATAGACATTGTAGTGGTAACTCATAACTTGGTGAGTTTTGGTACATTTCATAGTGGTGCTTAGGGCTCTACAATTCGTGGTATTTTTCCACCATGTGGGGCAAAACAGGGATTCAGTATTAGGGTCTCTTGAACAATTACATGAAAAAGACCAACATAGTTCAGCGCCTGTCATATTAATTGTCTTCAGGGCTAGAGGAGGCTTGCCTACAAGTGGGTTGAAGGCATAAGAATATAGTTGTAGAGATTTATGGGGTCTATGGGTATGTAGGTACTTTCTTAACAGTGAGATGGGGGTAGGGACAGCTATAAGACAAGATTCTATGGCGTTTTCAGTACTGAGGAGAGGGTTGAGGCAAAAGGAAGTTAAATTAAAAGCCTTTGCTATCTGCAACCATATATTTTCCTGCCATGCATTATTATTTTCTGGTCTCAAGTCAGAGTAGCATATCTGAACACAGTATAAAATGGTAAAGGATAAGAACAGCTTCATGTTGGTGGGTCAGTCGGAGTGACTTGTTTACAGTGACTGGCGTGTATCCATGTGGCTTTTCCTTCTAGTTTCACTGAGGTAGCCGTAGTCAAGAGCACTTGGAATGGACCGTCAAAGCGTGGTTCAAGTCCTTTCCTCACATGCCTCTTTATCACCACCCAATCACCAGGTTGCAGTTTGTGAGTTGCAGAATCGGAGTCTGGATCTGGAATAGAATCAAAGACTTGTTTATGCACCCTGCCTAATCTTTGGTGTAGGGAAAATAGAGGCCTGTCTTTGGGGCACATCCAAACAGGATCTCAAAAGGGGATAAGCCATGTCTGGAATTGGGGGTGAATCTCATAGAAAAGAGTGCTAGGGGAAGGCATTCAGTCCAGGGCTTTCCTGTGTCTTGCATGGCTTTTGCAATCTTGTTCTTTAAGGTGCCATTTGCCCTTTCTACTTTCCCACTACTCTGGGGGTGATAGGGGGTGTGGAAGGCCTGACTGATCCCTAGGGCTTTCATAATTTCTTGCATTATTTCCCCAGTGAAATGGCTACCTCTGTCACTTTCAATCACTTCAGGTACTCCATATCTACATACCAGTTCCTTCAGAAGCTTACTTGCTGTGACCTTCGTTGTGGCTTTCGACACTGGGTAGGCCTCAGGCCAACCTGAAAAGAGATCAATGCACACCAACACATATTCATACACTCCTACCTTAGGTAGTTGAATATAGTCTATTTGCAGTCTTTGAAACGGGTAAAGTGGCCTTGGTGTGTGCTTACTTGGTGTTTTCACAGCTTGTCCTGGATTGTTTCTAGCACAAATCATGCAAGCATGGGTGTGTTTAGCTGCTACAACAGTAAATCCGGGTGCTACCCAATGGGTGTTTACTATGCTGTTCATGTGCATCTTGGATAGATGTGTAGGTCCATGGGCAATCTGGGCCATCATGGGGTACAACACTCGTGGTAAACACAGTCTTTTACCTTTCCTCCACATTCTGTCATCATCAGGTTCTGCATCTTGTTTCCTCCAGAGGTCATGTTCTTCCTTGCTTGCCTGTCTTTGTAAGCTCAACAGTATATTGTAGTCAACGGCGTCATCTGTAAGAACAACTTGTAGAAAGGTATTACCTGTAGAGGGATGAACTTTGATTGCTGCTTGCTTGGCAGCTTCGTCTGCTTTGTGGTTTCCTCTTGAGATTTCATCTGTGATCTTCACATGAGCTGCCACCTTGATGATGCCTACTTGAGTGGGTAGCAGGATAGCGTCCATAAGTGCACTCACGGCTTCAGAATTCTTGATTGGAGTTCCTGCTGAGGTGAGAAAATCACGAGCCCGCCATATAGGGCCAAAATCATGGGCTATACCAAAAGCATAGCGAGAGTCTGTATAAATATTAGCAGTCTTACCAGAAGCCATTTTACACGCTTCAGCGAGTGCCTTCAGCTCTGCCTCCTGTGCAGAGCAGTGAGGAGCGAGTGGTTCAGCTTTTATTACCTCATGTGCAGAGACTACAGCATATCCAGTGTGGAAATTACCCTTCTCATCAGCATATCTGGAACCATCTACAAAAAACTCAAAATCTGCATTAGATAATGGAGAATCAAATACATGCAAAAAACCTGCTGTCTCTTGTGCCATTAGTGCTGCACAATCATGGGGTACCTGGGCATCAGCTAACTCATCTGGTGAAAGTGAATTTACAAAAAGATCAGAAGTACAACCATTCACACTATCCCCAATGTAGATGGATTTAACACCATACACCTATTAAGAGTAACATTAGGTGGCATAAGCAAGGCACATTGCATTCTGAGATGCCTTGCAGTATGTATGTGTTTTGGTTGAACTTGTGAGAGTATGCTGTTGATATCATGTGGTGTGTATATGATCACAGGATTATCTAGAACAATATCAGTGGCTTTGTCCAGGAGGGCAGTAACAGCCGCCACTGCCCTAACACATGAGGGGGCACCCCTGGCAACAGGGTCCAATCTGGTGGAGTAGTATGCTATTGGTCTTTGTTTACCACCATGATCCTGTGTAAGGACAGATGTAGCATAACCTGATTGCTCAGTACAGAACAGGTTAAAATTCTTTCTGTAATCTGGGAGACCCAGTGCCGGAGCTGACGTTACCAGTATCTTAAGTGTATAGAAGGCATTTTATGCCGCATGGGTTAATTTAAATGGTTTGTTTTCGTTGGCAAGACAATCATACAGTGGTTGCATGTAGATAGCTACGGAACGCAGCCAAGGGCGGCAGTAAGAAATCAAACCGAGGAAAGTACGAACCTGGGCTAAACTGGGGGGGGGGTCTAATATTTTGAACTGCAGTTTTTCTACTTTCCGTGAGATGTTTTATGCCCTGGGAAATGCAATGTCCTAGGAAAATAACTTTCTCTACACATGCTTGCAGTTTCGTTTTTGTTGCTTTACAGCCTGCTTTTTCTAGGAATTTTAGTAAGGAAAGAGTGTTTACAATACAAGATTCCATACTATCGCAACATAGGAGTAGGTCATCGATATACTGCAATAAAATTACGTTATTTGGCCTTTGCCATTCTTCAAGAATCTGTGCCATAGCCATGCTGTACATAGTGGGTGAGTTTTGTGCACCCTGTGGCAATACTGTCCAAGTGTACTGCTTGTGTTTATGTGTAAATGCAAATAAAAACTGACTGTCGGGAGCCAGGGGGACACTGAAAAATGCATTTGCCAAGTCAATAACAGTAAATACCTTAGAGGAAGGTGGTATTTGTGCCAACAAGGTGTGTGGGTTGGGAACATTAGGGGCAATGAGTTCAGTTACAGCATTAATTGCCCTCAAATCATGTATCATACGGTAGACCACAGGTTTCCCTTTCTCTTGCTTTTTCTTAATTGGGTACAATGGTGTGTTACAAGGGGAGGTGGTCTGGACAACTACCCCTGCCTGCAGAAACTCTTGCACAGATTGCAAAATAGCATCTTCCTGTGCTGGGCTTAGGGGGTATTGTTTTTGATAGGGAGGTTTGGCTCCGGGCAGGAGATTCACTTTGACTGGGGGCACAGAGAGTCTGCCTGTATCTGTCTTCCCTGTAGCCCATAAGGAATCAGGGACTGAGGACAAGTCAATGGTAGGTTCTGGCACATGGCTGGGCATAGTGAGAGTTGCCAGAACATTTGAAAGAGATATCATTTGTTTGTCCTCTAAAGGCACAGACAATGTTACTTTTCCAGTGGGGCTATACTGGATATTTGCACTAAGAGCAGACAGTATATCACTGCCTAGTAGATTAGCAGGGGCATGAGGGCTGACAAGTAGCCTTGTTACAAGGGCAGTAGAGTCATGTAGCTTCAATTTCAACTTGTGGGTCAAGGGAATGTCATTTTCAATACCATCTACCCCTACACATGATAATACATCATTAGATTTCTCATACGGGAATACATATTTTTCCTGTAACATTGATTTAGCAGCGCCAGTGTCCAACAGGAAAGGGACTATTCGGTCCCCAGGCAGTGTAACATTGATAATGGGTGAGGGTCCTGCAGAGTCAGGGATATTGATGATATGTAGGGACACTGGTTTGCCAATTTCCTATTGGGGGGGGGGAGGTGGTGGTGGTGGTGGTTGGCTGTTATGGGAGTTATCATTAGAATCTTGGGGTTTTCTATTTTTAGGAGGACACCTGCAGTTACGTTTAATGTGTCCTTTCCTGCCACAATTCCAGCGGTCTACCTGCCTTCTGTCCCCATCAGCTCTAGGGACAGTTACAGCCATTAGAGGTGTGCTCCTCTTTCTAGTATTTAGATTAGCTTCCACTCCCCTAGCCACCTTCACCAGATCACCATAGGTTAAACTTCTCCACTCAGGTCTAGCATTTTGGAGACCAGTCCTTATGGGTATGTGGATACCATCCATGAAGCAGTTAATAAGCAGTCTGGTCGAAGTGGTTACAACATCAGTGTAACCCAATGCCTCCCAAGCCATTTGTAGTCTGGTGAAGAATGTTTCTACAGATTCATCTTTCCCTTGTAGTATGTCTCCTAATTTATGGGCTAGTTCCTCTGTCTTTACCTTAGCCCATTCTCTCATTGCAGTGACATAGCATGCTCCAGATGCAGACTTGGTTCTAAACCATTCATCTGTTTGCATGTTGCTATTTCTGAGGTTATCTTCATGGGCATCTGTATATTTAGCAATTATTCTAGCCAAAATGGGACCAGCTTTTAGTGCCACAATCTGTTTTAAAACCATCCAAGTACACTGGTAAGTAGCTTGAATTGTGGATAGAGACTGGACTAGAGCTAAGGGGGCCTTTTCAACATCTGGCAGCTGCTGTATTATTGCCAGTTGTTCACTGGGTGTCCAGGGCTTATATTCTTCCCAGTATTGGATACCTGAGCTCGGCTGTCTGTGCTCATGGTATACACTCTCAACTTTGGGTATCATGGGAGTAGAAAATTGTGGAGCTAATGGCCCCACTGGGGTATCTGTGGGGGCAACTAGGGGTTCCTTTAAGTCTGGACTACCTTCCTGCTCTAATGAACCCATAGGTCTTACTGGGACACTATATGAAGTCCCACTGCGTAATATTACTGGAAAGAGAGGTTTTGATCTCTGTAAAAGGGAAATCGCCTTGTCTTTTGGGACCAAAGGAGTCCCTGCAGTATCCTGGTAAAGGGGTGGGTTTACAAGATTTTTCCCAGGATCTTGCCTACTCTGGGACCCTAGAGGTCCAAAACATTGATAATATGGTACACCTTTCCTGGTGGTTTCTCTACAACCACATTTAGTTAATTCAACAGCAGTATCATGCCATTTTTGTGCGACTTCTACTAAGTCATTATCTTCTAACCAACCTCTGTAATTTGCCATAAATTCACTCCATATATGTGGGTCTAGAGTGCCTTCTGAGGGCATGCCAGCTTTCTTAAGTAACCTCTTAACATTCTTAATTGCTCCTTGTCCTTTGTGATGCTTGACAATAGTCAAAGCCGTAAATCCCCCTTGGGTACTTTCAGAGCTACCCATCTTAAAACTTGTAAGGATTAATTACTTCCTTACACAAGACAAACTGTACAAAAACAGTGTATTTAAACACTTAGGACCGCTGCAGTGGAATTTTCACAGTTTTTGTCTTCTAAACACAGATCAGGAGATCTGCCCTTGGAGGATTCTAACTCAAATTATAAAACAAATGACAAGGCAAACAATAAAAATAACTTACAACCCACAGTTATATTCCACTATCTCAAGATTCCTTTCACAAGACATAACACAACCTCCAACTGAATATAACCATAATACCACAGAAAACAAGTTCTTTAGATCAGACGTTTTTAAGTCGTTCTTTACCCAGACAGACTAGTAGGACGTGGATCTGAGAGCGAAATTGTTGGTATTCAAAATAAGCCTCTGACGTTTTATTCATCAGCTGGGTTTTATACATTAAAAAGTAAGTGCTTACGTGCAAATACTCTTAGAACAGTAATAGGAAGAAAATACAGATAAGACATAGGGATGAGCGTCATGTACCCATAACAAATAAGTTTCAAGGTATGAGAGAACAAAATGATTAGAGCAGAGACATCTTAGGTGGGGGCTCTCTGCTCCCGGAACTTAGACATATATGGTCTTAAGTGTTGTTTAAGCATCAAGCATTTCCTGAGTCCAAGTTAGCCAATTTTAATATAGGATATCATTATATGACACCTATAAGCTTGAGCCTTGGAATCAAGATAAATTCTATCACACTACTAAAATAGAATTTGTTCTAGAAGCAATAGAACTTATTTTAAATAAGAATTTTTTTTGGTACGATGAAGAATTTTTTCTCCAGATTAAAGGGACGGCCATGGGGACTAAGTTCGCGCCCAGCTATGCCAACTTATTTATGGCACATTGGGAAAATATCTTCATTTATGGACAATATGACTGGGTGGAGAACTTAGTTACCTATGGCCGATATATAGATGACATTTTTTTTTTTACATGGGAGGGTCAAGAAGAAGATCTATCCACTTTTTTAAATTGTCTCAACTCTAATACATGGGGAATCCAACTCACAAGCAATTGGAGCAAACAAGAAGTTATCTTCTTAGATTTACACATTTGTATCAAAAACAATTTTATCAAGACTAAAAATCATTTTAAAACTGTTGAAGCGAATAGCTTCATAGGTAGAGATAGTTGCCATTTTTTACCATGGTTTGAAAATGCTCCCAAAACGACAATTTTAAAAAATAAGGGGAAACTGCACAGATGTAGAAACTTTTGAGATTCAATCTAACAAAATTAAACCAGATTTTATGGAAAAGGGGTATGAAAGAACAAAATTAGAAAAATCAAGACAGGAAATTAAAGAAATAGAGAGAAACAGTATCCTACAATATAAAAATAAAGAGGGACATGAAAATAATGAGATTCCGTTCATATGCACATATAGCTCGAACAACCACAAAGTTAGGAAAACAGTTTCAAAGTATTGGCCCATTCTGTTACAAGACCCAATTTTAAAAACCTTCCTCCCAGAGAAACCCCATTTTAAGTTAAACTTTAACTTCTAGTTTTATAAAAGAAAAACCGAATAATAACATAACCTTCCTTAACACAGAGAAAGGTTTCTTTGGGTGCGGGCAGTGCTTAGCCTGCAAAAGAACCGAGAATAAAAAAAGACATATAAAAACATTTAAATGCAATGAGGGGCATGAATATCCAATTAAAGAATTCATTACCTCTCGGCAGACACCCAGTTCCGCCTGGAAGCGGAGGAGAGAGACCGAGAGGGAAGATACTTCTTTCTCAAAGGGCATATAGGTGACGCCCAAGTCACACTCGCAAACCTGTACCTCCCAAACAAAGGCCAAAAACCATTCCTAGTCTCAGTTCTGCGAAACCTAGACGCGTTCAGTGCAGGGACCGTCATAGTAGGAGGAGACCTCAACGCCCATCTGGACCCCAGAATGGACACATCTAAAGGGAGCTCCACAATCCCGGAACACGTCCTCAGAGGACTGAGGACCCTTCTCACAACCCAGCAACTCGTAGATTGCTGGCGCATCCTACACCACGTAGAGAAAGACTACACCTACTACTCAACGCCACACAAATCCTACTCGAGGATTGACTACTTCTTTACCCAGCACAGAGACTTAGACACACTGCGCCTAGCTCGTATCGCCCCCATGACCTGGTCGGACCACGCGCCAGTGATACTTACCATCGAAAACCCTAGGCCCTTCCGATCACAATGGACATGGAAACTTAATGAATCACTCTTAGAGGACCCCACTGATACAAACAGAAATCAGAAACACCCTAGACCACTTCTTCCTCACCAACAAAACAACAGACAGCGCACTGTCGACCATCTGGGAAGCACATAAATGCATCATCCGAGGGATTATCATCAAACACGGCACCCGCCTGAAAAAACAGCGCACACAAGAAATAGCGCACCTCTCCACCCAACTGGCGTGTCTGGAAACGCTCCACAAACAAGACCTCCGAGATGAAACCTACAAACAACTCCTAGAGACCAGAGCGAAACTCAACTCCTGCCTAATGTCAAAAATACAATTCCAGTTCCAACTCACAAAAAAACATTCTACGAATACGGAAACAAAAGTGGTAAATTGCTCGCTAGGGCACTGAGGGCTCAGAAACAGAAGATCCACGTTCAAAAGATCTCCCTGGCAGGGAACACACTGCAGACCCCGAAGGCTATAGCAGAGGGCTTCCGGCAATACTACTCCTCACTATACTGCCTACCCCCAAACACTACGCGCACACACGAAGGAGAGGAGGCGTTCAGAGCACGGCAAAAAACATACATTGAACAGACTATCACTACCACGATGACATCCCAGGATATAGCTGCACTAGAAGAAGATATCACAGAAGCAGAGATACGCCTGGCCATTAAACTGGCCAAACAAGGAAAGAGCCCCGGACCAGATGGATACACGGCTCCACACTTACTTACAATATTTAACTCAACACACTGCGGAGACTCACTGGACCCTAACATGCTCCTAGCACACGTCGTGGTAATCCCAAAAGAGGGAAAAGACCCCTCCTCATGCGCCAGTTACAGACCGATTTCCCTGTTGAACGCCAACCTCAAACTGCCAAAATACTGTCCCTGCGCCTCCAACCCCTACTGCCGAACCTCATCCACCCTGACCAGGTGGGCTTTGTGAAGGCCTGGAGGCCAGGGACAATACAATCAAGGCACTCAATCTTCTCCACGCGGTCCGGAGAAGACCCTCCCCCGCCCTGCTGGTCTCGACCGATGCAGAGAAGGCGTTCGACAGGGTCGATTGGTCCTTCCTGAGGTCCACCCTGGAAAGCCTGGGGATGGGACCCCACATGATGGCATGAATATCGGCCCTATACACCGATCTGGCGGCCCGAGTGCAGGTTAATGGGATTCTCTCTGACCCATTTGAGATCAGGAACGGCACCAGACAGGGATGCCTCCTATCGCCCCTACTTTTTGTCATCAGCCTGGAACCGTTCCTCAATGCAATACGAGCCCAACCCCGCATAACAGGAATCGGGGGCAGCTGGGGAGCCAGCAAGGTCTCCGCTTGCGCGGACGACCTTCTGTTCACAATCACCAACATGGCAACCTCCCTCAGGGAGCTCAAGCACCAATTTGACGTATATGGCTTCCTATCCAACCTGAAAATAAATTACACGAAATCGGAAATTCTCAACGTTAACTGCCCCCTAGCACTGGCAACAGTGCTGCAAACAGAATTCCCCTTCCACTGGTGCAAAGAAATGATCAAATACTTAGGGATCTGGCTGTCGGCTGACCTATCGAACATCTACCGCATCAACTTCCCGCCCCTCCTCGAATGGATACAGAAGGACCTCGACTCGTGGCAGCTCGCGCACATTACGTGGCTAGGGAGGATCAGTGTCCTCAAAATGAATATACTCCCGCGAATCCTGTACCTCCTACAAACCCTACCAATTCATATCCCCAAAACCTTCCTGTCACAAACCCTTAAAAAACACTGACGGACTACGTCTGGGCCCGCAAAAAGTCAAGACTAAACTTCACCACCGTCACCAGACCCAAACTACAAGGAGGCCTGGGACTACCCGATATAACAAAATACAGACATGCTATACACCTCCAGCGAGTGATCGAATGGACACACGACCCGAAAGACAAACTATGGATCTCCATAGAGGCCAGCTTCTCACAGATACCGCTGACGCTGCTCCCCTGGTTGCCGAAAACCATGGCCGGGGAGCTACCAAGAAAACACCCAACCTTAAATGCTACAATGGCCGTCTGGAGGAGACTGGCGACCCACACAGACTAAGCCCCAGAGCTCTCACCACTATGCCCCATATCACACAACCTGAAATTTATCCCAGCATTAGACCCCCACTACATGGCTGCCCTGGGCCTACTGACCCCCTGCAGACTGAAGGACGTCTACAACCAAGGCACAATTGCGCCCCTGAACACCCTGGTCCCAAATACTCCACACACTATGCTACTACGCTTCAGATACCATCAACTGACGAGGTTCCTGAGAAGTATACCGACCCTAGACTCGGCATCGCGAACGCCCTCCGTGTTTGAGACCATCTGCACAAACCCCCCTCTCCCCCACACGCAATTTCGATTCTATACCGCATGCAAACCACCAACCCCACTAACGCACCCCTCCCCCCCCACTTCACCAAGTACTGGGAAAGGGATCTAGGACACACAATCTCTGCAGAACAATGGACAAAAGGTGTTCACATTCACACACAAAGCCTCCATCTCCACCAAATTCCAAGAAACAGGATATAAAATGCTCTCTGGTACAGAACACCGGAAAAGCTAACCACGATGAAAGCCACAAACGAACCAGAATGCTGGAGATGTGGGAGGAAACTAGGCACCCTCTTCCACATATGGTGGTCTTGCCCCCTTATCCAGCCCTTCTGGACAGAGCCTCCACAAGATACTCACAACCATAACAGACGCAAACCTGCAACCCACACACGAAACATACCTGCTCCAACTAACACCGATCCTCATCAACAGTTTAAAAAAAAACGGCGATCCCACACCTCCTGAACGCAGCCCGCAGCCTCATCCCGGGACACTGGAAACAACACACGGCCCCGACGATCAGAGAATGGATGACCAGGGTGGAAGACATCAGACGCATCGAGGAGCTAATCCACTCCGCAGCGGGACGCATACAACGCTACCACGACGCGTGGTATCACTGGCTCCAATGGCTCGCCTCCACCGCAGCAAATGCGGAGGCCGCACAACACCCGGCAGCGGAGGAAGACGCTACGGCCCTGGCGGAACCGACTGATGACAATGCGGAAGCTGGGCCATCAGCCCAACCAAACCAAGACGATCACGCGGAGCCGGAGCTGCCCCGCGTCCCGGGGATGGGGAGGACTGGGGTGGGGACCCAGAACCGGACACCCCCACTGACCTTCCACATCCTCCCCCCCTCTGTGCCTACACCTACCCTCCCCCCCACCTGCAATATCCTTACCCCATTAACCCACACCCCCACCCCTCCGCCCCACCTCCCCACAACACACCCCAAAACACATGACCCACCGCCGACATGCGGACTCAAGAACAGGACCTACCCAAGTAGAGACTCCCCCTCACTTGCAAGACCGACTACACGACACAGCACTCACGAAAGACCCTCCACGGCCTGCAAACACCGGACATGAGATGACCGCCCCAACAAGACTGCCCAGCCGCCCAATACCCAAGACCACTATACCACAATATCAGACACTGCCCAACCCTCACGACCCGGAGCAGTATCTGCCCAACCGAGACACCCCCGACAATAACCGGAGCACTAAACTGGCCTAGACAGACACCAGACACATAGGAGACACCCCCACGGGACAACACACCGACGTGCAACACCCAAACGGTCAAATCCCAAAGACATCAAAGGGAAGCGACTATCACCGATGAGACACCCGTGACAATCACACACACAGGGCGAAACTAACTGACGGACCCCTTGACCTCAAAACGCACCCACTTCCCAACAACTGTCCTCCACCCCCCGCCCCAACGGACCTCGAACAGACATACCTAACAGGGAACCCAAGACTGTGTCTCCCTGCTGTCCTCAAACCACCTCCACCCACTTCCACAAGCCATGCTCGGCTTGCCAAGACATATAACTCGACCAACACACCGCCAACAACACAGAAGCCGCTGAAACCACAACAAGTGGCTGCCTCCTAATACCTACCCAATCCAGCAGGCTACCTGCACTAAAGAAATGCACCACATAGCTGAAAATACCTACTGTACAACCTACAATGCATACTATGTACATCCGTAGTTTACAACAAAACTGTATACTTTACTGACTTGTCTATGTGACCTGCTATGTATGCCATTGTATCAATGTTTAATGCTTATTATATGACAACAATAAAAACCTTGAATAAAAAAAAAAAAAAGAATTCATTACCTGTTATTCTAAAAATCTCATCTACCTCATCCAATGCCCTTATGGGCTTAATTATGTAGGTAAAACCACAAGAGTCCTACATTTAAGGATAGAAGAGCATGGCCGCAACATTAGTAAAGGTTTTCAAAAACATAGTGTGTTACTACATTATAAAACTCACCATAATTGTGAAATAAAGGGGACTATCTTTTTGGGAATTAACAAAGTATCCAAAGATTGGAGGGGAGGTAACTTCAATCTAAAATTAAGCAAAATTGAAATGGAATGGATATTTAAATTAAATAGTCTGATTCCTAACGGATTAAATTCAGACTTTGAAATGTGCCATTTCCTAAGCTAATTGATCATTCACATCTTCTCCCTCCCCCCCTTTCCTCTTTTTTATTCTCTTTTTTATTTTCTTACTATATAGTTTTAATCAAGTTTTTTATGTACCCCCTGACAGACCCTTCTTTTTTATATACAAGTGTCCTGGTTTAAATTTTTTCATATTTTAGATAAGGTTTATCCTTATTTTATAGGACTTCTATAGGTGGGGTCCACTTTTCCACTTCGGAATTTTTGTTTTCTACTCTCTCCTTTATACAGTGAAATATACATTTTTTTTCTCTCTCCTTTTAGATTGTAATTATCCCTCCTCCAAAAGAGAGACTGTAGAATGATCTACTATTGTATTTTAATAAGTATTTAATAATACTTTTTTGCTGCACAAATTGAATATGTATGCATAGTTTTGAATAGTTTTGATGCTTATACTCTTTCCTATAAAACTGAAGTAATTTAATATGATTATATTTATGTATTTATAATGTGTGTTGTGAATAATCCACCACTTAAACAAAGGAATTAGAGAGGCTGTAATACATTATGGAACGCACTGTGGAACGCACTGTGGAACACAGAATGCCAAAAGTGCCGAAACCGGACGTACGCATACACGGAAGTAAATAGACGAACAGGAGGCTTGAACCGCAGGGCATCTCCATTCCCATGAAGATTGCCCGCGAAAATCAAGAGCCTAAACATGGAGATACTACAATCAACAGGGTATTTAAAGCAGGAAGGAGTCCTTAGAGATCACACAGAATTTTTCCAGCTGAGGAAGCCTATTGGTGAAACGCGTCCTGGAGGAACAGTGAGCATATGGAACTACCTATTGGACTATAGCCGAATAGGTGTTATTTTTATTGATATATTTTTTATACTATACTCTTAATATATATATATATTTTATTTATAATAAATTATATTTTACACTTACGGCTTTTATTTCCACCTGCTATAACAAAGAAGGAATGTGGTCCTCAACCACATACGTCTTATGAAGTGAGCCGACTGACTGGCTCTGGGTTTGTGAGTACATAAGTGCTACCTCATAATTTATACCCAGTATACCGACTGTACTACGCTATATTTTTTTTCCCTCTTATACCTACCATCTAGGATATAACCCCTGGAGAAATTCGGATCCAAAGGAGGGTGAGGGTCGCCTTAACGGACCCTAAGGCGCATATACCTGAGCTAGTGTTTTAGCTCAGAAAAGTGTGAGTCAGAAATTTATATTTCTTCATTTACTATACATTTATATACAGGTTACACTATGTTCTGTATATTTGTGTTTTGTATTTAAGGTTTATTTGGAAGTATTGGGACATCATATTAAAGTATACGATCCCTTAAAGGTATATCATAAATATTTCCTTTATACACCTACATATCTACTATAGGGAATTAGAGCGCTTCACCTGATACTTCTTCTCCCCACAATTTCTGATAGAAAGATAAGCACGGTGCTATAGCAGCTCACGGAAATATTGGTATATACTAGGATATAAAATTACATAAATAAGCGCTTGTACTCTCCATTCTGTACATACAGCACATCTATACTTGGTGGATCCACCGGACTGATTTTTTATCAATTAACTCATTGTAGATATAGGATATGTGTACAATAAATTAATTGTGCCAGGATTATACAGTATAACTAATGTCAATTTATTTTTTTGGGTTCTTGCACCATTCTGTATAGCAATTAATTCTTTTCATTTAGCTTTGGTGCTTACTTACCATTTTTCTAAAAATATACCCTGAATAGATTTTGCAAATTTCAGAATATAAATAATATTTTTTCTTTATTAGACACACTTATTGTGTCTGAGTGTGGTATTAATACTTATCTAATTGTACAAAGTTTTAAAATACTACACTATTGTATTTCTTTTTTTTTCCATTGTATATCCCTATGAGGACTATTTAGGCACTGCATCTACCTTCTGTTCTTTTACCTGCTTTTAATCAGAAGAGAGAGACTCCGTACTTAGTGTTTTATCTGCCATTGGACTGTAATTATTTTACTTCAGCTCTGAATTATATTTCTTTTGTGTTCAGAATCCTAATTAGCATTAAAACATTTAAAACAGTTAAACACTGAAAGGAAGGAGGGTGTCATGTTACTCCAGGCACTATAACCATTTCAATAAGATGAAGTGGTTAGTATGCCTAGAGTATCCATTTATTATTGAAGTGAATATTTGTATAAGTGAATTGTGCAATTAAATGACACATTCACTTTAATTATTAAGAATTATAAAAATTTTTAACTTGTGTCTGTTCCAAATAATTGAAGGTTTCTTTTAACAATCCTATAATACCTCAGATTGCCATGCTTGTTTGAATTATATTTTGATTGGTGTAATAATATGTGTGATGTGTATGCATATGTATCCCATTTTATGCCTTAATAGGCCTTACAGGGCCAACACACACATTTTAACTGGGTAAGTTTTTATATCTTTGAATTGTGTATTTAAATGACAAATATATTTATTATATTAATTTAAATTTTAACCCATGTTTCTATGTATTTAACAAGGTTGAAATGATCACTGAGAAGTGGATTACAGTAGTCAAGGCAAGCGAGAACAGCAGCATGGACATGCATCTTTGCCGTATCAGGTGTTACATAGGTCTCTCTCCCTGCAAACCTTCATCTGTGTCTCTCCTGGTCTCCTACTGTGTCGCTATGAAGTGTGCTGCTGGCTGAATTCTCTGTGCTGTGCAGTGGTGTCCCCAACATTTGCCAGCCAGAATGGCAGGAAAAATGCTGTCTTTGATTGTGCTGACTTGCTAATGGCTACGCAATATCAGGCATTTTACAAGGCCAACTGTGAGTTGCCAAAATTAGATTATTATATATCTGGATAAAAAACATTAGGAAGTAAAAATTTGTTTTATAATGACTGATTGCTATCTTATTCCTTTTACTATCTTGTATTAATGCAAATTAGGGAGCAGGATGTACATTAAGTATCCAAAAATTAGTCTTATAATTGGTAGAAGCTGATGGTAGGGCACTCTTTTTTTCCCCCACATGAAAAATCATACTACAGACCAGTGGCGGATCCAGAGCTTGATCTCGGCAGGGGCACTTGTAGATTATTTAAATAAATAATCCATGCACAATAACCACTACAGCTCTGTTCAGGGGTTCTGAAAAAGTGTGCAGGGTCCCTTTTACCGACCACACATGCAGCTCCTGCCCAAAACAGTTCCATGAATTCAGCGTGTGCGGTTGGTCAATTCACAAATACACAAAAACCGAAACAAAAGTCCCGAATGGATCCCCCTGGCTCATAGTAGCAATTCCTCCCCTTGTCCGTTCGCATAGAACTACCGAACGGCGCTTCCCTGGCTGTTCGGGAAATACAAGAAGCCGGCGTTCGGTAGTTTCAGCGGTGGTTTGCGAGGTCGAGTGTCCAATTTTAGTTCCAGACACTACACGACTAAGTCCCGCTGCCTCTCCTCGTGCGAACAAGATGGCCGCCGTTTTCTATTCCACGTGGCGTTCGGCTATATGAACAGTGGCCGCCCAGGGAGCACTTAATAGCTGGTTCCTTTGTAGTTAATAAGCCAGGAGGGTGGTCGGCGTTCGGTAGTTTCAAACTAATGAACTAATACATTCACTATACAGGTAGTAAAACAGGAAAAATACAGAATAAAGAAGAAAGTGTCAATTAAAAGTAAATTTTCTTCACAATACTTCCCCTTAGTTCCATGGGTCGGCATACCCGCCTAGACCCTGCCGGGTTGGCTAGGAGATGTCCGGGTAACATAATTAAACATCCAAGTCCATTTGACGGGAAAGCCCATCCGCATTGCCATTCTGCTTGCCCGGACGATATTGCAGCGTAAAATTGTAGGGTTGCAACGCCAAACTCCAGTGTAGCAATCGGAGATTGTCTCCAGAGACTCGGTTGAGCCAAGTGAGGCGGTTGTGGTCAGTCAGTAGGGTAAAAGCACGGCCATAAAGATACGGTTGAAGTTTCTTTAAGGCTCATACTAGCGCCAGGCATTCTTTTTCCATGGTGGCATAGCTAACCTCCCGAGGTAGCAACTTGCGACTGAGATATGCCACCGGGTGCTCCATGCCGTCTTCCCCCACATGGCTCAGCACGGCTCCCAGCCCAAACATGGAGGCATCTGTATGAACGAGAAATGTTTTATTAGGGTCTGGGGCCGCCAGTACTGGAGCTTCGCTCAAGGCCGTTTTAAGTCTCTGGAACGTTTTAAGTCTCTGGACCACGCTACCTGCTTAGGTAGGCACTTATTGGTCAGATCGGTAAAGAGTTTGGCTAGGGTGCTATATTCAGGGACGAACTTTCTATAATACCCTGCGGTACCTAGGAAGGCCAATACCTGCGTCTTGGTGCGGGGCTGGGGCCAATTAGCTATGGCCTCTACTTTAGCTGGTTCGGGACGCTGTTTCCCAGACCCTACTCTATGCCCTAGGTATTGGACCTCGGCCATACCCACATGGCACTTCTCGGGTTTCAGGGTGAGGCTGGCTTCTTGTAACTTCCCAAATACCGCAGCCAAGTGCGAGAGGTGTGACTCCCATGTGCCGCTATAGATGGCAATATAATCTAGATAGTCACATGCGAAGTCCTGCATTCCTTCCAGAAGCCAATCCGCCATCCTTTGAAACGTAGCTGGGGCATTCTTCATCCCAAACGGCATAACCCGAAATTGATATAGCCCGAATGGGGTGACGAATGCCGACTTAGGGATGGCGGCCGGATCTAGTGGGATTTGCCAATATCCTTTGCACAAGTCTAGGGTAGTTAGGAAGTACCCGCTGGCCATGCGATCAAGAAGCTTGTCGATCCACGGCATGGGGTAGGCGTCAGTGATAGTCCGGTAGTCAATACAAAAGCGAGTCGTACCGTCTCACTTCGGTACTAAAACCACCGGAGACGCTCAGGGACTTTGGGACACCTCAATGACCCCTAGTTCTAGCATCTCTTAGATTTCTTTCCACATGCTAGTCCGTACTGCTGTCGGAATACGGTATGGCTGCTGCCGTAAGGGGGTCTCCCCCTGCGTCTCCACCCAGTGTATTGCGGCGGAGGTGTACCCGGGTAGGACCAAGAACAGCTCACCGTATTCCTGCAGCAGTTGTTTTGCGTCTGCCTGCTGGGTGGCGTTTAATTTCTCTCCTAACCTGACCTGTTCTAAGGTACCTTGGTTAGCTGACAGAAGGTCGGGCAAGGGGAGTCCTTCACTATCATCAGTGGACGGGGCACAGATGGCGGCCACGTCCTCAGAGCGTTCGAAGTACGGCTTCAACATGTTCACATCGAAGGCTCATCTGACCCTTTCATCTGAACATTTGGCTACAATATAGGTGGTGTCGCTAATTCATTCCACCACTTTAAATAGCCCCTGCCAAGCTGCCTGGAGCTTGTCCTTTTTGGAAGGTCTGAGGGCTAGTGCCTTTTGCCCTACCTCCAGGTTCCTGTCTAGTTCTCACCGATCATACCATTGTTTCTGACGTTTCTGGGCCGCCTGCAGGTTCTCCCGAACGGATTCGGTCAGGGCCTGCAAGCGATCCCGGAACTCCAGTCCGTATGGCAAAACGGGGATCCCTTCCTCTCCTGTGTTGCCCTTCCAGTGCTCCCGTATGAGATCCAGGGGTCCCCGGACTTTTCTCCCATATAGGAGTTTGAAGGGGGAGAACACGGTGGACGCCTGAGGCACTTCTCGGTAGGCAAACAGGAGGTGAGGTAAAAAACTTCTCCCATTCACCATAGGACTCTGTGAACGCTGTGAGCATTTGCTTAAGTGTGTCGTTAAATTGTTCACAGAGACCGTTAGTCTGGGGGTGGTAAGGGGAGCTAAATAACGGTTTTACTCCGCAGCTCTGCCACAACTGTTGCGTAACAGTTGCCGTGAACTGGGTTCCCTGATCTGAAAGTATTTCTCGAGGAAACCCTACCCGGGAAAAGATCTTGACTAGAGCCTCTGATACCGTCTCCGCCTTAATGTTGGACAGTGTTACAGCCTCAGGGTACCGGGTGGCGTAGTCCACCACTGTGAGGATGTAGCGCTTTCCAGAAGAGCTGGGTTTACTGAGAGGCCCTATCAGATCTACTGCCACTCTGTAGAATGGTTCCTCTATTATAGATAGGGACTGTAACTTGGCCTTAGGGTGGTCCCCCCTTTTCCCTATCCTTTGACATGTGTCACATGTCCTGCAGTAGGTCTGCAAATCTTTGGATATCCCTGGCCAGAAGAACGTCTGGGTAAGGCGGTCCTTAGTCTTCTTGATACCCAGATGTCCTGCTAGCGGGATATCATGGCTGAGCTTTAGTAGTTCTGCCCTGTACTTACGAAGTACAACTAACTGCCTTTTTATAACTTGGGGTGCCCCCTGCCCCACTCCCCCTGTAACTCTATATAGCAATCCCTTGTCCCAGTGGAAGTTCTCGTGGGCATTACCTTCCTTAGAGGTGCCTACTGCCTTCCTGTAACCCGCTAAGGTGGGATCTGATTGCTGAGCTTGGCCAAAGTCTTGGAGAGTGCCCCAGAAGGGAATAGGGTTAGGGCATGTTACGGGGTTTTTGGTTCCTACCTGTGGTTCCTCGGAGTGTGTCGGTCCAGCCCGGCGGGCTTGTGCCCTGGTAGTCACAGGGCAGGTACTAGCGGGATCGGAGTGAGTCAGATGTGAAGTTAGACACACCAAATCGTTCCCCAACAAAACTTCCGCAGGTAGTCCCGACATGATGCCCACCTCCATCTGCTTGGCTCCGGTGCCCCAGTTTAACTGTACCCATGCTGTGGGTAACTTGTGGATGGTGCCCCCTGACACTCTTACAGCTACAGTCTTGTTGGTGCGCGCCTTTGCAGACACGGTGTGAGGTTGTACCAAAGTGAGGGTAGCCCCAGAGTCTCGTAGCGCCTCCGCCTCTTTTCCGTCTATGGTGACCCATTGTCTGTGGTGCACCTGGTTGTCTCCCTCGGCTTGGGCTAGGTTTACATCATGTAGTACGGCCCACTGCTCTGCATCCATGCTGATAGTGGTGAGAGGCGGCCCTTGGTGGTGGTGGGGGCCACTCCCAGTTGCCTCTGCTCCGCTGCGGGCAATGTATTTTGTAGTGCCCTGGTTGATTGCACTGGTGACATACTACTGGGTTTCTTCTATTAAAATTGGGCTGTGTCGTGGGTGGTACCTGGTTTGGTCTGGGGTTGGCCACAGGACCTGGCATTGGGGCATGGAACCATACCAGAGGACGGTTCCCACCCGCTTCTGCTTTTCTTCCTTCATGATGCTCATCCGCTAACTTAGCCGCTTCCTCGACCCTGGACGGCTTCCTGTCCCTGACCCAGTCCCTGGTGTCTGCAGGTGTGTGGTCAAAGAATTGTTGTAGCAAGAGGAGTTGCAGCACCTCCTCTAGCGTTGTGGCCTGGCAGCCCTGTATCCAATTTTGGGCTGCCCGATACATCCTAAAGGCCCATTCGGTGTAGGAGTCTCGGCCCCCTTTCCGCAATGCCCAAAACTTTTTCCTATAAGTCTCTGGGGTCATGGCATACCTGGCTAGCAGAATGTCCTTTACCCTGGCGTAGTCGTGTATGGCTGTGTCAGGAACTGCTAGGTATGCCTCCGCTGCTCGGCCTGTAAGCTGACTGCTTAAAATCGCAGCCCATTGCTCCGATTCCAGACCCTCCAACGCGCATTGACGCTCAAAATCCTGTAGATACGCGTCAATTTCCATATCTCCATCCGAGAAACTTTTAAAAGTAGCGTATTTAATCTTTCTCCGCTGCCCTCCATTTATAGATCCAGTTAGGGAAGCATTATCTCCTTGGTTCATGCTTGCCTGCTGCGCTCTGCGCTCACTTGTGCCAGGACTTGCATCACCATCTCAGGTGTGGGATTTGGCCTATATAAGTTTAGCCTCCACATCACCTTCTGTTGAAATTCAGCTTCCTCCTGGCTGACATTCGCCATGCTGCTGGTTTGGGCGCCCTATGAGGATAGCTTTCTTTTTGTTGCTGGCCACTTTTCCCCGGGCTTCCAGCAGATCCTTTAGTGTAGTCCTTTTTAGTTTCTCGTACTGCTGGGCCATTCACCAGTTGTCCTTATGCGTTCTATTCAATCCCGTCGCTTGCCACTAGTTGTTAAGACTTGCAGTGATTATGGTGCTGCGGTCTTCTGTTCCCTTTCCCCAACAGCTGAGCATAAGTGATTATAGCTGCAGCAGGGGTTAGTGGAATAAGGTAGATGAAATGCAGTTCCAAGGTGATTTTTCCCAGCAAATAGAATATCCCCCAAACATGAGCTTAGACTTCATGAAGGGTGTAACAGGAATGAATTTTATTGACACACACAGGCTTTTATGAGAAATCCTCCTGCAAGAGGACCTCCCACAGCAAACAAAGACAATAACCAATCAACACACAGATTTACAGTAATACACGCCTTCTCTCTGCCTGGGAGATATTGAGATAAGTTAAGGAATAAATCAATTATCTCCAGGCAGAGAGCACACACTTTTCCCAAAACTCAGAACACCCCTTTCCCCACCAGGTATCCCTACAAATTACATATCCCCTGATAGCCCCGATATGGGGGACAAACATATCCAAATTTCATCCAGATCGGTTCAGGGTTTCTGAAAAAGTGTGGAGGGTCAAAACAGTTCCATGAATTCATCGTGTGAGGTCGGTCAATTCACAAATACACAAAAATCAAACAAAAGTCCCAAATGGATCCCCCTGGCTCATAGTAGCGATTGCTCCCCTTGTCCGTTCTCATAGAACTACCGGTTCGCAAGGTCGAGTGTCCGATTTTAGTTCCAGACACTTGACGACCAAGTCCCGCTGACTCCCCGCGTGCGAACAAGATGGCCGCCGTTTTCTATTCCACGTGGCATTCGGCTATACGAACAGGGAGCACTTAATAGCTGGTTCCTTTGTAGTTAATAAGCCAGGTGGGTGGTCGGCGTTCGGTAGTTTCAAACTAACGAACTAATACATTCACTATACAGGTAGCAAAACAGGAAAAATACAGAATAAAGAAGAAAGTGTCAATTAAAAGTCCATTTTGTTCACACCTTCTTTTGGATCAACAGCAAAAACATATCTGAGGAAGGTTGAAGTTGATGGACACATGTCTCCTTTCAGCTATGTAACTATGTACCTTTTTGTGTGGCCTACACGCATGATTGTTGCAGAGGGGATGGCTGCTGCCACAAATTGTCGGGAATCCGAATCTCTGCCCTCGTCTCCATCCCTCTGGACCGGCAGAGGCTATCCTTAGGATGATCTACCGCAACATAGTGAGAATGCAGCACTGTCACTGAGGCACAAGTCAGGTGGCAGCATAACCCACAAGATAGCAGAGGCCACGTGCTTCCTAGGCCCTAGCTGTGAGAGATCAGATGTAGAACTCCGTTTGGAAAATGGAAGCTCATCTGTGCCCTATAGTTTCGGAGACCCTGCTTGAATACTCACCACTGAGCCCACCCCATGAGGTCAATTGGAGGACTGAGGATACAGCTCCGACATTGGCCTGCCTGAAAGGACAACGGCGGGAGCCCATCCTACGGTCAGACGATTCATGGTTTCTCAAGGGGTGGTGATTGCCTGTAGTTGGCTTTCTGGATCCAGGAAGCACCTATGCTGGCACACCCAAGTCCACCCTATTTCCAAACTGGAATTAAGGATCTTTCTCAATGTGAGCTGGCTGGTCCATTTAGTAGCTCACCAGTACAAAACTTTACTTGGACCATACAACAGTGGTGTATCCTGGTTTTGTGCTGCCCTAGGCAGGACAAAACTCAGGCGCCCCCTCCCCCCCACGCCACCCCCACCCAACGCTTCCCCCCGCCCCACCTTCTAAATACACACACACACAGTCAGACACAAACACACACACACAGTCAGACACATACACAAACACACACACACACAGTCAGACACATACACAGACACAAACAGTCAGACACAAACACACACACATACACAGTCAGACACACACACACAGTCAGACACAAACACACACACAGTCAGACACACACAGTCAGACACACACACACACACATACACAGTCAGACACATACACACAACACACACACACACACACACACACACACACAGTCAGACACACACACACACAGTCAGACACAAACACACACACAGACACACACACAGTCAGACACACACACACACACACATACACAGTCAGACACAAACACACACAGACACACACACACACAGTCACATACACACACACACAGTCAGACACATACACAGACACAAACACAGTCAGACACAAACACACACAGAGACACAGACACAGACACAAACACACACACACAGTCAGACACATACACACACACATTAACTTTTTTTTTAATTTAAATCCCCCCCCCAACCTCCTTACCTTTGGGAGTGCTGGGGGGGTCTCTCTCCCTGGTGGTCCAGTGGCTGCAGGCGGGCGGCGCTGGCTGGGCGGCCGGCGAGGGAGCTGAGCAGTCAGCTCATGGGAAGTGCTCCCTCGCCGGCCGCCCGCCAGCGCCGCTCGGCTCGGGATGTCAGTTAGCCGCAAGGCTAACAAGGCATCTGCCCTGGGCATTTGGGGGGCGGCGTTTTTTGCCGCCCCCTGAAAAATGCCGCCCAAGGCAAATGCCTTGTTTGCCTCGCGGCTAAAACGCCCCTGCCATACAAGGGGTGGGTTGAACAACGTTCTGGAAATGAGTCTCACCCTGGCATAGTGCCCCTACATTGCCTTCTCTATCAACAATGATTGGACATTTGCATTACTCCCCATAGCAGGAGAATTTTTGTTTTGTTTGCCTCCAGGTCATGCAAAGTCTTTGGTCGACTTGCATGAAACGCATGTTTGAGATCTCCCCAGAGTGTCTCAATGACAGTAAGGTCAGGAAACCTTCCCCTTTTTTCTGCTGTAACCAATGAAGGATCAATTTGGCCTTGTGCTTAGGGTCATTGTCATGCTGGAAAGTCCAAAAGCGTCCCATGCGCAGCATTCATGCAGAAGAATGCAAACTGTCTGCCAGTATTTTCTGATAACATGCTGCATTCGCCATCAATTTTCACAATATTCCCTGTGCCTTTAAAGCTCCCCTCACCCCACCAAAATATCAGTGAGCCACCACCATGCTTCACAGTGGACCTGGCATTCTTTTCACTATAGGCCTTGTTGACACGTCCCTAAAGGAAGTTGCTTTATTCTTAGATTAAGTAAGGAAATATCCAGACATGAAGGGGTTACACTGACTTGTTAGACGCAGAGAAAGAAGTGCAGATTTTACACCCCTCGTCCTCCTCCTCCTCCTTCTTCTAGGACAGAGTGTAAAAGAGTGATACAGACAGCCGAGCCCCTCCCAATGTGTTCAACTAAAAACTGTAGAGTTAATCAAAAACAGAATATAACTCCTAAAATGATTTGTTTTTGGTGCAATAAACAACATTATTTAAGATCTTGCAGATATTTTATCCGAGATATCAAATCAAAAGCAAATGAGAAATTAAATTTGTTGATTGAAAATTTTGACAGAGAAAATACATGTGGAGATAAATCAATTAAAGCCTTTCCTTGTAAACTGATAATCAGAAAAATAAGAACAATTTTAGCTAAATCAAAATTACGAGACAGACAAGCAATGCAGCGTAACACAGAAAGTTATAAGAATCAGATAACTTCAATAGATATGATCAGTTTAGGGAATGAGCATGGATATGTGTGCCAACAGATGTACACAGGCTGATTCCAGAATTAAGAACAGCACAAGAATAGAGATCTATGTTAGTTTATTGTTTTAAATGAGTTGTTAGTCTGTACTGTCTTTCATTGTTTTTATGTGTGTTATAAGAAAGTATTAGGTTAATTAATTAAAATAAAAATGTCCATCAAGTTTGCAAATATGGCAGAATGAAATACACTAATGTAGCAGTTAGGAGACATGCAATCTATGATATATTGGGTGTATGCAATTATACAGTAACACCAATCATTTTACAGAAGAAAAACAATAGATTTATTCTTTGTTGCTTCTGAGGTTGATTTAAAATCTTTGATTTAATTCATGAGAATGAGATTTTAATATCATGACTGATAACGGATTACTGTATATTGCAACGCCTGGACATACACATGTTTTGGATATACTGAAGACAAAAGGAATAATATATGGGATTGGATAAGGCTGATTTCCCCCTATCCACAGCCACGCCTACTCCTAAAGTAACATCACATCTATCCTTACTATGCCCTTTACTGTAGAATTGGCCGAATCTTAATGACCCATTCCACTAGATGGTGTGACTTGTTTAAGCCTAAGATAAATTGGCTGATCAGGCTACCTGTATTAACGATGTCATCAACGATGAGTTAGCATCTGTGGAGAAGTATCACTTCAGGTTGTCCCAAATTTTCTTTCAACTTAGGTTTTAGAACATAATAAGGCCCATACCCAACGGCTACATGCAGCCTTGTATAGCAGGCCACATGACATCTATTTGTACCAAGCAAGGCCTGCCTGACTCCTCATTACTGTCTAACATTGTTGTCTCCTGCATAAGTGTAGATGGCTCTCCTTGGAGTAGCCTGTTAACTAAGCCTTGCTTTGTGGTTACCTTCACCTGTCCAATTAATCTGCTAGGTGCAGATGTCCTTCCCCCACTTGCAGGCCCCTATCACCTTATTATTTATTTTGTTCCACACAGTGAAACCTGACCAAGAGGCAAGGGTCCTAGCTAGTTCCCCCAATACCTTTACCTGAATTATACAGGCCCCGAAGCCTGTCCAAGCTCTTACTATTCCCTAACAGGTTAAGGCTCTGGTGTCGAATGGTGCCCTGGTTCCCTGAGACTTTCCATGCAATATCCCACCTCTCCTTGTGATGGACGAATTCTGTGCAGGATAGTGTCACCCTGCAGGGATGATACTCTATTTACCTGGCCACTCTTCTGCCACTTCCCAGGGGGGGAAATGATAAGACACTGATTATTATTTTTTTTAGCCTTTTCCTTATGATCTGTTCCGGATTTGCTGTCACTACAGTGGACCAAGTATCTCACCTCAACAATGTCTGCACAAGAAGCTGAGCTATAGGCTCCCATCACAGCATGCAAGATCTCTGAAGGAAGACTGAACTCAGAGGAAGCATGTGGCAACTCTCTGGCTGACCAAGTTGTTCAAGAAGTTGTAAGTGCACTAAGGGAAGTGGACAGAAAAGTGTCTGCTGAAGAAACTCCCATATTCACCATGTAAGATCCTACCCACAGACATCAAGCTCCCGAAGGAATAACAAGCAGCTACTGACCCTGGAAAGGAAAAAAAAAAAACACAAGCTGGAAACAGAAAGGGGCAACCCTTAAAGAGAGGCTGTACTTCAACAATCTCAAGTTCTGCTTGCCCAAGAACATATACTCAGCAGTGGTCCAGTGGGCCTACGGAGCATCTGTCCAGAAACCTCATGAACTCTTTTGATCAATAAATTCTCTGAAGTACCAGGAATTGCCTCTCTGACCAACAGTTACTGTAAATCTTGTGCCATTTGTGCCAAGGGCAACTCAGGAAGAATGGAGGAAAGCCCTGAGCATCTAGCCAAACCTCATTATCTCTTCCAGAGGAGTCAAGTTGACTACATCCAGAATGCCAAAGAGTGGCTGATTCAAATATGCACTAATTATAGCAGACATGTTTTCAGGATGGCCAGAGGCCTATCCAGCCACCAAAGTGATAACCAAGACCACATGCTGAGTAGTGCACCATGAAAGTTACAGAGATCACCCCGTGGATTCATCATTCCAGAATCAAGCCTGCCTCTGCATCATGTAAAGTAGCATTTGTTGATCTTGACAACCCTTTTTGAAACTCCATTCTTAGAGAACAAAGATACTTGTTGAAAATAAATAAATATCAACAAGTGGGTGTTTTGATGGCCATAATAATGCCTGACCACCTGCCATCGATGGAAAGCCGAATACCCCAAAAGGGGACCTCGTGAAACTAAAGAAAAACAGACATACTTTTTACCCTGCAGCCCTTACGTCTGAGGTGCCATACGCACAGTCAAAGCTTCTTCAGGATCATCTGCTTATCTTGAGTTTGTGGTGATATTAATATTGAATGTTTAAATGATCTGAATCTGCCAGTACTAGGGTAGCATGAGACAAGATTTCTAAGATTAAGAATAAGTAAATGTGCCCTAGCCTAGGTTATTATGTCCATGCACATAACACAATCCCCAAGGTACTCTTGACACACCTCATTCATGCTTCAGGACAAAAAGGAGTACCCCTATAAAGGGTGGTTTTACCCACACATATATATATATATATATATATATATATATTAATGCCATAGGGGTGTCAAGGGGGGTACCAAATGATTTTAAGGTAAGAAACTAAGTTTGAATCTATTCTCCCAAGCATTACGGCTAATAACATCTGAATTGGAAGGGAAGAGGTTTATACAATAAACAGGAGACCTTTTTCTTACAGGACATGTATGACTCAGCTGAATGGGTAGGTGCCACGCACATGACTGTTAATCCCCTCAAACCACACATTAGGACTTTAAAAGACATGGTAGTCATCCCATATTTGAGGATACTAGAGCTGTAGAGACAGGTTTCTCTGACACTAACTTGTGACTTGAATGGATGAAATACAATGCTACTAAACATAACAAGTCTAACTGCTATGTCTGCGGAGGAGCGAGGCCTCACCCAGGTACAGTATCCCTGAACCTTCCTCCGGATATGAAGTATGCTTTTTAAGTCTCTACACTGTATTTAAACCTAAGCGGTCAGCATGCGAGTCATGGAAACTTAATACCCAATCATTACTAAAAATATTATGCCCAGACGAAGGCATTACTATATATCCCGGGAACTATACTTGTTATGGGATATATGGTGGGAATAGGGCGGTTACAAACTACCTCTCAGATGACCTTCCAGAATAGAATAAGCTTGGAAATGATTTTGGCAGAAAAAGGGAGAGTATGTAAAATACTCCCAGACACCATAACATGCTGTACCTATATTCCAGATAATACAGGCCCTAATGGTAAGGTAACGTTGGCAATAGAAAAGTTAAAGAGTTTGTCCAACGAGCTGAAACGAAATTCTGGGGCCGCAGATCCATGGGAAAGATGGTTTGGACGGATGACTGGATGGCAAGGTGCTCTGGCCCAAATAGGTGTTGCCATTTTAATAACGATAATCATCCTCGCTCTTCTTGTTTGTTGTGTGTTACCCTGTCTTAAGAAATGCCTACAAAAGACAGTTGACCAGACCACCCCGACCTTCCTTCACCAAGAGATTGACGACATAGACCGTGATACACCACATACACCCTTACAGTCCCACCGCACTAAATCAACAGCTACTTCCTCTTAAGGACATTCAGGGATAGCGTCTGTCTTTACGGGCAGAAGTCTGTCGCGGGAAGAAGTAGTGGACAAGCTACTACGGGTTACCCGCGCAGTGAAGTGTTCGAGGCCTGTTCAGATAGATGTGCAAGATAGCCTTTGTTATTTTTCTATAGGGACAGTATTAGAGTGAGAGATAGTAGTTTCTAGTAAAATTGCCATTTTAAGGGGGGACTGTTATGGACAGATAAATTAGAATAAAATGGCTATTTACTAATGTCTATTTATTCTATGTACACTATGTTAAAACTGGCTGCTAGAGTAAATATTCCCTTCCCCCCCTACAATGTGTTCAGTTGCTGTTTCCTCTGTAAATTCCTCACATCCTGCTAAGCATCCCCCTTCCCATCAAGCAAACCTCGTGTAACCAAAATTCCTGTGTTAACAGCTTCCTTTACTAACTCCTCCCCCACTTCCTTTGTGCCAGTTAACAGCTATATGCCACGTGTAACAAAATGGAGAATCACTGTTAAAGTAACTGAAAGAGACTACTCACTCCCCCTGTCATCGTGTATCCAGGAGCTGGAATATAGGCGGGGGAAGTCTGTAATGACGACACTACATCCTGTAGGGGGGTTTAGACAAGACCCCTTAGACTGTTAACAAATTGTTGAATGTATACTGTATGTTTAAACTGTGACATATTTTTGCTTTAAGAAGGAGCCCCCACTCCGGGGAATAAAGCATTCCTTGGTTTTTCACTGATCAGAAACTTTGTCTCCGGTGTGAATTACTTCTAGGGAAAGCGTGCACGCATTAATCAATCAATTTGGAAGGTGTAGATAGACAAATTATCAAAGTTTTCTTTGATCCAAATCAGTAGATTGTCTGGCACGTTGTTTTGGTGTTGGGTTTTTAACATTGTATTTGTGTTTTTACACAGTATAGAAATGTATAATAATGCTTTTGTATATGAAGCGATCACAATAAGACTTATTTTTCACTTTTTTAAAAAGTCTTTAGACTTTCTTGAGAAGCGGTAACTAGCCAGTGTTGCACACATACACCAGATATGAAGTTCACACCCCAAATGTACTATTTAGCACCTAAAAAAATGGAATGTTTAAAACTGCGCTGTAACCACAGTATTTGATGGTTCTATTTGACTTTCAGATATGAAGTGCAGGCCCCAAATGTACTATTTAGCACCTAAAAAAATTGAATTTTTAAAACTGCGCTGTAACCACAGTATTTGACGGTTCTATTTGACTCTCAGATATGAAGTGCACCGCAGGCCGGAAATGTACTATTTAGCTAAAAAAAATTAGAATTTTTAAAACTGCTATGTCACAGCAGTATTTGACGGTTCTATTTGACTCTCAGATATGAAGTGCACACCCTAAATGTACTATTTAGCACCTAAAATATTTGAATGTTTAAAACTGCGCTGTAACCACAGTATTTGACGGGCCTATTTGACTCTAAGATATGAAGTGCACCGCAGGCCGCAAATGTACTATTTAGCTCAAAAAAATTAGAATTTTTAAAACTGCTATGTCACAGCTGTATTTGACAGTTCTATTAGACTCTCAGATATGAAGTGCACACCCCAAATGTACTATTTAGCACCTAAAATATTTGAATGTTTAAAACTGCGCTGTAACCACAGTATTTGTCGGGTCTATTTGACTCTCAGATATGAAGTGCATGCCACAAATGTATTTTTTAGCACCCAAAAAAATTTAAATTAGTCAAACTGCAATGTCACAGCAGTATTTGACGGTTCTATTTGACTCTCAGTTATGAAGTGCAGGCCCCAAATGTACTATTTAGCACCTAAAAAATTTGAATTTTTAAAACTGTGCTGTAACTACAGTATTTGATGGTTCTAGTTGACTCTCAGATATGAAGTGCAGGCACCAAATGTACTATTTAGCACAAAAGAAATGTGAATTTTTCAAAGTGTGATGTAACCACAGTATTTGATGGTTCTATTTGACTCTCAGATATGAAGTGCACGCCACAAATGTACTTTTTAGCACCTAAAAATTTGAATGTTTAAAACTGCGCTGTAACCACAGTATTTGACAATTCTATTTGACTCTCAGATATGAAGTGCACCGCAGGCCGCAAATGTACTATTTAGCACGAAAAAAATTTGAATTTTTAAAACTGCTATGTCACAGCAGTATTTGACGGTTCTATTTGACTCTCAGATATGAAGTGCACGCCACAAATGTACTTTTTAGCACCAAAGAAATTTGAATTTTTCAAAGTGCGATGTAACCACAGTATTTGACAGTTCTATTTGACTCTCAGATTTGAAGTGCACACCCCAAATGTACTATTTAGCACCTAAAATATTTGAATGTTTAAAACTGCGCTGTAACCACAGTATTTGACGGGTCTATTTGACTCTCAGATATGAAGTGCATTCCACAAATTTACTTTTTAGCACCAAAAGAAATGTGAATTAGTCAAACTGCAATGTCAGAGCAGTATTTGACTGTTTAATTTGACTCTCAGATATGAAGTGCAGGCCCCAAATGCACTATTTAGCACCAAAATAATTAGAATTTTTCAAAATGCGATGTAACCACAGTATTTGACGGTTCTGTTTGACTCTCAGATATGAAGTGCAGGCACCAAATGTACTATTTAGCACAAAAGAAATGTGAATTTTTCAAAGTGTGATGTAACCACAGTATTTGATGGTTCTATTTGACTCTCAGATATGAAGTGCACGCCACAAATGTACTTTTTAGCACCTAAAAATTTGAATGTTTAAAACTGCGCTGTAACCACAGTATTTGACAATTCTATTTGACTCTCAGATATGAAGTGCACCGCAGGCCGCAAATGTACTATTTAGCACGAAAAAAATTAGAATTTTTAAAACTGCTATGTCACAGCAGTATTTGACGGTTCTATTTGACTCTCAGATATGAAGTGCACGCCACAAATGTACTTTTTAGCACCAAAGAAATTTGAATTTTTCAAAGTGCGATGTAACCACAGTATTTGACAGTTCTATTTGACTCTCAGATATGAAGTGCAGGTCCCAAGTGTACTATTTAGCACCTAAAAAATAAGGATTTTTAAAACTGCTTTGTAACCACAGTATTTGACGGTTCTTTTTGACTCTCAGATATGAAGTGCACCGCAGGCCGCAAATGTACTATTTAGCACCAAAAAGTTAGATTTTTTAAACCAACAATGTAACGGTAGTATTTAAGGGTTTTATTGGACTGCAAGAAATGCACCACAGGCCGCAAATGTTCTATTTAGCACAAAAAAGAGTGATTTTTTTAAACCAACAATGTAACAGTAGTATTTAAGGGTATTATTGGACTGCAAGAAATGCAGGACGCAAATGTACTATTTAGCACCAAACAAATTGCAGTTTTTAAAAATGCCTAGATGTTGCCCACTGAGCTACCAGAACAGGATTAAAGTAATGTGCCTGGCACACATGCAGTTGCAAGTGCAATGCACTCTCTGTGGCACTGGGCTTAGGGCAGGGTACAAAAATGTAGTATAGCACCCACAAAAATAATCGCTGTAGTTTGCAGATTCAACACCAGAATTATTTCCTAATCTGTTCCTCATAGCTGCAGCATCCTCTCCCTACACTAAAAAGAGCTCATGTGACGTGCGGCGCTACGTGACTCCAGCTTATATATAGAGGCTGGGTCACACAAGGCCACCATGAGAAATTTTGGGGGCCCTGACAAAGCACAAGGTCTGAGCCCTCCTCCCCTTCCTTCCCGCCGGGCCCACCCACGCCCTACCTAGTCCGCTGACAATGATGCAGGACTGAATGTGGTGTGTATAGTGGAAGTGAATTAGAATGTGTGTAATGGATGTAGTGTTTGTGTGTATTAGATACTGTTTGTGCAGTGAATGCAGAGTGTGTGTTTGTGTAGCGGATGCAGTGTGTATAGTGAACGCAGAGTGTGTTTGAGTAGTGGATGTAGTGTGTGTACAGTGATGTAGTGTGTGTTTGTGTAGTGGATGTAGTGTTTGTGTGTATTAGATGAACTGTGTTTAGTGGATGCAGTGTCTGTAGTGGATGTAGTGTGTGTATTAGATGCAGTGTCTGTGTATAGTGAATGCAGAGTGTTTCAATTTGTGGTGGATGTAGTGTGTGTACGGTGAATACAGGATGTTTGTGTAGCAGATGCTGTGTGTACAGTTAATGCAGAGTGTGTGTTATTGTAGTGAATGCAGAGAGTGTGTTAATGTGTAGTGAATGCAGAGTGTGTGTTAGTATAGTGAATGCAGGGTGTGTGTTAGTGTGTAGTGTATGCAGTGTGTGTGTTGTGTTAGTGTATGCAGAGTGTGTTGTGTTAGTGTATGCAGTGTGTGTGTTGTGTTAGTGTATGTAGTGTGTGTGTGTTGTGTTAGTATATGCAGTGTGTGTGTTGTGTTAGTGTATGCAGTGTGTGTGTGTGTAAATGTCCAATCTGGGGGTGGGGGGAGGAATTTCAAATACATTTTATATTAAATTAATTAAATGTTTCTCCCCCCCCTCCCTGCTTACCTGTGTCCAGGGAGGGGGGAGATTCAATCCCTGGTGGTCCGGTGGCATGGGGGGCCCCCCGCTCCCTGTTACCGCAGAGGGGGCCCAGCACACTGCCTGTTCTCCTCTCTTCTAGTAACTCTCGCGATACCCGCGGCCTGCCTGCTCAGAAGGCCGCGAATATCGCAAGAGTTATTGGAAGAGAGGAGAACAGGCAGTGTGCTGGGCCCCCTCTGCGGTAACAGGGAGCGGGGGGCCCGCGGCTGCACACATAGATAGCAATATTCGCTATCTATGTGTGCAGAAAGGGAAAGTAGGGCCCGGGACTACCAGAGCAGTCCGGGCCCCCCAGTACTGCCAGGCCCGTGACAACCATCATGGTTGTCACCCCCTGATGGCGGCCCTGGGGTTACATGCTGCACTGGCCAATCACAGCCATGCCATTAGTAGGCATGGCTGTTATAGCTTCTAAGGGCAGACAAGTCAATCACTTGTTGATTGGCTGCCCTGCAGCCTTTCAAAACGCACCATTAAATCGCCGAACTCCAACCCGAACATACACTCAAGTGTTTGGTCCAAAAACCGTACAATTCGCTCAACTCTTGTTGTCACACGTGGGATGCAGATGTTTTTATCTCTTATTTTCTTATCCAACAATTCTTTTCTGGATAATGATTTTGCCCTATTCTTACACTCATTCAAAGTCCTAGTCTTGTAACCCCTCGAAGAAAAGGCACGTATCAAGTAATCAGCTCGCTTGTCATAGTCACTATCTTCCGACACAATTCGTCGTGTCCTAACAAATTGACCATAAGGTAGGTGCTTGATAAAGTGTGGTGGATGGAAGAAATTGGCATGCAAATACGATGCCCGGTCAGTCGGTTTCTGATACAAATGTGTGAACATTTGAGAAAAGATTGTCCTAACCGTCTAGAAAACTTCACCAATACCAAACATGTTATATCGTTTATCCATATCTCTCTTGTCCTTGACCACAGCATTCTTCTCTGACTTCTCTACCATTAGTCGGGGCACTCTAATGACCAGTACATGCAAGTCTATTTATTGTCCTTTAGTCTGCATGTTCAGGTTCGACACTGATCCTGACACTTTGTTATCTGTGTTCAAGGGTTATTATTTTGTGTTACTAATTACGGGCTTGTCACCCTGATTTATATATCTGGAAGTACACTACTCCATTTCTGATCTGTTTGCAGTCATCTTTAATCTCTGTGCGGCTAAAAAAAAGTTTCAGAATTAGGAGATTGCTTCATGTCACTGTAGCACCCCTTAACATTAGCCCCACCCCATCACTTTTATGTTTAAACTTTCTATTTTTAGTTAAAAATATTTTTAGTGTTAAAATCAAAAACTTGTTCAGATATATTAACATTATAATGCCAGTAAACTGTTCATGTATTCATTGTATTTCGTGTCTACGATATGATACTTCAGAATATCATGCCTTTATCTCTAAACTATATATCTGCTTATTGTACAATGTTACCATTTTCTTATGACAAATATATAAAGAATTTAAAAAAACAATATTGGGACACCATGTTGTATGGCAGATGCCTTATTCTGTCTTGTAACACGTTTTTAGCCCCCAAGACATCCTTCACTGGAAAGCCTTTAACACCCATCATAGGCATTTGCTTGTTATACTTGTGACATTTGACAGCATATTTTTGGAGCTAATATTTACCCATGGAACTTTAGCACATATTTTAGCTGTAATAATAAAAGAGACCATTCTTGCTTTTAAAAGGTCAGCTTGACTTCATACCTTAGTAAATAAAATTTGAAAAAAATAAAAAAGGCTTAGAATTCTAAGATACAATTTAAGATATACATTGCATCTACAACAATCTAAATGCAGCTCTTGTAATATGAGTCTGGAATGCATTGAAACAATAATAAAGACTTAATTATTGTCTCTTTGACCCCCTTGTACCTTTTGCAAATAACCTTCAACATCATAAAATGTTTTACATTATTATAGACCATAACCACTTCAGTGTTCAGTGCAGTGTTTCTGCTTGAAACACTGCACAAACAGAAATATTGGTAATTGTGTACTGGGGCCAAGTTGCACCCCCAGCACAGTGACTTTGGCAGCCTAGAATGCTGCGTAGTTGGCTTCTAGTAAAAGTACTAGAGTCTAACAGTAATATACAAAGCATAGTAGATACATTGAATAGTTTTCCAATGGATACAGTAATGGCTAACAGTGATATAGAAAGAGTAGTAAATACTTGGAACAGCCTAATAATGGAGCTAGTAGAGGCTAACAGAAAAGATATGTGCTGCATGTTTAAGGAATGTACAGAATTATATATATACAGTATGCATAGAAAATGTGTGTGATATACACATGATAGCAAATTGTGGAGTTATCTTCTAAACAGCTGAAAGATGAAAAGATCAGTGGGACCTCAGTTTACATACAACTCGGTTAACATAATTTTCGGTTTACAAATGAATATCCATTGAAAATAATGCCTTGGTTTACAAATGTGATTCGCAATACAAAGCAAGTTTCCCCAGGATGCATTGCACCTGGGAGGTTTATAGCACCGCCCCATGCATGCAGGAGCCTGTGGGTAGCACGTGGTGTTGAGTGTAGAGGTGTTGGAGCGGCTTTTGCATCAAGTTTTGGAGCCATTCTGGAAATTGTTTGCAGTTGTTTTGGGACTTTTTGGTGCATTTCTCAAGCTGTAGAAAGGTAGGGAGCTGAGCTTCATTGTTTGCATGCCTTTTATTGCGTGCTGCGTTGTGGGTTGGTTTCCATGCCAGCTCATCCTTTTTTCTGACCTCCAGAATGGATTCATTGGTTTTCCATGCATTCCTATGGGAAACGTCCCGGAGAACACATTAAGTTCGTAAACCGAGGTCCCACTGTAATTCAATTTTACATGTTGATCTGTCAAGCAGCTGTATAGCTTCATGGTACCCTTATGTGAGATTGCCATTCCGAGAATAACAAATTAGGTACTATCTACTAAACACAACAGCTCCCTAATTTGGTATCCTTGAAATGGCAAACCCATGTAAGATTCAACTTTATTATCACTGTACAGTGTACATACAAGGACAATGAAACGTATTCGGCCTCTGATCAGAATAACAATTAATAAAATATACTATATAGAAAAGTACTCTTAGTGTAAGCTTTAGCAGTCCTTCCTAATACAATAGTACATCAAATACATAAGAATTAAAATCCCCTCTTTGTTAACGCTATCACGACCTTAAGGACTGCGGGCGTACCTGATACATGATCGCTTCCAGCCACTCTAACAGTATTGCAGCGATGCCTCGAGGGTCACCGGAGAACACAGGGGAGTGATTGCTTCCGGGTTGCTCGACGTGGAGCCCGGCAGTGTAGTGCAGAGCATCAGAAGCCATCAGGCAGGCTTCTGATGCTCTGCCTGGGCTGAGTGCCTCGACCCCTCTGCAAATTAGTACCCCCAGGGGCCTCAATGGGTGTCCACAGTGGTACTGATAGGTGAAAAAAGTAAAAAAAAAAGTAAAAAATTTTAAATAAAGTTAATAAATGTAAAAAAAATCTATATAAATACATATATTATTGCTATAATATATAATGTCATGTAAGAAATTGATATTCCAAACTGCAATATTGTATATAACTTTCTGTGTATGTGACTGGTTTCACAAGTGGGGGTCATTTACTTGATAACAGTGTGATAAGGATCAAAGCTTTCAGTTGCATTTTACAACACCCAGCTAAAACAAAAGCTTACATCCCTCCAGTATTCCTTGCATGTTATCAGGAGATCAGAGTAATAGACATCTAGGTGTAACCATGGAAGTGTGTGTTTTCCCAAGCAGTCTAACCCACCCAGAAACCAACCCTAACTGGTCACTTCTTTCAGAACATTACAGTATAGCTGGAGGAAAGAGATCAAAGGGAAAGACTTGTGTAAAGACAGAACTCTCTGGAGAAAGAGGACGGGATAAACCACTTTTGGGAGGGAAAAGGGATTCTGGGACTTGTAGTTTATTACTCCAAGAATCAGTCTTTTAAAAGGACAACAACCAAGGAAGGCTCTCTCTCTCTTTTCTCTCTCTTTGGAGAGGACAACACAGCAAGCAGGGCCATGGTGAACTGAGAGAGGCTGTCCCAGATTACCCAAGATGAAGGCGCAAGGGGAAGACCTGCATTTAAATGTTTAAGTATTGCCCTTTTATTATGTAGCTTTTGATTATGTACCGGATATAATGTATAATGTATATTGTGTATATCCTTTTAAAATCTAACAGTATCCTTAAGTGAATATTTACAATACATTTTATTATACACTTGTGTTTATGTCTTATTTGTCACACATTCCCTAAAAGAATATCCTTGTAAGAGGGTCATAATTTCTTACAGTCATACTAAGTGAATTTTTTATTAATATATACATATATTAATATAACAATACACTTAGAGTAAAATTACACACGTATGTATGTAGAAGAGGATAAAGGTCTAGCTGACTGCCTCAATGAATATTTTTGTTCTGTATTTACAGATGAAAATGAAGGAAAGGGACCTCAGTTGAGAAAAGGATAAATGAGTCACTTATTACACGTGAGTTTACAGAGGAAGAGGTTCTATTTCAACTGTCAAAAGTAAAGACAAATAAGTCAATGGGACCTGATGGAATACACCCAAAGCTATTAAAAAAGAGCTTAGTGGTGTACTAGCAAAACCATTAACAGATTTATTTAACCAATCATTGTTAACAGGAGTAGTCCCAGAAGATTGGAAATTAGCGAATGTTGTGCCCATTTACAAGAAAGGTAATAGGGAGGAGTCGGGCAACTATAGGCCAGTAAGCCTTACTTCAGTAGTGGGGAAAGTGATGGAAACCATGTTAAAGGATAGGATTGATGAACATCTAAAAACACATGGATTTCAAGATCAGAGACAACATGGGTTTACTTCAGGGAGATCATGCCAAACTAATCTTATTGATTTTTTGATTGGGTAACTAAAATTATAGATCAGGGTGGTGCAGTAGACATTGCTTACCTAGATTTCAGTAAGGCTTTTGACACTGTTGCACATAGAAGGCTTATCAATAAACTGCAATCTTTAAGTTTGGATTCCAATATTGTTGAATGGGTAAGGCAGTGGCTGAGTGACAGGCAACAGAGGGTTGTAGTTAATGGAATATATTCGAAGCTTGGACTTGTCACCAGTGGGGTACCTCAGGGATCTGTACTTGGACCCATTCTCTTTAATATTTTTATTAGTGATATTGCAGAAGGTCTTGATGGTAAGGTATGTCTTTTTGTTGATGATACTAAGATATGTAACAGGGTTGATGTTCCAGGAGGGATAAGTCAAATGACAAATGATTTAGGTAAACTAGAAAAATGGTCAGAATTGTGGCAACTGACATTTTAATGTGGATAAGTGCAAGATAATGCATCTTGGACGTAAAAACCCAAGGGCAGAGTACAGAATATTTGATAGAGTCCTAACCTCAACATATGAGGAAAGGGATGTAGGGGTGATTATTTCTGATGACTTAAAAGTAGGCAGACAATGTAATAGAGCAGCAGGAAATGCTAGCAGAATGCTTGGTTGTATAGGGAGAGGTATTAGCAGTAGAAGAGGGAAGTGCTCATGCCATTGTACAGAACACTGGTGAGACCTCACTTGGAGTATTGTACACAGTACTGGAGACCGTATCTTCAGAAGGATATTAATACCTTAGAGAGGGTTCAGAGAAGGGCTACTAAACTGGTTCATGGATTGCGGGATAAAACTTACCAGGGAAGGTTAAAGGATCTTAACATGTATAGCTTGGAGGAAAGACGAGACAGGGGGGATATGATAGAAACATTTAAATATATAAAGGGAATCAACACAGTAAAGGAGGAGACTATATTTTAAAGAAGAAAAACTACCACAACAAGAGGACATAGTCTTAAATTAGAGGGACAAAGGTTTAAAAATAATATCAGGAAGTATTACTTTACTGAGAGGGTAGTGGATGCATGGAATAGCCTTCCAGCTGAAGTGGTAGAAGTTAACACAGTAAAGGAGTTTAAGCATGCGTGGGATAGGCATAAGACTAGGGAGTAATGAAAGTATTTAGAAAATTGGTCAGACTAGATGGGTTCTTATCTGCCGTCACATTCTATGTTTCTATGTTTCTATATATATATCATATATATATTAATTATATTGTATATATACTGCTCAAAAAAATAAAGGGAACACAAAAATAACACATCCTAGATCTGAATGAATTAAATATTCTTCTGAACTACTTTGTTCTTTACATAGTTGAATGTGCTGACAACAAAATCACACAAAAATAAAAAAATGGAAATCACACATTTCAATCCATGGAGGTCTGGATTTGGAGTCACACTCAAAATTAAAGTGGAAAAACACACTACAGGCTGATCCAACTTTGATGTAATGTCCTTAAAACAAATCAAAATGAGGCTCAGTAGTGTGTGTGGCCTCCACATGCCTGTATGACCTCCCTACAATGCCTGTGCATGCTCCTGATGAGGTGGCAGATGGTCTCCTGAGGGATCTCCTCCCAGACCTGGACTAAAGCATCTGCCAACTCCTGGACAGTCTGTGGTGCAACGTGACGTTGGTGGATGGAGCGAGACATGATGTCCCAGATGTGCTCAATTGGATTCAGGTCTGTAGAACGGGCAGGCCAGTCCATAGCATCAATGCCTTCGTCTTGCAGGAACTGCTGACACACTCCAGCCACATGAGGTCTAGCATTGTCTTGCATTAGGAGGAACCCAGCATATGGTCTCACACCAGCATATGGTCTCACAAGGGGTCTGAGGATCTCATCTCGGTATCTAATGGCAGTCAGGCTACCTCTGGCGAGCACATGGAGGGCTGTGCGGCCCCCCCAAAGAAATGCCACCCCACACCCTTACTGACCCACTGCCAAACTGGTCATGCTGGAGGATGTTGCAGGCAGCAGAACGTTCTCCACGGCTTCTCCAGACTCTGTCACATGTGCTCAGTGTGAACCTGTTTTCATCTGTGAAGAGCACAGGGTGCCAGTGGCGAATTTGCCAATCTTGGTGTTCTCTGGCAAATGCCAAACGTCCTACATGGTGTTGGGCTGTAAGCATACCACCCTCATGGAGTCTGTTTCTGACCATTTGAGATGACAAATGCACATTTGTGGCCTGCTGGAGGTCATTTTGCAAGGCTCTGGCAGTGCTCCTCCTGTTCCTCCTTGCACAAAGGCAGAGGTAGCGGTCCTGCTGCTGGGTTGTTGCCCTCCTAGGGCCTCCTCCACGTCTCCTGATGTACTGGCCTGTCTCCTGGTAGCGCCTCCATGCTCTGGACACTATGCTGACAGACACAGCAAACCTTCTTGCCACAACTCGCATTGATGTGCCATCCTGGATGAGCTGCACTACCTGAGCCACTTGTGTGGGTTGTTGACCCCATCTCATGCTACCACTAGAGTGAAAGCACCGCCAGCATTCAAAAGTGACCAAAACATCAGCCAGGAAGCATAGGAACTGAGAAGTGGTCTGTGGTCACCACCTGCAGAACCACTCCTTTATTTGGGGTGTCTTGCTAATTATCTATAATTTCCACCTGTTGTCTATCCCATTTGCACAACAGCATGTGAAATTGATTGTCACTCAGTGTTGCTTCCTAAGTGGACACTTTGATTTCACAGAAGTGTGATTGACTTATAAAAAATAAATAATAATTAATTAAAAATAAATAAAAAAAATGTAAAAATATATATATTTTTAAATTATATATATATATGTAATTTTATTCTAACTGTATTTTGATATTAATATATATATATATATATATATATATATATATATTTATGTCAAAATACACTTAGAATGAATTTTATATATATGTACAAATACATAATTACATACCGTATTTTTCACTCCATAAGACGCACTTTTTTTTCTCCCTCAAAAGTGAGGGAAAATGTCTGTGCGTCTTATGGAGCGAATGTGAAGCTTTAATTACCTGTATTATAGAATGGGCCGGCAGAACAGCGGGCACCGCGGTACAGGAACTTAAATTTCAGTTTCCGGCCGGAATGAAAGGAAGTGCGCACTCAGTTTAATTAAATTTAAGTTCCTGTACCGCAGTGCGCGCTGTTCTGCTGGCCCACGCTACAATACAGGTAAGTAACTAAGGAACACTATGGGACAAGGGGAGGGGGGAGAACACTATGGGATGAGGGAACACTATTGGACATGGGGAATGGGGAAAGAACACTATGGGATGAGGGGAGAGGGGGACACTATGGAATGAGGGGAGGAGAAACACTATTGGAAAAGAGGAGGGGTTAAAGAACACTGTTGGACAAGTGGGTTAAAAGAACACTATTGGACAAGGGAGGGGATAGAAGAACACCTATTGTGGACAAGGGAGGGGAGAAAGAGAACACTATGGGATGAGGGAGGGAACACTATTGGACAAGGGAGGTAAAAAAGAACACTATTGGATAAGGAGGTGGGTTAAAGAACACTATTGGACAAGGGGAGGGGGGAGAACACTATTGGACAAGGGAAGGGGGTTAAAGAATTCTATTGGTCAAGGGAAGGGGGGTTAAAGAACACTATGGGACAGGGGAGGGGGTGTTAAAGAACACTATGGGACAGGGGAGGGGGGTTAAAGAACCCTATGGGATGGGGATGAGGGGTTAAAAATCACTATGGGACAAGGGACGGGGGTTAAAAATCACTATAGGACAGGGAAGAGGGGTCACTACCCTGTCACTAAAGGACAGGGTAGGGGGGATAAAGATCACTATGGGACAGGAGAGGGGAGTGGGTGGTAAGGAACACTATGGGACATGGGATGGGTGTTAAGAAACACTATGGGACAGTTTGTTCAGAATATTTTTTTTCTGGGTTTCCTCCTCTAAAAACAAGGTGCGTCTTATGGTGTGGTGCGTCTTATGGGATGAGGGGAGGGGAGAACACTATGGGATGAGGGGAGGCAGGGCCGTCTTTAACGCAGGGCAAACGGGGCTGCTGCCCCGGGCCCTGTCCCAGCTGGGGGGCCCAAGACAGCTGCTCCTTTTGCCCTCTGCCTGCAAACTATGGGGGCCCATCGGGTGGCCCATACACTTAGGGCCACCCGGTGGGCCTGTGTCAGCAGGGGCCCGGTCGGGCGCTGTGGCGCTTTAACAGCGCAACCGGGCTCTTGCTTTTTCGGCAGCACTGGAAGGAAGTGACAGCCGTGCGTCACTTCCTCCCACAGAAACAAGAGACGCGTGGGAGGAAGTAGCTGTTCCGGAGGAGGCCAGGCCGGGAGAGCTTAACTCCCAGCCACCCCAGCCAGCCCACTGGACCCCAGGGAAGCCACCCTCCAGGAAAAGGTAAGAAACTGGAGGGTGGTTATCAAATTTTGCATGAGTGTCTGTGTGTGTGTGTGTGTGTGTGTGTGTGTGTGAGTATGTATGTATGTCTGTCTGTCAGTGTGCCAGTATGTCTGTCAGTGTGTCAGTATGTCTGTGTGTGTGAGTCTGTCAGTGTCTGTGTGGTTCTGTATGTCTGCGTTTGTCAATATGCCTGTCAGTGTCTGTGTGTATGTGTGTTTCAGTATGTCCGTCTGTGTGTATATGTGCCAGTATGTCTGTCAGTGTGTCAGTATGTCTGTGTGTGTGAGTCGGTCAGTGTCTGTGTGGTTCAGTATGTATGTGTGCATGTGTGTTTCAGTATGGCTGTCTGTGAGTGTCAAAATGTCTGTATGTGTGAACGTCTGTCAGTGTCTGTGTGTTTCAGTATGGCTGTCTGTGAGTGTCAAAATGTCTGTATGTGTGTACGTCTGTCAGTGTCTGTGTGTATGTGTGTTTCAGTATGGCTGTCTGTGTGTGTCTCTGTGTCAGTACGTCTGTCAGAATGTGCTTCTGTATCTGTATGTTGTCCGTTTGTGTTTGTGTGTGTATCTGTATATAGTCAGTGTGTATCTGTATGTGTCCGTGTTTGTATATGTATATCTGCATGTGTGTCAGGTTGTGCATCTGTGTATCTGTGTGTCTGTATGTGTGTCAGTGTGTGTGTCGGTGTATCTATATGTAGTCAGTGTGTGTACCTTTGTATCTGCATGTCAGTGTTTGTATCTGTGTATCTGCATGTTTGTCAGGTTGTGTATCTGTGTTTGTGTCTATCTGTGTGTCAGTGTTCTATTTGTAGTCTGTGTGTATCTGTATGTTCTTGTGTATATCTATATGCGGTCAGTGTGTATCTGCATGTGTGTCAGGTTTTGTATTTGTGTGTATCTATATCTAGTCAGGGGGCCCAAGTAAATGTTTGCCATGGGTCCAATCAGAATTAATGATGGCCCTGAAGGGAGGAGAACACTATTGGACAAGAGGAGGGGGGTTAAAGAACACTATTGGACAAGGGGGTGTTAAAGAACACTATTGGACAAGGGTAGGGGGGAAGAACACTATGGGATGAGGGGAGGGGGGACACTATTGGACAAGGGGAAGTGGGTTAAAGAACACTATTGGACAAGGGGAGGGGGGATAACACTATTGGACAAGGGAATGGGAGTTAAAGAACACTATTGGTCAAGGGGAGGTGGGTTAAAGAACACTATGGGACAGGGGAGGGGTGTTAAAGAACACTATGGGACAGGGGAGGGGGGTTAAAGAACACTATGGGATGGGGAGGAGGGGTTAAAAATCACTATGGGACAAGGGAGGGGGTTACAAATCACTATGGGACAGGGGAAGGGAGTTAAAGATCACTATAGGACAGGGAAGGGGGATAAAGATCAATATGGGAGAGGAGAGGGGAGTGGGTGGTAAGGAACACTATGGGACATGGGGGTGGTGTTAACAAATACTATGGGACAGTTTGTTCAGAATATTTTTTTTTCTGGGTTTCCTCCTCTAAAAACTAGGTGCGTCTTATGGTGTGGTGCATCTTATGGAGCGAAAAATACGATAAATAATTTCATAAATATACACATAGACTTCAAATAAAAAAATATGTATATATATTTAAATTCTACAGGCATATTTATGTAATATGTTTACATAATTATGTCATTTTATTGATTGCAATTTGGGGGATATGCCTGACAACCCAGGCCGAAAGTCCAGAGAATTGAATTTGCTAGCACTATATTTAACCCTGTAACTTTCCAAGATACCCTAAAACCTGGTCATGGGGGTACTGTTTTACTTGGTAGACTTCTCTGAACACAAATATTATTGTTTCAAAATAGTAAAACATATCACAGCGATGATTTTGTCAGTGAAAGTAAAGTTTTTTGCATTTTTCACACAAAAACAAATAGCCAGTGTAAGTGGCTACTGAAAAAGAATGGACGTACCGCATACTGAATACCCTGGGTTGTCTTCTTTTCAAAAATATATGGTTAGATTGGGGTAAATCACATTGGCTGACTTCAAAAATGTCCCAATTAGGACATGGGTGCATGATGACTGTAACGGATCACATGGCACCCCGACTGGGTTCCTCCGTTGAAGGATGCTCCTAGCGCTTCCTGAGGACTCCAAGCACTGCAGCAGACACCACAATCACCGAACCAGAGAAGCGTATACCTTCTCTCAAGCATATGAATGCTGTAGACAGTTGAATAGGAACCATACGAATAGGTTTACTCTCCTAGCAGTCAAACTAGAACAGCATACAATGAATCCTTCCCCCAATAATGAGACGACACTTCACTTTGAGGGTTAAATCAGGAACTCCCTGTACTGTCACATACAGTCTCTTTTATTCCCAATCCACAAACATAGTACAGCCCACGGGGCGTTACAAAACAGCCAATCAATCCATACAATACACCCAGACACTCCCACACAAAATCCTCCCCTCTGGCTGTGATATGATTACTGAACACAATGGGTAATCTAATTATCACAGCCAGAGAAATACAGTTTCATAAAACACATCACAGGGAACACAATGGGTAATCTAATTATCACAGCCAGAGAAATACAGTTTCATAAAACACATCACAGGGACCCCAAAACATGCAATAACCCCATAAAAAGGGTGAACCACATATCCAAAATTCACCCAGATCCGTTCAGTACTTTGGAAAATACAGTTTAATGCAGATTCTGCAGAACATATACAGGCTAAATAAAAAACAATCACTGTATAATGTGTGCCCTGCTGTATAGTCCAAAACCACTGCACGATGTCTCTGTGCAACAAATACTGAAAAGTCCAAACAGTGTCTGGGAGTTAAAATGGCCGCCATCCATTGTTCTCACCATGTGCTTCTGATACAGGAAATGGTGGCCACCCAGTAACTCCACAGTATGTCCTCAGATGGTTCTTAAAAGGGCCAGCAGCAGCACAACACAAATCCATTATGCCCAAATCATGTCTTTAAAGGGCAATACATCCCAGGGGCCATAGTCACATGGCAGGAGGCTAGCAATCAGTCCTCTCCAATGCCCAGTGGCGAGGCCGGTTTTGCCACATTTCTCCCCTTTCCCAAAAAGACTAACAAGGTATCTGACCTCCTGTCGGTCAGTGCCTTGGTTAGTCCAGCAACCCACCCACAAGAATTGGTTACTGCACCTGGGGTAGTGGGTAGCTTGTCCATGTCCAGGGGCTCCACTACGGCTCTGGGAGCAACTAGCCTTCTGGATCGGTGGGTTGCTGAGTGGGCAGAGACCATGGGTGTAGCCTGGTTTGAGCCCAGCTGAGGAGAAGGGTTAGTAGGCTCCTCTCTCTGGACCTGGTGTTGCTGCTGGAGGGGAAGACAGGCTGTCTCCCCTTGGGATATACAGCCCTGCTGCTGGGGGACAGGACCGACCGTACCTACCCCCTGTGGTTGGGGCACAGAGACCACGGTCCCATCTGCACCGGTGTGGGGCTTATCATCTCCCCTTGGTGGGCTATGCTGCCGCTGGGGAGAGGGGGTAACAAGCTCCTCTCCCTTACACACTTTCAGCCACTGTGGAGAGGGAGTAACAGGCTCCTCTCCCTGACACTCTCTCTGCTGGTGGAGAGGGGGACCGACTGTCTCCCCTTTCAATATATTGTCCCGACTGTCTCTGCTCCCTGCAGGACACACTGCCGCTGGGGAGGAAGGACAGCATCTTCGGCTCCCTGGAACTCACACTGCCGCTGGGGAGGAAGGACAGCATCTTCGGCTCCCTGGAACTCACACTGCCGCTGGGGAGGAAGGACGACACCTTCAGCTCCCTGGGACTCAAACTGCCGCTGGGGAGTAAGGACAGCACCTTCAGCTCCCTGTGATATATACTGCCGCTGGAGATCTGGGCCGACCGCCCAGCATCCCTGTAGGGCCGGTAGAGAGACCGCCGTCCCATCTCCACCTGTCATCTGTGGGTCTTCCCAGGACCAGTCTGTGAGGTCCCTCAACATTTGCGAGTAAGGACCACCTGCTTCCGCACCTGGCAACTCCGGCTGCTGCTGGGGATCTGGGCCGGTTGCCCAGCATCCCGGTGGGCCCGGTGGAGAGACCTCGGTCCCATCTCCACCTGCCTGTTGTGGTTCCTCACAGGACCAGTCTATGAGGACCCCTACTTCAGGTTCTTGCGGCCGCCTCAGAGGGAAACGGCTAGCCTCCTCGGATGCAGCCTCTACTCGGCTGCTGTAACACTCCTTCCGCTGAGCATACTCTCTCTCTTTTGCCAGCCGGAATTCTCGGGCCAGCCTTGTGTTTCGCTCGGCCGTAACTTGGTTCCAGATCACCCGGCGTATCTCCATGGGTACATCATCCCCATACTGGGCCACTTGCTGCCTCACCTCGGCCATCCAATCATCGCCAGAGCCTTCCATACTTGTCTGCTCCAAGTCGCTGGATACCTCTGCTCCCAGGGGCGCTGCACGTGTGCTAGCATTGCCCTCAATTTGTAACTCCACGAACGGTGTCTCTGAGCTGCTTTACCTCACACTAGGATGCCATCCCACCGCTGCCACCAATGTAACAGATCACCTGGCACCCCGACTGGGTACCTCCGTTGAAGGATGCTCCTAGCGCTTCCTGAGGACTCCGAGCACTGCAGCAGACACCACAATCACCTGTAGACAGTTGAATAGGAACCATACGAATAGGTTTACTCTCCTAGCAGTCAAACTGGAACAGCATACAATGAATCCTTCCCCCAATAATGAGACGACACTTCACTTTGAGGGTTAAACAGGAACTCCCTGTACTGTCACATACAGTCTCTTTTATTCCCAATCCACAAACATAGTACAGCCCACAGGGCGTTACAAAACAGCCAATCAATCCATACAATACACCCAGACACCCCCACACAAAATCCTCCCCTCTGGCTGTGATATGATTACTGAACACAATGGGTAATCTAATTATCACAGCCAGAGAAATACAGTTTCATAAAACACATCACAGGGACCCCAAAACATGCAATAACCCCATAAACTGGAACTGGGGGATCTGGGTGAACCACATATCCAAAATTCACCCAGATCCGTTCAGTACTTTGGAAAATACAGTTTAATGCAGATTCTGCAGAACATATACAGGCTAAATTATAAACAATCACTGTATAATGTGTCCCCTGCTGTATAGTCCAAAACCACCGCACGATATTTCTGTGCAACAAATACTGAAAAGTCCAAACAGTGTCTGGGAGTTGAAATGGCCGCCATCCATTGTTCTCACCATGTGCTTCTGATACAGGAAATGGTGGCCACCCAGTAACTCCACAGTATGTCCCCAGATGGTTCTTAAAAGGGCCAGCAGCAGCACAACACAAATCCATTATGCCCAAGTCATGTCTTTAAAGGGCAATACATCCCAGGGGCCATAGTCACATGGCAGGAGGCTAGCAATCAGTCCTCTCTAATGCCCAGTGGCGAGGCCGGTTTCACCACAATGACCAGCTGTAAAAATTCCAAGTTGGAAAACTGGAATACGCACCCTTCAAATAAGGTCTTTTAGCCCAAGATAACCCGACACACCTATACATAGGTGGTATTGCTGTACTCATCAGATGTTGCTGAACACATATTGGGGTGTTCCTTGGCAGTAACCTTAAAGTTCTCAGTACATGTATTCTTAAATTGCTATGTGTGTCAAAAAAATCACCAACTATTTTATTTTTAAAAGATTTGGCATAGATTGGTGGTAAAATGGTTGCATGAAAAGAGTCGAAATACTCCTAGCTTAATACCTTAGGTTGTCTTCTTTTAAAAAATATATATATGTGAAGGGTTATTCAAGGATTCCTGACAGATATCAGTGTTACAATGTAACTTAATTTTGAAGAAAAACTGGTTTGGAAATAGCAAAGTGCTACGTGTACTTATAGCCCTATTACTTTCCAAAAAAAGCTAAGAACATGTTAACCTTGGGTATTTCTAACTCAAGACAAAATTTAGAAACTATTTAGCATGGGTGTTTTTGTGGTTGTAGATGCGTAACAGATTTTGGGGGTCAGATTTAGTTTTTTGAAATTTTTTCACCATATTTTATAATTTTATTTATAGTAAATTATATGATATGATGAAAATAATCATATCTTTAGAACGACCATTTAATGGCGAGGAAAACGGTATATAATTTGTGTGGGTACAGTAAATGAGCAAGAGGAAAATGACATCTAAACACAAACACCGCAGATCCACTTGGACACACAGACACTTACATACACACACACACACACACACACACACATTTCCACCAACACTCACAAATTATTATTTTAATTTTATTTTAAATCCACCCAGCCTCCCTGGGAGAGTTGGAGTGGATTGCTTACCAGTGGTCCAGTGGGGTTGCTGGTCGGGCAGGGGGCGGGCAGAGCAGGGCCAGATTAAGAGCCCAGTGGGCCTGGTGCTGACAATTATGATGGGCCTAATTACAGAATCATATCGACCAAAAACAGTAAAACACTCCCAAGCGTCATGTATCTGATGGATATGGTGCTGGAGAGAAAGAAAACAGCAGCTATAAGAAAAGGCTAATCTCTCTCTAATTTATGTTTTCATCTTTCAAGTAAATCCATAACCCCTAACAGCAGTGTCCAGTCAAGCAGGAAGTCAATGGGCATGGTAAAAGGGTGTGCCACTGACACAAATCATAAATGCATCTAATGATGCGCTCGCTCAACGTTTTCTAAGGAATGTCCCCTAGCACTCGCTGGTCCACTTGCCTCCTTACCTTCTTACTAGCAGGCAGAAGCTCCTGGTATATAGTCTGGGACAGAGAAAAGCTGTATGTAGTGAGTGTAGAAGAAAGGGAACATGCCACAGTGTTAGAGGGACCAAAGTCAGCATTACTTTAAAGGATCACTATAGGGTCAGGAACACAAACATGAATTCATGACTCTATAGTGTTAACACCACCATCTAGTCCCCCTGGGCCCCTCATGCCTCCATAAATATAGCACAATCTTACTGTATTCAAGCCTGAAGCTGTAACTCTGCATTCTGTTAGACTCAGAAAAACAAGCAGTTTGCTGACATCATTAGAAGTGGTGGCCTAATCCAATCACAGTGCTTCCCCATAGGATTGGCTGAGACTGACAATGAGGCAGATCAGGTGCAGAGCCAACATGATTCAAACACAGCCCTGGCCAATCAGCATCTCCTCATAGAGATGAATTAAATCAATGAATCTCTATGAGGAAAATTCAGTGTCTGCATGCAGAGGGAGGAGACACTGAATGTTTGGATGCATTGTAGGCAGCCATGACCCAGGAAGGATCTCTAACAGCCATCTAAGGAGTGGCCAGTGAAGTTATCACTAGGCTGTAATGTAAAGACTGCATTTTCTCTGAAAAGACAGTGTTTACAGCAAAAAGCCTGACGGTAATGATTCTACTCACCAGAACAAATTCAATAAGCTGAGACACCAGGGATGCTGGCTGGGAGACATGGGGACACTGTGTCACCATGTGTCTGTGTCATAATGTCTCCCAATGTCCCTTAGTGTCTCAGTGTCCCCATGTCTCCTTGCAGCCTTTCCCCCCATCCCTTACTTCCCTGAGCTGTAGGCTGTCTCTGCAGGGTGGGAGTTGCTGTCTGGACTCTCTGTAGCTGCACCCCTGCAGGGAGAGATATGCTGGAACTTCCTATCCCTGCCTGTCTCCACATACAGCGACCCCTACCGGCCAGTGCTGGTATTGCATAGTAATCTCTTTTGTTTATACTCGATAAAAATACCAGCATTTGTATCAGTATCATCACTGTAATATTGGCACCAGCCAGGCGGCAGCCTCAACATCATTGTGCCAATAAAATAAAAAGCCAGGTGGAATCCCTAAGAGTAGTGTGTGAAAAATGTAAAAAAAAAAATATATATTTTTTTTTTATAAACTATGGGCCTATTCCATGCCTGGGCCTGAGCCAGCCCTATGTTAATCCGGCCCTGGGGCAGAAGGCTAGGAGCTTTATCTCCTGCTCAGCTCGCCACTTAGGGATGCCGAACCGGAGGATGTCATCCATTCATCATTAGCCTGTAAAACAGTGACACAGCCGGGAAAATTCCAAAGAACTTTCCCACGCTGTGTAAAATGACGACTGTGATTGGATGGTTTAAATCCATCCAATCACAGTGCTCTGTGTCATTTTACACAGCGGGAAAGTTCTTTTGGATTTTCCCACGCTGTGTAAAATGACACAGAGCACCGTGATTGGATGGCTTGAAATCCATCCAATCACAGTGCTCTGTGTCATTTTACACAGCGTGGGAAAGTTCTTTTGGATTTTCCCACGCTGTGTAAAATGAAACAGAGCACCGTGATTGGATGGCTTGAAATCCATCCAATCACAGTGCTCTGTGTCATTTTACACAGCGTGGGAAAGTTCTT